>OY757312.1:44016994-45266994 GCA_963583905.1 Stenurella melanura | reverse complement strand
AAAAAGCTTTATTTTACTGATAACTCCTTAACCGTTGATGATATAAAAAAATGCTCAGCATAAAAAAGAAAGCTTGACAAATTGCCTAAAATAAAGTCCTCTTGTAATTTTCTTGTATATGCCGTGGTTTTAGAGAAAATCGATATTGACAAAAATTGCAAAATTTACATTTTTTTTGAGCGCGAATATTCGTTCATATGAAATTTTTTGCCCGCGGCCTATAGAAAAAAATTAATTACTTGAAAACCAAACAAGCTAGGAAGAAAAATCAAAATGGGTTTTAAAGGGGATATAAAATACTCTCTTGCGTTGTCATTTTTGAGGGCTATTGATATTTATTAGTATATAAAAATAGCAATATAATATAGTTATCTCTTGATTTTTTGTGCATCTAACTGTTCGCATGCCCATAAGAAATAACTGATTATAATATAAGTTATAAATGCATTATCTTTTAGTTCAAGGTAATACTTCAATGCGGAAAAGTTAGGAATAAACATATTCACATTTACAAATTTAGAAGCATATTAAAGTTAGCCAAAAAATAAAATAAAAAAAGGCTGCATATTCAATTCTTTGATATTTTTTTAATGGAATTTTTTAACTATTAAATAATTAGAAACAATAGTTTTATGATAGATAAACTGAAAAAAAAATAGCTAGATTTCTAAAATGTTTGGGGCTCTTTTTGTTTTTAGGATACAATAAAAAATTGGCCAAAATTTGGCTAAATTCAATATGCTGGTAAATATGTAAATGTTAATATTTTTATTCCTAACTTTTTCTGCATTGAAGTGCTACCTTGAACTAAAAGGTAATGCATTTATAACTTATATTAAAGTCAGTTATTTTTTATGGGCCTGTGAACAGTTAAACGTGCAAGAAATCAAGAAGTAACTAACTATATTATATTCTTATTTTTACATACTAATAGATATCAATAGCCATCAAAAATGGAAACACAAAAGAGTATTTTATGTCCCCTTTAAAACCCATTTTAATTTTTCTTCCTAGCGTGTTTGGTTTTTGAGCAATTTAATTTTTTCTATAGGCAAACAATTTCAAATAAACGAATATTCGAAAATACAAATTATGCAATTTTTTTCAATATCGATTTTCTCGAAAACCATGGCATACACAAGAAAATTACAAGATGACTTGTTTTTAGGCAATTAGTCAAGATTTCTTTTTCATAATGAGCGAATTTTGTATGTCTTCAACGGTTAACGAGTTATCAGTAAAATAAAGAGTTTTTCACCCCCAGAACAGATTTTTGTGGTTTTGTGATGTATAATCCCTCCACTAACAGTTACTGAAGGCAAATATCAGATAACATTTTTTGTTATGGAAATCTTAATTATTATAGAACTATAATGTGAAAGTTTTTAAACAATGCGTTCACTGAATTATTTTTTATATTACTAATACTTAATAAAGATCATATTTACTCACTCATATTAAACCGATTTATCTCTTTTTATACTCTTCGCAAATACAAGACGAAGAGTATATTGCATTCGATCACCACATTTCCAAAACCGGTAATATTGCTCGTAGAGAAAAAAAAATCATATCATTGTGTTGGTGATCGAATTATGAACAACTTTCAAAATCTCCATCCATATGTCCGTCTGTCCGTCTGTTTGTCTGTCCGTCCGTCATGTTTCTTGTAAATATGATAACTTAAGAACGCAAAGTCCGTTTATTTGGACAGAAAGTTAGTGCTAGCTACACGAAGAAACCTATTGCTTTTGAACAAAATCGATCAATAAATAAGAAAGTTATTTATTATTTAAATTTATTAAATTTACATATTTATGTTATATAATATTGTTACATTACAGAACCGGCTAATTAGGCGATAGCCCTTAATGTTTATCAAAACATCAATAAATCTGTCACAAATGCGGTAAGATTATGAAGCAAACTTTGGCATCTTCCATTCATCTCATCTCGCAGTTAGACAAGGCAGTCACTCGTTCATTTAACTGCGAATAATATCCTATAGAATGTGAAACAATTTTATAAAAAACGCCCTAAATCGGCGAAGAGTATAATGGTTAGTTTGTTTTTGTAATCTACAAGCTACACTGGATTTGCGGCAGCTTCTCTTCTAATAATCAATCTCCATCGTAACTTCTATTTAAATATTCCTGTTACTATACTTTTCAGACGTTGGTTATATCCTGAGCTATACAGTCAGTACATAAATACTTGTTGAGTTTTATGACCAATCAAATATCGTTCTCTAATATATTTTGTTTATTCTTCTTTATGCTTTTCGCAAATACAAGACGAAGAGTATATTGCATTCGTCGGCACAATTCTAAAACCGGTAACATCGCTCGTAGGAAAAAAATGTTTATATCACTGTGTTGGTGATTGAATTCTGAACGACTTTCAAAATGTTCGTCCGTCTGTCTGTCTGTCTGTTCGCCTGTCTGTCACGTTTCTTGTAAGCACGATCTCTTAAGAATGAAAAGCCGGGTTGTAGTGAAATCTGGACAGTCAGTTAATGTTAGCTAGAACAAGAACCCTATTGGTCTTTTAACAAAGTCCGTTAATAAATAAAAAATGATTTCGTAATTAATTATTTAAATACTTTAAATTTGTATATTTATATTATATATCTAATTCTGTTACATTGCCAAACCGGTAATACCCCCTATTCATATATCATATATCAACTTGACAGCAATGAATTTGTCACAAATGCGATAAGATTATGGACTAAGCTTTCATTCATCTCGCAGTTAGACAAGGCCATCACTCGCAATACAAACTAACGTTATTATACTGTTCGCAAATATTTTACTATTAACAAAAAAACTGTGAAGAATATTCTATAGAATGTGCAAGAATTATATAAAAAGTGCAGTAAATCGCCGAAGAGTGTAATGGTTAGCTTGTCTTCAATTTTTTTTAACAGCCTTCCCCAGGGAAGTGTATTCGTTTTAGATATTTTTTGTTTAATTACAAAACATAAAAATATTGAATTTTTTGAAATTTATGTGATTAATAACTTTTTTGTTTATTGATCACTTTTCTTTAAAAAATATGGTTCTTCCTCTAGCTAACTTACTGTACAAATTTCAATACAAACAGACATTTTATTCTTATCGTGTTTAAAAGAAATATGACGGACGAACAGACAGACAGACAGACGAAAGGACATTTTGAACGTTGTTCAGAATTCGTTCACCAACACAATGATATGAACATTTTTTCTCTACGAGAGATGCTACTTTAAAAATGTGCTGATCAAATGCAATATAGGTACTCGTTTTGTATTTGAGAAGACTACAACAATGTTACCTTATTATACTCTGAAAATAACATCTGAAGGTTGGATCATATGTATCTTGGCCAGCAGAATCTAAATATACGAAAATATAGTACGGCAGGCCGCTACCAAGATTTATCAGTTACTTTAGCGAAGATAATTCCAGCGTTTCTCATCAGTTCTGGGAGATTTCAGAAGGAAAGTTAAGGGTGACGTAACATTCTACTTATTCTTAAGCAAATCGAGCATTGAACATGTAAAGAAGAGCCGATCATCACGATCTTCGCAATGAGGCAGTTTCTTTTGTCTTCTTGTCGTGGGAAGTGAATATGATGGGGAAAAATTGAGAACTGCCTTTTGACTGATACGTTGAGTTGCAAAGACCGAAATGATAACAAACATTTTATTTGACAATTCCTCATGTAAAGTGGTTTCCGTTAAATTGACTGGATTTTTGACATATTCTATATTTTGAGCTCTTGATCAAAAGTCTCAATAGGTCGGAGATCCCAAACCACCAGTGTTTCAAGATAGAGCTAGTTGAAGTTGGGATAAGGATGTATCACATTTAAATTAATTTCCTTATTTGTCATGGCTGAAAACTGGTATGCAGTGGTTCTTGATGCCGCTGATCACGAATATGAATCGGAATTGCAAAATTCAAAATAACGGCGCCAAAGTGGTTGATGAATTTTATCATTTATAGTCCTATACCGCTGAAAATTGGTGTGTGGGGGTTTAATTTTTTTTTTAATTAACAGTATCTTAAGAAAATAGCTGACTAATTATACCTGAAAAGTTATAAAAAATGAAACAAACAATCGACAAATAACTCTATTTATTATTATTATTATTATTATTAATTGTCTTATTTATATTGATGTCCTGACAGAGTTTAGCTATAGCTACTCTTCCACTCAACCAGGACAGACGCACACACAGACATCTTTACAACGACCATTCCCTGCGACATTGCGATCTGCCACAGCTGAGACTGGAACTCAGGATAGGTAACAGCGACTAGCCGTTGTCTCTCACACAATCTTGTCTAGCCCACTACCACCGTCTCGGTAACACATGAAAAACGCCACTATACATCCATACCCTAGCCAGGATTCGAACCCGGGACTCCGTGGTCTCAAGCCTAACGTGTTAGCGCTGAGCCACCGAGTTGGTTTAAAGGAGCATGAGACTTCAGGGGTGAGTGAATAACAAAACACTTTCGTTAAATATACAAACACAACATAGCATAAACAATAAATACGTACACTTACAAAAAAATATTAAATGGAAATGTAAAATATATACTCAAACTAAAATAAATGTTTTACTATTATAGAAACAAAAGCTAAATGATAATAATTTTTACAAAACTATCAAAATCTATAAACTAGTTACAAAATGAAACCGACATTCGATGTGTTAATTAGCGAACTAACATAGATTATCGCACACCATGAACGATATTTACTTGAGAACACACTGAGGTATAAACTCGAGCACTAACGACGACGTCACTAATTAGTTTTTTAGGGAAACCATCGATGAAAACTAAATGGTTATAACAGGATGCAATTTATGGAAATTATAATTCTGATTACCAAACATCAAGAGACCACAGGAGCATGACTAACCAAATACGTTAGCAAACGTTGTTTATGGCGTCGGCCATTTAGAATGCAGACAACGAAGTAGAAAGTTGATAAACCTACTTACAGTTTGATTCTTCTGTAACAGGGTACTACACTGCTTCACTTTACAACTTGATAAATATTGATAAGATTAATTCTAGGTATCAATTTACTAAAGCAGGTAGACTGGATGACCAATATTATAAACTTTTTAAAGTGTCACGACAATTCTCGTGCACAACCGCGCCGGTCAGGTGTCCGGCATAGAATCCTCTAGATCTACGCGACGCTACTCTCAGTACTCTTTTGACGGGATGGATAGTTTCTTGATTGGTTGTTTGTAAAGTGACCGTTGATCTACCGCGAAATGGATCTATTTAGTCATTCGTGTAGATTTCTAGCGAACTAACAGGGTAGGCTTAAGATAATTTTAGAACAAAATATTAAATAAAAGCAATATTTTAGTTAAATTGCTCTTATTACCGAGTGGATAAAAAGTGACGCGTTACAACAACCATCGGTGGATTAGCAGAGTACAGTGGGCTTGACGTCCATCTAAATGGATCCATCTGTTTACTCTGTCATTTAAAGGCATGTCTCCTAAGATTGGTTGAAATTCATTTTCCAAGAAATGAAGAAAAGCTGGACCATTTCCATAAGAGAAGTGTGAGGTCCTTTTGTTGTCTTTCATTTTTCTGATCAAAATGCACCAATAATACTTGCGAAGAGTCGTACACGCTCATTGTTTAGCCAAATTCACATATAATAACATTCCCATCAGTGAACATGCAGCTCTCAACTGGAAAACCTACATTGAACAGAGTGGATGCGTGCGTGGTCCTACCAAAGCAACCCAAAATCTCCATTGTCGTTCACATGACTCTTCAAGTGTTAAGAAAGAATGTTTTAAGAAACCACACATGTTATGTTCTTACCCATCCAATCGTTCTCTTTTGAACATGCAATATTATAAAATAAGAGAATCTCAGAAAACAAATTAGTAACTTTTTGTTTACAGCATATTGTCATATTCGTATATTTATTACGTAAATCCTGGTTTGAAACTCAAAACAGTCAAATATAAAATTCGAATATCTAATTGATAAAAAGCTACAGAATACTTTCCATTTCCTTGAAGACTGATGATTATTAACTTTTCAGTAAAGTAAATCTCCCAATTCGATGATTTTACACCTCAATTCCGGGAACTCGAACACAGCACGACATGTTACATGTCGATTTTGATTACGATTCGGTAACAGCTTCTTTCATTAAGGTAATGGGACATAAACGTATTTGCTGTTTGATGTCACGTTTGATGTTACGTTTCCTTAAATTACTGGAGATTTGATTTCATAACACACTGGTTGTAAATTTCGTAATTATATTTTATCGGTCATTACTTGGGTATAGGTGTGTTCGGTTGATTTCCTAAATATATATAAACATAAATATGAAAGCTCACACAATTTCATGTCAATCAGTATCTCTGAATGATGCTGAATGCGCAAAATAGTAATTTATTTATTTATTTAAGTGGTCAACAAACAGAAGCGCAATTATAAAATTCTGCTAAAATTGCGAAGTGAAATATATAAAACAGTAAACAACAATATTTTATACATGGCACAAACATATATGTTACATATACCGAGTGATTTAAACAATAGGGACACTACTGTTGTAACTACTGAATGAGTTTATGGACTATTTTCAAATTTAGTGTAATGATATGACAAAAAAAAATTATGTGATATAAAGAACCAAATGGCCGACCTCCGGTTTCAATGTAATATACATGAAAATCAGGTTTCTAGATAGAACAACCAATATTTTAGTACTGCACCCCGTTACCAAATACCCCTATCAAAACAGCGAGCTTTATCGCAAGGACAGTTTTTCATACGAAAAAAGTTCGAAACACGATATGGACGGCTGGCAAACGACTTTCCGTCGTTTTCCGTTGGACAACAATTAACACCATCGAGGTCGTTGATGGCGCAGCTACGGCCAACAGAAAACGACGGAAAGTCGTTTGCCAGCCGTCCGTATTATTTTTCGAACTTTTGTTGGACCATTTAAATCATCATTAACTGTGTAATAACTGTTTTAGGTACGCGATGTTTCCAATCCACTAGTTAATTATATCCAGCTATTTTTTTGTTCATTTTGTATTGTATTTGTTACAATGTAAATGTGTTCTTGCCTTTCTGTTATACTTTAACAGATTGGTGCAGTAAATACATGCCAAAACAAAAAAGTAACTGAAAATAATTCTTAACTACTGGATTAGGAACATCGTTTACCTATGTCAGTTATTACAATGAATGATTGAAATGGGCAAACAACTTAATTGAGGTTCACTCGGTCGATTCCAACGTTTGCTTGAAGTAAACCAGCCGTTACTAGGTTTGATTGAAAAACATTGGTCAAACATTGGATCAATTTCACTATTTGCCGGCTTGACTTGTACCAGCTAGGCATTATCAGGATTGACAGATTTTAAGGTTTGCCGCCAGATATATTACAGTGCTTTTCGCGGTTGCTGTTTGGATTATTATTTAAAAAATAGTGAATGAAAAGTTACTCATTTTAGATTTTTATTAACAATAATAGTTAAATAACAAATTTTTAATTTATTACTTACAAAATAAGATTTCTTGACACATAAATAATATATGAAGAATACCTGTTTGATTTTTTGGTTGCTGGTTTGTGTTGCAGAAAGGTCCAAAGTTGACGAAATCACTTTTGTCAAATATTCTTACAGAATCTTCCAAACTGCTTAAAACAGTAACCGCTTCATTCTTATATTTGTTAGAAAATTATCCCCATTTTCGATTCGGGATAATAATATTGACTACAAAAACATTCGCGATTTCGAAAAAATGTTCGGATATAAATCAAACTCTAAGGAGATTATCTTCAACATCACCAAGGTATTGCACTGGAATTTTGCAACAAATACGGATTTCACCAGGGTAACATTTCCTGTACTTCATTTTTAAGCCCCCTCTAGGGTTCAACTACTTAAGGTAGAAAATATCTATTCACAGTAACATTTTGTAGGTAATTTTAGCACAATTTATGTTCATATTCTGACGATTTGCGCAGTGTTTCGTGGAAAATCTGTTACAATTTCCTAGGATTTTTCTTTTTGCGTATATATTCGTGAGTTATTATTATCACTTCTTGATCCTAGCGTATTTGTTTTACCATGTATAATGGTGTTTAGATCGATTTGAAAACCTTGTTTTATTGGTCTATGTATTTCAGAACTAAGCACATTTTCGACACGTAATAAAATTTTCTGTCTTGAATATTTCTGCTGTTTATACATCTACGATATTATACAGGATGTCACAAACAAAAACAGATACTCTGAATAACTTTGGAGGTAAATTCTTTTTGAAAAATTGGTGAAATATGTCGACTTTGTTTCCAAGGGGGTCATATTTTCATGTAATACTTGTATACCTATTACTATCCCTCTACTCTACACAGCCAACTTCTCAAATAATTCAAATGTCAAAGCAGTTTTAGTGATGCACCTTTTGAAAGGTCTCTTGATTCCCTACATAACTGTGTATTTTCTTTTAACTTTTATTAATTCGCTCCCGAATAAAATAATTTTATTTTTGATGATTGCACACAATCAAAATCGTTTAAACTATCCAATATACAGGGTACTGGATATTGGAATTTATACAGGGTGATTCGTGAGGAGAGGGTCGTACTATACCAAAAGATAGAAAACATTGTGGTGATCTTAAATCCCCAGACAGTAATGGCTAAAGCGGCCCCGTTTTATATTTTTTGGAAGAATATTTTTGTCACTTGTTTTGTAACTGTTTTAATGAATTTATTCCAACCTTTACCTGCTCACTGTATATGCAATCAAACTACAGAGCACACAGTTGGCATTACGGAAATATTGTTGTTGCTGATTCAACTTCGTGCCCATGACTCCATTCAGACAAACTCGCCAGTTCCACAATTTAAATTAACGATGTGTTATTAGGTGTTTTGCAGGTGCCACGGAAGGACGATAAATTTTAATGGCATTAAACAACAAATGATATATGTTGCTTGTATTCTGTACATATGCACAATATGCACATATACCAGTAAATACATGTAAAAGAGATAAAATAAAACAGTTCTAACTCAACCAAACTTGCTTCTCAAGTTATGATTTTACAAGTATTAGTATATTGACGCCTTTTTCTGTCGCGGGAACCTTCTCTAAATGAGCTGAAATCAGGTAGAAACGTTAAGGAGGTTCGAGTCCTAGGTAAAAATGTAAAAGTGCAGATATTTACATCATGTTAAAATATAAATTGTAACATCATTATCTGATTTTTTTCAATATTTTTTATCGCACATTTTTTTGAAGTAAATGAAGAATGAAAAAGTATATTTTAACAAGGGTTCTTATGGACATAATCTTTATATACGCCTTTGAAGTAAAAGAAACGCAAGCAAAGAATGCAAAAAAACATTAAAAAAAAATACATTTCTACAGTTTCATAATTGAGGAAACATTGTAAAAATTGGGGGTATGTTATCGAACATTTCAGTTAATAAGTAACTAATCTTAAAAAAATCTTGGTAACCCTGAAGAGACGTCGAGCATCGCGGCAACAGCGCATTTATCGTAAAAATGGCGGCACATTAAATTATTTATTATGAATATCATTTAGTAGGGGAGCCCCGAACCAGGATTCTTGCCTCATCGCGTCGTGAAGATTTCGATTATCCTTCAGTAGTTTGTCACTCTTTGAAGAAAAAGTTCTCTTACTACTAACATGCCTGACGTCGTGAATTCGTTTATAGAACATTAGTATTTATAATGCATTTAAACAGAAAACACTATAAAGTTTTTGAAAAAATGTGTGAATTGATATTTTCTTCAAAGTGGAAGGGGACATGGGTAGAGTATAAAACCAAAAAGTCGGGACTGCACCTGCTGGCTTCCGGTCGCCATTTTGGATAACGCGAATGACGTTGTACCTCCGTTCCTGTTTGTTGTTTCAGAAAATTTACTAAACTAAAGGTGTAAAAAATCATTTTATCGTTCATTTTTAATTTAACTATTTTTTTGCAGGATTGATATTGTAAAAGTTACAACTGTTTGAACCAAATTTTAATTTTCAAATAACTGTAACTTTTACAATGTCAATGCTGCAAAAGTTAAAAATTAAAAAAAAACGATTTTCTACAAGTTTAGTTCTCATAAATTTTCGGAAAAAAACCAACAGGAAAATTCGCGTTCTCCAGAATGGCGATCGGAAGCCAGCAAGTACAGTCCTGACTTTTTTAGGTTTAGGTTTTAGACTCTACCCATGTGCCCCTTTCACTTTGGACAAAAATCTCGATTCGTGCATTTTTTCAAAAACTAAATTCTAAATGCATTAAACTGGGCACATGTAGAAATAAATGATCTATTTTTTTATCGCAGCACGTCAGTTTCATTGTTTTTCTATTAAACGTAATGTTAAACAATTTAGGACAATTAATAACTGACATTTCCTGCCCCGTCCGCGTCTCTAGTGGAGCCAGAGAACCTAGAAAAAATATTAACCGACAATTTTCAGACGAATAGAACAATAAATAATAAAATGTGCCGCTAATCGTGCCGCCATTTTGAATTTTCCAATTTCGACTTCATATTCGTAACCTGCTACTTCTATAACCCTCAGATATCAATTTTCAGCGGAATCAGGCAATAAATAATAAAAATCATCTGCCATTTTGGCGCCTTCATTTTGAATGTCTCAATTCTGATTTCATATTCGTAATATGTATATAAGTATCAGTTAAAATTTAACAAACATGCAGAATATATAGTGGGTAAAATAAATTAAAAAATTAATTATTTCAATAGAATTAGTATTAATTTATCAATGTACTATAAGTAAACAGTGTATAAAACAATAATAGCACCTTACTTTAAATATTGTCGCTTTAGCCGGCCGGGAATTTGAAAAGTTAAAAATATTTTCAAACGTTTATAAGTTAGTGAATACGTGAAATGGAAGGTCGTTTTAAGTCTCCACGGAAAGATGAAGGTTGGCATTTTATTTTTACACCAAATCGCAACCGGAAATGCGGCTCGTCACGAACGAAGGAAAAATGGCGTTTCTTGTAAAAAATTGAAAAACACGGATTCCTCAAAAACTCATAACTAAATAAATACGTCGAGTATGAGGGCGCGCGACATCTCTATGGAAAGAGGGAGATTGGTGCTCTTAACACCAAGTTGGACCAGCAAAATCAGAAATTCTGCTCGGCAAGAGTAAAAGAAGTATGGCCTATTTGGATCTCAGAATATTCTGAAATTTTACCTAAAAAGTTGAGAAACATGGAATATTGAAACGTTCGTAACAAAATTAATATTTCTAGTGAATGCTCGTTCTAAGTCTCTATCGAAAGAAGAAGATCAGCGATGTATCGACATCGTAAATTGCAGGATCAAAATGGATTCAGCTCGACATGAACGAAGAAAAAAAATGGGTATTTTTTGACGTCTAGTGAATTTTCCGCGTAATGAAATCCACTGAAATTGAATTTTCGCCCCTTTCGCGACACTTTGGAACTTTCCATGAATTTAGCCATCCCGCGATTACACGAAATTTTAGTTCAGGGCTCCCCTATCAATTGTAACACATCAAAATATGGGCGATTATTTGTCATTTGGTGATCATTACTTGTCACCTAGAGATGCAGAGGTGTCCCACAAAATGTTCAGAACATGTTTTTTTGGTAAGTGCTCAATATCAACCACTCTGTAGCCTTCTACAGGATGCGCTGATCTCGTTTCGTTTGAATTTTTGTCAGCACGCACTTTCCTACTGTTAGTACTACTTAAAGTCCTCCGCTTCAAAGAATTATACATTTTATTCTTCACAAATACTTTCCATCTATGTTATTCAGACGACAAGATGTAAGGGGTTATGTGTACATTTGATATTTTGTAACCTAGCGTTGAGCTCTTGTGGTAATCATGTCCACCAATATTAACCTTTTTAAACGAACTGATTATGCACGCTCTTGGCACATTTTCTTAGAAAAATCATGCCTTCATTATTATTTTATTAAAACAATAATACTAATATTTTTTAATCCAATTTTATGGCCTTACGAGCTTTGCGTTTTGGCCAAAATATAGTATTAATTAAATAGTATCTTTTGTTCAATTAAATATATTTAGCATTTATGTATGTTTATTGTTTTAAAAGATTTATTATAGTTTAAGGCTCTTTAAACATCACGTTTTTTTGTGATTGGCTTTTCTTAAGTTCCCATGTTAAAGCATAGAGCCCTCAGTATCCCCGCTATCCGACCCGAACATTCTTAAGTTCAGTTTTAATAACACAAAGATGATAGTAATACGGTCTTGTACACATAAATATTTCAGCTATATTTTTTGTTTTCCAAGATATCGATAAACTCAAGTCAGTGAGGCGTGCTTCTATTAAATATTTGTTGAAACGCAGTTTACTCGGGTTGTTATAAATCAAAAAGACAAGAAAGAACGGAAATCACCAATATCATTCTATATGTTGAAAACTGACATTCCTTGCTTTAGCTTATTTATTTATTTATATTATTACTTACTACAATCGGTGATCTACAATCTTTATCCATTCAACAATTGAATTGAAAAGCGCATCCATTTTCTTAGGTGATTTGAATGTAAATTAAGATATTATGTCACAGAAATACGCCAGTACTCTGGAGATAATAATCATCTGAAACAGGAATAAATTCACATACACCACATGTAATACGACCTTGTTTATCACTGAAGTATCTGAAGGAGCATTATACGCAAGAGGCTACACATATAAGAGACAACAGTCGCACTCCTCTGAGTCACGTGTAGTGGCAACTCTACCAAGCAATGATCTTTAAATATTGTCTATAATTGTTTATTTGTGGCATATTCATATTTTCTTACTTTTTGTTTGGTATGATCTTTAATTTTTGGAATACGGATTTTGACAGAAATACAATTTTGTTTGAATGAATAGGCATGTTCCTTTACTTTTTGGCTGTATTTGAAAGGAATTGAAAACATATTTAAAAATATATTTTTGTTTTGTATAAGAAAATAAAAACGATGGGTCTAAGAATTCTCAATGATAATACTTGCGAAAATTTAGCGGTTCGAAGTACCATCTAGTAATCACCAAAATTACATAAGAATGTCATATTCTCATATATTGTGTTCGAGAACATTTCCGACGATAAAATGGCTAAAGAATAATTTGAAATAAATTATATAATCAAAACCTAGTAATAGTGTAATCAAAAAATACCAAAAATACTATGAGATATTCATAGTTTTTAACAGCAATTTAAGATTTTATACCTTCTGGGGTATCACCAGGAGTATGTATATCTGAGTTTTGAACTTCCAAAGCCTGTTGCGTTTTTTTATAAACAATTTTATTTCTTGAATAAGTGAAAAGGTGAATATCTCCGGTTCTAGAGGTCTGATCGGGACAAATAAAACACCAAAAACCTTCACAATTAAAATTCCAACAAATCTGCGTTTGTTTTGGGTCATTTGAGTACGTATATAACGTTGCAATTAGAAAAAGCGAGTTTTTTCAGCTTAACTCCCAGGGACGTCAAGAGTTCCGATCGCCTTCAAACCTTCAGGAAATATACCTTTACTTAAAAACAAAATACCCTGAAATTTTGGTGCCTAAATTAATATTGAACCTCGTGGACACAAATGATCTGAAATTTGAATTGCCCGCCACTTCGTGCCATTAAGTCCAAAATGGATCATTTTCTTTTCAAAATGTAGATTTGGACGCCAGATTTCCGGCGACATGAAAAAAAAAAAATTTAAAGTCATTTTGGCCACCTTTTTGGCATTTGTTTATAAACCAAATAACAACAAATGGATATTGTCGGCCATTTCAGGTAGACGAAAATCAACTTTTTTTTAAAATTGAAATTCTCGCAATTCTTTTTGTTTTCTGATAAAGAAATTTCAAAAATGTGTTCAAAAATGTTTTCAAAATAGCCGAAAAAAAAACATTTATTGTCATTTGGTTCATAAATAAGTGCCAAAAAAGTGACCAACATTTTTTTTTATCTCATCGGAAAGCTGGTGTCCAGATCTACATTTTGAAATGAAGATGATCTATTTTAGACTTAATGGCACAAAATGGCCCCTAATTCAAATTTCACATAACAAATTCGTTTGTGTCCCCAAGTTTCAATATTTGGGCAGGAGAATCACAGCGTATTTTGTTTTCAACACACGGTATACTTTCTGAAAGTTTGAAGCCGATCAGAACTCTTAAAAAAAAACAACGCTTTTCAGCCAGTTGTTCAATTTTGTACGTTATGTACGTACTCAAATGACCCAAAACGAACGCGAATTTGTTGGAATCATAATTATGAGAGTTACAAAACTAGGCACATCAATATCTTTTTTTACTCCACTATAAAGGTACGCTACGACACGATCAATAGGATCGGAGATTCCAAGTCACAACGCGCGACGTAGGTATATAATTCATTATTTTTACTAAAATGCATGATTTACCTTGATAGTCTATTTATCCTCATAAAAAATACCTTCCCCTTAGTCTGCTTCAGGCGCAGCCAGACATATCAACAGGTATTCGTGATCTTTCCAGGTTTGCATCTAGGAACAGTAATAATAAGAATGTCCAGTTTATTTGATCTATTTGGATATATATCATATTGATCTGTTTCATTGTTATTAAATAAATCATATAGGAGCAACACCGTTGTCCATTAAGTGGTACATACACTGGATTGAGTATGTGGTAGGTTCCTTGTGAAACAATTATTTTTAGAAAAGGGAAAACAATGCTTTTTGATGTTTCAAATAAAAACTGTATTTTTGTACACTCTAGATATGTTTCGGCCTGTTAGGGCTTTCTCAAGAGCATTACAGATGAATACTAAAGCTATGAGGGCGATTGTTCTAAAAATAAATGCAGTAATACCCAAACATGTGAAATTACGGGGATTTCAAGTAATAAAACTAAGGATCTACCTACTCGGAATATAATTCAATGGACTATTCTTAAAACCTTGTCTATTATAGGAGTGTTTATGAAATTTAGATGGTCATTGGTGGTACAAGTGTTGCTTTTAAGGGATTTTTTAATTTCCAAAAGCAACACTTGTACCACCAATGACCAACTAAATTTCATAAACACTCCTATAATAGACAAGGTTTAAAGAATAGCCCATTGAATTATATTCCGAGTAGGTAGATCCTTAGTTTTATTACTTGAAATCCCCCTAATTTCACATGTTTGGGTATTATCGCATTTATTTTTAGAACAACCGCCCTCATAGCTTTAGTATTCAACTGTAATGCTCCTGAGAAAGGCCTAACAAGCCGAAACATATGTAGAGTGTATAAAAATACAGTTTTCATTTGAAACATCAAAAAGCATTGTTTTTCCCATTTCTAAAAATAAGTGGTATATACTTATTAAACCCTTATTGCAGAAAAGAAATGCATACATATTAGATACATTTCAGTCAAAGTACATGAAGTTTTTGTTTTACCGTAGATAGTACTAATATTAATAAGCTTTTAATAATATTATTATTAAAAACATTCATTTCTAACTGTCTTTAGTTGGCGCTTAAAATTAAATCTATTGTTTTTAATCTATTCAATAACTTCCAACTAGGAGCTACAAAGCTCCAGTAAAAAGCGAGATAAACTTTTTTTTGCAAAAAATTGAAACTCCTTTAAAAAACTGTTAGTAAAAATTATGAAATGTACCAAGCATATATGAGTCTTGTACTGTGGAAAATATATTTATATCCATGGTACGGACATTACATTTTTAATATCTCACGTATCATTATATAAAAAGTATTTGTGACATGTATTTCAATGAAACCCTTTTTTTGTTAAAGTATGTTGTGTTGAAATATATTCTTTATGAAATTTCATTTTGCGATGTTTAAATTCTGTGAATGCTTTTCAGTTGAGCAAACATAAATAATAAATAATATGCTTATTAAACGTTAATTGAATGTACAAACTGCGCAAACAAAGCTATATATTGAAAAATTATCATCAGTATTTATCCGCGCTAATATTCAATAATTGATTACTAGTTAAATAACGTATATTGAACTAAATATTACTATTATAATACACACATCACACATACTATAAAATATAATCTATAGAAACTGATTTATTCAAATACAGAATTTTGTATGTATCCTATTGACTATGTGATTTAGTAAGGAACAATTGCGTTGAAGAGTTTTTATTGTTTCATCGTTAGTTGGTCACGTAATATTGATAAAATCACAAAATGCTATTAAATTTAGGAGTGCGTTTCTGGGAACGGGGTGAAAGGGGCAATATTTTGGTTTTAATATTATAACTCATTATACTATTATAACTTTTTGTAGAAAATTGAATTTCTCCTCGAAATAGGGGTCAGTCAGCTTGCCCCCCTGTCAATTATTTTTTCTTCTTCAATGTGCTAGCACATAATGTTTAGACCTAGCATACCCTAGCACAACTATTTTTAGCAGCACACCTCCTCGCAAATAATACATAGGGGTTGTTTTCGAAGGAGGGGTTGCAAGTTGACGCTAGCCCCCTCCACCAGTTATTTTTTGTCTTGAATTTGCACACAATGCTTACACCTAGCACAGGCTAGCACAACCACTTTCAAAGTAGCACACTTACAGGGGCGGTAATATACAGGGTGTAAACATCTTCCTCAGCCCCCCTTCGGTTATTTCTTTGTTTTGAATTTGCTAACACCCAATGCTTATACCTAGCACACCCTAGCACAACCACTTTCCAAGCTAACGCTCCTACAAGGTTATCGCTATGTGCAGGGTGGAAATTTTGTTCCGCCCACAGATACTTTTTTCTCAAATTTGATAGTACACAATGTTAACTAAACAACCAAATAATGAAATAAATAAATTAAACTTTATTTCATGAATAATTTTTGCAATCGTACTAGTAATATAATAACACACCACAATAATAATAATGACATACTTAAAATATAATATATTATAGTGGTTTTCAAAAAGTTCTCATGTTGGAAAAATTCTCATTACTGTTTTCATGGAAAATTTAATTATGCCAATTAAATTTGCCTATCTTTTAACAAAAAAGGCGTGAAAACAAATGGTTATGTGGCAGTCGTCACCTGTCAAATTTTACATTTATGCGAAACAATCATTAAAAGTCGCCTTGTATTTCGTATTTTTTCGTACTTCAGTTTAAGAGACGGCCGCCATTTTACAAGATGGTGCATAATATGAATGAATGTTACTAACAATATGCTATTGCTAGATACTAGTAGGTAGTGCATATGCAATGTTTCCAATTATTTCCAGGGAAGGATTTTTTTCTTAATATAATTGTGCTAAAAATTGACCAAGTAAATTAAGTGAACAATATAATATAGGCCAGTAAAATTAGGAAATGAAACAGGGTTTTTGACAAAAAAACGAGAGAGAGCAGTTTTTTACAGAGAAATGTAGGCTCCGACCTTCTAACATGTTATCAAACGGCGACAAACTTTTAGGTGGGAGAAGTATGTCTTATATACATGAGTATATAATTTTGGCCTAAAACCGAGGACATCTCGAAACCTGTTGGGAAAATTGAAAATTTTTTTCAGACAAAATTTGTAGAAAATTTAATTTGGAATTTTTTTGTTTAGCATGCCCATTTCTTCCTAACTTTACTGGTCTATTATATTGTTAACTTAATTTACTTGGTTAACTTTTAGCACAATCATATTAGGAAAAAATCCTTCCCTGGAAATAATTCGAAACTTTGCATATGCATTACCTACTAGTGTCCAATGGCATACCATTAATAACATTCGTGTATATTATGCTATGACCGCCATATTGTAAAATGGCGGCCTCCTAAACTGAAGTACGAAAAAACACGAAATGTAAGGCGACTTTTAATGATTTTTTTTGCATAAGTAATTGGTAGAATTTAATTTTCCATGGACACAATAATAAAAATTTTCCCAATATGACAATTTTTTGAAAACCGCTATATCTATATTATATTTTAAGCATGGTCACTATTACTATTGTGGTGTGTTATTATATTACTAATACGATTGTAAAAATAATTATTCATTAAATAAAATTTAATTTATTTATTTAATTATTTACTTGTTTAGTTGTCTAGGTGTTAACATTGTGTGCTATCCAATTTGAGGAAAAAGTACATAGGGACAAAGAGAAAAGTTTCAACTCTTTATATTATCCTCTCTATTTTAACACTCTATCATAGATGTGATCATTTTTGGTTCCGTAATCAGAGTAATAATAGAAAATATTATATATCTGTGGGAGGGACAAAATTTCTACCCTGAATATTACCGACCTTGTAGAAGCGTTAGCTTGGAAAGTGGTTGTGCTCAAGACAAAGAAATAATTGAAGAGTGGGCTGAGGAAAATTTTTACACCCTGTATATTACCGCCTCTGTAGGTGTGCTAGCTTTAAAAGTGATTGTGCTAGCCTGTGCTAGGTGTAAGCATTGTGTGCTAGCAAATTCAATACGAAAAAATAACTGGCCGGGGCTAGCGTCAACTTGCAAATCGAAGAAGTTAACTGGGGGGGGGGGGGCAAGTTGACTGACCCTCGAAATAGCTGTTGCGATTTAACGTGTATATTGTTATCTTATAACTTTAAAATTGCATAGTTCTCGATAAAAATAACCATTTTTCATTGATAATTGTAAAAAAAGGATATATACCGCAGAAGCGGTAAGAATCCATAAAAAGTAACCAACTTTGAATGGATATATCTCAGTAAATATTAATGGTTGCACCTATTTGTAAAGCTCATTTTAACTGTTGAAATCTCTACTTTATTTTCTTTGAGCAATACCTATACTTATCGCTGCTCAGAAAAAAGTTACAAATAAATTTTTTTTTTAATTTTTGAGATTTTTTGCAGATTTGTGTATGCTTGTATTTCATATAAAAATGTTTTTTTGAACGTAGATGGGAAATTCTATTTTCTTCAAAAGAGAACTCTTATAATTTTATCTAATTTCGCTTAGTTTTTCAGTTATATTAAAAAAACCAAAAACCACCCCTTTCAGCACGTTCTCAAAATTGCACTCCTAAATTTTATAGCATTTTGTGATCTTATCATTATCAGGTAACCAACTAACGGATGAAATAATTAAAACTATTTAACACAGTTGCTCCTTTCTCTTTTTTTGTACATAGTCAATAATGACAAAAAAAAAAGAAAAACATTGAACCCAATATCACCATCGCGCATTGTTCAGGTAAATGAACCTTATTAGGTACCTAATATCGATTTTGAAATTGAATAAAAACGTCCATCTATACATCGAGTGTTATTGTTCGCAGTCGATTGTAACTTTCACTTCTTTGAAAATAGACTTATTGAAACATCTTACTTAACACCATTTTAAAGTAAAATTGATATAGGTATCACCTAATCTGCATAAACTTCATTTGAATCTGAGAGAGTTCTGTAGATTGCAGGTTCGATATCTTGTACATCTCACCATTTCTGTGCAATGAATCAAAGATGTGTCCAACACTTTGCTATAAAATTATAATAAAACAGATTACATAAAACATGACAGTTTAAACGCCAACTGTGATCACCCTATATGGCGAAAATGGGCCAATTCTACTATGATAATTCATATATATATATTCCAAAGAAATAAAAGTCCAACAGAAGTCTTATTTTTAATACAGTGTGTCTCATTTAAAATGAAGACATACGGATATTTTCGTAATTTTTTGAAATCCAGATTTGAGCTTTGGTACAACTGTAGTCCTATATAAGACGTACATTTTGAGACTACCTACTTAAATCTGAGTAACAAACTGAGAGAGCGCCAGGCCCCCCCAAACGGGGCCCATTCCCGATATTTTGCTTCGCGCTGAAGACATCGAAAAAACTTATTAGAAAAAGTTGTTCAGAATCTAATTTTGAGCCCCAGTACCAAATTTCATTATGACATTCGTATTTTTAATTTTTTCAATATTCTAGTAGTCAAGTCGACACACGGTTACAATCTTGGTTTTCAATTTAATAGGATGCCATGTAAATAGAAACTATGTCAATCTGACAAAACTTTGAGTTATAGTGTAAAGTTCTAGTGTACAATCGTAAAATGCGTCTTCATTTAAGGAAAGAAATCGAAGGTTATTTGGTGATGGGATTTGTACTAGTAGAGAAGTAGCCACCGAATTTAACCGAAGACATCCTCTCGAGTCGATATTACTCATGGAACTGACAAGGAACTGCAGCCACCATAAATGCTCGTTTCAATGAAACTGGCAGTGTTATTAAAAGGCCTCAGAATGATCAACTCTGTCGAATACATCCGCATCACGAGAATAAGGTAATCTTAGCCGCAAATCAAGCGAATCCAGGAGGCGGTCTACGAAATTTACCGTCTCAACTGAGTATCGACAAGGAAAAAATTATATGTTTCATGTCATAAAATCAAGCCTTATGAACCAAAATTTTTACACACTTTGGAAGAAGGTGATGAAAACAGAAGGTTAGATTATTGCTATTGGGCCCAAGGAAATTTTGGACAGCCGGAAATTTCTAAATAAAATTTTGTTTAATGATGAGGCTGCATTTACCACTAATGGGGTGGTAAGTTCTCAAAACTGTAGATACTGGGCCACAGAAAATCCTCATAGGGTTATTAATTGTAAAAACCAATATTCAGAAAAAGTAAAGGTATTGTGTGGAATTTTAGGAGACCGAATAATTGATCCGTTTTTCTTTAATAACTCGTTAAATGGTGAGCGTCTAGTTAACTTCTTCAATACGGAATTATGGAATGCAATTGAAAATTTTCCTCTTAATGTGCAACAGGAGATGTTTTTTCAGCTAGATAGTGCGTCAATACATTATTCCATAAATGTTCGTCAGTGGTTGAACGAACATTTTTCAATGCGCTGGATAGGAAGCGGTAGTCCTTTTTAACTCTGGCCTTCTAGATCACCCGATATTACACCATTAGATTTTTATTTCTGTGGACAGTGCAGAATACAGTTTACAAAACAAGGCTCAAAATTAGAGAAGAATTTTGTGCTAAAATAAGACGATCCTATCGCGAAATCGGCATTTCAGAGCTGAGAAGAGTAGCCAAACATAATCCTAAAAGAATTGAAAAATGTATTCAAATTGAAAGAGAATTAGTTGCGAAAGGCTACATCCGATAAATAATTAAAATTTTCAGTTGAATAAGTAAATGTAATGAGTAATTATTTCAAAAACTGATTGTTACTTTAAATTGTTGTTTTTTTACTTATTTCAGTTACCAATAGTTAATTGTTCGTTTTATTTTATCCTTAAATGTATATTTTGTCAAATCGACACTTTGAAATTGCAAACCAAAATTGTAACCATGTGGAGACTGCGGGAATATATTGAAAAAACTAAAAATGAGAATTTCATAATGAAATTTGGTATTGTGGCTCATAATTTGTTACTTAAATTTAAGTTGGTAGTCTCCAATTGTACGTCTTAGATAGGACTACAATTATACCAAAGCTGAAATTTGGATTTCAAAAAATTACGAAAATATCCGGGTGTCTTCATTTTAAATGAGACACACAGTAGATAACGCCCGACTGCAGCTTCTATTTGTTCTGAAATAGTATTTTTTTAAATATAATATAACCTAATAATTTAACCTAATTAAAAACCTAATCACTTAACTCAGATTATTTTATATAATAATGAATTAGGCAATATAACTAGTGGAACTTTCTATGATTTAACGAAGGCCTTTGATTGTGTATCCCCCAACATTTTCTTAGATAAATTGAGCCGATACAATTTTGATCCCAGTAGCACGTCTCTGATATAGTTATATCTTTCCAGTAGGACCCAATATGTTTCATACAATACTAGCAACTCTCAGCATACCACGACAAAATATGTCATACCGCAAGGCTCGACACTCGACCCGGTATCATTTATCATTTATATAAATGATCTTGCCAACTGTGATAAAAACAGTTCTTTGATACTATTTGCTGATGATACCACCACTCTCAACTATTACAGAGACCCAAATCAACTAACAGAGGAAGTTATGAGTACTCAATAGAACATTAACCACTGGTTTCTTGCTAACAAGCTGAACTTAAATCAAGAAAAGGCACAAACAATGACCTTCGCCCTTTGTCATATAAATGTCAATCAGACCGTGACTGATAATGTAGACAAGTTTCTTGGAGTTTATATTGACCCCATACTTAGTTCGGATAAGCATGTTTCTAATCTATCAGTAACTCGTTCAAAAAAGGTATTTCACTTAAGAAATTTAGCAAATACTGTTTCTAAAAATATTCTAATATCAGCTTACTATAACACTTTTCAATCTAGGATAACGTAATAACGTATGATATTTTCAACTTGGGACATTCGTCTCAGAGTACAAACATTTTTAGTCTCAAAGAAAGTGTGTTAGACTCTTAGCGGGTGTAAACTACACAGACGATTGTAGTGAATGTTTTAAAGATCTTAAAATTCTTACTTTATCATCGACTTGTATACTGGAATGTTTACTGTACATCAAACGTATCATCAATAAGTTTGACAATCAGGAGTTACATGCTTACCCTTCGCGTTTTAAATGTAACATAAAACATTAATTTCTTCGATTTGCAAAATATAGAGACGGCACTGGCTATCACTGCATAAATTTGTTTAATAAATTACCAGACCGAATAAAAGTTCTAGAATGAAACGAAGTCAAACAAGAAATTAAGCAGCACCTTAAAAGGAAAGCTCTTTATAATTTTGATGAATATTTTAACGAATCATTTGGACATCCAAGCCTACCCTTCTGAGTATAACATTCCTCACAATCTTTTGAAAGATTTATCTATTTATTTACATCTGTTTTTGAACAAACTCTGTGCTGTTGGTGTATTGCTTGCATTTTACTGAAATATGTTTATATTCTTATTACTTATTCGATTTTTAATATTATTATGCTTAAGTATATTTAATATATTTTTCTGTGTTTGGACTTGTGTAAACATTTTTATGTATTGACATTAATAAAGGATATTTTTATTATTATGAAAAATGTAAAAATATTATAAAGTAAAACTGACGCCACTTAATCTACGAAAAGTTCATCCGAACCTGAGGAAATATTGTATTGTATAGCTTCGATATTTTAGACACATTCGAATATTCGTGTCTTTGATCAAAAGCCTTAGTTACATATTGCTTAAGAATTATTATAAAACATAATTGTTTAGATGTCTCCGGCGATCAGTATTCTACCATGCTGTTTTACGTATATATGAAATTAGAAGTAAAATTTTTAAGTTTAATATAAGTTGTTTTGTTTTTTTTCTTTATTCGAGATTTAAATTCAACGTGTTATGGAACGAATTTTTATACAAAAATATTTCTCTGGAGGTATTTAAAAAAAATAGTTATCCGGTTATAATGTTCCCACTTAATTAAATCAAAGATAGGTATAATAATGCGTACTTCCCTGTTGGATCCCTGTCTCTATCTTATTTAGTGAATGTTAAACCTACTACTACTGATACAAATGTTAGGTATATAGTTTGACGCGTAAAAGTATTTTGTCTAAATCTGTACTGAAATTTTATAACTAACCTATCTACTGGGTTAGTCTGAAGCATATAATTACAAGAATTAAAATACTACCCAGGATAGTAATTACCTTCATGTGTAGTAACTAGAAGCTGATGTGCTGACGATAGAGGAGAATGACCTATATAACTCTTTTCCCTAGCAGACGAACATTGACCCCTAGGTTACGTCTTAAATATCAACCCAGAAGATTCGTCAGGATGAGGATGCGGCTTGAATTAAAGGAGACGATGCGAAAGGACAATAGCTATATTCGTGAATCAATATTTAACCATCTGCTCTCTATTTCCAGTATTACAAAGTGTATTCCAGTAGGTGACAGATGTAATATATTTCTTGCGTGAATTTATAACCTGCTTTATTATGTGACTCAAAAATATCGGGCGCTGTTGTAGAGAAAAGTATTCTTTACACATACTTTTAAGAATGTAATTATTTAGTTACTTTATGATTAAACTGGAGTAAACATATTATTCGCTGATTTATTTAACGATTTATATATTTATTGCATATTCTCTAGGATACTATTCGCAGTTATTTTGTAAATATAGTTTTATTCAATTGTAAGACATAAAAATAAGAATTTCTTAATTTAATTCAAATAGAAATTATTAACTTTCACATTTTTTTTAAAACTAATAGAGTTTTTTCTCTAGCTAGCATTAACTAACTGTCCAAATTTCAATATAATCGGGCTTTCTTAAGTTGTCGTGATTACAAGAAACGTGACAGACTGACGGACATTTTGTCTACAAATATCTACAAAAAATTCCGTGTATACGGATCTCGCTCAACGCTTCTCGCATAAAATAAGAATCAAACTTATGGAGACACCAACTAACGTATGAACGCCTTATTCACGTGTCAGTAAGAAAGCTTTGATAACTTTTGAAGAAACAATCGGATCGTAATAAAGAAAAGAGTAATTTACGTTACAAGTCCGGAAAGAGGTGTTTTGCAAGTCAACCCAAGCTTGAGGAGACCTGCAAAAAACACTGTTTTTCGATTATGTAACGTACATTTTTTTCTTGACCGAGGCTGATACAAAATCAATGTTTTATTATTTCTTGAATACATTTTCTAACAAATACAGACACACAATATAAGTTAAATGTATTTATCTATTTTACACTTATCCCAACAATTAACACAAGTTCGTCTCCATAGCAACAAGAAAGCAAAGCCACCTACACCAATAAGTTGCAGCATTTTTTACCTTCATGGATCGAAAAAGAGAACAGGGATCGGAAAAGCTTTTGCCTATCTCTGACGCCCACTTTCCGGTCTAGCCCGGGAACTTTACTTTCTGTCCGAAAATTTCTCCAAATTTCTGGTCGGTAGAAAAAAAACATGTTTTAAAGAGTAGAGATGCAGCTGTCATTACTATATCATAATATATCTTTTATTTGTAACATTTGTATCTTATATTGAAAAAACCGCTGCCTAAGGAATCACTACTTCCACATCCAGGTTTTCCTTCCAAGTCTCTTTAAGAGTAAATTTCTTGACTATATTTGCACTTTAGTATGCGGAAACAATTGGTCATAGAATTTTAATAATATTTGGACAGTAGTCAAAAACAGTTTACAGGAGAAGCTTCGTTAAAACATTGAAAATGAACTTGGCTAACTTTCAAACCTGACATGATATTTACAAAATCTGCAAAATGTACAGGGAATAGAAATAAAGAACTGTTCAAACTTTTATTAAGCTGCGGATAAAAAATTTAAGAAGCTACACAACTCGGAGTAAATGTAATAGACTTTACATTAATATTCCACAAAAGGGGGTCTCATAAAACTGCTAGAACATGGATCTAGGTATCAAAATTTATCAAATACACAAGTTTTACAAAAACGATGCTAAGTAGCAAAACTTATCAAATATACAAGTTTTACAAAAGCGAGACTAGGCGTCGGTCTGCGTCGAGGCGTAAAAGTTCAAGAATATGAATCTACGTACCAAAATTTATCAAATACAGAATTTTTACAAAAAACGACGCCAGGCGTCGGTCGGCGTCGAGACGTAAACATGCAGAAAGATGAATCCATGTATCAAAATTCATCAAATATACTAGTTTTACAAAACCAACGCTAGGTGTAGGTCGGCGTCGAGACGTAAATATACAAGAATATAAGTTTAGATATCAAAATTTATTAAAGACACAAATTTCATAAAAACGACGCTAGGCGTCGGTCGGCGTCGAGACGTAAAAATACAAGAATATTAGTCCAGGTATGAAAATTTAACAAATACACACGTTTTCATAAAATCGACGCTAGGCGTCGATCGACATAAAGACGTAAAAGTGCAATATTAATGTAAGTATCAAAATTGGTCAAATTACAAGTTTCACAAAATCGAGGCGTCTGTCGGCGATGAGATGAAAAATTGAAGACTATGAATCTAGGTGTCAACATTTATTCAGAAATTTTACAAAAACGACGCAAGGCATCGGTCGGCGTCGAGACGCAAAAATACATGAATATGAATCCAGGTATCAAAATTTATCAAATACACAAGTTTTATGACGGTGTCGATCGGCATCAAGATGTAAAAATGCAAGAATAATTTAGGTATCAAAATTGGTCAAACATAGAAGTTTCACAAAATCGCGGCTAGACGTCGGTCAACGGCGAGACGAAAAAATGCAAAAATATGAATCTAGGTATAAAAACTTACCAAATACAGCAGTTTTACCAAAACGACGCTAGGCGTCGGCGTCGGCTGGCGTCGAGACGTAAAAAGGCAAGAACATAAATTTAGATATCAATGTTTAACAAATACACAAATTATATAAAAGCGACGCTGGGCGCCAGCGGCGTCGAGACGTAAAAATGCAAGGATATGAATCTAGGAATCAAAATTTATCAAATACACGAGTTTTACAAAAACGACGCTAGGCGTCGGTCAGAGTTGAGACATATTAAAATTTCAAATATATCAACGAAATAATTTCAAATATATACACTCTGCTATTTATCCCGATCTACCTTTACCTACCCCCCCCCCCCCGCACTCCTTCAACGGAATTGTGTTAAAATATAATCTAGTTTCAGATGTCGTTATAATACATACGTGTACCAAATTTCAAGTGAAAATCTCAATTTAATTTTACCAACTCTTAATAAGGGAGCGGGGGTGGTGGAGGGATGGAAAATATTATAAAAAAAACATGAGGCCCTCGCTTCTAATATAACCCTTCAACGGAATAATCCCAAAATATGATCTAGTTCCTGATGTCTTTATAATATATACGTATACCAAATTTCAAGTGAATAACTCAATTTTATTTTATCAGACCCTTTAATAATGGAATGAGGAGGTGGTGGGGAGACGGAAAATATAATAAAAAATTTTAGGCCTTGGCTTCTAGTACATAGGTATACCAAATTTCAACTTTCTGCACTCTTACCAGCCTGCTTTACTTATATCCCCCTATTTACCTATTTACCCCTCAACTCTTCATCGAATATGTTAAAAAATAATCCAGTTTCAGATCTCGTTATATATATACGTCTACAAAATGTCAAGTCAATATGTTAAACCGTTCCGTAGAAAACATGCGGGCAAAAAAAGTTACAGACACAGCCAGACAGGCCGACAGATCGACAAACCGAAAAATTTTTTTCGCCGAAACTTAAAATCTCGACGTTTTATGACATTCTAAACCTATTCCAAGAGAAGAAAATTTGAATTTTTCTTTAGGATTACTATACTTCCAGAAGTAATAAATGCATATTTTCCTCTCTACTTTAGAGTCTACTCTATTAATTTCTAAATCTTGAAATATACTCGCTAATGTAACAGGTCCCGTTGGTTTCAGAATCTTCATATCTCACGTTTCGATATCATAGCAGTGAAAAATATTCAAATGTTCTGAACAGAAAATGAGTTGAGTTTAAATTTTTTGTAATTTTCGAGTAATTTATAATTTGTATAATTTTTATTTGAAATCGCTCGCAAATGAGGAAAATTAACTGTAGTGCATGAAGTAAAATGTAGACTAAAGTTAAGAGGAACTACTTTAAACAAGATCTGTCGATTTGTTTTCATTATAGTTTATATTCAACAGGAATGTGCAATATTGTGCATGGATCTTAAGATGGATGATTTTTTTTATAAATGTATTTTCAGTAGTGAATGCCCACATTTTTTCCAACCGTGATCTACGGTGAACAAAAGATAAATATCAGTTCCTTCAATTGTATACAGTAGAATTTTTTGTAGTGCTCGAAACATACAATGAGCAGGTACAAAACTAGTAGATTATATAGTAAATGTTAAAATTATTTTACAATCCAAGGGTCATTAAAATTTCTGTGCCGATACGCACGGGTAACGCTAATTTTGGCGTTGGCCGCCAACCCTATAACTATGATTCCTATTTTACCCGAAACCGGTTATACCTATTAAATTTTTTTATAGAATTTGTAGAATTTCCTGCTCTTGAATTTTTATGTGTATGATAGTTTTGTATTTTTCGTATTTTAAAAGTAATGTATATTTTTTTTATTTAACGGCATTTTGTTTATCTCTCGACCACCGTGACATTGATAACTTTTAATAACACTTTTCCACTACTAAAAACCTACCAAAAAATCAATAGTTCGTATGAGGGATTATTTAATCCTCAAATCCGCTGAGGACTGTACTACAATAATCTTTTTTACGATCACGGTTTGTAATCCAAATATGTGTAGTGTGGTTATTTTGCATAAAACTCTTTGGGAGATACGACTTGTATGAAAGCATATTCCCGCTCCTGAATAATGGTTTTAGACCCAAGACAAACACACAGGTTTTAATGGAGTGTGTGTTGTTCGGAGACACACCTACGCCATTAATCTGGATTTTAGGTTAAGTTATTTATAGCCCAATTCCACAGCACCGTCAACCGTCAGCCGTCAAACACCCACCGGAATGGCATTCAATCTAGATGTATTATTAGGTTAGGACTTGCTAGGGACAGAGTGACCGGAAATTCAATGATTTCATTAGATTTTCGTATATCAAATTCTGATAGTATTAAATTTTCTGTTACGAATTTTATGAGCATTTCCTATAATGGATTTGGAACTTTCAGGACGATAAACAATTATCTTTAAATTGACATATATTTTAAAATTATTAAAGAATAAAATAAAATGAAGTGACGATAATTTAATGCGGCCTTATTTCTTTTGTATACAAAATGTATGATTATATTAAAAGTCTACTGATATCAAACGTAATACAGTACTAGTAAATACTGATTTTAGCAATGTGCTTATTTATACCGGGTGTTGTTGTTGAAGATGTAAGGTTTGACTATTGCACAGTGCATTGAGTTATAGGTAGTGGAAATTGATGGACAAAAATCAAGATTAAGCTTTCATATTGATTTGTTTAGTTTATTATATTACATATTGACAAATAATCATTAAAGAATATGTTAAACTATTTGCCTACTATCACTACTGTAAATAGTAAAAAACACATTACTTGCCATCTATGTAAGTTGGATTTTACACATTTGAAATACAAACATACTGTAACAGAACGCACAGTAACCGAAATGCTCGGGACATAGAGCAATGGGACTCTTTAATGAATTTAATTTAGTAGTTGTTACTTCTTGTGGATAAAGTATTACTTAAAATTAGGCGATAGAGAAAATTTCATATGAATCCAATATGCGGTTCTCGAAACATAGGAAACGAATTGGTCATGCACCATATCAACGGTCTTGCATTTTGACAGACAGTTGAGCAGCGGAAATCGGTGAAATATCTAGGATTAACCCAGGATATGAGACTGAGTTTCGCCCCTCACATTACCCAAACATTAAATCGAACTTACGCAACACTCAACAGACTATATCCTCTTGCAGACAGGCGGAGCACTCTTTCAATTGACAAGATAACCTTGTACAAAGCTATCTTTCGACCGCTTTTAACCTACGGGTGTTCTGCGTGAAATAACGTGGTTGAGTGGTAGAACATATAAATAATGCCATTAAAAATATATGTATATCTTCGCCACTTAATACAAGAAGATATAGACAATACAAAACAAACTAATACGACTACTCACAAGCGCACCCTCGATCATTTTTAATTTTATTCAATTATTCTATTTTCTTTTTTTTTAAACAAATGAATTTTACTCAATAATATTTTACCCAAAAATAAAAATTATTGGTATATCTTAAAAGTACGTAAAAAACGAACTATTAAAAAACAGTTTTATCTTTGGCAGTTGGGACCTTAGATATGACATTTTTTTGCGTTATGACCATTTATAAGTAAGCTAATAGATATAATGACTTGAACATTTTTTTCGGTTTTAAAAATCTTTAAATTTATTTTTGTTTATACCACGACAAAGGACATAAAGACAGCTATAATTTGAAAAACAAATGTTTGAAATACGACTTGATGCCTAACAAACAATCGACGATTCGATTTTCGACAATTCTTTTTTATGAGTTATTGTAAATATTTTAACTTGAAACTTGATGGTATAATTCTACAGGGGGATATATACTTCTAAAGTTTCGTCAGAATATGTGCATTATTGTTCAAGTTATCATCAACTGTTTCAAAATGGCCTCCCTAAAATATCTTCATGTTTTACGATTTGGCTTATTGACCAAAAAGTTTAGGACAAAACTAGTCCTCTTCCAAATTTCATTTTGAATAATTTGTATCTCTGTATACAACCAGAGATATTTAAGAAAAACTACGAAGAAACAGGATTCTGAACATTCTTTTGTTTACACAAAAGCTTTCCACCACACAGATTTAATCCAAAACTTTTTACTACACTTCTTGAAATGTTTTCAACAAGTTCTAGCAAAAAATTCCCCTAGTAACCCAATTCCTTTCTAGGCAATTCGGACCCTTAGATTTACTCCACTATATTGTTAATTGACGTGTTTTTGTATTTTTGCGAATGCAAAGGAGAAGAATGTTATGAATTTTATGCGCTTTTTTTGTTATATCTGTATAAACCTATCTTTATTCTTCACATTCAAATTAAAAGATTGAGACATGTTTCAGACATTATTCAACAAAATGGTCACGGGATAACACTTGCCTCACGACTATACGAAACTAAGGACTAAGAACTTAATAAATTCATGAATGTTTAAATTCATGAAAGTTGTCTAGTATTGAAAAGACAAACAGAAAAGGAAATTAGAAATGAGTTACCATTTTTAGATGTTTCAATTAATTGAAGACATGGTACAATTGAAACAAGTGTTTATAGAAAACCAACATATACCAATAGATATTTAAATTTCAACAACTCAAATCAGTCCACGCACGTTAAGAGGGGTGTTATAAAATGTTTGTATGATAGCGCCAAAATCATCTATTCTAATGATGAAATACTAAACAATAAGAAGCGGTTTATGAAATAAGTTCTTATAAATAACGAATACCCTGAGGGTTTAGTCGATAAAACCTTCATAAACATTGAAAATAACAATCAGGTACGACAAAAACCTGAATAACGTGCGCCGTATCTGTGACAGATTTGATATTAGGACCTTATTTCAAACAAACAACACTTGAAGATCTATTCTGACAAAGATGAAACCGAGGAACTACGAACAAAATTAAAAAAACTGCATTCATAGTGTATTCCGTGTTAGTGCAACAAACATTACGTTAGTCATCCAGACCGTTTAGTTTAGTGTAAGATTGGGTGAACAAAAAAATTGTATCAGAAAAAATGAAATTCAGAAGTCCAAGATCTACGAACATGCTTTGGAGAACAGAATAAACTGGGACTCGGCAAAAATGTTAACACAAGAGGCGGATAGCAAAAGAACAAAAATTAAAGAATCAGCGATAATATTATTGAATGAAGATAGATGCATCCCGAATTATTCCGTAGATGTCTGTACGACCTGTTTGCCAATGTTAAAAGAAGAACTTCACAAACTTAACATTGTACAAAAAAAAACTGTTATCTGTATCAACAGTTCTATGTACATAGTAAGTACCTATGGATATTGAATATAGCAAACATTCTTAGAGCTGTGTATTTATCATACACAACAAAAAAGATTTTTCAAAAAAACACAGGTAGCCGACGAGGTAGTTGAGCTCTGGCCCGGTTAATTGGCCAATGCATATCGGTGATTATTAAAATGGTTTTGTATGAATCTCTATTACGTCCGTCCAATTTCTCCAAACTTTTCAACATTAATACTATCGAGCTATTGACAAGTCTGTTCGACCCACTTTCGGTATATACACAATCCTCACCGACCAACTGAAAGATATATAATTATATGTAAGACAAACTAAATAATCTATTTCGAATCCGCTTTGAAGTAGAGATGGAAAATATGCCATCTTCACTAAGCAATTTGCATGACTGAAATTATTTGATAGTGCATTCAATCGTCGAAGAAGCGATAACCGTGATGGTTAGGGCTACCAACTAATCGGTTTTATGCGGCCATTTAAAAGCTTCTTCTGGGTGGTGAATTCTCAACTATCTACAATTGAACTGATTTGAAAAGTGATTTTGTGTCGAAGCTATAACTATATAAATATATTTCCAACAGCTGGTGAAGGTTCCATCCACATTGTCGTTTTATCGAACCACACATGTATTACCACAGTAGTGGCGCGTACCAGTCTTTTAGTACGTTCTATCGTAATCTGTAGTTTATATCATCGAGTTGTTGAATAGAAAATTACAGGATTTCAGAGCAACTAAATATTTCCATTTTATGTTGACGCTATTGTTCCAAAAAGCAGCTACCACATATTTATAAATATATTAGTGTGATTTTAGCGGTACAACTATTCGTTTAATTATTAATTAAATTATGTCCTTTTGTAATTTGAAACAATATCAATTATTTAGTTTACTGATATTATTCACGTACATTTTAGTGGGTTTAAATTAAATATATGCAACATTTTCATTAATTATTATTTAATTTTATGCTATGCAGTGCATTGGTATGTAATCAAAATTTAATGTATGTGTTTAGTACCACATACCAGGTCTGTATTAGGCAGCGTGGATATGAAATAAATGTAGAGTAGGGTGGGATATTCTTCATGAAAAGAACCTGAAGGTAGACAACATGATGATTTCATAACTTTTCTCACTCGTTTTAAATGACAATAAATGTCTATCGTTCGTTTTAGTAAATCGTTATTTCTTGCGTAGATTCATGCAGTATGAGTCTAGACAACTCATTGAAGTCAAGGCCGGTTCGAAAATAGATAAAATGAAAACACGACCACCAATACGATAATTTACTAATTTGCTAATGTTAAATCAATAAATGGTTCGCAAAAAAAGTTGCAGTTCTACAACTGTGAAAAAGGACTGTAGCGTTCAGTGGTGGGTTGGTGGGGGTTCGGGGTAGGTGCCAAACAGAGTGCATTCATTGTTTCAAGTTTTCTTTTAATTTATTAAACGGAGAACTGCATCCCTGATTGTAACCTGTGTGAAATAATTGCAAATGGAAAATGTTATCCTAATCTCCCATCTCATATCCTCGACGTTACCTGGATATGATAATAATAATAATTTTCTTATTATCTAATACAAATATATATGCCAAGTCAAATTACAAGATTACAAAAAAATCAAAACTTGTAATACATATAGATACATACATGCAAAAAATTAAGACGTCTTCTACCAAAATTCAAATATTTGAAGGAAAACTTTGGTGAAAAACTTCTCAAAATTATATCCCATGCATTAGCTGAATTACATATAATAGGTGTCTCCATTTGATGGCAAGGTGTAACAAATTGTTATCTAAATAACTTAAAAACGGCACAGAAATTAATTTTAAAAGTGATATATCACAAGAGATACGAGTATCCATCCAGCGATCTCTACTTAGAGAGCCCTATATTTGATCCCAAATAGTTTTACTGCGAAAAGATCTTAATAGAAATGCATAAAACTGAAAGTAATATTGGAATGAAAGAATATAGATATGAAATCAACAAAGAAAAGTCAATCCATGTTCCAAAAATGAAGAAAACAATCGATTTAAGATGTTATCAATATTGTTTCGTCCTTTTGTAAATATGTAGATATTTGTTCTTTGTTTAACTGGCATTAGTAATATTAATTTAATTTTGTCTTCCGACATGGTAAATACTAGTGAGATTGGTATACCTGCCAAACAGGGCCGACAGCGCCCGGAGTTAAAACCGAATCAATCATAGATTGACAGTAATCGCGGCACGTTGCCTATAAATATAATAACTTTAACTTCGAGTATTTTACCATTAAATAATTGCTACTAATTATTACAATTAACAGTGTGGTGTACATAAATCTTCGGCTACTCAAGCAATTGGTTGGAAAGTGAAGAAGGAGCTGTCTTCCTGCCCCAGCGAGCCATTCCTCCGAGGATTACGGTAAGGCACCTTTCTCACTACAGTCGCTTGTATATTTCAAAACTAAGTTGAAATCATAAATTTTATGGTCCTTCAGTCGAGTCGGATTAATTATTAATACTAATTAAGATTTATTTATTGAATATTACCAAATATTATTATTGCTAGTTAAATAGAATTCATTTCGTTTCTTTACTTCTTATCAGTGATAAATAGTTTTTGCGCTCATAAAAAATCCTAACGTGTTGTGATCAATTGAATTACCTACTTTTATTCTTTTGAATTACTTATTTTATTTGGGTAAGAAATATAATTATTTGAATTTCTTATTCGCTTTATAATTATCATAGATTTATATTTAATATAGGAGTGTTTTATTGAGTATTGCAGGGTTACAAAGCTTGACGTACAATTCTCTGAATAACAAACATAGTATAAGTGGATTTGCCTTTAATAAATCATTATTTTTGTACAGTTTATTTGGTGTATTTAATCATTATTGGCATTGCATATTTAAATAGTACTTATTAGAATTGTTTATTTTCTAATTCCATAAATTACTGCAATATGGCAACGAATAAAATAAAACAAAATAAAAGTCTACGAGATATTTGGTATAATCGTTTGCAGGAGTTGCAGGGGGTGGCACAAACAGCTCGTACTGACCCCACTGGTCTAAATTCATTTAAAATTCGTTTTTCGGATATTGACAGTATTTATACTCAATTTCAAAATAAACATTTCGCTTTAATCGAATATTTAGCCACCATGGATGGTGCAGATATAGGTCCGGAGGAGGCAGTACGTACGGAATTTGATCGTATTTTTTATTTAATTAAAGAAATTTACAATGAATTATTTGAAACAGATACACAACCTGTACCTGAACAAGCAAGAGAGTACCTAGTGTTAAATTGCCTAAGATTGACTTGCCAAAATTCGATGGTAATCGTAAAGACTGGCCTTCATTTTTAGATTTATATAGATCTTTAGTTCATAATCATCCAACATTATCCAATTCTGAAAAATTTCAGTATTTGTTGACTTGTCTTTCTAAAAATCCGCTAGCTGTAGTCAAGGTCATACCATTATCAGATAATAACTATGAAATTGCCCTTCAAACTCTAATAAATCGTTATCAAAATAATAGACTATTAGCCAGCACATACTGGCAAGAAATAGTGGACGCTCCAAAATTAAATAATGATTCTTGCGTTGCACTAAGAGAGTTGTTAGAACGTTTTTCTGAGAATTTGGAAGCTTTACGAAAACTTAACTTGCCTGTTGATTCATGGAGCTTTGTTTTATTCCATATCTTAATTAAAAAACTTGACTTAGAAACAGTTAAACGTTTTGAATTGCAGTACCCCTCTACAGAAATTCCGATTTATGAAAATTTAGTTAAATTTTTGCTGGATCAATGCACTGCCTTAGAATCAGTTAGTTTATCCGCGCCTAAAATAAATCGTAAAATTGAAAATTTTAATTTTAAAAAACCCCCAAACATTTCAAATAAAGTTTTGTCACTTAGTTCTAATAATTCCTCGTGTCTTGTTAACTCCACGAATGCTGCTGCTCTTAACTGTGCACTTTGCAATTTAGTGCATGCTTTATATAAATGTCCCTCATTTCAAAATAAATCTGCAATAGATAGATACAACTTTGTTAAACACAAGAGACTCTGTATAAACTGTTTACAAAGCTCTCATCGTTCTTCAACCTGTCGTTCTCAATCTTCGTGTCGACTTTGTCAAGCCCGACATCACACATTGTTACATTTTGATAGTTCTACTGGTGAGCCTAGTCCATCCTCATCTCCTAGCACTTCTACGGCTCCAGCAGATACTTTATCAGTTATCTCCCCTCCAACGGTGAACTTAGTTACATCATCGTCCAGTTCACCAGCTGTAAATTCGTTAACTAATTTGATACCCTCTAAAACTACTGTGCTATTGTCCACGGCAATACTAGAAGTTTTGGACATTCGAGGTAACTTTCAGAAGGTTAGAGTTTTGTTAGACTGTGCAAGCCAAGCTAGCTTCATGACTACTAGTTGTTGTAATCGTTTAGGTTTACCATATTCCCGAGTATCATTATCAATCAATGGTCTTGCACACATGTCTTCGCAGGCTAATGCTGGTGTCACTTGTACCATTAGTCCTGTTGGTCAATTATCGCCGTATTTAACCGTTGACGCAGTGGTAATCCCTAAAATTTGTTCTGCTATGCCCACTACTTACATACCAGTGTCAAAGTGGTCACATTTGACAAACATCAAATTGGCTGATCCCGAATTTAATGTACCTAAAGACGTAGATATGCTGTTAGGTGCCGATGTTTTCCCATTGGTGGTGACAAGCGGGCCCATTCAAGGAAACTTAGATGAACCTACTATGATTCAGACAATCTTCGGCTGGGTACTTATGGGAAAAATTAATTGTGAACCTTCTTCGTCTATAAATTCATTTTGTTCTGTTCTTACTTCTTTAAATTTTGATCTCAAGAAATTTTGGGAAATCGAAGAGGTACCAAAATATTGTAATACTACCCCCGAAGAATTACAATGTGAAAAACTGTTTTTGGAAAATCATTCCCGTGATTCTTTGGGTCGTTACACGGTGGCTCTCCCATTTTGTGACGGGGAACCATCCTTTCTTGAAACACGTTCGATCGCACTTCGTCGTCTCTTTTCGTTAGAACGTCGTCTTACTCGTAATCAATCGTCGTACGAAGCTTTTTTAAAGGAATATTTGGAAGCTGGTCACATGGAACGTGCCACATCACCGCCCTGTATTCCCTCTAAATGTTTTTACATTCCACATCATTGCGTGGTGAAGCCTGAAAGCGCTTCAACCAAACTTCGCGTTGTATTTGATGCATCCTGTTCGCCACCTGGTGGACAGTCTCTCAATGATACCCTACTTACAGGTCCCAAATTACAACAAGATCTAACTACTCTTTTATTGCATTTTCGATTATATCGTTTTGTTTTCACTGCTGACATACGGCAAATGTATCGTCAAATCATGGTAAAACCCACCCACAGAGATTATCAAAGAATCTTGTGGAGATTTACACCTCAGGAACCTGTGCAAGAATTTCGATTAAAGACAGTTACTTATGGCATAAAATCTGCCCCATTTTTGGCTATCAGAACTTTATTACAATTAGCTCAAGATGAGTGTTCTGAATTTCCCAGAGCCTCACAAGTTTTGTCCTCTGATATTTATGTTGATGATCTGGTTACTGGTGATAATTCATTGGACGAATTAATAACCTTACAAGAGAATTTAATAAAGCTGCTCGCTAGAGGAGGTTTCGAACTTCGTAAGTGGACAAGCAATCACCCTTCTCTACTAGCATCAATTCCAAAAGAATATCATTACCAAAAATCCCTGTCTTTTGACAATAAAGAAAATTGTAGTGTAAAAATCCTTGGTATGAAATGGTTGTTCTCTAGTGATTCATTTTCTTATAATGTGGATACCTCTGAAAGACCTTGCACAAAGAGAACAGTTCTTTCCGACATCGCTCGAATTTATGATCCCTTGGGTTTTCTATGTCCTGTGACATTTCTTGCAAAATATTTTATGCAACAATTGTGGACACATGGTTTGAATTGGGATGATGAACTCCCTTCACATCTATCAGCTCACTGGATTAATTTCAAGGCAGAATTACCTAAGTTGTCGCTTATCAGCATACCTCGTTATTTTGACACTGATCAAATTTCGTCTTCCCAGCTTCACGGCTTTAGTGATAGTTCGGAGAAAGGCTATTCTGCAGTTGTATATATTCGTCTTGTTAAGCTTGATGGCAGCATTAAGACAGTACTCGTATGTGCAAAATCTAAAGTTGCCCCATTGAAAAAACTTTCGCTGCCCAGATTAGAACTGTGTGCGGCAGTTCTTCTTTCTGATTTAATCCACTTCATACTGAATAATTTTGTCAACAAACTTAATTTCAATGAAATACACGCATGGTCTGACTCCACCGTCGTCCTGGCGTGGATAAAATCACCCCCATATCGTTGGAAAACTTTCGTCAGCAATCGGGTTAGCCACATACAGGACCTAGTGTCTCCTGCTTGTTGGCACCACATTAGTACAAAGGAAAATCCTGCAGATTGTGCTTCTCGTGATATTTTTCCCTCTGACTTGCTGTCACATTCCTTATGGTGGGCGGGGCCATCTTGGTTACAAGATTCAAAGGAATCTTGGTCCATTTCTGACATTGAAAACGACGATACTTCATCATTGGTCACACTGGAAGAAAAGAAGGTTGTTCTTTCTACTTCAGTTACGTTAAATACGCTGGATAATCTTTTAGACAGATTTTCTTCTCTATCGAAAATCCAGCGTATAATTTCATATTGTCTTCGTTTTTGCCATAATATTTCATCTCCCGAGAAGAAACGTGGTACTTTTACTTCTTATGATCTTCAACGAGCCTTATTGGTTTTGGTTAAACATGTACAACAACTGTCTTTTTCTGAAGAACTTAAAAATTTACGAAATGGAAAGGCTCTGCCTAAGTCGTTTCGAAAACTATCTCCATTTTTAGATTCCAATGGTTTTCTTAGAGTGGGAGGTAGATTGACTAATTCCTATTTATCATTTGAACAAAAGCATCCCATTTTACTACCTCGAAAACATCGTTTGACTGAGCTTATTATTCAAGACACTCATTTACAAAATCTGCATCCTGGGTTACAAACTCTTCGTTTTTTAATATCGCAAAATTACTGGATTTTAAACGCCAAGCAAGCAATTCGCTCTGTCTTGGCAAAATGTATAAAATGTTTTCGGGTTCGACCTACTGCGTTGACACCGTATATGGGCAATTTACCTAAACTTCGTGTAAGTCAACTTAAACCCTTTAGCTGTGTTGGATGCGATTTTTGTGGTCCTTATCATGTTACCCTCGGTAAGACACGTGGTTGCAAATCTCAAAAGGCCTATATTTGCTTATTCGTGTGCTTTACAACAAAGGCTGTTCATTTAGAGCTAGTGTCGAATTTGTCATCTGAAGCATTTCTTGCAGCTTTACGCAGATTTATCGCTCGAAGAGGACGCTGTTCTCTTATCCACAGTGACTGTGGCACAAATTTTGTTGGAGCTAACAAGTACCTCACTGAAATTATGCAAAATGCTGCTGAAACAGAGAAAATTAAGTGGCAATTTAACCCCTCTTCTGCACCTCATTTTGGTGGCTTGTGGGAGGCGGGCGTTAAATCAGTTAAAACTCATCTTTCCAGAGTGATTGGGGAACAAATTCTGACATTCGAGGAACTATATACAATGTTAGTCCAAATTGAGGCATTATTAAATTCGCGTCCACTTTCGGAGCTTAGCACCGATCCCAACGATCTGAATGCTTTAACTCCGGGACATTTTCTAACATTAGAACCTTTGACTGTTCTGCCTGATCCTGACTTAACTGATCTCACTATCAATCGTTTAACACGTTGGCAATTATTGCAAAGATTACATCAAGATTTTTGGAAAAGATGGCATGTCGAATATTTACACACTTTAATGCAGCGTCAAAAATGGTTAAGGGGTAATGTAGAACATTTATCAATTGGAAAATTAGTTTTGATTAAGGACGATTTATCACCACCTCTCCGCTGGCGTTTGGGTCGCATTATTGAAACTCATTGTGGCTCTGATGGAGTATGCCGTGTCGCTACCGTTAAGACGGCCGATGGAACTTACCAGAGGCCCGTCGTCAAGCTTTGCCCCCTGCCATCTCAGTAAAATACAACATGGTTGTATTTGGTGGGCGGAATGTTTCGTCCTTTTGTAAATATGTAGATATTTGTTCTTTGTTTAACTGGCATTAGTAATATTAATTTAATTTTGTCTTCCGACATGGTAAATACTAGTGAGATTGGTATACCTGCCAAACAGGGCCGACAGCGCCCGGAGTTAAAACCGAATCAATCATAGATTGACAGTAATCGCGGCACGTTGCCTATAAATATAATAACTTTAACTTCGAGTATTTTACCATTAAATAATTGCTACTAATTATTACAATTAACAGTGTGGTGTACATAAATCTTCGGCTACTCAAGCAATTGGTTGGAAAGTGAAGAAGGAGCTGTCTTCCTGCCCCAGCGAGCCATTCCTCCGAGGATTACGGTAAGGCACCTTTCTCACTACAGTCGCTTGTATATTTCAAAACTAAGTTGAAATCATACAAATATATTGAACAAAAAATATATAATTTGTTACAGAAAGCTCTTTTCTGACTAGGAGAAACAACAAACTGACTCTGATGTGGATATCTGGCTATTCTGACATACAGACTGTCTATTTTACGAGGGCCACACCAAATATCTCGCTTAATATCTATTGTAGAAGAATAAAGTTTTAGAAACAGTTATCCCATTTCTTGTGAGCTATATTTCAGTAAAAAGAAATTTGAAATCCATAGCCTACTTTATGAGATATATTACAAAAACCTGAAAAATAGGAAAACCACAAACGGTTATAGCTTCCTTATTTGAGGAGATACGAAAAAAGTTAAAGGAATGAAAGTTGACGGCAAAGACAATAAGAATAATAACGTGTAACAAAAAAATCGAAAAATGCAGTTGGCTTTGACATACGCTATTGTGCAAAAATGAAAAATACATATCTCAAAGTAGGCCATGACGCCATTAATTCCGTTATTTTTTTCTCATTCCAACGATATAAAACATGTCACAGAAATTTTAACCGATAGTGTCAATATTTAATATTTTACGAATACCACAATTCATATAATTGAATCGTAACAATCAGCTGTGCCATAATTAGTGAAAAACAATGTATACAGTTATTAATAAATTTGACAGATTGTCACTGTTGTATGTTGTATGTTGCGTTGTCGAGTTCTAAGACAAATTTTATATCAGTAATTATGGTGTACACCAATAATAACAAATTCGATATGATTAGCATTTATTGTCAGTGCAATTTTGACGCTGAGATGGCAGTCACGGTTTACGGAGATAGATTTCCAGATGCTCCGCAGCCAAATCGAACTATGTTTAGGAAGTTAGTTCAAAATCTAAAAACGCACGGTTCATTTTCAAAAAAAGTAGTAAGGCGAGCGCATGTTGCGGATAATGTAAGAAAAGTGAATAGTGTAATGAATTCTCTGTCTAATTATTTCACTTTATATTATATTATATTGTATTATGTCTTTATATTATATTATAACTATAAATCGTAATAGAAAATGCAACCACAATGTAAAAAGATTTAAAAAATAGTAATAATAATAATAATGCATGAACAAAATGTTAAATACTGCTAGACACAACACGAGGTTCCCTCAGGTGTCATAACACGTAATGTTAATAAATTGAATTATAAATTAATAATAAATAGATTAACTAGATATTACAAAAAAATGTACAACTTGTAAATTGTTGCAGTAATAAAATAAATAAAATAAATAAAATAAAAAAATTATGTTAACCAAAATGAGGAAACCTCTTTGAGACAAATTCAGAGAAACTGTCGCATAAAAAAAGACAGTGCAAGAAAAATATTGAAAAAAAAACGGATTTCGATGCTACAAAATGAGGAAAGTTCAACATTTAAATGAGGGAGATAAGCCAAGGAGAGTAAGATTTTGTAGATGGTTATTAAATAAGAAAAGGAATGACGCGCTGATATATAGCAAAATTCTTTGGTCGGACGAATCAAATTTTTCTAATAATGGATTTTTCAATAGAAATATGCATTATAAGTGGACACGAGAAAATACACATTGGTGCAGAGAGACTGCTTTCCAAGAAAGATTTTCTACGAATGTTTGGTTGGGTCTTTTAGGGACTAAAGTAATTGGACCTTATTTTTATGATGGCAAATTAACCGCTCGTAGATACCTTAATTTTCTGCAAAACGAATTTCAAGATTTTCTTTATGAATTAACAGTGGCAGAAAGATTAAATTATTCATATTTTCAACAAGATGGGGCTCCACCTCACACTGCTGTAATATGTACAAATTATTTAAATCCAGTTATGCCAGATAGCTGGATAGGCACCTATGGACCCATTCTATGGCCAGCTCGATCACCAGATATTACTCCCGTGGATTTTTTCGTCTGGGGTTACATTAAAGACAAGGTATTTCAAACTGCCCCTGAAAATATTGAGGACATCAGAACCAGAATTCGAAACGCATGTGAGGCAATTACTCCTGAAATGCTCCAAAATGTAATGCGTGACGTGTCTCGTAGAGCACGTTTATGTGTCAGAATGCATGGTGCACAATTTGAACATTTGTAGTTAGAAAAATAAATACACACAATTTCTTTTCAATATAGTAGTAGGTAGTACTGTTATACATAGATTTTCGTTTTTTTCTTTGGATGTTCGTTTTGTACTTGTATTTTTATTTATGAGATATTTATTGGTTTGTATTAAATTGTAATAAATAATTACGGAATTATAATTATTATAAAGTGAATTTTTACTATTATGGCACAGCTGATTGTTACGATTCAATTATATGAATTGTGGTATTCGTAAAATATTAAATATTGACACTATCGGTTAAAATTTCTGTAACATGTTTTATATCGTTGGAATGAGAAAAAAATAACGGAATTAATGGCGTCATTGCCTACTTTGAGATATGTATTTTTCATTTTTGCACAATAGCGTATGTCAAAGCCAACTGCATTTTTCGATTTTTTTGTTACACGTTATTATTCTTATTGTCTTTGCCGTCAACTTTCATTCCTCCATCTCCTCAAATAAGGAAGCTATAACCGTTTGTGGTTTTCCTATTTTTCAGGTTTTTGTAATATATCTCATAAAGTAGGCTATGGATTTCAAATTTCTCTTTACTGGAATATAGCCCACAAAAAATGAGATAATGTTTCTAAAACTTTATTCTTCTACGATAGATATTAAGCGAGATATTTGGTGTGGCCCTCGTAAAATAGACAGTCTGTATAAGGCAACGCGACCTTTGGCTAGAGAGGGCGCGACAACCAAAATAATATCAGACTCTTCTAGCTTGGTTAAATAGTCTAGCCTATATACTAGGCACTGCAGATTAAATCATCACCTGTGTAGAATTGGCATGGCAGAGAACGTCGAATGCCGCTGTGTTTAGAGGATGATGTAGTAACGGCAGAGCACGTTTTGTGTACTTGTCCTGCTGCAGAAAGTATCAAGTTTTCACTATTTGGGAAAGGGCAACTGGAGCCAGAGGACCTGAATGGTTTCTCACCCAAAAAGATTATCTGCAACGGTTGGGTGAAATATAATTAGGAGTGAGCTACAATATAGACCTGATGACTGACTGACATATTAACTTAACCTAACTAAACCTACAGTAGAGGTGTTTCAGAATCTCATGAGCTGCGAAATGCGCAAAAGGCAAAGTTTAGTCTGAGTTATAAGTATGTTTTTGAAGACACTGGAGGCTGCCTTGTTGTATACATAAACAAGAGCTCGGGATAAATTGTAAAAAATAAATATAATATTTTTAAGAAGTGTAACTGAGTCAACAGGACGGATTATGTCTCTGCGCATATGAAGGTCACGACTCATGAGGTTTTAAAACACCTCTACTTTCAACTTGAATTCTGGTGTTGTCATTGGGTCATAGACACCATGAGTTTTTACATTTTCTTGTATATCGGACGTATTCATCCGAAGCATTACTATTAAAATTTTGTCACATACGGTGTGAACCTATAGAAACGCACAAAATTCATATCTTTGATACGTGTCATTTTTTAAAAAAATCCTCGAACAGGTCGATTTTAGTTGTGTAAATGCTACATTTTGTCACTATACCAAAATTTATGGCTTTTGAGTTATGACGCTATCATAAATTTTTTTAATGGAAACGGACATTTTTGTTTAATGTTCTTGGTGGTATATTCCTTTAGCTTTCTGGTGATATCAAAAATGATATTACTTGAGTCATTATTTTGGAAAAATGACATTTTACGTAAAAATAGCTTACCTTTCGCCAATTCACGAGTAATGTTCCACTTTCTTATGGCCTGATAAATCTTGTTGCCTACATTTTTGTTTTAACTAGCATGAAAACATTTGACATAAAAACAAAACAAAAAAAATAATAAAAAAACAATCACATTAACAACAGAAAGATACAGGCCTTTTGTGTAAAGTATCGATAACTTTTTTATTCCTGGCACATGTGGAACCTCAGTTTTGTAACACTTCTGAGACAGTGTAAAAGTAGTGAATACAATACCACGTTTAAGTGAAAGAGAACGCGTAGAACTTGATGGTTGGAAATGGTGATCGGCTGAGAACTCATCAGGAAGCATGTGACGTTTTCAATGCCAAGTACCCCGAAAAGAAAATTTCTAAATCCACTGTAAGTAGGTTGGTGGCTAGATATGATGAATCTGGCAGTGTAGCTGACCTCCTTCGATATGGTCGCCCTAGCACAAGCAATGAAACCAAATTAAATATTATTCTAGAAAGTGAGGAAAACCACCATCTTTCGAAGGTAGCTGACTTTAAATCATAACGTGAGTCAAACTTATTTTGTACGTCTATTGAAAAAAGAAAAATACCATCCATACAAAGTGCAATTAATCCACGAATTGATGATGATGATCCAGATCGGCGCTTACACTTTTGTGAATAGTTGATGACTTTGTGCGATGAAAACCCAATTTTTTTAAAGAACATTGTTTTTTCTGATGAAGCTACATTTTTTTTTAAGGGAACTGTATATCGCATACCTGTAGGTATTGGTATTGGTCACGCGAAAATCCTCATTGGAATCAAGAAACCTATACACAGCGATGATGCAAAGTAAACGTGTGGGCATGTATGATTGGTGGGATTATTGGTGGTGATTATTGGGACCTTTTTTTTTAAGAAAATCTTACGGCCGTAAGATATTTACAGTTTTTGCGAGTTGAGTTAGTACCATCCTTAGCAGTTATGTTTCCTAACAATGAAGATGAAGATATTCCTGCTGAAAACGTCTGGTTTCAGTAAGGCGGGGCCCCACCTCATTTTGGGATAGCAGTGCGTCAGTTTTTAGATTTTAGATGATTTTAGTGGATAGGTCGTCGAGGTCCGATTGAGTGGCCCCCGCGTTCACCGGATTTAATCCCCTTAGACTTTTTTCTTTGGGGTTACTTAAAGTCAAGGGTGTATTTTAACGTACCGGATAACATAGAAGATTTGAAAGACAGAATTGGCTTGGAGATGAGACGAATTGCCCAGGAGATGAGTTAGAACAGCGTGCAAAGTGTATACACCCGTCTTGGTCAATGCCAAATAGTTGAAGGGACGCAATTTGAGCAATGGAGGTGATTTTTTTCTCACAATTGCTTATGTAAGGTATCAATAGTTAAAAATATTTTTTTCCAAAAGAGTGGCTCAGGTAATATAAATTTTCTTCATATCACCAGAAAGCTAAAGGAATATATCACCAAAAACAGTAAACAAAAATGTCTGTTTTCATTAAAAAAAATTATGATGACGTCATAACTCAAAAACCAATGACGTCACAAATTTTGGTATAGTGACAAAATGTAGCATTTATAAAACTAAAATCGACCTGTTCGAGGGTTTGTTTGACAAATGACACATACCAAAGATATGAATTTTGTGCGTTTCTTTAGGTTCACACTTTATAAATAACACGGAGTTATCTAGATTTATAAGAATAACAATCGATAAAGCAGTTATTTATAATCCTTCTTTGCCTCCAAGATTTTACTTATTACTATCTTAAGCAACCACATATATGTTTACATGCTTAAAGCTTTAAAGTAATTCCTGTAAATAATTACACGACGGAGTACAAGAATAAAGTACGTCGAGTGTCACAGTTAATAAATGTTCGAGAGTTTTGACAAATCCTCAGTTTGGGCACGTAATGCAACTGGATATTCCATTGCGGTAAGATGAATCCGCTATAAACAGTATTTTCTCGTATTAAGTCTCGGGTTTTAGCCTGTGACAATGAACGGAGCCATTTTATAAATTAGCATATTAGGCGAGTGTTTCTCAGCGATATGTAAGTCAACCATATCTATTATATTTTATATTACAATTGCAAATCGTCCTGTGAATAAATGACATGGCTCAACTAGCTAGAAAACCATTCAAATTGTTTAAGTGTTTACATTACGGAACATTTAATCATTATTAAGTAGTATTAAAGGAAGTATCCTTACCATTTTCTCGATGCAGGAGACAAAGAATTGCTTTAAACAAAATATTTTATGACAGAGCTGAAAGCAACAGTTTTCTGGTTTATTACAATGTGATACAAATGATAATCCAATTACTAAATTTTTTAACATCGGAAAAAAAAGAAGTCTGAAATATGCCAGACGATATTTACAAAATATATTTACTTTTCTGTAAGGGGAGCTTCATTGGAAAAAGTTGAGTTTGTATTCTGGAAATTCCGTGTTTGATAAATATCTTGGAATATAAATCTAACAGAATAAAGATAAACTCTTTTAAAAGAGGTCATAATTTTTTTCGTAGGATGAAAAAATATTGTAATCAATAAAGTGAAAGTTGCATTCTAATTTTACGAACTTACTCTTCACAGGGAGCTAAAACATCAAAACATTTGTAGATGCAACTTCACAAAAATTATCATGTCTTCATAAAAATGAACCTAAAAAAGACAAGAAACATCGTCATAAAGATGAAAGAGTCAGCTTTCAGATTTATCGAATTACTTCTTTAAGAGATTATCCCTTAATAACGTATATGCATTTTTTAAACCAAGAAAGAACATATTTGATTGATTGATTTATTCATTAGCCAACGTCTGGATTGGGATATGCTTGTTGCCAGCAGTAGGAGCCAAATGACGCATTGGGTAGGAATATAAGATGGGAAGTGTAGGTGTTTGTGAGATGCTTCTTTCAAGTTTCCATACCTCTCTTAAGAGATATCTCCTTGTTTATTCTTTCTTCGTCCAGATATGGTTTCATGTTTCCCAGAAATTTGGGTTTTCGTTTCAGCATCCTGCATCAGATCTACATTAGATCGCTGTGAGAAGTTTTTATTTATTAACCGCTCCATAGGTAAATAGCCACTTACAGTGGGAGTGCAAGAAAAAGCCCCGAGAGAGCCTTTGATCTGCTATACCGATCTGCTAAGGTAAAGCAAAATAAAAAGTAAAATCTCTAAAAAATAGAAAGGAGATCTAGGAGAATCTTTGGGACGCTCTATATATCAAGCGGACCCCAACTAATTGGATCAGAGAATTATTTTTGTATTCGTAAATAAGTCCGATATATAGACCAGGTGACAGCTCTCAATTAAAACCTTCCTGTTGTGGGACCGGCCTTATGTACATTTTTAATTTTTTTAAATTTAATTAGGTTTAATACGCAGTTCCCGTCGCCGTCGACTTCTTGTACCAGTAATTGGTGTGGTCTCATTTCAACGTCCTGTATTACTGTCCATTTCATTTGTTTTTCACTACCTATGTTGGCTTGCTGTAAGAGTTTTTTTTATTAGCATTATTATTATCTATATCGCGGTAAAAGCGCTATTTACAGCGTGATGCAAATGAGAAAGAGGCCTGCTTGCATACCCTGTAAGTATATTGATTTATTAATGTTTCTGTAGTAATTAATTGCAATTGCCGTTTTCTAATTCCATGTATATTTCTATTTTATTGCCTACCTTCTGTTTAATACCGAGTTATTTTTGAAATTAATAAGAAAATATTTAAAATTAGGTTTTGAATTAACAAATGAAATTATTATAGCTTAGCCTTCTGTAATTCTGTCAGTTCTTACACTACACTTCATATACCTGTCACTGGTGCGTCCCAATGGTTTGCTGTTGCATGATAATTTATGACCCACTTAATACCTAGCACTGGGATTTCAAATGAAATTTATTCTTCTATTATGACACCTCAGTTTACGCAGAATTTTCTCACCTATAGGCCACTTAAACTTCATTGAGTTTAACGGAGTTTTAATCGATTTTCTTTTCGCTTTCTTTTGGAGCGTTCTGCGGTATGTCTACACCTAACTCTAGTTAACTCTAAATTTCGGAAAGAGCTTATTTGTACTTTTTATTATTTGTGTCTTTTTTTAATTGTACTGCATAAAATGAGAATCAAACCTCGGGTGGGGGTTCAGAGCCAACACGCGAAAGCCAAAACTAACCATTTTCTGTGCGTTTCAGTAAAATCTTGAACTATTGAACAAATTATCGAACCATAATAAAAAACTTTGAAAGGGTAGAGTGAGTTTATTACATTTTTAACCGTAATAATTGTTTTTTTTTCATTAAAAAACAAATTGAAACTATTTGGTAATATTTGTAAACACTGACATAATATATTGTGTATTGTTTCTTGAAATATTTGCCATTAGTATCACTTGTGCTTTTAACTTTTAACTATAAATATTGCCTTGAGCTTGTGTAGAAAGTTAACATAACATGTGTAAATTGTAATAATACACACACAGGTAAATGTAATGGAACGGTGATATAATAGCTTCTTTCTACATAATTTTATTTTCTCCTAACAAATTTGATGGTCTAGACTGTCATGAATTTTTTACTGCAACTTTTGTTTATTTTGCTCATTTTTATCATTTAGACAATGTCAATCTCGATGTCGGTTAGTTGCTGCAATAAGTATTTCTTTGCATATTGTAGAATTTTGAAAAAAATATTATCAAATAAAACTATATCTGAAAACCAAATTAAGCCATTTTAAGATATATCTGCATGTACTATTTGTCTTATAACTATTTAAGAAATAGCCTCCTAAAGATTGGCCATGTATATTTAATTAACAAATAGAGACTTCAGCACCCAGTCTATATCTTTTCTAAGTTATTTGTAATTTTGAAATTGTTTAATATTTAATGAAATATACATTTAACAGTAATCTTTTGTTAGTTAGGTACTAATTAATTCTGATTGAGGCATTGCCAGTTTAACTTACAACCCGTCTCCGATAAAAAAAGACATAAACTCTCCCTAAAATCCGTTCATATTTAATTGGCACTGAAGTTTTTGTCTATTGAGTTAAATCTTTTCAAAAGTTTTGTTAATGAAGATGGGGGATTGCGGAATGGAATTCGAAGAAGATTCCAGAGTTGGATTTTATTGCGAGGCATTAACACTTTATTTCCCTTTCAAATCAGTTGTAGCGTGAAGTCAAAATGGACGTAATAAATTTTGTGAAGTACTTTGTCAATGCTCGTTTGACATGGTGTAATCAAAGTTACTAGGATATTTGTCAGTTTAATGTATGTATATTTTATTGTAGATTCTGTTTCGGTGTATTCATCCTAAATCATAATATACGAAAATTATTAATGATTGCAAAGAAAATATTATTCATTTGTGTCATTTTTCATGACATAACATAACTGAACTAATTAACAGAATTAATTATTCTGGATTTTTTCATCTCTAAATTCGATTGTATTTGTAAATATTCCTGTCAAGGACATTTCTTGACAAACAAACTTAAGAAGTAAATACGTGAAAATATGGAATCCCTAATAAAATATAACTAAAACCAAAAATACGCGGCTTGCTGGCATTTTTACCTACTGAATTTACTAAACTTTCCACCACATCAGAAAAAAGCTCAACAAGTGGGCGTTATGCCCACTACGAGATACTTACCTGGCGAACCCAGACATATTACCTTAACCGACTGAACAGACAGAACATTTTTTCCTTCATATTTCAAACTTCAACATTTTGTGACATTATAAACCTATCTCAACCAACACAAATTTCTGAAATTTTGTTTACAATTACTGTACTTTCAATCCACTACTTACAGGGATGTGGAAGTAAAAGTGAACTGTGCGATATTCGAGTTAAGTATTATTGAAATAAATATTCGTAGTTGGCCACATCGGGCTGCAACTTCTACTTATTTATAATACACCGCTCGGAATTATGGTAAAAATGTACTTAGTTTAAATTAATTTTGATTTCAAAATTATGAAATCATCTATTCACAAATTTTATGTAGTAGGTATATTTAGTTTTACAATTCGACTCATATGAATTAATTTGAAAAAAAAACATGAATCTTTATTCTTAAGTTATATCGGTACTTGGGAGTCCAAACCTAAGTAACACAACTCCGTATAAGCCCACTGCTCAAATTTAAATTTTATTAAGTTTGCGAGGTGTTTAATTTCAATTTGAATCAACCACCTATTATTTTAAAATTCAGAGACTTACTTCTCATTAAGAATAATTTCACTCTGCGCCATATTTCTTTTCAATCAAAACGAAATTCTTATCAATTTGTTATTTATGACCTTATTTATTAGTAATTATTTTGGAGCTATGAATCTCTCGTACCACTAAATGGTCATGGTAGGTAATAAAAAGTAGTATGTTAGATGAGATCCAACTCAAGTCTAAGTCCTCTCTTTAATGAAACTGTTCTTGTCTTTTATAATAACTGTTATGTATTATTTGTATTATTAATATCTGTTTTATATGCATATTTCTAAACAGTTATATTAAGATCTAAATAGGTTACCACTTTTATTTAGTGTTTTTACAAGGTCCATTTTGGAACTCATCTATGTATATAGATGTTTAGCCTCACTAATATGTTATGCGAAATGAGTAACATGTTGCCCTTATTGCCAGCGCTTAATAGAATCGACATACTACCATTAAAACAACTATAATTACAAATACTACATATTTATTCCTCTACTTTTACCAAAAGCTTTACCATATTTCTTTTAAAACAACTGCTTTCTCGGTTATTTGCCACAGTGCTTAATGAATTATAATAAGGCAAATAGCCAGGAAAGTACTTGTTTTAAAATAAATATATTTCGACCTTACCTATGATAAATTCTTACTTAGCATCGGCCTACATAATTAAAATAAAGTATAGATAATTCTAAAGTTATGTTGCAGTTAACAGATAAACTACCAAATATGAAAACAATGTTAAATATTTGTGGTCCTTTATACTTCTTGCGAAGTTAATCGGGGTGACACTTAAAATCTACCGACTTTTTTCCAAATCTATCTTAATGTAGCTATTTAAAGTACAACAAACTTCTTATTCCCATTTTCGTCAAGTCCTTTTCAAAACATAATAATGAGCTGTTCATAAATATATAATTCATGTTTTATTTTTTGTTGCAGAACTCAAGAAGACGATTTGTAGGAAAAACGGTCATATTTAGGTAAGCACCACAAAATTGTATGTGATGGAATACCTAGAGAATTGGTCGGTAAAATAGGGATTATATATTTTTTTTAGATGTAGTACAATAATTCGCAGTTCTTAATTACTGTGCTGGTAGAAGAACCAAACAATGAAATTTGCAAACCCTGAATAAATTTTTAGGATTAAAATATGCACTTTTTGTATAAAACACGGCAATAAACGGCTAGATATTCAATTATTTTAGAAAAATACTATGGCTGATTATAAGTCCATTTCAGTGGGCGACAGCTTACTATAATCAGCTTTTATATCTGACAACTGCATCAAACTTTTAAATTAAAACTCATCGAGTATTAAAAGCTTGGATGGTGAAGTGCACTCGTATGTCAATCAAAGCTCATAATTCATTTATATTATGACCTTTGACGTTTTATTCAATGTAACTGTATTATATAATTAATATATAACTTAATACTCATTGTTTCCTATTGGCATCTGTAGATTTAATTTTATACACTTAACCAATATACAGTATGGTGGAAATGTATGGAATAAATTCATTATTTAATGGACATATGGGTTAAAGAAAAATCCAGATGTGGATCTTTGTATTTAAATTCGCATCTCTTGATATATGTACACAATTTGTTATGTCATCCGTGCCTTTTTTAAATAGGAACATAGCCCGTTCATTTTTTTTAAGTATGTTAATTCTATCTTACCATAATATACATTTACTGAAACAATCAGAAAAACGACGAAGTGGTGAAATATTTATTACTGCCAGCTTTATTTTATTTTTGATAATGAATATAACTTAAAAACGGTAATAGTTCTTACAAAAACAAGTGAAACATATCAAGCAAGTAAAAAGACAATTTTGAATTAAACACACACTCTCCTGTTCTGTTTAATGTGCGGCGTGTTTATTTCATTTTATGTTAATACGTATAATCTACTTTTATTGGAAATTTACTATATTGGTAAAACGTACTGACAATTATCTAAAAACATAGTTGATTTTTTATATTTGTAGTGTTAAAGGAATTCGACTCCGATTGAGTGTCAACAATAAATTACACTTTACAGAGGTACTTTCATGTTTTTTACGGCTTTATCTCCTTTAATTATATGACGCCGCAGAAATTGTGAAACATTTCAAAATCGTTTTTATCTACACTGTGGCAATTATTGGCACGTCCACATTTTATAAATTGATATGTATGTACGTATGTATCTACAAACTTGGTGTGAAATTATACAGAGTCGGCGGTGTAGGAAAATATCTAGTGCTTCTCCGGCTGCAATAGACCTGTGGATTCGCGATTTTCCAGAACTGCAGTTTGATGAAACAGATCTTTATTGTAGTAGTTGCAACAGAACAATTTCTTGGACATCTAAAACAAATGTTAATAGACATATTTCCTCACAAAAGGATGTTAGTGCTAGTGGCTCTAGGGATAGTGACAGTCAACGCAGTTTTAATTTATATTTAGTGGAGGTGATGGTGGGATATAACATACCGTGGTCAAAACTAGATAATCCACTTTTTAGACAATTGTTGGAAAACTTTATTAGTGATAACGTTAAGGTGTCGTCGGAAACGACACTCAGAAGAAAATATTTATCAACGGAGTGTATAATGTTAGACAAAACATTTCTTCTGAGAGTACTGGGAAATACATCTGGGTTAGTGTGGATGAAACCACCAACGGCTATGGTGAGAAGGTAGCAAATGTTTTAGTGGGTGCATTGGAGGAAAATTGTTCAGTGCGTGGACACTTGATCGCCTCTACAGTTGCAGAAACGACAAATTGTTCCATTATAGTGACGGCAGTGGATTCAAGTCTACAATAGTTATGGGGTGACAAATACGTAGAAAATAAGGACAATGTCTTATTATTTCTTACTGATGGAGTGAATTATATGAAAGCTGCAGGACGAATTATGAAGAAATATGCTGCATGTAACATGTCTAGCACATGGACTCCATAGAATTACTGAAACTATTAGAGGGTGCTCGCTAATATTGATAACTTAATATCTAGTATAAATAAAGTTTTCCTGAAAGCACCACATCGTGTACGGTTATTTAAAGAAATACTTCCAAATACACCATTACCTTCAGCGCTCATTATAACACGGTGGGGAACTTGGCTGGAGGCGGAACCACACTATTTTTGCCTTTTTGAAAACGTCAAACTAGTAGTACTGCAGTTGAATCCAGATGCCGCAGTTGTTATTGCACAGGACCAACAGGTAGTTATGGATCCCGCTGTTCAAGAAGTTCTGAAGACGATACACGGAAGTTTCTCGCGAATTCCTCTAGCCACACGGGAACTTCAGCATATCCCAACAACATTAAAATTTACTGCAGTTGATGCAATAAACATCGTGTTCGATCTCCGGCAATATATTTTTCAATTACCTAGAGAAATCGCTGAGAGGGTTCAAACAAAATTCCAAAGAATTTTAAAAACCAATCCCGAATTTCATCTGTATGTCATCTATAACATTCGTTTTAAATGGTAAATAAGTAGACTTTTCTACACCAGGCGTCAGTACGGTAAAGAAATTACACATATTTTAAATACGCTCCGATGGTATCTGTTGACGTTGAGCGGTCCTTTTCTCAATATAAATGGATTTTTAATGACAGGCGGCGAAGGTTAACTTCAGAACATTTAGAACAATTATTAATAATATACTTTTATATTCGTTATAGATCGTGACGAATCAGAAGCTGTTTGTAGTTCGGTTGCTACGGTTACGTCGAACAAAAGGTAGCTTCGCATTTGACGTTTTGAAGTTTTTTTGTATAATTTCGTCTTCTTGTTAGAGAAATTATAGTCTACAACACGTTTGGAACGGCATATTCCACACTAGCGAACCGTAGTCCTCGCCTTCGGCTTGGCCTACAAACTTTTCGCTCCTGTGGAATATGGGCCATTCCATAACTTGTTATAGAATATACTATTCCACACCGGCAGAACCAACCCTACTTTTATATCACCAAGATAAAATTTCCAAGCTTTGGTTATAACCAGAGTTCGGGAATTTTGACTCGGTGACGTGAAAGTCAGGGTCAGCTCTGCCAGCGGAAGGATTTTGATGCAAGTATGGCAGAATATATCTTACCTTGTACTTTTTTTTAGGGAATTCCGTAATATTCAAAATTAGTATGATCAGTTTATTATAAACACTTTCTCGAAGAGGAAATTTTTGGCGATGTAACATTGAACTAGCGTTATCTAATTTCGACTACGGTATATTACATGCCACTATCACTTCCACTAAGTCTAAATTAAAATTATGTTGACTGTCAGTAGAGCCTCTAGCACTCATATGCTGTTGTGAGAAAATATGTCTATTAACATTTGTTTTAGATGTCCAAGACATTGTTTTGTTGCAACTACTACAATAGAGATCTATTCCATCAAATTGGAGTTCTGAAACATCACGAATCCACAAGTAAGTATACTGCAGCTTGACAAGCACTAGACCTAGACTGCCACCGAGTTTCACTCTAGATTTGTAGATACGTATGTTCATACATATGGCGGATGGTCTAGCCTTTACCTTTATTAAAGTTGTGTCCAAAATATAACATTCAAAGCGGCATCCCTTAAGAATTACATCGCAGAGAGCCGCACGCTTGCAAACGAACACCTGCTTAATGCGTTCAGAATCGGATTCAAGATTTTTATGACTACATTCGTATTAAAATACTAGCACTACGCTACAGTTTTTTTTCTTCTTATCTGCAGTTTCAACAGAAAGGGCACGCACCAAAAAAATAACAGAACATTAGGTTCATATTTATTCAGCGAATAAAAAATTGTGGTCAAAGGCGTCATCGTATGTGCTTTATAAATATGAACTCAGCTTTTTAGCATTTCTTTTATTACTGTCAAATATGTTTATTTTTAAATGTTTTACTCCCCTCGCATACCAAAGGGAAATATTGTATTCGAGAAAAAATCACCCTCCGAGATTTTTTCGGATTTGCACGTTTCAGATCACGTAGAATACGAAAACATAGGTTTTTCAATTCCGTCAGTCTGTCTGTCTGTCTGTCTGTTGGTGTATTATCTAAAAAAACTACTTGACGTAGAGCAGTCAAATTTGGTAGGTAGCTGACCCTGCTGTCAGCGATGAAATGGTTAAACTTTCACTGGAAAATATACAGGGTGGACCGTCTAAATGGAATAAATAATGGGAATTTTTTTTTTTACTCAAATTTAAAATTTTCACGTTTCATGGCATTCTAAACCTATTTCAGAAAAAAAAAATTCAAAACTTTTTTTGGTCGGTTGACACTTTAAAATGTTATTCAAATGTACCTTCCTCGAGAGGTAAACGTATAATAATAGTACACGCGGATAATGAAGATGGATTTGTAAAGGGATGTTTAATGCTTTCCGCAAAAAACATAGCAAAGCATCGGCCCATTACCACCAAGATATGAACGCCACTTTGAAAAACGGTTTGCAGAAAAACTATTGCGTAACATAAAGCCAAATTCGGTCATAGTGTTAGATAATGCCTCTTACCATTCGCGACAAGCTGAGAAAATACCAACTAGTTCGACGCGAAAGTTTGAATTAATTGAATTTAAAAAAAAGGTGAAAACATTAAAAAAACATTTGTAATAGACGAACTTGCAGAATAATATCGTCATACAGTTTTGACTGTGAGTTAAATCCTATTGAAAAAATTTAGAGTGCATTAAAAAATTACGTTAGAAACACAAGCCCCCGACTTAGTCATAATGTGATACAACTTATTAGACATTGGGAAGCCCATAGAAAGGCATTGGACGGGATGCGTGAACCATATTAAACAAAATTGAAAATCAATATTTTGCCACAGTTCCTCAACAACAACCAATTATAATAAATCCCAATGATTCCTCATCATCGTCATCTTCCGGGGAAGAAGAATAATTTAATTATTGGCTCATGCATTGCAGCAAGTAGGTTTAATGTAGATACCAATAATAATGTTGTCTTATACAATATACAAAAAGAAACATTTTTTTGTCACATATATCAAAAAAAGAAACAACAATGTATTTTAGCTACACGTGCTTTGGCAATACACATGTATATCTTAGAATTATACAACCATTGTTAGGTAGGTTCAATATAATGCTAGAATTAAATCCTAAATAAAACGAATGTAGGGTTGTTGTATTTTTATTTAATAATAGGTAGAACTGTGAAATCCAACATTTCTGAAAGCAGGGAATATTTTACTTTCATTGTTTCAGTACTTGCCAAACTCTGAAATTCTAACTCCGGCTCTGCAAGTCAACGTGGACTCTACATACTAGACTAATACGCATAATAAAATTCGACCAATCAGTAGATCTGTAGCAGAATTTGTCATCAATCAGATTTAGTGGGCGTAACTTATTTACTTACCTCGGCGGTAGTTTATAAAAAAACTACTTAATTTAATTTGTGGTAATTTTTTGTCACACCTCCAGACAATAGTAAAAAAAGAATAAAGGAAGCCGCAAATGCTCCTTATATTTTGGATTTGAGTTTAAATGATTACGTAAATGCCAAGGATTGCCACAGTATACCTAGGTAAGAAGGGATTTTGTCAAAGCAATCTTTCACCATTCGGCGGCGTCGTCTAATTAAAGGAGATAATAAAGCCGCATTAGTAAAAAAAACATCGAATTATCGCCATACACTAGAATCTAATGTTGACACTCGGTCAGGATCGAATGCAGTAACATTATAAAATAAAGGTACATGGCAGCTTTATGCCATTACGCCTTAACTTTGTTGTGTATGATTTAATATTATATAAAAATGATTCATTTCAATTTATTAAAATTCTTTCATAACTTCTGTAAAAATGTCTATTTCAAACTGGCATTTGGGGTAAATTATTCTCATATTTTTAGGCACTTACTTCCCAAATACGAACCAAATCCAAGCGGGGCAGCTAACCCATGCTTATCCGGCTACGTTCTCTAAATCTCACTGTAGGATAAAAACATCTTAAAGTTTGTTGCACGTGTATCACCTACTCGGTGATATTATATGTTCAATAGGACATAAAAAACTGCAGTCTATATCTATTTTTCGTAATTAAATAATTAGATTTAAGATTATTTACTGTGTGGTAATAAATGAATCTTATTTTAAACTAGTACAAAGAGGTTTATCTGGCACTCATGCTCAGGGCTAGCCCAGATATTTATAATGTAGTAGTAATTGAAGAGCTAGCGAGGTGGAGCCAGAGGAGCAAAGAATAAATCACTAAGAGCAATGAAGCTCCTTTCGCTAATTGTGAACTGCAATGATTATTTCAGAGATTTGACGTTAAAAAGTAAGGATCAGGTCGTTTTTTAAAGTTGATGATGGTCTCATATGACAGATGCAGAACGGGCATTATGTTAAAGTTTTCATTATAACAACTGTTGTCGTTGAGTTTGTTGTGATTTTAATGAAAACTTCTGTTTGAGGAAAAGAGTAATTTGTGAAACAAATAAATGTCAAAAATAGACAACAAGAAACGAGTAGAGTTAGAATGTTAAAAAATCTGAGTTTGAAGGGAGACTTGACCTCTCTGAAAAAGAAGTTTTGGGGAAAAACTTAACACCAACTCAAGATCATCACCAAAGTTCTGAGATTTTAAAATTAACCAGACGGAAGTCTTTTTAGCGGCTTGAGGATATTAAAAAATTTTGGAAACATTTCCAGCCTATTGCCAATTCATCACGGAGATCAGTCAACGTAAGGTATAGTGGCGTGTGTGAGTCGGACGAATGGTAAATATTTTGAGCCGGAATGAAATTACCTTCCCCCCCGTTTTCGAAGATGCTGAACACGATGGCGGTGTCAGAATTTCTCTTTGGGGTTGCACAACCCCTCAAACAGGTCAAAAACCACCCCCTAGAGAGGTTAAACGCGATTTAATAGGTTTCCTTTCAGAAAATAGTACTTTCCTCCCGTTTTCAAGCATGCTGAGCACGGTGGTGGTGTTCATAATTGCGTCCGACCCCTACCAACCCCTCCACCGGCCAAGACTCGCACCCGAAAGGGGTAAATTTTTTTTTTTTCGGAATATATATTTCCCTCCCCTCCTCGTTTTCGAGGTTGCTGTTTACGGGAAGAATAATCTTATTTCTTTTCTTGGTTGTAATGTCCTTTGTTTCCCGTTCATCTGAAAAAATATCATCAAATACCGCAAGTAGGCCTGTTGAATAATTGTTACATGCTTTTATTTTTACATATAAATAATTGTGAACATTTATTACGATGCATGAAATCAAATTGCTACAGTGTCTTTTCTTAAATTACAATAATTGATACCTAAATATAACGTTATACTACTTGGGAAACACCACTACCGTGCTCAGCATCCTTGAAAACGGGGGGGGGGGGAATATATATTTGCCGCTGATAATCCGAAAAGAAAAATTCACCCCTTTCGGGGGCGAGTATTGGCCGGTGGAGGGGTTGGTAGGGGTCGGAAGCGATGGGGAACACCACCACCGTGCTCAGCATCCTTGAAAACGGGGGGGAGGGGAATATATATTTGCCGCTGATAATCCGAAAAAAAAAAATCACCCCTTTCGGGGGCGAGTATTGGCCGGTGGAGGGGTTGCAGGGGTCGGACGCAATTACGAACACCACCACCGTGCTCAGCATCCTTGAAAACGGAATGAAAGTACTATTTTCTGAAGGGAAACCTATTAAATCACGTTTAACCCCACTAGGGGGTGGTTTTTGGACTGTTTGAGGGGTTGTGCAACCCCAAAGAGAAATTCTGACACCGCCATCGTGTTCAGCATCCTCGAAAACGGGGGGGGGGGGGGGTAATTTCATTCCGGCTCAAAATATTTACCATTTTCGCGTTTTTTCCGACTCACACACGCCACTAGTAGGGATCACAATAGGTTATGGAAAGGCCTACCTCTCGGTAGGAATCACAATAGGCTATGGAAAGGCCTATTTCGATAGACGACTAAAAGATATGTACAAGCCAAAAAATAAGTTTCTAAATATATTTTATCTATCCAAAAGCGGGGACAGGCCTCTAGGCAAGGAGCTGACGAACCTCAGGATTCCGCTAAAGTTTTTGTTAAGCGCCAATCACTTCTGAAACAGTTGCCGCCATTAATAACTTGAAAAATTCGTACTCAACCGGTCATGATAGTATTTCTACTTCTACTTCAATAATAAAAAAGTGTGGACAGTTGCCTTTATGTCTTATTATAAATTCACTTTAAGATCTCATCCAAATTTCTTAAAAATCTCAAAAGTCATTTAACTTTATTCTTGCTGCAGGATAAACACCCTAACCATTTAGCCACCCCCTGGCCATTATCATCGAGTTTATTCAAAATACAATTTCTCTGGAGAAAGAAATCATTAATAACACAGGCCTGCATGAAATTTGTGATGACGTGATTTTTGTTTGTTAAGCTCAGTTTTTATATAGAAATAACTAATTAAAAACCATTGGGCTCCATCACCCACAGAATTTTTTTTTCCCAAAAAAAAGAAAAAATATTAAAAACATCTTATAATAGGCGTAATACATTTTAAAATAAATTTAGTGCTTGAAATTCGATTATTCTATTAACCCAAAAATAATTTTATGTGGTACTTTTCAAGAAATTTATTAAGTAGGCTCTCATTACCTGAGGTAAATCCTTTTATTAAATCTATTAATTGCTATATTTATGGTAATTTGAACAAAATTTCCGAGAATTTTGACCTGTACTGGGAAAAAGAAGGGTTTTAAGTTTATGACTCCAAACAAAATTTATATTATAATGTCATTGGGTTCATTCTTGCTCTAAGTTTTGATCACTAAACAAGTAAAATTTATTTTTTCTTTAGTTTTGTGCGTGGTATTTGATATACATTGCTTAAAAATATGTCTAGCAGGCGTTGCAAACCAACCTCAACTATTTTCACAAGCCGAACTGAATGATTTGGTAAGAGATTTGGGACTTTCAAAAGACATGTCTGAAGTACTGGGGTCTAGGTTGAAACAAAAAAATTTGCTTGCCCCAGAAACTACCTTCTCTTGGTATAGAAATCATGAGGCTGAATTTGTAAAACATTTTGCACAAAACGGACCACTTGTGTACTGCCAAGCAATTTCTGATCTAATTACTTGCCTCGGAGCTCCTGAATACACACCTTCTGACTGGAGACTTTTCATCGACTCTTCAAAAAGGAGCCTTAAAGCTGTTCTTTTACATAATGGCAATGTTTTTGCTTCTGTTCCTGTCGGCAATTCAGTTCATTTAAAGGAAAACTATGAAAATTTAGAGGAATTACTTTTAAGAATACAATATAAAGATCACAACTGGGAATTGTGTGGAGATCTAATTTTAGGCCTTCTCTTGGGTCAGCAGTCTGTATTTACTAAATTTCCATATTTCCTGTGCGAGTGGGATAGCTGGAACCGAGAACAGCATTGGATAAAAAGAGACTGGCCACAAAGAAAGATTTTAACACCTAGAACCAAAAATGTAATTCGCGAAAGTCTTATTGACCCTAAAAAAGTTTTACTTCCACCACTTCACATAAAACTTGGATTTATGAAACAATTTATTAAGGCATTAAACAAAGAAGGAAATTGTTTTAAATATTTGTGTAACACATTTACGGCTCTGTCAGAGGCAAAATTAAAGGAGGGAATCTTTGTAGGGCCGCAGATTAGGAGCTTGATGAAAGATAGAGAATTTGAAAATGTAATGGAAGATAAGGAAAAACATGCATGGAATGCTTTTAAAGAAGTTGTACATACATTTCTAGGGCATTATAAAGACACAAACTATGTTGAGATCGTTGAAAATATGCTGGAAAAATTCAGGATTCTTGATTGCAATATGAGCATAAAAATTCACTTTTTACATTCCCATTTGGACTATTTCCCGGAAAATCTTGGGGACGTGAGTGAAGAGCAAGGTGAAGGATTTCATCAAGATATTAAATAGATGAAAAAAAGATACCAGGGGCGCTGGGACACAAAAATGATGGCCGATTACTGTTGGACATTGAGGAGAGATCTTCCTTTACTGAATATGACAGAAAAACAACAAAAAGAAGCTTTTCTGAAAAAAGAAAACGGTTTTTTAAGAAGCGTAAAGAATAAACAACTATTCCAAATTGTTTCAATGTCTATATCTTGTATATTTTTGTATTTTTCTCTTTAATATGTTATAAAACTAGCTTATAAATGAAATAAATCGTGTTTTTCTAAATTTCTTGATTTTGCTGGTTTGAAAAATAACCTTACGTGATACAAAAAAACTGAAAGCAGATTTGAAATCAGTGCTACCCAATTACCAAAAAACAGTTAAAATTTTTAAATCAACTTTGAAAATTTTATCAAATGCAGGCCTGTGTAATTTAACATGTGGAAACGCACTAAAAGTTAGTTTTTACTTTACATCTTACACATAATATTTTCTGTGATAACTAATAAAATTACATTAACTTAAAGCGGATGCGAAATAAATATTCACTGCTTGGTAAAGTTGTTAACTAGTAGCTGCGTGACGGTTATTATATTTTTAAATTGAGATTGACAAGGGTAAAGGCAAGTTTACGTGTTTCATCAGAACACATCGTAACTTCCCACGGAGGTTCCTTAGTAACTGAATTATTGTGGATAAAAAGATGCGTAAAAACCTGCTTTCAATATTTCCTTTATGTTCATATCTAGATAGATAATATGCGGAGTCAGACATGTAAATCAGGTGATGATTCGATAATACAAGGCACTGTCTATTTATTCCTTGATGCTTTGGCTATTCTGATTAAAGTATTTACTCTGAGTGCCATTCTTAATAATAATAATAATAATAATAATAATAATAATAATAATAATAATAATACATACCTGATAGATATTGCCATTCCTAATTCACATAACCTTCAGAGCACATGGAGCGAAAAACTAAATAAATATAGAGCGCTTGCCGATGAAATTAAGAATATGTGGAAGCAGAAACAGGTTCACATAATTCCCATAGTTATCTCGGCAACGGCCGTCATCCCACGGAAAATACATGAAAGCCTCATCAAATTACAGCTGCCCCCATTAACATACATCCAACTCCAAAAGTCAGTTATTCTAAATACAACAGCAATAGTCCGGTCTCACCTCAACCTTCCCCAGTAGAATTGATAGATTACTTGTTTGAAAAAACCGTAACTATCACCTTCCGTCTAAAGACGTGCAAAACAAATAATAATAATAAAAATAACCGACTATATACTGTACTGCATATACAAATTACGAAATAGAAAATGACAATAATTGAAAGGTCCGACTAGAGGCGAAGTCTAGTTCAGCTATGTATACTTAATTACTGGAGGGTCTTGAAGAACTAAAAAAATATCGAGTGTAACAGGATCATGGTATACCCCCCTTTTCTCCTTTAGTTTTGAATATAATTGATTGATATTTAGGATATACTACATAGATAATAAGCGGCACTTTTTGACATAGAATTGATTTTTTTCACTTCCGGTTTCGCCGGAAGTGACACTAACTATCAATTTTTAAATGGAACACCCTATATATTATTGCATTGAATTCTGCGTAATTTTCTGAATCGAACAACGATACCAAATAAGTGACAATTCAAGCATCGAAATTCCGTTAAAAACACTAAATTACATGATATATAAGCAAATAAAATTCACCAAAATTGTTTTTAGGGCAGAACTCAATGTTTTTAAATGGAAGCATATGTCGTATTAAAATGTGCAATAAATGCAAACAAAATTACAGCTAAGAGAAAATAAGACAATACAATTTTGTTCTAATTGAATGTTAAGAAGTAACTAAGGTGGCTTTGAAAACAATGAAATATTTAGCTTGTCAAACATTTGTTGGTTTAACGGTGTTTTTATTGTGTTTAAAAACGGAAATTAATGTTTTCGCTCGAATAGAAGTTGATCAGACTGTTTCTTTAAGGCAAGTTGGGTTTGAATTGAACATCAGTCACCAAACAGTGAGCCAAATTTTGCACAAATACCACTATAAATCTTTTAAATACCAATTGCACCAGCGTTTGTACGAAGGATGGAATATTGCAATTGGATTTTGAAAAATAACGTGCAGTCAAACAATGATTTTTTGGGACTGATTTTATTTTCGGACGAGTCAAGGTTTACAAATTTGGGATTATTTAACCGACAAAATACAAAATATTGGTCACAAGAAAATCAAAATTTATTACGGCAGGGTAAGTTTCAAGTGCGGTTGGGTTTCAATGTTTGGCTTGGAATAATCTGTAGTAGAATCATTGGTCCAATAATTTTTGAAGAACCTCTGATTGGTGCCAACTTGAAATTCCTGGAAATGAGATTGAAGACATTTTAGATGAGTTACATTTAGACTTGGGGCAGGGAATGTATTTGAAACAAGATGGCGCTCCTCCCCATAATTCAAGGATAGTAACTGAATACCTTCAATGGAGATTCGGAAGAAACGTAATTCCGACGAATGGTCCTGTGAGATGGCCTCCAAGGTCACCTGATTTAACTCCCCTTGATTTCTTTGTTTGGGGACATTTAAGAAATATTGCCTATGCAACCGCCGTTACAACACGTGAAGACCTGGAGCTACGAGTAAGACGAGCAGTTAATAGCATAACGGCCCAGCAATTGGCGAACGTACTTCGAGAAACAGCTATGCGAGTTCAGAAGTGCATTGGCGTTAATGGACAGCATTTTGAACAACTGTTGTAATGTTTTGTATTAATTTTTTGTATTCCAAAACCACCTTATATGTAACAAGATAATTAGAATAAAATTATATTTTCTTATTTTCTTTTAGCTGTAATTTTGTTTGTATTTATCGCACATTTTAATACAGCAACACGGTATCGATATGGTTCCATTTGAAAAAGTTGAGTTTTGCCCCAAAAACAATTTTGGTGAAATTTATTTGCGCATAAATCACGTAATTTAGTGTTTTTAGCGCGACTTCGATTTCTGTAGCATTACGCGGGCCATTTAGAATAAATCGGAATCGCCATGGCACACTTAAATGGAAAACTAAAAATTATTTTAGGTATAAAAACAATTGATGTTTGAAATATCACTTATTTGGCATCGTTGGATTCAGAAAAGCATGCAGAATTCAAAAATGCAATAATATATAGGGTGTTTCATTTAAAAATCAAAAGTTAGTATCACTTCCGGCGAAACCGGAAGCGAAAAAAGACTCAATTTTATGTCAAAAAGGTTCGCTAGGTCGCTAGGTTCGTGATCATCACGTGATCTGCGATGTGATTGTGATGTGATTGTGATGTGACATGATCACGTGATCTTTTTCAAGAGAGTACTTTATGCCCTTCTTTAAAAAAATTGGTGGCCTCAGACTTACTGAAAGGTTTCGTTTCTGTTTGATTCTAGATTTCGATGAAAATGACGATGATATCGAGGAGTCTACGGATTCAGAGAGTGATGATACTTATGAGAGCAGTTCAGAAGACGACGATTGAATTAATATTTTTATTTTGTATTGATGAAGTTTAATAAATAAGCGGGACAAAATTTCGCAAACAAAATAAAAAAATTCAAAAATAAAAATTTTTCTGTCACTGAAAATGACTTTACACAACAATGCACGTATAACAATGTCCGTTCATATTTTTTCCCCACTTTTCAAGGCACAAGAAATGATTTGTACCAGGAAACGGAGCAGGCGGGATAACTCGATCAGCCTTAAAAAAAAACACACACCTGAAATTCAACCCTTCATTTGCGCAACAATGAAAACGTCCGTTCTTATTTTTTTCTGATAACAAAACATTCAAAATTATCTATGATCAGGAAAACGGAGCGGGCGCGAAAAGTTGAATTCCGAACTGTCACAAAATTTAGATTTTTAACGAACCAAAACCACTCACAGCTCGGAAAATGTCAGTAACTATTTTTATCCTATTGAAATGATCATTCTTGGTAAAAATAACACAAAAACGGACCGGGCGCGATAACTAATTTGATCACTTCCTCTTTACATATATATAGGTGTTTTTCAACCACTTCGCAACCTTGCCTGAGTCAGTACCCCTGAACTTTTCTTCTCAAAACTTCATGAATCAACCGAAAAAACTAAAAAAATTGCGGGCGGGATCAGGCGAAAATCTTGGTAAGGGGCTGCCGTACTATTAGTGAAACGCGCCAAGTTATTTTGTATTTGAAAAAAAAAACATTTTTCATTATTTTCTTATTATAAATAGATGCCTTCGATTTTAACTGATTTCAAATATTTTTGGAAAAATCACGTTTTTTCATTTTATGTTTTTGTAGCGAGATATTTAGTGTACTCTGCGATATTCTTTTCAGTAATGTAATAAGTAATTAAGACGAAAATTTAATCAGTTTTACCTGAAAGTATGCTCAAGAAGGTGATGTGAACTGATTTTGAAAATATTATTTTTTGGTGTCCGATTCTAAGTTAAAGCAATTTTCCGGATTTTCAGTCATTCGAGGTTAAGTCACACAAAAAATCGGTTCAGATCACCTTCTTAAGCATACCTTCAGCTATAATTGGTAAAATCATTGACTTATTTTTCCGAAAACATTTTTAAATTCAAAGAAATAAGCTGGGGTCTGTGTGCTATTTAAAATTGTTGAGTTAGATTTCAATATTTTGAAATCAGATTTAGTCATATCGATAGATAAAGCTACTGTTTACAACTTTTATTTCAAACGTTTTTTTGTAACTTTTCAAGAAAAAGTTATCACGAAAAAAATTGCTGCTCCAAAATTCTCTTGGTTTTAAAAAAATAAGCAGAAGACATTTTTTTCGCCAATCTAGGTACTTATTTTGAAGCAGCGATTAAAAAAACGCAGTTGTCTATCTCAATTTGAGGCAAAAAATTCTCTGGAGCTTGGTGTATCATGTCACTTTTGTTCTCTGCCATGCTCTATGGAGCAGGACTAATAATGCCAGGCCGCGCCGCGCCGCACAGTGATAGAAAGTACTACTAACGGGGACAAAATTCTCTCTGCCCTCCAATTTTTGTGATTTTATAATAATTTCTTTTTAAGTAAGAAATGGTACTTCGACACGTATCTGCAAGTTTTTTGATTTTCTTATTTAGTTTTTGGTAAAAATGGATTTCTCATAGAAAAATCATAAAATAACTTTTCTATGAAAAATTCATTTTTACTAAAAACTAAATTAAGAAATCAAAAAACTTGCAGATACATTTTGAAGTACTATTTTTTACAAGGATTTAAAAAAAATGTGTATAAAAAAACGATAGAAATTGGAGGGCAGAGACAATTTTGTCCACGTAGTAGCACTTCCTATTACTGTGCTACGGTACAAATGTGTCAGATAATTGCACGCCTGCCGATAGACTATGACCAAAGATTAGAGAATTAACAAGATAGGACAGCCGGTAGAAAACCTTTTATTTTTAGCTATGGCACCATTGACCTCAACATTTCAATTGGAGTTCTCGCGCAGTTGCCACAATGTGACAATCAGACGGAGAAGGTAACATTAGAAAGAGAGGCCAATAGTGAAAAATGGACAACACTAAAAAACAGGTTGCTTTATAATATATGTCACATGAAGTGTTTCTATATGTATATGTAAGGTATATATTTAGTTAGGCTAGAATTGTACATTGCAAAAATTATTTTCAAACTTTTTTCTATAAAATGAGAAATAAACAGCCACACGCAGTTGTCATCGAGGTCTATACGTAACGTAGCACTTGTCGCTCCTAATGAGTCAACCTATCTTTTAGTAAGCTTGGTTAAGTTTATTTAATGCGTACCCGACAAATCCTGAAACCGTTTGCGCTGGATGTCGTGTCCCTTTAAATTGGAGTTCACAACTGTCTTCGTCTATTTCGTGTCCTCCGTCTGACTGTTCTGTCTTGTTAGTTCTTTAATCTTTGCTATAACGCTGCTGCAGTACCAAACTCTTTTCTAAAACCACACTGATTGTCCAGTATAACTTTTTCATTTGTAGTATTAGTAAAGACGATATAAAGTTTTTTCGAAAATTTTGGACATTACATGTAATTCTAATCATTCTAAATTCAGAGAAAGATTTTGGATGCAATCCTTAGGAATAAGTCAATTAGTTACTGTTTTCCAAGCACTGTATATAACTTTTCCTTAGGTAAAAATAATTCAATCAATAACTAATAAATAAACTACAATATTTGAGCATTAGGACAGATATGTAATCCGTACCACATACATTAGAATTGAATTGTTAAGAAAGAATAAATATAAATATATCTTAATTGATGGGAAAGCTTGACTAACATCCACAATCGTTTCGCAATTTTTTCACTACCCATTTCTGTGATAAGGGTTGCCCTAAATAATTTTATTTTGCCGTCAGCTGAGGAAAATAACAAAGATAATTGGATATATAAAATGCTGGAGCAAAATAAAACAAAGAGATAAAATTAATACTTCTAATGGAGCTGTTAAAAATATAATGAAAGACGAAAGTACCGGAACAAATAGTTTTAGCGGGTCTCCCAGGCGTGAACTCTGGACAGTTATGAGTACATATATCGAAATTGAAGTAGAGGTCATCTCATATCAGTATCAGCTCTAATAAAAAAATACGGTGGTAGTATAAAATTACAGCAACATAATATTTTATTATATACGTACATAAGTATATTTTTATTAATTTTTTTAAATACATACTCCGATTTAGGAATTCCGTTGACCATAAACTAATAAGTTTAGTATTGAGTTGGATTACACTGAACATTAATTGTTTCAAAGATAGTGAATAAATACAAAAATACATCACACATTAGACAACCAAGAACTCCGACAAACCCAAAGCCATAGTTGTCGGGTTATATTATAAAGAATACGTAGACGCACAACTATTACCTGCGACATCGCTAACTGTCCGAGCTAGCAATCGAACCCAGGATATATACTATACATTGACTAGTTTGTGTTTCGCGCTTTTGATCACTGCGCTGCCGAATGCAGCAAATCTATAGTAGTCTGAGTAACATAAAATGTTTATTTAATTAAATATAACCGTTTTCAAATTCATTTTCTCAATTTACTCTGTATCGGTTATCGCTTCGATACTAACTTGTTTTAAATTTTGACTGATATTAATGACGTTGTGAAATGTATGAGCCTATTTTTGGTAGCAAACTTTTAAACTGACTAGGAATTAGCAAAAGACTTCTTTGATACAAGTCTCCATTCGAAACCATGATACTATGAAATACGATGTACCCTCGATACAAGTAACAGTTTGGTATCCTGTGTACACTGGATGCCACTCACTGGAAATTTTAAAATCGATTTGGCGGCAATCACTTAAAGCTATTGATTTACATATATAACTACCAGTCGGGATTCCTTCGTACGATTTTCGGTCAAAATTATTCCGAAAACCTAGAACCTAGAACGAGCAAAATCTGCATACCGGTAATCCTTACTCCAAAGGGGTGCATGAGTACCTTTGCGACCGGGCTTTCCCCAGGGGTTCAGCTACATGACGATTTATCTCCAATGGTTAATAATAGAAAGTACGATGTTTTTTGGATTTGTCAAAATTGTGCTTTATTGCTATTGATAAATTTGTAATCATTATAAGCCAAAGTGATTTAAGGACCTACATAATTTTGTGTTTAATGTGTAAGTACTAACTTTTACACCGTTCTCTGCTTCATTTTGTTCGTGATCAAAAACTGTTAATCTGAAAAAAAAAATCAAATGAAAAGATTGAGAGATATAAAGTTTCCCCTTTATCGACATTGAATTAAAATGACTCCATATTCTGTACATATTAAATGCGGTAAATATTTGAGGCATTGCCCCACTCTTATGTTTGAGCGAGCTAAACGAAGTAATAGTTTTAATTATTTTACAAATTTTTCCACACTTTTACTTCTCTTTTTTCTCGATCAACAAAAGAATGGAGTCTTGTCGAGAGAATTTTGAAAACTTCTATTAAGATGACATTACGTTACAAAGCTTATCTTATTTTCGTGTTATCTTGTTACTAAACAATGCTTATTTGAAACGGTTTTTTGATTTGATGGTAAATAGTTATATTCGGTCATCTCTGGAGCTGACCTTGATGCTCTCATAAGAAATTTACATCTCTCTCTCTTTCTCTTCGATATAATTTTTCATCTGATTCACCGTGTTTTAAGGTTATCTATCCCTGATGCCACCTGGTGCTCTGACTAGAAATGTTTATAGATACAATTTTCATATTTCTATATTTCAACCTAAAGAATTTTTACTTGAAAATTCAACCAAAACATGATTTGAGGCCCTCTCTGAAATCTTCCATGGTGTCTTGATAAAACTTTTGTAAATGTTTTTTTTTTAATAATATTTTCCATTCTGAACAATTTTTAATTGAAACGTTGTTAGATTCGACGAGAGATTTCTTTTCCACTCTTCGCGAACCTATTCAGTATAACAATCTACTTTGAACATCTTTGAACACGTTCAAGAAAAATGTATCACCCTCAATTTTACAGAAAGAACCGCTCATTTGGATATATCTATTATTTTTGAGTTTCAAAAGTGTCATCAATCATAATTTTGAATCTAGATGAAGACGCAACAAAGATTTAACATTTCTCTACCATTAAATCTTATACACAAGTTTTACTTCTCGCAAATAAAGCAAGTTCTGAAAACAGCGGAAGATAGAGTAAAGTTTATTTATGTTTTCCTTCCTGTGTATGATTCTCATGGCTATGTCAACATATCTGTTTGTATGATTCAATTTTATTTATTATAATGTTCCTACCACCAGAATAAAGTAGAATCACATTTGTAAGCTTTATTAATTCCCGTGAAGAGACATAAAATATGTGACCACACCGTTATTTACAGAATTATTATATAAGTATAATACTTACCTCCTTTATGAATATTGATATAATAATAATAATGTATCTTTATTGGTTCGAAAAAGCTACAATTTGATCATAACAATATACAGATCATAATCACATTAACTTTTCATTAGTTTATCTTAATTCTATGCATATAACAGTAATTGTAAAATTAATACAAATATATTTGTATGTTAATATAACTTGTAAAATCACATAACCTAATCACAAGATAATCAAAATCCTGTTTCAATATAACTAACATATAATTTAATGAAAATATTATATTTTTCACAATATTTTATTTCCTTTGGCAATCTATTAAATAATTGAATACCCTTACAAAACAAAGATTTCGATTCTTTTAAATTGTCATACCTCTCTATGATCATATCATTTACACTACGAGTGTTGTAACCATGAGTATGAGTATATCGGACGAAACTCAATTTATCACATAAATACCTTGGAGCCATACCATGCTTTATTATAAATACAATTTGCAGTGATTTTAATACTATACGCTGTCTAACATTTAAAAAATTTAAAACATTTCTTCTTCTTCTTCTTTTAGCGGGGCGCCCAGAGGTCTCCGCACTCAGGCCTTGTGACCCATTGTGCTACCGCTAACAAGTTAAGGAGCTCCCCCGTACAGACCGGATTCCAGCCCAAAGGCTGAAATCCTTGCCACGGGAGAACTCCTAATTTCCTCCAGCACTGGAAAGCCAGTACCGAAGTGTTTGTGCCTCATTTAACATTGTGTCAATGGCAGTATATCTGTTACACTTTAATATTGTCCTCATAGCTTTGTTTTGTATCTTTTGTGACTGCTGTATCTCATTGATATTTAAATATAATTGTAGAGTTGCACAATATTTAAAATGTGGATCTATTATAGATTCATATACTAATATTCTCGAAAACATTGATAAATAATTTGAAATCTACGTAAAAAATAAATCGCTTTTGCAACTATTTTAATAATCACTATTACTTTTGAAAGTCAAGGACTCATACATTATAAAACCAAGGTATTTAATTTCCGAAACTTTTTCTAATTTTTTATTATTTAATACAATACTTTCCCCAATTTGTAGCCGGCTTAGTATATGTTTTTTTGCCAAGAATCGTATATTTACATTTGTCGATGTTTAATTTTAAGTTATTAAGGTATACAAAGCGTTGTGTAGTACATTACATTTGTTACATGATTGTCTGAATATTTTATGGATACAATTTAATGGCATGCCTCTCATAATTTTTTAAGATGTGCACTTTATACTCTTAGAATAGGGTGTATCTGATAAAATATATTCCAAGAAGATCTCTTTATATACACACCAGCATTAAAGGAACGGACATATATAGACATTTCTTTGTACTTGTTTTTTCTCCTGACAAATTTGAGCGGAATTTTTTAACAGGAAAAGTAAACTTAACTTTCCTGCCATGTTGAAACCTGTTTATTATAATGCAAAAAATTGTATTTTTGAAAAAATAAATACTTAGTTCATTCCGACTTGTTTTAAACATTACATGGATATTTTTTTCGATAACGTGTGTGTCACTCATGAGCCAATATCTGCAATCATACTTCTTCACATACTTGTGATGACGTTATCGTTCAACTGTATTCAAGTCCGATGAATACGCGTGATACACCAATGTCGGCATTTCCACTTGGTGTTTACACAAAATACTTAGAAACGCATTCATGATATATAAATTTAGTTTTTATTCAATAAAATACTCACTTCTTGCCCCAGTTGCAATATAGGTCATGACTTTGTGCTTGAATAAAAAATCAGCGTTCGTTTTGCAGAATAAATAAGTAAATTCTTTTTCCTCGACAACTTTATGACAAGATCCAGAACACAAAAATTATTTCAAACAATATCTAAGATCTTAAGACTTCAAAGAACTATGATGTAATCTATTTTAATACCTAAATATTAAAACGTGTTACATCGGTGCGAACGGCAGCCGATTTTTGTTGGAGAGCATACGGCCGTGAGTTAGGATTGTGTGTGGACACTCAAAAGGGCGCCACCGGCTGTATGTTACGTAATATGATTTAAATAATTTTGCCAGCCAGGAACAAAATTAAGTTACTAGCAACCATGCGATAGAATTCTCAAAATATCTCCACGATATCAAAACTCTTACTTTACTCTCTCAAATCTCAAAATTTAAACAAATATCAGGTGTACCAGTGCAAATAATAAGAACGTGTAGACATTAGACATGTATTACAACACACATGAGATGTACAACAATAAAAAACAAATAGTTTCCCAATTGTCCCATGAACATAATCTATATACACAAAATAAATTCAGAATATGTATATTACCCCATCTAAATTTGTTTCAGTGGTTTGACCTTTTCTTTATAGAAATGCAACTACGGCTTAAGTGATATCAACAATGAGTTTTAGATTTACAACAGCGAGTTAAAGATTCACAATGGATTGAAATTACCGCTCATCACTAAAATATTACGTAACAGACAAGATTCTGTGAGCCAATTTTCGCAATGCTCGCTGTGTGCACTAGAATGTTACAGAATGATCTAAAATAATTATGTTCTATTAAAAATACCTCATATGTGACATAGTGGAAGGTAAATTAGTATCACGTGGTACCATGCGTTACTTACAGTAAAAAAAATCTTAAGATATTTCATCGTGCTAGGCATGTAGTTGCAAAATCGTTGTGCAATTTACTCTAATATTTCAACAAAAAAATCACTGAATGAAACTATAATAATTTCTTTAAAATTGTATAACTAAAATAAAACAATAAAACCTGGTTAGAGCCTTGGCGTTTTCTCTGACGACTGCAGCGTGACCTGTCACCACTTATTAAGATGTTCTCGACGTTGCTTACGACTACGACTCTGCGTCACTCCTAAATCTCTGCCTAAATCTCTTGGAGACTGCTGCGAACAACTCTCCAACCAAAAATTCTCTAACTGTCAGCAGGACCAATATAAAACCAAATATCTTATCAACGGACTTTCTCCTATTACTCCTCCAAATACTGGCCCCCCTACACAACCAAAATGACAGCACCAAACATGTGCTTATCCCAATTGTAAGCCTCTCCAAAACTGTATGCCCCTCCAAACACTCTGTAATAATTACAATAAATAAGAACTAAATAAAATCCCAAACTAAGTAAAATAAGAGCTCACCTCATATAGAGAGTATTACATAACCTCACGAGACACGTGGCGATCAGATTACGACAAGCAACAGAATTCCTTCCTGGAATTTCCAAAATGCCTTTGGCAGGACGGTAAAGAAACACTGGGTACATTAAATCAAATCCCTTTTCAGTGAAATTCTTCAATACAATACCGGGACCGCCGCCATTCAGCTATCTCGTCGCTGTGGAAAAAAAAACCACCAGACGGAAATCTCCTTCTCCAGTTCTCAGTGTTGCCAACTTGAGCACCAAGAGAACTCTTTCTCTAGCCAATAAAAATGCGCCAACAAAGGGCTTTGCATTTAAAGACTGAATTACACAATTATGTAATATCTCAACTACAAGAATACATGACTAACACCTCTAACTCAAAATTATACTTAAAAGAAAACACGCTTACTTACTGGATAATATGACGGGCAGATATGCGACCTGCTATATCCCTTTAAAGTATGGGTGGTTGTCTACCTCTCTGCTCGAACAAATGAACTAATGGGTTAATTTACTGTATTCAACAATACATTAATTAATTAAGCTATTTCAAATGCTACAATGACAGTGCGAATAATTCATTAGTTTTTATATATATAGCAACAATTTGCATTTTAAATGGCTGAGAAATGTCATGAGGAAAGTCAATCAAACAATGACTAAGAACGAGCGTTTCAGAACCTCGTTATGCGGTTTTGGCGGCCTGCAAACACTTAATAATTATCATATATAGTGTCATTTTTATTATAACTATAATTGTAGAGATATTGACGAAAAAGCATACACAATTCTCAATTTAGCCTATATTTGTTGGTATTATTGTTAACACTTTTTATAACAAAAAAAGGGAAAGTACATACCTCACAATGAGTATGGCACCCTAGGACAATTCCTTTTTTTTATGATGAGTCGTGAAGACTATAGTCATACTCAAACCTTTAATTTCATTGGCCTATGAAGAGTCGAGGAATCCCAAACAGACTCTAATTTATCAATTATAACCTTGAACCGACACATATATAATTTGAGTGATTCCAAGAACACATGGCCGTCATTGTGTGTCTCTGCAACGTGTACCTTGAGGAGGCTGTTTATATGAATAGTTGAGAGTTTTTTCATTATCATTATTTTACGATTTACTTGTTTCAAGGTATCAGTGTACAAAATATTGTGCACATAAAGACTGTGACGTAAACATTTTTTCTCCATTACTTCTAAAAGGCGAAAGTGATTGTGTTAGGAACTTTGGAAAAAAAATTAACTCCCACTCGCTTCGGTTTATTAGCTGAGTTTATAGTAGGTCGTAATGAAAAACTTCCAACAACTTTCACTAACAAATGGTTTTTAACCGTCAAGAGCCCTGAAGCTTTTAAAATATAAGATAGCTCTTTGAGATGATTTTAAGTGAAGAACATTAATTATTTCCTACTAGACAACGTGATTTTTGTTATTCAATAAGCTCTGCAAAGCCAAAGTTCCGTCAGAAGATATTAATAATGTTTGCTTTTAACTTTCATGGAGAAATTATTTACGTAGTTTGGTAATATACCGTGGTCTATAATAAATATATGGCCCAGCTCTTACATATTTTGAATGGACGAGTGGATTATTTTAATATTTGGTGCAGTGATAACTTATAGTATCTAACTATATGATGAAACGAGTTAAAATGGTTGACTTCCGATTTGGATGCAATTACTTACAGGAAAATTAAATTTGAAACGAGACAACCTTATATTTTTGCTTAGATGGACCCTGCTTGGCCGAAATACATGTGGTCCAATCAACAGGTTTTATTTTTATTTTCAAAAAATATAAAACTCCCCGAGCCATTTTCTTGATAAATCAGGGAGACTTGTATTCTGTAAACGGTAATCACTAGAATATATAAGTGATTTTAATTTTAAGTAAAACAAATCTTTCTACAATTTGAGTTGTAGGCGTCGCTGTATCCCAAGACCCTTGAAAAGAGGTGCATGTTATGGAATATTACATCCTAAGTAACTCTCATAACAAAAACAATTTTCGTAAAATTACTAGTTCTAGAGATATTTGAACATGTACTTGAAAAATTTACTTATTAAAAAAATTGCGAAGAGTATACTATCGAATATTCAAAAAATGTACCATAACCTCAAAGAGCCATTCAGATCAATATTTATTGAATTTTTTAATTATATTTATCCCTTTGAAAGAAATTACACTGTTAAATTATTGAAATTCAAATTAAAAAAACCGCTGCCTAAGAAATCACTACTTCCACATCTAGATTTTCCATCCAACTCGCTTTAAAGGAAAACATCGACTAATTTGTACTATAGCATGTGGAAATAACTGGTCATAGAATTTTAATAATATTTGAAACGGATGTCATAATAAAATTTGAGGCGCTGGTTTCTAGCATATACTCCAAAAATTAGGTTTCTGGACTTCTGGACCTTTAGTAACTTGCTCTACTCGTTTTCCTTATTTATCCCCATACAGCAGCCCTTCAACTGAATCATCTCAGTCAGCTGTCATTACAATACATACGAGTACCAAGATTCATGTGAACATCTCTATTGTATTCTATCAACCCCTTTAATAACGGAGTGAAGGTGGTGGGGGGGAATAAAAAATATTATATTTAAATCTGAGGCCTTGGTCTATAATATATACACCAAAACTCAAGTTTCGGTACTCTTACCAGCTTGTTATGCTCACTTTTTCCTATTTACCTCTATTTACCCCCATTCCTCCAACGAAATCATATAAAAAATATAATCTATTTCCAGATGTTGTTATAATACACACATTTACCGAATACTAAGTGATTATCTTAAGTTAATTTTATCAATCCCTTTAATAATGTTGTGGGGATGGTGGAGAGGTTGAAAAATGTTATAAAAAATCTGGGACCCTCGCTTCTAGTATATGCAACAAGTCTCAAGTTTCTATACTCTTACCAGCTTGCTTTACATATGTACCCCTATTCACCGCTAGTTAACCAACAACCCTTCAACGTGATTATCTAAGAATATGATCTAATTACAGATGTCACTGTAGTATATACATTTACCAAATTTCAACTGAATATCTCAATTTTATTTTATCAACTCCTTTAATAATGATGGTGGAAAATATTATTAAAAAGTGATTGGCCTTGGCTTCTAGAATATACACCAAATTTAGAATTATGTACTCTTACCAGATTGTTTTACTCACGTTCCCCTATTTACCTCTAATTACCCCCCATACCATCAATGGAATCATCTCAAAATATAATCTAGTTCCATATGTCGTTATAATGTACACATGTACCCAATTTCAAGTAAAAGTCCTAATTTTATTTCATCAACCCTTTAATGGAGTTCAAAGTGTGTCGAGTTCGGTGAAAGACGCATGTTTCGTGGCCTCTTACGGGATATGGAGATAAACAGTGGCGGCTCGTCATGGGAGGCAGGGGAGGCTGAGCCTCCCCTTGGAAGAACCACCATATCTTCAAAAGTAATATCTTAAGAAATTTCTATTAGGTATATCTCAATTTTCAATATTTTTTATTGTTTATTATTCATTAATTAATTTTCAGTTTATATATAACATTTTTGCATTTCCTTTCCACAAACATACCTATAACGTTACAATCCGGATAGTCTTTGTATGCATATTTCCCGGTCGGCCGGTCTTTTACTGAATGAACACTGCGGTTCGCTGGAGGCTAATACGAAATAGCTTCCAACTTTACCGCATTTACTTATAACATGAATGACCTTGAATTTCTTTGCGCTGTGTATAATAGCAACACTTGGAATAGCCAAATATGAGGCTAGCCTCCAGATCTCAGTTCTTTATAGCGCATGTGCACAGGTCATTCAAGAGTCAGGTGATTCGCAAAGAAAACGAACTGACGTCTGACAGTTGCGTTTAGCCGGTTATAAGAACAACTTGACGTATAAATACATAAAACATTTGATAGGCGGGCTAGAAATAAGTGCTCTAGGTGAAAATATTCCCAACAACATGTCTTGTTGTCCAGACGTGGTGGATTATTTGTTATTAAATAGATTTACTACTCTTATTTATGACGAAAAGGTAAGAATTAAAAGAAATGCCAGGCCTACACCAGCAATGCTTTCGTTAGTTTTTAAAAGTGGTAAACAAAACAGAGGGTTTTGTGATAATAATTATAAAAAAAGTCGAGTGGTTAACGGCATCAACAGTTAGAAACAAATTATATTGTTGGAGATGTTTATTATTTACTAATGATCAATCCTCAATTTGGGGCAGGGCCGGGTTTAATAATTTGCAAAATTTGTCGCGAGGTTTAGAAAGGCACGAAAAATCCCAGGAGCACATTTCATCTTGCATTAAATTCGAAATGTTTGGTAAACAAAATATTGTAAATTTCTTGGATTCTGCACATAAGAGAGAAATAGAAAATGTTAACGAAAAGGTCCGTGAGAATAGGGAAATATTAAAGAGGTTAATAGATGCCGTTATATAGTTATCTTCACAAGAAAATTATTTCCGAGGACGTGACGAAAAGCGAGAATCGTGCAATAAAGGAAATTTCAAAGAGCTGGTAGATTTTTTAAAAACTTATGGCCCAAAATTAGAGAACTTTTGAATAACGCCACTATTTTTTGAGACAATTCCGGTAAGCTTCTGTAGAATGATCATTTTCAGCACTTAAACGCATAAAAACATTTTTACTAGAAACAAAATGAGTCAAGACCGCCTTTCAAATGTATCGCTTATTTCAATAGAAAAACGTTTTTTGTCAGAATTGAGGAAACGCGATTCATTTTATGATGAAATAATCAACCATTTTGCTAGTTCAAAAAATCGCAGGTTACCACTCATTTATAAAAATATTCAGGCTTTAAAGCAGAGATTAATATAGGTAGTTGTTATTTTACAAAAAATATTTATTTGTGTTATTTATTTTTTAGGAAATATTTTTTATAATTCTCCATAATATAGAGTTTCGCGGTTATATTTTTTTTATATAACTTCTTTCTCAAAACTATTTTAATTTCTATTAGAATTTATAATTTTACACGCCTGGCAGTGATAATGAATACAATTTTTTGTTTGTAGAAAAACACTTTAATTTTTTTACCAAAACTATTTTTATTTTTATTAAAAGTTATATAATTTAATTATAAGTGGGATAGTAGGACTCCTTTGAATACCGATACTCGAGTCGTAGGAACGAGAATTTCATGAGAATGATTTTTTCATCTCATCATATTTTCTATTTCCTTTTCATTCTATTCTTTTATTAGTTCTATTCTCTCAAGTCGTGAATCGGTATCCTGGCGAACAACCCACGGCAAAAAATGTAACGCGCCGTTGTAATACCTCAGGGGTGGTGGGGAAATGTACAAATTGTAGTCATATTGCACATCAGTTGTCTTTCAGAATATCAAGCCTCCTCTGCAGACAATATCACGAGCCGCCACTGGAGATAAATCCGGATAAAGCGGCAACTAAACGCCGAAATTGTACCGAATTGAAGCGTGAACAATTCTGCGTTGATTGATATCAATTAGCGCGAGTATGGCTATTTCATATAGTTGATATTTGATTAAATTATGTTGGTTAAATAAAGCAAGACAAAATAGTGTATATAAACAACGCGAGAAAAATGTACTGCTTGAGTGCTTGACTGTAAAACATATACCTGGATTCGTCCCTTCTTGAAGTGGGCGATATAAAATAAGCAGCAGCCAGCCAGATGTGTGAATGAAACAGATAAGTTATTGTTTATGTAGCATTAGCAATTTATTTATGTCTATTAAATTTTAAACGAGAATTGGAGGTCAAAATTGAAGGGATATTAAACATAATATATAGGTAATAAACATAATATATAGGTGGTGAAATGGAAAAGCTGCCCAAAATTGAAACCGATTATTTCAAGGAAACGACATACAGGGTGAGCAAACTATCCCTTCGGAACTCTTTTCTCATAACGCGCAAAAAAAATGTTGTTACCGCGAGATAGGGCCCTTCCCAGCAACTCCACCGTAGATGGTTATTTACTTGTGGAGCGGGTAATCAATATAAAAAGAAAGGGAAAAAAGGGAACAAATACAAAAATAAAATAAAAAATAAAAGCTGCCAGAGACACGAGAAGCTGAAAACTGCACCACACCCCAGCCGATGATGACAAATGGAAACTTAAAAGAAGCATGGAAACTTAAAAGAAGCGTCTCTCAAACACCTACACTTCCCATCCTATATTCCCATCCCATGCGTCGAGAGTCGCATGACTCTCGCTGCTGACAACAAGCACGTCCAATGTCCAACCCGGCGTATGCAGCCGGTCCGGCAATATATAAAACATCCGAGATTTGGTTCCGGCGCGCGGTTTGGCCGTCCGTTGGGCGTGTTCGACGGACGATCAAACTGCGTGTCGGAACGAACCTCTATGGATGCCCGGAATTGGCAGCAATGCCCACCTTACGCTGGAAAATCAATCAATTAATCGATCAATCAACCCCTTTAATAATGAAATGGAAGTGGTGTGGGAGTTGAAATATATTATAAAGAACTGAGGCCCCGGTTTCTAGTATATAGGTACAACAAATCCCAAGTTTCTGTCTCGTACCAGCTTGCTTTACTTATTTTTCCCTATGTACCCCTATTTAACCCCCATCCCTTCAATGAAATCATCACAAAATATAATCTAGTTCCATATATCGTTATAATATATATGTGTACCAAATTTCAAGTGAATATCTCAATTTTAAGTTATCAACCTCTTTCTTTAATAATGGAGTGAAGTGGTTGGGGGATGGAAAATGCTATGAAAAAATTTGAGGCCTTGGCTTCTAGTATATACACCAAATTTAAGATTCCGTACTCTAACCAGCTTGTTTTAGTCATTTTCCCCTATTTTTCTCTACTTACTTCCCACCCCTTCAAGAAAATCATCTCAAAATATAATCTGGTTCCATATGTCATTATAATCCATACATGTACCAAATTTCAAGTGAATATTTTAATTTAATTTTATTAAACCCTTTAATAATGATTTGGAGGTGGTGGCTTCTAATATAGACAGCAAGTCCCAATTTCTGTACTCTTACCAGCTTGCTTTACCTATTTCTCCCTATTTACCCCCATTTACCTATCAACCCTCCACCGGATATGTTCAAAAATCAATTCAGTTCCAGATCTCGTTATAATACAAAATTTCTAGTCAATATCCTTAAACCATTCTGGAGAAAACGTGCGCACAAAAAAAGTTAGACAGACTGACCGACAAACCAACAGACCGACAGACAGGCAGAAAATATTTTTCGCTAAAATTTAAAATGTCGACGTTTCATGACATTTTAAACCTATTTCAGCAAAACAAATCCTTGAATTTTTTTTACGATTACTATATTTCCAGTCCACTACGTGGATGTGGAAGTAATTATAAATGAGAGTAAAGAAACCAGTGTTACAAATGTTGGCGTCGTCACAATTTTTTAACTATGGTGAAAAAAATAGTCAAGCTGTATTTTCTACTCTATATATGTCTGAGCAAACTTGAGAAAATAAACTACGTGTAATCTAATTAAAATATTTCCAAACATTTTTATATGAATAACAGGAACCATCCAACGAAATATGACCCATTAAAAAATTCACTCCTACATAGACAAACATGTTTATTTTACAAAAACAAAATTTCGTTTGATTAAATACGTTTTTAGAGACATTCCCTTGCGGCGCTGACGTTTAAATTCTTAAAGCATTTTTACAAGTACGGCGATGTTTCATATTATATTCAGATATGAGGGACTGCGTGATGAGCGTAAAATTCTCTTTAAAAAAATCAACATTGAGCTGTTCCTTTCGCCCACGGACATTTATGAAACTGTTTTAAAGCATTAAAAAGTATGCCACTCTCAAAGCTTTCATTGCAAAAGCTGGTATTCATGAAAATGTCAGCTTTCATAACTTTTGTCCACTTTTAGTTGTGGTTTAACTGAAATTGTCACACATTAATTAATTAGGCTCTTTGACAATTATTATACAAGATGACCAGTAAATGTTTTTCTTGATTATTTGTATCAAATTAACTTAACTGTGATTTTTCGGTCAGTTTAAATGAATTGCATTCTCTTACGTTTGTTTCGATATATTAGCCATCATCGGATAACTACCATATTTATAAGAATAATTTTTTATTCTCTTTTATAACATTGGATATGGATTACTTACAATGACTATTATTATTAAATTTCTCTACAGTAATTTTACATTTTTGGCCTGTACTGTATATCCACATTGGAGTGGATAAGGGGTAAACTTTTTTATTTCTTATTTTATGCGGAAAATTTACTCTTCATTAAAAGTTTTGCTTTTGTTAAAAATATAATTGTCGTGGTGTAAGTTAACTTGTCATGTAAAGGGTGTTCAGAAAATTAAAAAATCTGAAAATTTTTCAAGAGTAAATTACGTTCAATTTTGGCGATATGAAAAACTGTCACTAAGAGAAGTTGTTTAGAATTAAAATTGATGTCAGAATCCTAATTTAGGATAATTCTGCCTAATTCGACTTTTCAAAAATGTTTCATAATTGTCAAGTGTGGTATCATGCGGTAAAACGTAAGGGAAAATAAAAGTTATTTTGTTCTTGAATAGTTATAAAAACATCATAGCTTAAAAACGGCGCTCTAACGTTTATCAGTCGAGATATTATGTTTAAATATCAAATATGTCAGAAACAATCAATATGATGCTAAAAATACATATAATAGAAATGAAACGGCTTGACGTAGGTACTCTTTGATATGATTTTATTTCCATCCGTACAGCTTGGAAAATATCGATGATATATGCAAAACAATGAATGTTTTTTAATTTTTTTAAATAAAAAATTTAGGATATGCCTGCTGTCATTGGCCATAGAATAAAAATTCCAAAAATCAGTACCATTAACATAATAGTATTATCAGCATGCTCCGATTTTGAGAGCTTCAATTTATCAAAATTTTCGAATAAATATGAGATTTATATATATTTCCTTGCCACTAAAAGTTCAAGCCCCACATTTGTAATATTTCCGAAAATATTAATTCTACACGTATTTTAAAAAGCAAATTAACATATCGCTTATTTTTCTATATTGTCATATTTTTGTTTAACGCAATTGTTTTGGAGCTATTTACACAAAAAAGGAATTTCAAAAAATCGTAAATTTCTTAATTTAAAATTGGTATACTTTTAATTCAGGTTGGGCGATATTTGTACTGTTATTGTTATTGCAGTCCATTTTGTCGGTTTTGCCTCTATAAGTACTTCAGTGATGCTTTTCTTATGTTTTTTCACTGCAGTTTCTACTTGGCCGATTCTTATGGCACACTTTGTATTACCCGACTCCAAACAAACTAATTTAGGAGACAAGAATAATATTGAAACTAACAATGTGACAAAGTTTCCCAACTTTGATAAATACGTTCATATATCAACCAGAAGATTCTGACGGTCGATATGAAAGCGATATAGGTACACCTAACTTGCCCAAAAGTGTCAAATCATAAATATATCGGTATAGGACAGCAAACTGCTCAGAAGTGAGTGTCCCATTGGGATTTTAGTATATCAAACTTTGGTTATGCAAAAGATATCCATATAAGTTACAGACAGCGTTGGAAATTGAACATTAGATTTATGTTAATTCACTTTGTGACAGCCGAAATTTCATTCGAATATTTCATCAGCCACTTTACATTTCATCAGATTATACGTATTGTCTTTGAATGAATATACTTCGTGTATATAAAAATATAGTTATGTTGAGTAGTGTATTGTGTTAATTACGAAGTACACAATAGGAAATGAGGTGCGCAGAATATTCACTCGTTTCATTTCTATAAATATATGAAGAAAATCGGCAGCTACTTGAAGCTGCTAAAATCTCCCCACCAAATTTGTAGGAAGATTCCTTAATTAGATACTCGGCTTGTTGCCGCTGAGGTATGCGATGCAGGTCTCCATTCCATGGGTGCTAGGACCTCTACATAACTACCCGCCGTTGCAGGATGCGTAACTTGCGTATCCATCCGGAGTTATGTCTTTAATAATAATTCAAGAATTAAAAACACAGAGTCTGTCGAGTCTGTCGCTAAAAAGAGAGTGGTACAAGGAAGTTCTGCAAATATATACATATTTGTATATTTGGTATGTAAATGCCAAATACTAGGTTAAAATCGATTTCTTGCCAGAACTCCGAGACCTCTAAATTATTCATAATAAATAGGTAGACAAGCTCCAAGAAATGTCTAGATGAATTTCTTACCAGTAACATGTAAATTGGTCTAAAAACCTAATTATCTCGCGAAATTAAAAAAAGACAGTCTTTAAGGTTCTTGAAAGACTACCATTTACTAATACGATAATTGTTACTTTATGTCGCTAAAAGCTGAAATAATAATATTCTTACTTCTACTGAGAATCGTTTTATTTGAACCTTTACGTAATTTTAAGAAAGTGAGAAATGTTCTAACTTGGCAATGATGTCAGTTTGTCGTTATAAACCAATGTAAAACCACGATTTCTTAAAAATATATTCGATCTGCGCAAGGTCCCGGCCCATTTACTGGATGGTTTAATGTTCAGAATTAAGTGTAACTCAGTTTCGTTTCGAATGTTTTACATGCAGCAGTAATTGTCACTATTTATTAATTGAGTAGAAGAAAGTCACATCCTATTGTATCAGTGTTCACCCTGGATTTTATGGGATTTCATTTTAGTCATGTTTTGTAACTTAGATTCTTTGATAAACAACTTATCAACATTTTTTGATGAAGTACCGTGTTAAACAATTATCCAAAGGCAAGATAAGGTGAATATTCAAATGCCTTTTAGGATTATTTAAAAGACGCCGTCAATGATCAGCAACGAGATACGCAGATGTGTTCAACAGCCTTGGATAACTACAGAAACTCTAACTGAAGTACATACCAGGAAATATCTGAGACTCAAGGCATAACAATGCTTTGGTACTGAAATAGTCCAACATACTGACGCAGAAAATTCTGATTCATTATTGAAGAGAAAAGAATTCCGATTGACAGGCATGTACTGAAATCAAATGTTGACTACAGCAACAGCAAGGATCGCTTCATAGAGTCATTCCATGTAAATTCAAGCATTAAGTTTAAAAAGCGATTATCTAGCCGCAGAATATGTATGGTATCAGAACCACAAATGTGAGTCATCGATACTCAAATCAGAAATGGAGGCAGCCATATAAATAGTAGAAACTGGCAAAGTATAATACTTCACAGAATATACAAAATAATATGGGAGAGAGGAACCTGGCATTCCGATTGGACAATCTTTATATTGATAGAGTATATGAAACACAGCATACACATACACTGTGTTTCACTTTACATAAGTACCTACACCCTTTTATACCTGGATATAAATAAGAATTCATTTCAAACTTGGGTTGTAAGTATATACTCAAAACGTGACTGTTGTTTGACGTAATCAACTTTGATATCGCTCAGTGGCGTGCCACCTTTGTACATAAGAAAGAAGCGACAGATGCATATGATAACACAGATTGCTAGTAGTAAAATAATGCTAAATATTTTTTAATCCAGACCTCAACTTTATCGCTCTTGGTAACTACCTTCCGAGCAAGCTCACTTTGTTAAAGAATACAGTACTAAATATCAAGTGTTGAATTTGTGATAACTTATCCTTATTATTATTTGCCTATGTACCTTTGTTTCTTAGACTATCGTAAGGCTTTTGACAATACAGAATGGAGTGATGAGCTAAATCATTGGAGATGGGGACACCCAGATATCTAGTCTTTATTACTCGCCAACCGTATGATGATAACTCTGCCTTGGTGAACTTATTTCGCCAAATGTAAAGTTGGTAAATGCAAATACATCACCATGCTCTCTGAGTAATGTTTCTTAACGTCTTTAGAGAACATGCGATGCGACGCACGCTGGAGGACTGGTAGGATGGGGTAGTTATAGGTAGAACGATAATTTCTAATTTGAGATTTGCAGTTGATTATGCTACCAATGTATTGAGGTATTCATCAATTCATGTCACATTACTAGATTTTCCTTTAGCCAGCATTTTGCATACATACCCAATCAATAATGATAATTCGTCGATGTATTCGAAATCTGCACACGGATCACCCAAAGTTGCACTTGCTCCCAGTGGGTCACATGTGTAGGATTTTGGATATAAAAGCACGACAAAATTTAAGACAAACCAATGCTCTTCTGGCATTATCCTTCAGCTTGGTGAGCTGAGACCTCTTGTGTCACTTGAATCCGACGTCGGTGCATGGCAAAAAGATTCCCAACGTATGCCATCGATGTTACGGCGAATCCCCGCAACGTTGTTATCGTTACACTAGAACCCGCCTCGAAACCATTACGAAATTATTAACGACCGCAAAATATACGGAAACCTGTATGTTATGTAGCACTGCCATTATCTACCTGTTATTGAAAAAATACACCGTGTATTTGTACTTGGACTATTTATTTACTAATTGAGCACTGGAATAACATCTCCAAATCAGCTACCCAAGCAAAACGTTACATGAGTTGGAGCCAGAGCAGGTACACTTTGAAGAACGTTAACACCACCTTAGTTAAGCTTGCTAGAGAGGATGATTTATTAAACGTACTGGACAGGCACAGATTAAGGACCATGTTAAATATAGGGGATTGTGAGGTAATAAACGAGATTTTCTTGGGGCTGTTGTAGTAATACTAGTAACTACGAATTCACGGAAGAATACAGATGGAAAGTTTGACAACATGCCAATTGAGCAAAATTTGCTGTGACAGTAATATCACGAAAAGCACAGATATGAAACTCGCCAACGTTCTAGTTTTCTACATCTTTCTTTACGCCTATGTGACATGGATCGTTAGGGAAGCAGTCAGTAGGCATATTTGAGTTGTGGGTCTGGTGACATTTGCTATATTCTGGAAGAAATGAGTCCCCAAACGGAATTTTCCAGCATTGTATTCTTCCCAATTCTCTAATTTTTTTCATAACGACCGGAGAGAGTATAATCCAGGACGGCTGATAATTTAGGGAAAACTCTATGGGGCGAGGTCAAGATAACACCATTTAAGAATTTGGGCTCATGTCACCATGGAGCTAATGAGATTCACTTCTGGTGATGCCGTACGTCTAATGGGTAACTGCGACAGATGTCGCGATGCTGTCAGACGTGCTATACAGTAAATGGACGCTAAATAGAATAATTCATAAATAACAAAAGTAAGAAGCATGATGGGGCATCAATTCACTCTAAACACACATGAAGAACATGGTTTGTTTCACAGAAATTCAAGAGGAAAAAGGTTAATAGTGAATTTTTAGAGGAACAGCTCAGATATGGAATACGTCCGATTTTTTTTAGTTTATTCGTGAAAAGAACGAACTAAGATGTATCGTTCCCCAGAAAACCATCAAAATGGTATAAAACAACAATTTTCAAACACTTTTATGTTAACGTCCAGGTGAAATTTATTTATAGGTATTTCACCACTCAATTGGAACATACGCATACAGCAGACAACTACACAACAACCACCTCCTGCGCCATTTTCATTTGCCACAGATGAGATTGGAACTAAGGAGAGGAAACAGCGACTAGCCATGTTGTGTCACTTAAACGCAATCTAGCTGCTACCGTCTTAGTAATACATTAACAATGGTAATAAATATACCTTAGGATGCGAACCTGGGACCTTGTGGTATAAAACCTAAAACGTAAGCATTGAGCTACTGATTGGGTGTGAATTGCCAAGGCAGCGTGACATTTTATTTTATTCTTTGTTGCAAGAACATCATATTTACCTATAATCAATTATACCAAATATCGTGGAAATTAGGAAACCCACTTTTTGTCCAAATAGTCCCTCGTCGCTTAAGAACAAAGCATTTCCGAAGTCACGTTCTTATTTCGACCTAAGAGATATAATTTTTAATTTCTGCTATACAGTATGCCTCACTTTTCATGACTCCCATATCACAGCTCTCTTAATAACAATGCGATTTTTTTTAAACTTGGGTGGAAGGTACGTATCAGGAGATTGTGTCACGTTAAAATATTTAAAAATCCACCAGTGGCGTCCGTTGTTATGAAAAAGAATGTACCTAATTTAAAAAAAATATATATAGGCAAAGTCTTAATTGTAAAACAAGTCTCGTAATCTTATTCGTTGTTATCAAAAACTCATTGAAACCGAATTTTAATAAGATAGTGTACTTGGTGTTCACGTATTAGGAAAACAAAACTTCCATTTTTAAAGTACCAATTATTATTACAGTCCTAACTATATTTTCTGATGTAATTGGGAGTTAATTAGCTGGAGAACAGGCTGGACAGGCTTACCATTTAGAACTAATGACGTCAGTCAGTTTCCGTAACACTCAAAATCAAACAATAATTGACTTGAAAATAACGAAAGTTCAATTCTAGACAAATTTGATTCATGAACATTTCAATAAATAATCAAATTTACATAGATAATTAAATCACAGTTTGCTCAACATATCAAATGATTAATTCTAAGATGAACGACTGTCTTCCTTCAGCTTAATTAACTCTTAATTAGGTCTGAAAATAAAGTTATGACTAATAATTGGTGCTTTAAAACGGAAAATTTTATTTTCTCATCTTACTGAAATTCGGTATTAATGACTTTTTGGTAACAACGAATAAGATTATGAGATTATTTTACAGTTAAAACATTGCCTAATACCTCTTTTTGAAAAATTATGTTAATTTTTCTTCATAATGACGAACATCGCTGGTGAATTTTCCCATATTTTACCGTAACAAAATCTCCTGATGGGTAATAACCTTCCACCAAAACTTAAAAGAAATCGCATTAGTAATAAAGGAGCTTTGACATGGAAGTATGAAAAGTTAAACATGCTGTATATCTTTGGAACACCCTGTATATAGTAAAATAGTGAAAAATTGTGTTTTCCACGAAAAGTAAATATTTTTACAACATTGTGCTAAAATGAGTCGTTGGTGTGATTAATGCTAAAAGGAATATAAAATGATGAGAACATAATCCTTTTATATCTCTATATCGCTTATGGAGTCTAAATTGAATAACAGCATAAAATCCATAATTCGTGTTCGACATCTTGATTGATTCCAAAGAAGTTATTAAGGGTGTGTGGTGCGTGAAAAGTGCGGAAAACAGAGAAAAATGAGCAGTAATTTTTATGAATAGGGAAAGTTCCGCAACAATAAATCTTACGAGGAGGATTTGCCCCGAAACGAAAGAGATATCTATTTCCTCTAATGTATCGATAAAATATTCGTTTGTGGTATCCAAATGTGATTGGAAAATTTTAAAATTCAAATCATTTTGTTTGGTTAGTAACAGTGGAGGTCATATCTTTAATTAGTTGTTAGTATTATTAAATTTTATGTTGCAGAAATAAATATGATTTTTAAATTCTGGTATTTTATTTTATTTCTTGTCTATTAAAATATATTAGTTCAAAGAAATTATTACAGTTAATATGGGGACTATAGAAAGTATGCAATGTGGCTTATTTGCTTTCTAGTTTCTGAGTTTTCTGAATTATGTCATACAAGGTGTTGTTTCTTAAGTTATCAACTTTAATATACTTCTATAAGTTGCTCAACTGAGTCGAGAACAAATATAATGAAAAATTTCATTGAGGGAAATCAATATCATGATATTTCTCATCCGTTCTAAACCTGCCGTGTTTGTAACATTTACGTTGAATGACTGCCAAATAATCAACATGTTGCGATTTTAGAATACTACATAGTTGAAACATATTCCCAATTAGAAGTAATAATAAATGTTTTATATCAGAATTAAATGTTCTAAGTGTAGGTGTGCATAATACTTTTACAACTAAAGTAAAGTTAAAAAAAAATAAACAATTCAAGATGGCGATCCAAAGTAGTGGAATTTAAGACCAGGTTCATGCAATATTTGATAAATTGAGAAAATGAAATTTTCAGGGGTCTGGAACAAGAAGAAAGCTTAAATATTCAAGTTTAGTAACAGGTATTTCTTACACATAATCTTCAATTTTCATGTAAATGGAGCATGTAGAACGCGACGTTGACTAACATCATGGCTTATCACTCTTGAAAATACGGTCAGTATTTTTCAACTTAGTCGGATAACTTTTAATCAAATAAGTACAAAAGAAGTGTTTTCAAAACAAATCTTGTACATAACACCTCCAGTAATTTTGATTTCAATATTTAAACCGAAAAATATTAATGAATAAAAATAGACTTTATTGTTAGGAAAAAAAATCGTTCATTGTCCAATTTTGAATAACTGAAATATCGTTTAGAAACATCACATCAAGACGTACCAAGATATAAATGCAAGATAACCTTGTCCACTTTAGTTGAGATTTGATCCACATTAATGAGGCGTACTTTTTAAGATACTTGCAAAGAATTTTGCAAAATACTCAATTTTTTTCAAGATAGTGATACGTAAAGAAACTAAGCGCGCAAAGAAAATTTCGCCATGATCGTTTAGAATACTTAAAGAATCCACATGAACTTTTTTCTGTACCCCTTCAAAATATTGTGTTGATTGAAATGATAATTTCTATAGTTTTTACCGATTCAAGTCGTTATAGAAGATACTGTAATTATGTAATGAAGATAAATGAAAACCGTTAATTTCATTTGAACGATAATATGATAAACTCTATTTCACAACCGAAAGTAATACTTCGTTTGTTTAAATATGAGAGTTTACAACAAATATGGATAATTTTTCAAAAAAATTTGTTTGTTTTAGATTATAAATGATTTTTATCAAAAATGATGTATACCATTTGTCTTATTTCAAAAGTTACAAAGATGTTCAAATTATTTTTTTTGTCGGCAATTTAAAGGAAGTTTGCAATTTCGATTTTCATTAAAACGAACTTTTCTAACAAGGCTTAGCGATAATTTGTCAAATTTTCATCATAACGGGTTGTATTAATATTCTAATTATAGGGAGCCGAATTAACTTTCAACTTAGTAATGATTTATTTATTTCTTTGTTTATTATTAGTTCTTGTGTTAATCACGAAAACTGCTCGCTGAAATTTGACTTTTACAATTGACTGAAAAACACTAAATCTTAAATAAGACATTTTTTTAAAATTTTAACATCTTATTTTTTTAGATCTCGAACAATTCTTGGACGAACCAGTTTTACAAGCTTCGAGTTATACATTTGAACGCTTTTTAAGAAAGGGCATAGCCGGATAAGTAGGGTGAAACGGCCCCCGGCCCTATCTTCATTGAGGGAAGGAATATAGCTAGCAATAAGTGAAGGGAACAATTTTGCAAAATATTAACGCAAAAGGATGGCGCGCTTCACGGGGTGACGAGGGGGATGAAATCCAAAGGACCAATTTTTTGTGCCAAAACGCAGCAACTAAAAATTTTGGAAAAAATATATGTTGGGCACGTATTGGAGGGGATTCTCAGAAAAAAATGTCACTCAATTTGGGAAAGAACTAAGGGCGAGGAGACATCGGTATACTTTTCAAATATTTCTAAGGGTAACTTCCCCTCGTTGCACCACATTCAAAAATTTTTTGTGGCGTCTACTTTCATCCCCATATAACATATTTTTTTCACAGCGTGGTCGGAACATTACGTCATAGTGAAAAAAAATCACGTCCGTGGTCTTCTGAGACTAGTGGCATACATACGCGTATTAACCGTATGATGTGAATTGTTCGCATAAAAATAGCACGTATAAGTTGAGAAAATGAAACATTTAGAGCCGCAGCGACCATTTCGAAATGCTAGTTGTTAAATATAAACCAGCGTAAGGAATTAATTGCAGCGCCACATTAGTGACTTGTCGATGAGAAAGTCCTACTATTTACACGTATATACAGTTCTCACTAGTGATGAGCGTCACTGTCACGATGCTTTCATTTAATAGTCATATGATCAAACTATAATTGTTTTTACAGGCGCTAGTCTTCATCATTGCCAATGGACCAACGCACCTTAGTCAAAAACGAGACTCGCTTCACTGGTGGTTAATTGTTTTCGCTTTCCTTTAAAAGAAGACCCAAAAATTCGATACCTTTTAGCTTCTAGCGACTCTTTGGCATCTCGAAATCCTCAGTCTAGGAAGAAAATGCCTCCTGCCTGCAGCAATCTTTGGAGACCATTAGGTTCGTCTATAACGTGAAGCATAATTCTGTGTGACTAGAAATGGACCCAGCATATCAAGGATATACCCATCGGTGGTACAAATCGTAAATAGTTTACACAGGGGCACTTTCTTTTGTCCTGAAACTGACTTTCGCTGATATTTATTGTTGGAACTTATTTGATGTTGAGCATATCTTCCGTCGCATATTAGAACTAAATGATCTTCAAGATTATACAGATCTTTTGCGATCACGGTGTGTGTCTGTCGATCAGATCGCTCTTGTTAATGCGTGTAAGCCAAACCGCTTGGGTAGTACATCCGTTTGAAATGCTGCCAACACTGATGCTGAATATTCTGACACAAGCTGTTCTCCTTCCAACAGAAGAATTGAAGCAATTATCGCATTACAGTTGCCAGCTCGAAGTTTGAACAGAAACACCACAATTGCTTGCGTCACCAACCGACTAGAATTGTTATCAGATTGCTCCATTATCTGACTAACTTCACTTTCATTCAGTGATGTGTAATTGGAATACACTTCCAAAGAGCTGACATCATCTTCATAAAAGTAGTTTTTTATTGCATAGGTACGACAGCATCTGTTACCTTTGGGGATATAAATTCTCCTCTTTATGAAAGATTGCATACGGGCTTCGTCAGGTATTACCATCAATGCCTTCGTATTGTAACAAATACAACAGCGTTTTTGTATGGCGACAGTTCCCTTAATGGGAAGTTCCATATACTCAACATCCTCCTGTGTTTTTAACTGAACGTGCATTTGCATGGTCGCATCACCTGCACTTGATGACGATGAGGACGTGTCTTCTATTTGTGGCTGTACAGTCGAAGAACATCCTGGAAGATTTTCTTTTTCCAGCTCTTCAGTAGAGATGTGTTGTGGTTGGACGTAACCTCCTTCAGTCTTTAGCTTTCTGTAGTATTTAAGAGGACACAAATCACACACGATATCACTAATGTTTACAGATCGCCTAATGGTCTCCAAAGATTGCTGCAGGCAGGAGATATTTTCGTCCTAGACCGAGAATTTCGAGATGCCAAAGAGTCGATAGAAGCTAAAGGGTATCGAATTTTTATGCCTTCTTTTAAAGGAAAGCGAAAACAAATAGTCACCATTGAAGCGAATGAGCCTCGTTTTGTGACTGAGGTGCGTTGGTCCGTTGACAGTGATGAAGACTAGCGCCTGTAAAAACAATTATAGTTTCATCGTGTGACTAATAATTGAAAGCATCGTGACAGTGACGCACATCACTAGTGAGAACTGTATATACGTGTAAATAGTAGGACTTTCTCATCGACAAGGCACTAATGTGGCGCTACATTTAATTCCTTACGCTGGTGTATATTTAACAACTAGCATTTCGAAATAGTTGCTGCGGTTCTAAATGTCTCATTTTCTCAACTTATACGTGCTATTTTTATGCGAACAGTTCACATCATACGGCTAATACGCGTATGTATACCACTAGTCTCAGAAGACCACAGACGTGATTTTTTTTCACTATGACGTAATGTTCCGACTACGCTGTGAAAAAAATATGTTATATGGGGATGAAAGTAGATGCTACGAAAAAATTTGGAATGTGGTGCAACGAGGGGAAGTTACCCTTAGAAATATTTGAAAAGTATACCGATGTCTTCTCGCCCTTAGTTCATTCCCAAATTGAGCAACATTTTTTTCTGAGGATCCTCTCCAATACATGCCCAACATATATTTTTTCCAAAATTTTCAGTTGATGCGTTTTGGCACAAAAAATTGGTACTTTAGATTTCATCCCCCTCGTCACCCCGTGAAACGCGCCATCCTTTTGCGTTAATATTTTGCAAAATTGTTCCCTTCACTTATTGCTAACTATATTCCTTCTCTCAATGAAGATAGGGCCGGGGGCCGTTTCACCCTACTTATCCGGCTATGCCCTTTCACAATTTTTAAAACACGTGCATGAAACCATTTTTATCCAGTTTTCCCATCCCCAAAAATAGCAGTTTATGAGGCACTAAACAGCCAGTATTCTGCAATTAAATTTTCCGCATTCAAGTTAAAATCAAAGTGTACTTTACTATACTAGTGCTTCAAAACATTTTGCAATTTGACAAATTATAGCATTTGGAAGAGACATACAAATTTAAGACCTGCAACCTTTATTCAAAACTGGAGTTATCTTAGATAGTATATATTGCGAAAGAAATGTTTTCATATTTCAAAGATAAATTGTACGAAGTTCTGTATGCTTTAATATTTGCGCACAGGTTTTGTAAATGTTAAGGCGCAAATCATTTGAGTAATAATGAAATCAGTTTACTTGTAACCTTTAACTTAAACTTTTTGAAACGAAAATATTACTTTAAGAAATTTTTAATATCTTTTGTTCAAGTAATGAAACAGTTCACTTTAAAGATAAACTTTTAAATGGTACTAAGGAATATTGTTTCATAAAACAAATGATTATTCGTTTGTCGACTGGACAATTTTATTGCATGTACATTATTACATCGACAATCCAAATTCTCAACCCATCCAAAGATAGCGCATATGCATGTTTACTCATTGACTGAGTTATAACAAACGCTGGATTTTAGTATTGAAAATACTACTGTGCGCATGATATAGGACCCATCTTACGAAAAACGTATCGAGAACGACAAATCTGTCTAGGTCGCTGCGCCGGCCTTGTAACCGTACCGTTCACTCAACGCCATACTATTAGGGATATCACGTTTCGATAACAATCCAAATAGTATCTCTAAACTAAAATATAAACATAAACACTCCTAAATTTAATGGTCTCTTGTCATACATGCCGACACAGCCATATCGTATGTCACTTAGTTTGCATAACTTGCGTTATTTCTTACAGAACACCGTCACTTTCAAATTAACATTAAAAAAACGAAATAACCCAATAAAACATGGACTAGCTTAATTCGATCGTATGGACAAATATATTTAAAATTATGTAAATAAAATTATCACGGTATGATATGAAAAAGTACAGTTGAAAAGTACTATACAGGGTGTTCTACAAGCTTTATGACAAAATTTGACAGCTGGGTTAATCCAAAATTTTTTTATCAATGAACATGGGCCCAATTACAATTAACCCAAGTGGTATTATTAAATTTGATAGAAGTTTTTATTTTTTTTATTTTAGCACTAATCACTAATGGTACCTATTGCAAATGCTGAAAATACGTATCATCCTAGCCATCCATCCTTGGACTCCAAGAGCAGTATAGTTGCATCTGGTATTTCCAATACGCTTAAGATACTTGCGAAAAATGCAAGATCTGTGAATTTTTTTATAAGAAATGGAAACCATACATTTATTTAGCGTGGTAAAACGGTTGGTTGGAAGTTAACAACCGAGATTTGTTATTGATACCGCCCGGAATTATTCAAAATGTTTTATCTTTTATTGCATTATACGTATGCTAAAAATAAATCTTGCATTAAATACATTGGAATGTTTCCAGCTGCAACATATTGATATTGGTTTTAACAAGACCTTCCAGTTTGTAGTAGAGCCCGACCCACTTTTTCTGGATAATTACTTCAATCAGTATAGTAATCGTAAAAAAAATAAAATAAAATTTTGTTCTGTTGAGATAATGGCATGAAATGTGGAGATATAAAAGAGCGAAGAATAAATTTTGGTCTGTCAGTCTGGCTATATTTCTTTGTGCGTACTATTATTACTCTGGAATGGTTTGAAATATCGACTGAGATCTGGAACTGGATTATATTTTAAGCTTATTCCGTTCAAATGTTGGGGAGCAGATGTAAATAGGGATAAATAGTTAATGAAAACCTATGAGAATCCAGAAACTTGAGATTAGGTGCATTAGCAGAAGCAAAGGTCTGAAAATCGTTTATGATATCTGAAACATCCACTGCCACTTCCACTCCACTAGGAGCCATTCTACAAATTTGTTCGTAATAATGGAGCTATTTTTGCCCTCCTCCTATATTTGCAATACTTACAATAGGTTTCGTTTTCAGTCTGCCCCTCTGCATTTAAGGATAATAAATTACACTTTCTTAAAAATTAATCTGTTGAATTTTTGAGGACATTCACTTTTCGCGAAACTTCTCCCTCCACTTTGTTCACTTTGCGGCATTTTCAGTTCCTCTTTCCTCGAACTCTAAGAGTAAACGTACTTGGTATTAAAGGGGTTAAAAGAATAAAATTTTGATTTGGTGCGTGTACGAGAAGAAATGTCCTGATAATTTTTTTTTTTTGCGTTAGTAACCAAACACTACACACTAGAGTGCAAATATAGTCTCAAGGCGTTTCCCGTTTTAGTATGTAACTCAGATTGCAAGCTAAAGGTGGTGGTGAATATGACGATTTCTATTTAAGTTTAATTTAAAAGGTATGCAAATATTGTTTTTTTAATCTTTTATAGATTAGACATTTTAAATGTACATCTAAACTAATCCATATATATGTTGAGATGTTCTGTTGTGAATGTTATATCTAAAACAGAAAGAAGCTGAACTTATATATTTGCATACAGGTTTTGTATACTATACCAGTGAGCCACGTAAGTAACGAATTTAATAATAATACTCTAGGATAGATTACCTCAGAGTTCGACATATAGATTTGTTCAGTGATTCTTTGCGTATACATGAAAGTAGCTACGATCTACGTATTATTCCTGCTGTTATCTCCCATAACCATTATTTTCTATATATGTCTAGTAGAGCTGCGACATCAATTTTAAATATGCTAACAAGGTTGAAACAATGGTATTGGAACGCATATTGTGATTTGTGATGTGACGCCGTAACATTTTTGCAACTATCGCTTCTCCTTAGCCATATTCATTGTGCTTTCGGTGTCTTTCGTATAGGAGTATCCATGTAATCGTTCATTCTCTTTTTACTATTCAATTTTAAATAAGACTTGAAACCAGAACAGTTTTGCTCAGAACTTAACCTTAATACATCTGACATACGCTTGTATTGGTAAGCAAGAGGTCTTATTGTGAATTTAATTCAATACTTTACAGTTGAGAAAGACAATGGTGGTTGTTTAAACTCTGCTAAGTCCATTCAGCAGGTAAATTACAATATTAATCACCATAAGCATATAGCACAAAATATTCATTTATGTAAATATTTTATTTTTATCAATTAAATATTTCGAAGTTTTATGCTGTACGCTAGTGCTGCAGGTTAGACTGGACTTTTATAATTTACAATGTATTTGGTTCGTGCAGATACTCGATGTCACGTGTGTCCAAAGAATTATTGGACAAAGTGTATGTAGTTATTTGAGCATAATGTATCGACTCGAGGAGAACATCATGTGCTTGCTGTAGACGCAAGATAGCAGTTAGTAATTCTTTCTCTATTGCAGTAAATCGCTTTCATATGAGTTCAATTTAATTGGGTTTTATCCATATGCTTAGTACTTTTTCATTTCCATGGACTTTCAATGGTTTTAATTACTATTTGCGCTATTATCAGTTTTCTTAAGATTGTATAATTTGCATCATCAACTTTTGTAGTAAATTGTGAATGGGAATGTTTCATAGATAAATGTTTTTATAATACTCTAATCCCGTGCACTTTGAAAGGAATATGAGTTTTTACAATGGATGAATAATTACAACAAGCAATGTACAGAATTTCCTTCCTTTGCTACAACTGTGTTTAAATGCGGAACGAAGAACCAATATGTATGTTCACCGTCTCAGTGATATACATTTGCACAATTTTTGACATTTCTTTATTTCTGTTGAAAATGCAGGTAAAAGTCTATTAAAATAATGTTCATTCAGTTATTTTGAATGAGATAAAATAAATTATTTCCTACAAAGGAATTCAAGAAATAATACCATTATCCAATTATTACTTAATAATAACATCTACGGCTGTAATTCTTACGTCAAGGGAACATTTAGAGGGACAAATGACACGAATAACAATAGAAATATAAAAGTAAAGTATTCTGTTGACGATTTGGAAATTCAGTTCCTTTCCTTCCTCAAAGTATTTTATGAAAAATCTCATTACAAATGCAAACATTTCATACTTCTAGACTGTAAATAGCACACTATCTGAGAAATTGAGGCTTAGCCCAGTTCTGTTGGTAGCGACGTTACTAGCTCTTAGAATTTCGGTTCCGCGACGCTGTAATGCCCGGGCTACCGGTTTCATACTACTGCGTAAGTCATTTTATCCATTTGCGTTAGAAATTCGCCAAACGTCAAAAAATTTCCCTCCTTGTTAACTTTTGTCGGCTCTTATTTACGATCCAGTCCATGCAATTTACGATGTCGTCGAGATGCCAATTTCGGTCTTTCGATATCGATATCATAAAGCTTTCCGGTCACGTATTCAAAAAGATTCCGTCGCGACGTTTGAAAATTTCATGTGTAACTACCCGTCAAATTTTGATGATAAAAAATAATTGATTGGGCCACGACGCCGTAATGCACTCAGACCGGGCAGAGAGACTACCGATTTCATACTTTTAGACTACAATGGCATACTCCTTGAAAAAATCAGACTTGATGAAATGACGTAGGTTACGTCGTTGCTGGCTCCCCGTATATCAGTTGAACAGAATATCCGCAATATCACGTAATGGAGATAGCAAACTCGTAACAGTGGTTTGCTCTAGTATTAGTGGATTCAATTCAAATACTGTAAGTAAACTAGTAGTTCGTAGACAGATGTTGATACAAGTTCTGTATCCTTTGAGGCAACTCAAGGATAAAACACATAGTTAATACTAAATTTAACACTTCAGATTCCTTCAAATGTGTACTTATTCAATTTATTGTCTATATATTTTATTATTCTGTTAAAGTTTCTGTTGTATTTTTGTTAAATTGTGTAAGTAATGGCTACAAATGTTTTCTAATTAGAAGTATATATTAAAATTGTTTATTAGCGATTGTAATATACGGCTTTATTTGTACCGTATTACTGTCAACAATGGTCTTGATTTTGCACAAACACACCGCTGCATTATTTAGAATCCATCCTGCTAAAATTATTTTCTAAAAATTTCTGTAAAGGACAATGTACCATCTAAAATGTAAACGAAGCGAAAGAACCTTATGCTAATTTTAGCACAAACTTTTGTCTACTCTAAAAATAAAATATAAAAATAAGTTAACGTAACCTATGACCCAAAATATCCCTTATTAAGTCATTCACGAAAAATTACGTAAGCGTTTCCAAATACAACTTTTGCGTAGCACATTTCAGACGTCAATATGTGACCACATCTCGCAGTCAATAAAATCTATATAGTCCCACTGTTGATTGATAAAGCTAATAAAAAGCGCTGCCTTTGTCTCGGTATCATTCTATATACGTACTTGACTGGGTTCACTCCTGATAATACCAATATATTCTACCAATTACAGGAGCAAAAAATGAAAATAACGATTTACTCACGTTCTTAACGAGTAAAGGATTTAGTTGATTGTGGCCGACTGCAAGTAGCTATTTTGCATGAATACAATTTACTTTTACTTTTCCGCCAATGAGATTATTATTTATTGCTCAATAGGCATTTTTAATCAACAACTACCGACTGCAACTTTTTATTAAAAATGCCTTAATAATGTTTTTTGCACGCTCAGACAATTTGACACCTTTGCTAATTTGAAGATATTTGTAAGTGACGTTTACAAATTAGTGATCGGTAATTAATTACTTACCGACCACCAAGGAGATGGTAAATAAAATATAATTAATATAGAAATTTAAAGATCGATTTCTGTTAAAAACAAAACTAAAATTGCTTATCGGGAATTATGGCTGAGCATGCTGCTTGCCAAGCGTCCTCCAAGTCTGAATAAAATAACTTATTTATTACAAGAAGCTTAACTCGTGGCAAAAATCTTATCTTTTAGAAATTTATAATAACAACAGATGTCACTTGACAATAAATATTGGGTTTCGTAGCAACTAAAATGAAAACTTTTTCATGTACGACTTGTTTGTTTTATATATTTTCAAATTATCAAATTTTTTAGTTTTAATTACATTTATTCAATATTTGAGCGTGCAAAAAACGTCGTAAACATTGCTGTCATTAAGTGCTTGACCGATTTCGGATATTTTGGAGATCTCGACTTTGTCTCGGTCTCCAAGCATATCCTCAACAAGTAAAGGACACTTATCAACCTTAATACTTAGTAATATACTATTAAAGTGAAGTTGATAATATTCTACACCACAGATCGACAGTTATCAATTAAGACGGAAGATTAAATTTCTGAATTGTAAAATATTAAAGTTAGGCACTCCCCAAGGTAGTGCACTAGGGCCACTATTGTTCATATTCTATATAAATACTAAACCACATACATAACGGAAAAGTGCTTATGTTCATAGACAACCTCTAGTTTCGAATGAAACTAATAGGAAAATAACCTACAAAGTTGAGGAGGTAACACGGCAGTTTTCGGCGTGTTGTACAGCTTCTCTCCTAATAAATAGCTAAATAAAAGAGTATATATTAAATTTACTGAAACATGCATAAAAAGATAAACTGTCGGTGTGACATCCGTGGAGATGTTACCTCTTTGACCAACAGCATTAAAATCAGATTTGTTCTTGACTTATTCATTATAAACACTTTTGAATAGGTAATATGTCCAGCAGTGTATTTGTATTGTTAAACTTTGTTACACAATTATGATAAATATCCATCATAAGTGCTATAACCTTTTCCCGTAATAGTAAGTAGCAAATCTCGTTACAATTTTTTTTATCGCTGTTATTTTCTTAATTTTTGATGTATGAAATTATTTTATTGATACCATATTTAAAACCAAGATAACAAATTGTCTATTACAGAAATGCGTTTGATTTTTAAAAAATTTGAAGAATACTGTAGCTCAGTTAGACATTCCTAATTAATTCTAAATACCTACATAGATTTTTTATATACACTACCGGTAATACAACCCCCTTCATCCTCTGATATGTTTTGAAGAGCCTTGTCAGGAAGGGGCTATACATTTAGAAACAAGGGATACACCCACCCAACACCCAATATCCATTACCATCATCATAACAAATTTTATTTTAAATTAATAATGTACAAACATTACCTCCCCGAATCGGGATCCGGAGGTTTGGCTCAATAAAATGTATACAATGTATCCAATTGCATAATATTAGCATGTATGTACATATTCAAAAACCGCTTCATAAGGAATCACTACTTCCACATCCACATTTTTCGTCCAAATCACTTTAACGGAAATAGCTTGACTAAATATGCACTCTAGTATATGGAAATTATTGGTCATAGAATTTTAATAATATTTGGGGCAGATGTCATAGAAAAGTTTGAAGCGCTGGTTTCTACCATGTACGCTAAAAATTAAGTTTCTAGTTTACCCTACTTATTTTCCCCTATTCACAACCTACCAGCTCCCACCCCTTCAATGGAATCATCTTAATCAGGTGTCATTACAATACATACGTGTACTAACTTCCGAGTGAATATCTCAATTTTATGTTATTAATTCGATTAATAATGAAACGGAGGTGGTGAAGTTTGAAACATATTAGAAAGAAATCTGAGGCCTTGGTTTCTAGTATATAACCAAATCCCAAATTTCTCTTACCAACTTGATTTACTTATGTTCCCCTATTTACTCCTATTTAACCCCCAACCCTTCAACGGAATCATCTCAAAATATAATCTAGTTCCAGATGTCGTTATAATTCACATGTCTACCAAATTTCAAGTGAATATCTCAATTTTATTTTATCAACCCCTTTAATAATGGAATAAGGATGGTGGGGGGTTGAAAATTATTATTAAAAAATCTGAGACTTTGGCTTCTAGTACATACGCCGAATTTCAAGTTTCTCTACTCTTACCGGCTTGTTTTACTTATTTTGCCCTATTTACCCCTATTTAACCCCCAACCCTTCAACGGAATCATCTCAAAATATAATCTAGTTCCAATGTCATTATAATCCATACGTGTACCAAATTTGAATTTGAATAAATACCTCGATTTCATTTCATCAGTCCCTTTAATAATGGAGTAGAGGTGGTGGGGGTTGAAAAATATTATAAATAATTTGAGATCTTGGCTTCTAGTACACACACCGAATTTCAAGTTTCTGCACTTTTAATAGCTTGCTATACATATTTCTTCTATTTACCCCTATTCGCCCCCAACCCTTCACCGGATATCTCCGAAAAACAATCCAGTTCCAGATCTCGTTATAATATATACGTGTACAAAATTTCAAGTTAATATCTTAAACCGTTCCGGAGAAAACGTGCGGACAAAAAAAGTTACAGACAGACCGACAGACAAGACCGCCAGACAGACAGAATTGTTTTCTCTCTCAAATTTATAATCTCGACGTTTCATGACATTCTAAACGTATTTCAAGAAAACAAAATTTGAAATTTCTTTTACGATTACTATACTTCCAATTCACCACGTGAATGTGGAAGTAAAAGTATATTAATAACTACATTTTCGTTTTCTTCAATGTTTTTTTTTGGATTCTGTTTTGTACAATCTCATATATAATTGGGTCTCTTTTATCCTCGTTTTCCTTTTCTGTCTTTTTCCTGTTAGAAGAGAAGCCTATCTGATTAATAATTTTTCTAATTTTTTCTTATTCTTGATTCTTCGCTCTATTATGTGAAAGTTGCACATAACTGTAGTTTGTCACAAAATAATTTAAAATAATTTGAGATCGAATTTTGAAATATCACTTAATTTAGGTTCAACTGAACCGAACGTGGTAAAATATTGCAGTTTCAATACCTTGCCCATCTAATACAAAAATATTGTATGCCTAATCAAAATACTTAGTACCATTTTGCTGTAGAATTATAATTATAGTTGACTAAATATTTATTGCACATAAAAAATGCTATAAAGACCTAGCATAAATCTCTGTCTCGTTAGCGTGAATGATATCCCATTGAGCCGTATTTAAAATATTTGTACACAATAACAGTAGAAATTTAGAAGTACTGTCTTTGGTAAATAAATAATTATTTGGTAGAGTGACAAATTTAAAAAATGTACTCTGCTTTGCTTATGTCAAGATAGGAATAATATTTTACATATTTGTGGAGCATTGACGAATTCGATATTCCATGATACAATATTAAGTTCAACTCTGTCGTGAGTAGGGTTTACATACCTGCTATAAACCGTTACAACCTAAAATATTATCAAAATAATTTGAAATTACATTTCAAACAGGTGTGTTTCCGTTAATTTGTTATTTTACTCATGCCAGAACATACTTTACATGAGAATAGTGTTGTTCTATGTATTAAGTAATACATTATATTTATGATTTAATTAATATTTTCTACAAAAATAGAGCTCTCCCATCTATACGTAAGCAGCAAAGCTTTGAAGTTGTTCATGTGCATTAAATACATGTAGTCAACTATAAAGCAGGGTCTATTTAAAATATGATAGTTTCCGCGCCTCTGGAGATCACCACCCGCTTAAATTATGGGTTTTTTGAGGATATGGCAAAATTCTGACGTGATGGAGTTAAATAGACCTCGGATTCGGATTCAGTGACCCCAAAAACATATAGTGAGCATGGTCAGATCCCCAGGCCAGAATTTTTTTTTTTTGTGTGGCTGTGTAACATTCATTTACAGAGAGTTATGACACATGAGCTTTCACGTGCAATTTACATTAAAAAATGCTTAATTTTGAAAATGATTTTATAGTTTATGGTTTGTTTGTACTACCAATAACTCAATTTTCAAATTTTTGATAAATACAGAGTTTTGCATTTAGGACATATTACAATCGCTTTCAATTCAACGAATTCAAATTTTTAATGCACGTACATATGAAGTAAAACGGAAAGTTGTTTACTTATTAAGTAAATAACTTTCCGTTTTACTTCATATGTACGTGTATTAAAAATCTGAATTCGTTGAATTGAAAGCGATTGCAATATTTAATACCCGGTTATGAAATTTTCAGAGTTCAGCCGCATAACCCTTACACAACGTCAATACAATCCTGCTTTGTGATCCAAATGTTCTCAAAACTGATTGCAAAATTACGCGTTCACTCACAGGCTGCGGAACTGCCGTTCATAATTATTTGATGCTCTTTCAGTGACTGTAACACAAAGGCCACTTTTACAAGCGAGATGGATATTACGCGAATTGTTTTTGATGTGCATAATATCGTACCGCATTTGTAATGACGCAACTAGGTCACTCTGACGATGAAAAATTCGCGTACATTCCATGTGTTTTTTGTGGAGCGTGCAGATCCATCCGTCGGAGACCAGACAAAAGTCTGCTTTTAATATAATGGACAATCTCAGAATTTGTTGCGAAAAAACAGAGTGCGTCATGAAAAAGTAAGACATTTAAATACGTCAATTTTGTTATACCTACCCGTTAAATGAAAACATATCTCTTTTTTGTAAATTACTCCAAAACGGTTGCATTAAGCGAAAAAATTACAATATGTGAAACCACAACTTATGAAGCGATATTTAATTTGTTGTCTTTAAATTTTTGAAGAATTAATCATTTCGAAAATATGACGTTAAATGTGGAGCTTGAACCATTAGCGGCAAAAATAATATATTTAAATCTCATATTTCTTGATGTTTTTTTATAATGAATTAAAGCTCTTAAAATTAGAGTATGTTAGTAATACTGTATAGGTAATAATGAAAGCTGAGTTTATAAATTTCCATTATTTGACCAATGACAGTAGCACAATCCTAATTTTTTTCTTAAAAAAACATAATACGCTCATTGTTTCGCATATAATGTTATTTTTCAAGCTGTAGAGATAGAAAAAACTTTTTTTTAATGAAATTTAAAGATCTTTAGTTTTTATTATACAGTGTTATCCATTTAAAATGGGAACACCTTTATAACATTTTTATTTTTGCCCGACTTGAACCAAATTTACCGAAATATAGAACAAATAAGGATTTACTTATGGTTCAAAAAGCATTCGCCTCCTACAAATGCAAAGCCTCCTACGGTACCAAAATAAATGGAAAAGATAAAGACATCATATTAGGCATTTTTTTATCGGAAACGTTTATTAATGAAAGTTGTTTAGAATTGTCCAAAAACCTAGAGTCCATAATTTTAGCAATATTAAAAAATATTGAATTTTGTTTTTGAAGTCCAAAATTTCGACAGAATTAAAAAAAATACAAATAACTTGACAACTGCCTGACAGCTTACGTTTAATTTCAAACAAAATTGTCACAAGAAAAAAAAACAATTAAAATAATATTTTCGGATTTCGAACAAAATTTCAATAGTCTTTAATGTTGCTGAAACTTTGGACTCTAGGTTTTTGAACAACTCTGAACAATTTTCACTAATAAACTTTTCAGATAAAAACGGCCTAATATTACGATTTCTCTATTTTTTCCATTAATTTTGATACAGAGGTGACTTTCCATTTGTAAAATGCGAATGTTTTTTTTGGCCATAAGTAGATCCTAATTTGTTCTATCTTTTGACAAAATTTGGTTCAAGTTGGACAAAAAATAAAAAAGTTATAAAGGTGTTTCCATTTTAAATGGTCACACCACATGTATTTTTATGGTACTTTAAATTTAAACATTTTGTTTCGAGTCATAAACGCTTGAGCGTCATTTTTAATCTACCATATTTTTGGAACTATTCATTGTACGGTAATATAAGTACAAAAAACAGAAAATATGTCATTTTATAATCCTCATTTTTGTACTATATCACCTTTCTGGTACATGATTAACTTGTCCAGTTATATATGAAAAACAGTCTCCAGGTACCAATTTTTAATACTAAAATCGCAGAATAATATACATTTTCATGAAAAATTGTGCACTACCTATTTCCGTTACAGTTTGATGATAATAAGATTCGGTGGCTATTATTTTACTTTTTTATCCACCCCTACAGATGGGGTGCAAATTGCTCCCAAGTAAAAAGCGACAATTTTTAATTATTAAACTTTAATATAGCTTTTGAACAACACAGTCGAAAAAGTTTAATCAAAATTTATTCATGGTGAATTCCGATGTAAAATCCTAACGGCACTGCACTATAAGCCATTCGCGATCGGGCACGTCCAATGCATATGCAATAGGCACCTAAGGTTCTCGTCAGGTATATTACCTCCTTTTTTCCCCTATGGTTTTATGAATTTCATGTGGACACGTAAACTAATTTGATAGATTGAAGGAAATGAGGAAATATTTGGAGAATGCTTTAGCTGAATAAGATGTCTCTCCCCGCTTTATTAAAATCATTACTTCACCCTATACTAAAACAGTAGTGTATACTAGAGTGACTGACAAAAATCAGCTTTAATATTTTTTGTCCCAATTCCAATTTATTCGAAATTTCAAAAAATATAAGTATCACACTCTCAGCAGAGTCGATTGATTTTATTTAAAACACTCAAATTCTTCCTTAGGATTTATAAGATTATTCAGAGGTATTGAAATCATTGCAAGAAGTCACGTTTTTTCAAAAATATCTATTAAATTTAAAGTCAAATTTGCTCTAAGGCAAATGCTGTAGATGGCTAAAACTATTTTAGCATCTAGATCATACTATCTAGTAAGAAAAAATAGTATTTGAGAATTTATTAAAAGTACTGACTAATTGCAGAAATAAAATGGCGATGTTTTAATTAGAGAAATCTTGTACATTGTCTTGGTCGTGACATGTTTGTTTTTTATGTTACAAAAACAAACAAAATTTGAAAGCCAAATTAACATTTTTTTGTTTTGGTTGTTGGCATTTTTTATGTAACTGCCTTTATATTCATATGAGATGTTGAACATTTATACTAACTACTTCTTATTATAAGCTTTCTTACTCTATCCTTTAACTTCCATATCTCCATAATCCTACATAAATACAAAGAAATCGAATTTTTCTTCAGCTTCTAAGACTTATTATTATCATTTGATGTGAATTTTTTCCTAAATGTGATAATTTTCGAGTTATTCGACGAAAATTATTTTGAGATATGTATTTTTACTTCCCTGGCATACCGAAGGGAAGTATTGTATTCGAGAAAAAATCACCCTCCGAGATTTTTTCGGATTCTGACGTTTCAGATCACGGAGATTACGAAAATATAGGTTTTTCAATTCCGTCAGTCTGTCTGTCTGTCTGTCTGTCTGTTGGTGCATTTACTAAAACACTGCTTGACGGAGAGCAGTCAAATTTGGTATGTAGTTGACTCTACTGTCTGCGAAGAAATGGTAGAACTTTCACTGGAAAATATACAGGGTTTCATGATACGCTAAACCTATTTCAGAAAAAAAAATTTTTTTGAATTTTTTTTTACCAACATTTTTGAAAAAATAGATAGAAAATTTTTTTCTTTGTTCAAATTTAAAATTTTTACGTTTTTATGGCATTCTAAACCTATGCAAACAAATCTAAAAATTATTTTGATTAAAATTTTTTGAAAAAAAATTTTTTTGCAAAAAATTTTAATCTGTTTATCACATTTATCAATTTTTTTTGCTCAAATTTAAAATTTCCACGTTTCATAACATTCCAAACCTATTTCGGAAAAGAAAATTTGCAACATTTTTTTTACCAATTTGGAAAAAAATTTACCACTAGGATGGAATTTTTTTTCTCAAATTTAAAATTTTCACGTTTGACATGACTGACATTCTAAACCTATTTGAGAAAAAAAAAATTGAAAATTTTTTTCGCCAACATTTTTGAAAAAATTTTCACCACTAAAATAGATGGACATTTTTTTTTCTTTGCTCAAATTTAAAATGTTCACGTTTCATGGCATTCTAAACCAAATTAATAAATTTAAAAAATAAATACCACTGTAGAATAGAAGGAAACTTTCCTTTTTGCTCATATAAAAAATTTCCACGTGTTATGCATTCTAAACCTATTTTAGAAGAAGAAAATTTTGAAAATTTTTTGAAAAACATTTTTGAAAAATTGGAAAAAAATGAAATTTTTTAACCACTACTATACTTCCACTTCACTATGTGTATGTGGAATTGAAAATGTGACAGATGGCAATAATATTAGGCATATGCACCTATTATACTATTATTGAAAAATGTACAGGGTGGTCATCCCAAGAAATAATTCAGTCATGGTGGACATTTATAAAGGTATTTGCCCAAACCTTCCATATTTGGCACCTGTTCTTTAGTATTGAACTTTTGCTGTTGGATGAGCACTCTGTATATTTTTTTGACCAAAACTTATCAGGTGTTCTTTGTAATAATAGTGATAACTATATTCCGATTATTATTGTCAATGTCACTTTGTAGTTATTAATTTTTTAGAGTGACCGCCATGCACAAATAAAGAGGGAAGTTCTGTGTAAATACCTTTACCGATTTTTTCAAATTAAAATTGTTATAACTTAAAGACAAATCATGAAAATTGCATACAACCTTGTTGATTAAAAATTCTATTGCTTTAATTTTAATAGCTATATATATCTTTTTGGATATCATCCCCCGAGAAAAGGTTTTTGTTAGCACGACAACCTAAGAAGAAAAAGCTCGAATACATATCAGTAAATATCAAAGTTATTTAACATTCCAATTAACAAAAAAGGCGTGATGACGGTTGCGACCTTCGCTAATGTTGAAGATCACATAATATAGTATATTGACGAGCGTTTTGTCAACCAAGTTAGTATTATCGGGTGATGATTAAATTCCAAAACCTAGCAATTATACCTAGACAAACAGAAATAGACTGACGTTAACTGAGTCAATAAAGAAAACATCTACCTAAAAAATTTAAATACACTACGAGGAGGAGTCTGTAAGAGGGTCCGCGATTATATAAAAATTTGTATAAACCAGCGAAGAGTATAGTTCTCAATCCAGTTTGATATTTAAGGTATTTTGTATACCAGGTAGAAGATTTTTAACTCTTCTTCGCACAGTACAAACTGTTTTATTTTATAATTGGAAGAAATTGCACTTCTATTATACAAGTTATAAAGAACATGTTTTAAATTTACCTTGTATATGTTTTTATCAGAAATTGGATAAAGTAATGCATTGGACATATATTTATATAATAGTTAGTTTAATTGAAATATGCGGAGTAAGTGATTTTAGAATTCTTATTTTTGGATGACTTCATAAATTGTATCCTAAAAGGGAAAAGTCCATAAAAGTTTATTGAAAAGAATCTTTAGGGCCATTCTGGTACTAGAGAATATTCTGAGTGCGTATACAATGAGAATCAATTTTATCAGATTATATTAGCATAAAAATAACACTTCTTAAAGCAACGCCAAAAAATGAACAAAATATTTAATGCAACGTAGAGAAAGCTAAAGTATGCTTTGGCTTTGTGATGTTATTATATTACTCGTATACTAAAATTCTTATCTGTTATCTGCAGTAGATGGATGTTGAATTCGTGTCAAGTATAATCCTAAGGAATATAATATAAGGAGAAGACCTTACTTTTTTTCACCTTTATGGAATATAGTAAGATTTTTAGTAAACTGTGTTAATGAATTTTTTGTTAAGTGTGCTTTCTGACCGGAATATTTCATTAATTTGTTAAGGGATGCATCCTAAAAATGCAACTTGTGAATACAGAACTAAGCCGGTTTACAGAATGCAAATTTAAATTTTTGATAATTCTAGCTTAAAATTTACACAAATGGTGTTATATATTCTCATGGTTTTGTCTTAATTTACCGTGATGCAATTTTATGTAGGAGATTCATTGAAGAAAGTATGGGTATCTACAAGGCTCAATTTTCGCCGCTCCACAATGTTCGTTTTTGTTGATGCATTAGCTTTATATGTAAATAAGGTACAAATAATCTTTTACCAAAACATTCCCATTTAATCTACCTATTGAAGTTGACTTAGTTACTTTACGAAGATGTTATTAAAAGACAAAACTTTGGATTTCAGTTTATATCAACATTACTGTGCATTTTGGCACTATGTATCTATCTAGTCTTTATTCTTATCACCTTAACCTCATTCAGTGACTACACCCAGCAAATGATTCTTATAGTCGCATGAAACCCTTGGGCTTCTGTGATCTTGTCTTGTCCATCGTAACTTAAATACCATACCAAGGAAACAGTATGTACCCCGCAGTGAACCACTCTTGCGTCAGTACCAGTTCAATACTGTGGAGGAATTATATTTTATCCAAAGAGTGTATGTATATTTTGGAAGCAGTGCCTCGACTGTACTTTTATAAGCAAAATGTCATTCATAAAAACAACGCAAGTGGAATTTATAAAATAATAGAATTTTTCATTATACTGCTGAAAAATAACCTCTACGACCGTGACTTTTACGTCAAAGGAATAGTTAGAGGGTGTTTTTTGACAAATTGTATAGGAATAAAAGTATAAAAATAATGTATTTTGCTGACATTTCGGAATCTTAATCTATTTCCAGTCTCAATTTTTTTTATTAGAAAGTCTGTACTTATATGCTATGCATATTAAATACATTATTATAAAAATATGCAGTATCCATACTTTCTACTTACACAGAATTATTAAAGTGGAAATCATTCGGTGAGAAATAATTGGCTTGATCTTCATCATTTTACAGCTTCATCCTCCGTACTATCCTGCTCTTCCAGTGTACCCTTTATGGTGTTTCATTTTGAAGGGTAAAAATTAAAATGTGAAATTTTTGCAAACATTGCTTACGCCTCGAGTCTCAGTAATGTAAATAATATATATGCCAAATTTCAAGAAGATTTAACAATATTTAGAGGTGCACCCTTTGATAAAATTATGCTAAAAAATAGGATTTTCAATGTTAATTGACGGAGCTTCTTAGTGTATCACTGCAATATTCTTCTACGACGTGGGAATCGCACTTCGTTTTATTAGTAATAAAATCGCTCAGATCTTTTCCTTCAAAAAGAGGCTTTTTACCAACAAATCGTTTCATTACTTGTTTCTTTGCAGGTTTCTTTTTTAAATTTTCAAACATCTTTTTCTTCTCAGCTCGAGTAATACGTTCATTCAAGAAAGCCAATCCTTTTAAGAGATGTCTTCTAGCAGCTGTGAGAGCACTTTTTTAACATCTTTATCTGGGTAATGACGCTGTAGTGTATCCAAATCATTCTTTGGAGCCCATCGACTTACAACTGCCTCATGCCAAAAGCGGACATACAGGGTGTTTCATGAGGAACTGTACATACTTCCAGAGGCGGTAGAGGACCGCTTGGCTATTCAGGAATGGCCATTGCAATTTTCCTGTAGCTCTTAATTTTTGATATACTGGGTGATAAACTGATTTTGATCTAAATTTATTTTGCCCAGAACGTCCTTACTATTGATCGGATTTTGTTTAAATTTTACACACTTTATATACTTGGCACAGTTGACACATGGTTATTATAGCTTTTATTGAATTCCAGTGTCGGACATTTTTAATTTCATTTTTCCGATTTCTGTAAAAATGATCACCATGTAATATTTTTTTAGCATTCGGGTGCCAATTATAAAAGTCTATACATCACTTAACACGAACATGTAATTAGATTTTTTGTCGCACATTTGTTGATTTTTTTACAAGCCATTAAATTTGGAAAAAGGGAAATTTGAAGGAAAACAGCTTTATTTGCTTACATTATTTGTCCAAATAATTAATAAAAGTCAATTTAAACCAGGTAAATAATGTTCAATATTGACAAGAAATTTAGAACAAAGTTCTTTTTTAATTCCAAAGTAAGTGTAGCTAGATACATTTTATAATAGGAATCATTAAACAGTTTTCTTTTTATTATTACGTAATTATTAGTAGGCCTCGATAGTCTGGCATTTCTTGTGCGCTGTCATAAACAGTAGAACTAGTGTACTTGGTTAACTTAGTCTGCAAATAATCATGCCTTATAAATTTACAAATGAGGAATATTTCGATATTATTTTTGTTTATGGATTTTGTGACGGTAGTGGTAGTCAAGCAGCAGAGGAACACAATATTCGTTTTCCTAACAGAAGAGCAAGGGAGCACGGCAGTTTTCCATCATCAAAAGTGAAACGAAATATTGTTCAAAACGTCGAGGATAAAGAAAATATCATTAATCTTGTTCAAGAACACTCTGAAGTAAGTACCCGACAAATAAGTGCCTAATTAGGAGTTCCTCATGTGCGGGTTTGGAGGGTTCTAAATAAAGAAAGATTTCATTCGTGGCAAATTCAGCAAGTGCAAAGGCTTCAACAGGGTGACACTGTAAATATGTTAGAATTTTCCAGTGGATTATTGATCAAAGACCGACTACATATCGAACTTTATTCATAGACGAGACCCAACTTACACAGAATTGCGAATTTAATTCAAGAAATTAGCATAACTAGGCCGAAAACAATCCTCATGCTATAAGAGAAGCCCATTCTCAACATAAGTTATAGTCCACATGTTCTTCCAGCAAGACTAACTACAGAGGTTTACTTGTATTTCTTACAAAATATTTGGCCTGGTTTAATGCAAGGTATTAATGTAAGAGGGCAGTACTTCCAGCATGACGGAGCTCCTCCTCATTTTGGTATTGAGGTTAGAAGGCATTTGGATAATGAGTATCCGAACAGATGGATTGGACATGGGGGACCTCATCCTTGGCCGGCTAGATCACCAGATTTCTACCCCGTCGATTATTTTCTATGGCAACCTCCATTTTGAACATTTGCTATAAGCATTTGTAATACTTTCAAAAATTTTTGTAAATAATTAATGTGACCATTTTTAATTATTTGGAAAATTAATAAAAGCAAACAAAGCTGTTTTTCTTCAAATTCAACAATGGTGTGACAAAAAATCTAATGACATATTATGTACATAAGTGATATAAGATGGACTTTTATAATTGCCACCCGAATTTTATAAAAAATATTACAGAGTGATCGTTTTTACAAGAATAGGAAAAATCAAATTAAAAAAGGCGGCACTGGAATTGGAAAAAAAAAATTATAGCCACATATCAAAACTGTGACAAATGTATAAAGTGTCTAAAATTTACACAAAATCCGATCAATAGTAAGGACGTTCTGGACAAAATAAAATTAGACCAAAATCAATTTATCGCCCTGTGATGTTCTACCGCCCGTGAAAGTATGTACAGTTCCCCATGAAACACCCTGTATATAAGATAGACAAAATATGCGACTTTTCTCACTTCTTTCAATTCTCTATTAGGATTATTCAGTTGCTTATGGAATAGGACAATGTTGAATGCATATGTGACCTTTGCCATTCATTTTACTTGATGAAGTGCGCCTGGAACCCTGAATTTGAAATCGTTTTCAGGCCAACCTCCAAGTTATAGGAGCGATAGTTGTAATAGCTCTTTATAGCACTCGTTCTTTGGAAGCCGAGCTCCTAAAAATTCACCACTAAGCACCTTTGTAAGTAGCCAAATTCCTCCTCTAATTTTTAAGTTTAATTACAGCAAAAAATAAAAGAAATACATGAGAACATTAATATGATGCTTGTCAATTTTAGGAATTTCAGTTGTTTAAGATAAAAGTGATCAAAGTGTGCAACCCCTAAATATTATTTAAATTTATTTTGCCCAGAACGTCCTTACTATTGATCGGATTTTGTTTAAATTTTACACACTTTATATACTTGGCACAGTTGACACATGGTTATTATAGCTTTTATTGAATTCCAGTGTCGGACATTTTTAATTTCATTTTTCCGATTTCTGTAAAAATGATCACCATGTAATATTTTTTTAGCATTCGGGTGCCAATTATAAAAGTCTATACATCACTTAACACGAACATGTAATTAGATTTTTTGTCGCACATTTGTTGATTTTTTTACAAGCCATTAAATTTGGAAAAAGGGAAATTTGAAGGAAAACAGCTTTATTTGCTTACATTATTTGTCCAAATAATTAATAAAAGTCAATTTAAACCAGGTAAATAATGTTCAATATTGACAAGAAATTTAGAACAAAGTTCTTTTTTAATTCCAAAGTAAGTGTAGCTAGATACATTTTATAATAGGAATCATTAAACAGTTTTCTTTTTATTATTACGTAATTATTAGTAGGCCTCGATAGTCTGGCATTTCTTGTGCGCTGTCATAAACAGTAGAACTAGTGTACTTGGTTAACTTAGTCTGCAAATAATCATGCCTTATAAATTTACAAATGAGGAATATTTCGATATTATTTTTGTTTATGGATTTTGTGACGGTAGTGGTAGTCAAGCAGCAGAGGAACACAATATTCGTTTTCCTAACAGAAGAGCAAGGGAGCACGGCAGTTTTCCATCATCAAAAGTGAAACGAAATATTGTTCAAAACGTCGAGGATAAAGAAAATATCATTAATCTTGTTCAAGAACACTCTGAAGTAAGTACCCGACAAATAAGTGCCTAATTAGGAGTTCCTCATGTGCGGGTTTGGAGGGTTCTAAATAAAGAAAGATTTCATTCGTGGCAAATTCAGCAAGTGCAAAGGCTTCAACAGGGTGACACTGTAAATATGTTAGAATTTTCCAGTGGATTATTGATCAAAGACCGACTACATATCGAACTTTATTCATAGACGAGACCCAACTTACACAGAATTGCGAATTTAATTCAAGAAATTAGCATAACTAGGCCGAAAACAATCCTCATGCTATAAGAGAAGCCCATTCTCAACATAAGTTATAGTCCACATGTTCTTCCAGCAAGACTAACTACAGAGGTTTACTTGTATTTCTTACAAAATATTTGGCCTGGTTTAATGCAAGGTATTAATGTAAGAGGGCAGTACTTCCAGCATGACGGAGCTCCTCCTCATTTTGGTATTGAGGTTAGAAGGCATTTGGATAATGAGTATCCGAACAGATGGATTGGACATGGGGGACCTCATCCTTGGCCGGCTAGATCACCAGATTTCTACCCCGTCGATTATTTTCTATGGCAACCTCCATTTTGAACATTTGCTATAAGCATTTGTAATACTTTCAAAAATTTTTGTAAATAATTAATGTGACCATTTTTAATTATTTGGAAAATTAATAAAAGCAAACAAAGCTGTTTTTCTTCAAATTCAACAATGGTGTGACAAAAAATCTAATGACATATTATGTACATAAGTGATATAAGATGGACTTTTATAATTGCCACCCGAATTTTATAAAAAATATTACAGAGTGATCGTTTTTACAAGAATAGGAAAAATCAAATTAAAAAAGGCGGCACTGGAATTGGAAAAAAAAAATTATAGCCACATATCAAAACTGTGACAAATGTATAAAGTGTCTAAAATTTACACAAAATCCGATCAATAGTAAGGACGTTCTGGACAAAATAAAATTAGACCAAAATCAATTTATCGCCCTGTGATGTTCTACCGCCCGTGAAAGTATGTACAGTTCCCCATGAAACACCCTGTATATAAGATAGACAAAATATGCGACTTTTCTCACTTCTTTCAATTCTCTATTAGGATTATTCAGTTGCTTATGGAATAGGACAATGTTGAATGCATATGTGACCTTTGCCATTCATTTTACTTGATGAAGTGCGCCTGGAACCCTGAATTTGAAATCGTTTTCAGGCCAACCTCCAAGTTATAGGAGCGATAGTTGTAATAGCTCTTTATAGCACTCGTTCTTTGGAAGCCGAGCTCCTAAAAATTCACCACTAAGCACCTTTGTAAGTAGCCAAATTCCTCCTCTAATTTTTAAGTTTAATTACAGCAAAAAATAAAAGAAATACATGAGAACATTAATATGATGCTTGTCAATTTTAGGAATTTCAGTTGTTTAAGATAAAAGTGATCAAAGTGTGCAACCCCTAAATATTATTTAATTTTGCTAAAATTTTGCATACGGATCTTTTAGATAAGTAAAACCAAGGATTCAAGCAAAATCGCAGCTTTGGAAAAATGAAACACCCTTCTTTCAATATTTTGTACGGTATTATGACATTACTATCAAAAATCAACCTGTGAAAAATCACAATGTTTTTTTTTCGACAACATTATGCATCGGCGGCGGTGGCAGCGGAGAGCTGAAAACCATTTTATTGATTATCATTCAATACTATATTATTATATAATAAATTTTACCACTACCGGTAAAAAAACCCAACCAAAGAAATGTCACTGGCTTCGGAGTTACTAATCCTATTCGTTCCTAAAAGTTTAGAAAAGAAATATAATATCGATGGTGCGTTTACCAGAATTTAACAAGCTAAAATTGTCATTTTTAATTTCGCTCACACTATATTCAATCTGTAGTTAACATCAAGATAAGGCTTTGAAAGGGTTTATTATCGATTTCTCGTCTAACGGGTTGCATTCAAAACTGACCATTTATCATTTTTTAAACGATAGATCAACCCAAGGCACAATGTTTATCGCTGGCCATTTATTTAAAGGGTGGCTTTAAAAACCACGTGACTTTTTGGGCGTTTAAAAAGAGAAACATTTTAAATACGATATATTACCTAGCTTATATTCCCTGAAATATATAATCAACATAAATTGATTGTCAGATAAGATTAATCGACGTTGTTCCGTTATAAATGATATCACTCATGTTTACTGTTTATGGCAAATAACTTTATTAGCATAACTTTGACAATATTGCTGTTGTTCTCTTTAGATATATGCACATCGATTTGTCAAGATTGCAAATTGGTTCAAATAATAATTTGAAATATAATTTATTGCATGTAGAATTTGTAACCGCCAACTAACTTTACAGAATATTATTTTATCGATGACACGATGTCCATTATTTTGTAACCCAACTTATTTTGTAAATTCACTGCAGTTTTCTAAAACTCTAAGTGCAAAGCACATTAGATGATAAAGCCAAGCTTTCCGGATGTGTTTGCTCATATCAACAAACCACGATTGGATTATAACTATAAGTTTCTGGGGTTCACAAATGGTATTAGTTCTGAAGTCGCGACATAACAATTATTATGATAGCAGAAAGGACTAAGGTGAGCATAAATTATATCTGGAAAGTTTGTGAGAAGTTAAACATATGGTGCAGGTTAAGGATTGATTTTCTGTTAACTTTGAATTTTGAAATAAATAATAACAAGATCATTGAATTTCCTTTGATATTCCTAAACCTTTTTTGGATTCTTTTGCATTTTTGACCACATCCACGTAGTGGATTGGAAGTATAGTAATCGTAAAAAAAATCAATTTTCTTTTTCCTTGAAATAGGTTTAGAATGTCATGAAACGTCGAGATTTTAAATTTGAGCGAAAAAAAAATTTTTTCTCTGCCGGTCTGTCTGTAAGTTTTTCTTTGTCCGTTTTCTCCGTACACTTAGATATTATAACGGGATCTGGAACTGGATTGTTTTTTGAACATATCCGGTGGAGGATTGGGGGGTAATTAGCTGTAAATAAGTAAAGCAAGCTGGTAAGAGTACAGAAACTTGAAATATTGTATATGTACTTGAAGCGAAGGCCTCAGGTTTTTTTTAAATATTTTCCATCCCCCCACCACCCCAGTCCCTTATTGAAAGAGTTGATAAAATTAAATTGAGGTTTTCACTTGAAATTTGGTACACATGTGTATTATAACGACATATGAAACTAGATTATATTTTGACATGATTCCGTTGAAGAAGTGGGGGATAAGTAGAGGTAAAGAAAGAAAAATAAGTAAGGCAAGCTGTAAGAGTACAGCAACTTGGGATTTGGTGTATATACTAGAAACCAATTTCTCAGATTTCTTTCTAATGTTTTTCAGCACATCCACGTAGGGGAAGTAGATTTGGAAGTAGAGTAATCGTAAAAAAAAATTCAATTTTTTTTGTGAAATAGGTTTAGAATGTCATGAGATGTCGAGATTTGAAATTTGAGCGAAAATAAATGTCTGCCTGTCTGTCTGTAACATTTTTTGTCCGTTCGTTTTCTCCAGAACAGTTTAATATATTGACTTGAAATTTTATATATTATAACGAGATTTGAAACTGGATTGTTTTTTGAACATATCCGGTGAAGTGTTGTGGGTAAATAGGGGTAAGTAGGGAGAAATAAGTAAATCAAGCTGGTAAGACTACAGAAACTTGAAATTCGGTGTATGTACTAGAAGTAATTTTTTAATAATATTTTCCATCCCCCCCATCACCCCTCACTCCATTATTAAAGGGGTTGATCAAATAAAATTGAGATATTCACTTGAAATTTGGTATAGGCATAGATTATATAATGACATCAGGAACTAGATTATATTTCGGGATTATTCAGTTGCAGGGTTGGGGGTTAAATAGGGGTAAGTAGGGGAAAATAAGTAAATCAAGCTAGTAAGAGTACAGATACTTGATGTTCGGTGGATGTACTATAAGGCAAAGTCTCAGATTTTTTTGTAAGATTTTTCAACTCCCCCATCACTCCTACTCCATTATTAAAGGGGTTGATAAAATAAGACTGAGATATTCGCTTGAAACTTAGTATAAGTATATATTATAACGACATCTGAAACTAGATTATAGTTTGAGATGATTGGGGGGTTAAATAGGGGTAAATAAGGAAAAATAAGTAAAGCAAGCTGGTAAGAGTATAGAAACTTGCGATTTGGTGTATATGCTAGAAACCAAGGTCTCAGATTTCCTTCTAATATTTTTCAATTAAGATATTCACTTGAAAGTTAATACGCGTATGTATTGTAATGACATCTGATTGAGATGATTTCGTTGAAATGGTGGGAGTCGGTAGATTACAAAAGGGGAAAATAAGTAGAACAAACTAGAAAGTTAATTTTTAACCTATATGGTAGAAACCAATGCCTCAAATTTTTCTATGACGTCTGCTCCAAATATTAAAATTCTATGACCAATAATTTGCACATACTAGAGTGCAAATATATTCAAGATGTTTCCTTTAAAATGACTTGGACGAAAAATCTGGATGTGGAAGTAGTGATTCCTTAGGCAGCGGTTTTTTAAACATTCTGATCGTTATTATACACTCTTCATTTTCCCTTCTTATTTCCTCTTTAGATTAACTCAAGGGGTTAATGCTAACAGACAATAGTTAAGGAACCATCATTTGTGTAGATTGAAAATTTCCTACATCATAAGAAAACTTTTTGAAAATATAGCTAATAGTGAGTGCAGCTATGTAAATAAATATATAAATATACAGTTTATTAATAATTTAAAGAATGTGGGCTTCATTATTAATTCGCAATACTAGGATTGTTCAATTAATTGAGTTGTTTCTAAATATATTAAAATATAAGTATGAAGACACTATATTTTTATTTCTTGATGGCTTTTGCATTAATTTCAGCTCTCAATACTCTGCGAAGAGTGTAATTTACAAGAAAATTATAATTTCAGATTGAGTTCCTCTTTCTCTTATCCATGTTTTGGCAGATATTCTGTGATTCATTCATTATTTAGTTGTCCTAGCAAAGGTGCTATAAGGCACGTCAGACAGAATCATCAACTTGACTTGTTACGGTTGTCTGTTTAGCTCAGGGCTTCGTCAAAGCTCTCTTCCATCTGCGCCTTGGTGATATCCTAAGACTTTAGAGGTTGTCGTCTTTGACGCCGGCCATCTAGTTTTCTCTGAACTATCAACCTATATTTAATGTTACTCTGGTACTCTACTTTTAATTTTATTGTCTCATACAGATTGAGCACCTTGTGTACATACTTTTTTCCACGTCATGATAGGCGTTTTACCTAATATCTATATCGAGATCAGTTAAAAATATATTAAATTTTGTTATTTATTCATTTTTACACCGACCTCAAGATCAATATTAATAAGATGATAATGGGATATTATTTCATAATTTTTAGTCACTAATTTTAAATTTTTTCATGGCGACTCTGCCAAAAGCTCGAAAATATTCAAATATGTAAATTGATTTTCTTATTTTTGTTCAACTTATACTAGACATAGCTTACTCAAACTAACACGAAGTCGCCGAGCCATACTTTATGCTTTATAAATAATTTCCATAGAATTTAGAACATCCTCCTTTTTAAGTCAGTTAAAAATTGTAACCATTTTATTGAATCAGGTGAATCTAATATAATCATTATAGGTTATGAAATTACCCTGTGCATGAAGATTAACTTAGATCTTCTCATGCATGCCTCACTAATCCTATTTAAAATATATTTTTCCTTTCACTTCGATCGATCTATTTCGCATGGCTAAAGACGGACACGGGTGTGAAAGGAAATTTGCAAACGAGATATTTCACAATTGAGAAAAGAATATGCTTATGTAAATATTAATGTTTCAATTAATACTAAGGAAGTTACTCATTATTTTCTCCAATTCTGTGTAGAGCTATGTAAATTTCAAATATTGCTTATAAGGTGGCAATAAAGGAGTTCCTTAATTGCGACACTTTCACATAGTATTCATTAAAGTTTCGGAAATTTCGTCGAATCGTCGTTGAGCTAATATAAGTTTATACCTCTCTGTTAATACACTACTAACTTTATATTTAATCATACTTATAAAGTTTTCATAGCACGAAAGTTTTAATTCAATAATATTTTATTGATTCCGTCTTGTTACATTTAATTAACCCTAACAATGGGATTATGAGAAAATACCAGATTTGTGCGTTGTTGTAATAGAACGAGTTATTTATATTTAAGAGTTATTATGACAAAGCTCTTAGTGGATCATGATGTAATGAGACTATTACATAAAAGACTTTTGTGTGAAATTGAACTACCTTAAAAAAAGAACTAAAAAGTACGTCTGAGTAGAAATATTCGAATACTTACATTCGAAAGATATCGGAGGATAATTAAAACTAAAGTGAAACTAAAAATATGGCGATATTTATACCAAAACATTATCATAGATGAATTCAACCAATCCTGTAGTCCATCCCTGAAACTCTGTCATGGTTCAACGAACCGTAATCTAATAACCAATAAAGCTATTGATTATTGGATTTGATCATGACGATCAAAGTTTAATTCATCTTTAGCTGTGTTAAATATCTCGGCACCCTCGACAGACAGACCTGTGAAACCTAATATCAGACACTGATTTTACCCTTTCGGGATGGCTCCCCTACCTTGCAGCATTAGGCCCTTTACCAACTCTTGCCTCAAACTATGTATTTTCTTTTTCTACAAATTTTCTATGTTCCTGTAGGACTGTCTCGTCATCAGATATCATGTCTTCACCCCATTTGTTAACCTGACTCAGTTTGTCTATGTCTGTGCTTCTTTTTTGTAGTACTGGGGGATAGTCCTCTCCTATGGCTAAAAGATAGTTTTCCATGAGTCTGCGTGCATTTTTCCTCTTATTTAAATTGCATGTCTCTATTATGTGTCGTCTAGTTTCTTGGCTATCACCACATTTACACTGTCCGTCTACAGGCCGAAGGTTAAATCTCCTATAATAATCTAATATATGTCCATGTCCCTTGATCAGTTGAGTTGTCTTCCATGACAGATTTACGAGGTCCTCGCCTACATTGGGAATGATTTCATACGCATTCCTGCCCTTGGGATTTACTGACCAGTCTTGCTGCCACTCTCTCAGTTTCCATTCTTCTTTCTTTTCCTTTATTTGTTTTTTTGTTAGTCCTGCTTTTTTTTTCGTTATTTCTATCTGTAGGCAGGCTTCATTTGCCAATCTGTCAGCTCTTCTGTTTTCTTCTGTTGTCCCTCTCTTTTCTCTTATTATTGTGATTCTTAATCCTGCTGTCGTCCTTATTTGTATATATCTTTTGATATTATATAATACGAAGTCAGTAATTTCTTTGTTTTGTTTCACGATGTTGTAGTTCGTTTTTGAGTCTGTGCTTATGATTATATTTTCTCGTGGTTTTTTTGTACTGTACTTTTTAAGGACTATTCTTATCGCCCATGCTTCCGCTCTGTTGATGTCTGTGTGATCATCTAGCCTTCCTTTTGTCTCTTCCCACGTTCCTTGCTCTGTCTGAACTGTTATGCCATATCCTACTTCTCCGTTTTGTTTTCTTGATGCGTCCGTGTATATTTTTATATATCTTTCGTCCTGATGTTCAGTTAGATCCATTTGATCCCTTGCTGGATGGACTATCGAGGGGTGTCTTACTTTGCCTTGCAACATCTCTTTGCTGTATTCCTTGCGAAAAGTATGGCTTATCTTTGCCTCGATTTCCAGAGATTTGTACCCTGCTATTACGCATAGGGCTGCGGTTGGGCTGGTTCTATATGCTTTGGTTCTTGCCAAGAGGTAGGGTATCTTCATTTTTCTTAGTTGTTTAGAGATTCTTGAGTCATATGCTTTTCTACCCCATACCTCCGACCCATAGAGAATCATTGGTTTTATTACCTGATCGTATATAATTTTTAGTGAGTCCTTTTTCGTTCCCCATTTCCTGCCCGCTATGATGAACAATTTATTGGCAATTTCCATTGTCTTCTTTCCAATATTTTTTACATGTTCTATCCAGTTCATTTTATTGTCTATCACCACTCCTAAGTATTTGACCCTTTGTGCAATTTTTATGCCGGTATTACCATATCTAATCCTTGTATTCCACGTAGAGCGTTTTCCATCAATGAACATGGCTTCTGTCTTATCTTTGTTATATGGCAGTTTATTGTCGTTTGCCCATGTGAAACCTAATATCAGTGCAAAGTTCCTCCAAGGGGCTATCCAATAATGCTGTGGAACAGGGGGACGGTAGCTCAGTGGTTTAGCGCGTCTAGATTGCATACTGGCATACTTAGCGAAGCAGGTTCAATCCCTGCTCACCGCGAAATAATTTCAATTATAAAATTATCCCCGAGATGTGGTTCGGACTCCACTATAAACTGTAGGGCCTCGTTTCTCTTTACCTTACACAAAATCATTCTGGATTTTCAAGCAGTTATTTCGGTGACTTGAGAAGCGGTTAAGAAAACATTTTAAGAAAACAGAACGTTCCATTTGAAAAAAATGAGAAATGGTAAATTTAGCGTTTACTGACCCGCCCTGGATAAAATGGCCAATTTCTTTCGATTTCAGGACACTACCGTAGACAAGAAGTCTCATGGCAATTCGTGGTGTAAATGAAATCTTCAGGTGCGGTACAGTTACATCACAATTAGCTCACAAAGTTAACATGTTCCTTTTATAAACTATATGATATCATGGTCCAATCTACCCCAGATCCAGCAAATGGCATAACGTTTGAATCGTGTTTAAACAGATAATTCAAATACGCAATAATATACTGAATGCTGAATTAAAAACAAGTTTTTTCAAAAAACACATAAAAATTTTCAATGACATCCCTTCATAAGAATGAGACAAGTGAAATGTCTATAAAACCATATTAAGCTATGGTTACGCTGGTGTCCAAGGTAACTGATATCTCAGGAATCGTTTATTTACAAATTTGTTTCTCAAGAACTGTTTCTGAATTGGCCTTGCACTGTGGTATTTGGCAGAAAATGAGCGAATTCATCAAAGAGAAGGTCGATGCCGCCAGAAAACAATTAATTCCGACCAAGTCAGGTGACAGATATCGTAAAGAAATCGAAAGTTTTCAAAATTGGCAACGGGTTAATATACTTCAAAACATTGATGCAGACGTAATTTTAGCATACGTTTCAGACTTGGTGAGTCTCGTAGTGTTTGTTATATACACCACATTTTTAAGCCTAAGCAATATGAACCGTCATCTATGTGGACCAAACTATAGATGTTAAAAACAATGCTGCTGCCTCCCAAAACTGTTGACGTTTCTTCTTACGCAGTAGTCAAGTATTAAGCGTAATAGTGCAGGGCATGTACCGAAGCAGGCAAGAACTTTTACAAGAGAAATGTTTAAGACATTTTCACGAGGATGCTCTAGATGATGACTAGTTGTTTTATAAAATATGTGATAGATTGACAGTTGACTTATATTGTTAATAATTTTCATTTTTTTTATTTCTTACATGTTTTGTAATGATTAACTAATACTAATATTTCGTTATGTCATGGTTTTTACAACAGAACTGTTAAGAGTAACTTAACATAGTTCCTTGCTATGCAGTTAGTACTATAGTAACAGTATAGAATGAAATAAAATATATAGATGTCATTATTCTTACTTTAAGTATATCTCGACCTGACTCATTCACCATTGTTCAACTGAAACGGTATTCTAATAATTTTCAACATTATAAAACTCTATTTGCATCTATCAATTGACACCATATACTAATATTATAGCTGATTAATATTAATGCCTGAATACGATAAGCATATTGTTAACACATTAATATTTTTTTCTTCTTTTAATTTAAATTAAAAAGTCGGTAAAGGCATTTACACAGAACTTCTCTCTTTATTTGTGCATGGCGGTTATTCTAAAAAATTAATAATTACGAAATGACATTGAAAATAATAATCGGAATATAGTTATCACTATTATTACAAGGAAAACCTGATAAGTTTTGGTTAAAAAAATATACAGAGTGCGCATCCAACAACAAAAGTTCAATACTAAATGACAGGTGCCAAATATGGAAGGCTTGCGCAAATACCTTTACAAATGTCCACCATGACTGAATTATTTCTTGGGATGACCACCCTTACATTTTCAATAAATTTTTAATAGCATATGCCAAATGTTATTGCCATCTGTCACATTTTCAATTCCACATTCACGTAGTGGAGTGGAAGTATAGTGGGGGTTATTTTTTTTTGAAATTTTTCAAAAATGTTGGTAAAAAAATTTTCAAATTTTTTTTCCTCCGAAATAGGTTTAGAATGTCATGAAACGTGGAAATTTTAAATTTGAGCAAAAAGGAAAGTTTCCTTCTATTCTATAGAAGTGGTAATTTTTTTTAAATAGGTTTAGAATGCGATGAAACTTGAAAATTTAAAATTTGATCAAAGAAAAATATTTTTCTATCTATTTTAGTGGTAAAATTTTTTTCAAAAATGTTGAAATTTTTTTTTTTTAGAAATAGGACGTGAAAATTTTAAATTTGAAAATTTGAGCAAAAAATGTTTTTCCATCTATTCTAGTGGTAGGTACATTTTTTTGCAAAATGGTAAAAAAATGTTGCAAATTTTTTTCCGAAATAGGTTTGGAATGTCATGAAATGTGGAAATTTTAAATTTAAGCAAAAAAAATTCATCAATTTTATAGCAAGTAGTATAAATAGATTAAAATTTTTTTCAGAAAATGTTTTAAACATTTCAAAAAAAAATTAAATTTGTTTGAATAGGTTTAGAATGCCATGGAAACGTGGAAATTTTAAATTTGAACAAAGAAAAAAAATGTTCCATCTATTTTAGTGGTAAATTTTTTTTCAAGATTGTACAAAAATTTTCTAATTTTTAAAAAAAATAGGTTTAGAATGCCATGAAACGTGGAAATTTTAAATTTGAACCAAGAAAAAAAAATGCATGTATTCATGGAAAAAAAAATTTCAAAAATGTTGATAAAAAAAATTTTAATATTTTTTTTTATATAGATTTAGAATCCCATGAAACGTGGAAATTTAAAATTTGAAAAAGAAAAAAAAATTCATCTATTTGTGGTAAAAATTTTTTCAAAAATATCGGTGAAAAAAATTTTCAACATTTTTTTTTCTGAAATAGATTTAGCGCGTCATGAAACGTGGCAATTTTAAATTTGAGCAAGAAAGTTTTTTTTTCATTATTTATTCCCTTTAGACGGTCCACCCTGTATATTTTCCAGTGAAAGTTTAACCATTTTTTCGCTGACAGTAGGGCCAACTACCTACCAAATTTGACTGCTCTCCGTCGAGCAGTTTTTTAGTTAATGCACCAACAGACAGACAGACAGACTGACTGACGGAATTGAAAAACCTGTAATTTCGTAATCTACGTGATCTGAAACGTCAAAATCCGAAAAAATCTCGGAGGGTGATTTTTTCTCGAATACAATACTTCCCACCGGTATGCGAGGGAAGTAAAAAAATGTTGTTTTTGCTAGATATGAAAAGACAGTATCAATTTGACGGATAGAATTCAATGTTCAGTCAATCAGAGAAACTAAGGATGTTGTTTTCATACTGGTTTCACCATATTCTATTTTGGGATTACAGGTGGGTAGAATTTCCCAATACCACGTGTTATACTAAGGTCCTAAAAGGAAACTTTATGTAAAATTTCAATCCTCATACCTAGTTTGTGGTCAATTCTAAGGTCCAATGAGTTCATAATTTCCACTTTCAGGCCGCTGGCAAATTACAAGTTCGGAAATTTTTTGCTGTTATTTACAGTAATTAATTATTCAATTTATTTAATTTGGTGGAAAATTTCCGCCGGGCTTCTACTGTAACAAAGTTTTGATGATAATTATGGAAAAAAATTGAATTAAGTAAATGTTTTCTATCGATAATCCAAGTTAGTCCAATATGTAAATTTCCCACGTCGAATCTGAAATTCGCGATAAAACTGAATTTACTTTCTCCGTAACTTTTATAATTTTCCATTTGGCCTCGGGTGAATATTGAAAAAGCATCCGGCTCTATAAAAACAAAATTATCTATTATTCTGGAATGATTAACAACTGTTAAACAAAAGCTAAACGAAAATGAAACGTACGTTAGGCTTACTGTTGATAAAACTGGATATTTGTGGAAATTTAAAAAACAACTTAACAGCTGTCGTAAATGGAACTGAATAAGGTTTCTATGAACTTGATGTTTTTGTAAACAAACTGTAACTGAAACACAGTAGAAGTTTTGTTTACAGTGGCGTGTAATGTTATTTACGAAGAAGGCTTTATACGTCTAGAAGTGTTTGCATAATTTTGTACAGTAATCACATAAAAAACCTCTTTATATGCTTAAAAAACAGAAACTTTGTTTTTTTGTGTAAGGAAAATATAGTGATTTATGATTCGTTAATGTTTAAAGTTATCGTCTCTTCAATATACAGGGTGTTTCACGAGGAAACGGACCTGCTTTAATGGCAGATAGAGGACATCAAAAGCAATCATAATCACCCATAGAAAAAACTAGTTGCGCTCTCGTTACTGAAATACACGGTGTGTTATATATTTTTGTAAAAATGTTTTTTGGTTATTTTGTAATGGAATGAAAAAATAACAAGCTAACCATTATACTTTTCGCCGATTTACTGCACTTTTTAGATAATTGTTGCACATTCTATAGCAGTTTTTTTTTGTAAATAATGTTAGTTGTAGACATTTTTAGTTTAATTACTTGTATTGCATATAAAAAAAACCGGTCTTGATTGGATTTTTTTTTGTTCTTCAAGAAAACAATACCCTGCATATGTTTTTTTTAATTTCCATATTATAAATTCGAAAAGTACATAAAAAACGGAACAAAATGGCTTCATTAAATTTCTTGCCAAACTTTTGCTGAATTCTAAATAAATTTCAATAAATAATGCAATATGAGACTTTAAAAATAACGATGAAGGATATGCGCAAAATATGCTTCCACTATTAAATTAGGCATTTACTATTTTTTTTCGTAAATAATTATTATGTTTTAATAACCAATTTTTTTGAATGGAGTAAAATAAACAAAAAAATAATGTTACAGGCCATCGAACCCATTTCATTCCTTTCACTTATTAAAAACTGCAAAAGTATGACAACAAAGTTAACGAAGCCACTTTGTTCAGTTTTACTTCCACATCCACGTAGTGGATTGGAAGTACAGTAATTGTAAAAAAATATGGATTGTTTTTTGAACATATCCGGAGAAAGGAGAAGTAAAGCAAGCTGGTAAGAGTACAGAAACTTGATTCGGTGTATGTACTAGAAGCCAAGGCCTCAATTTTTTTTATAATATTTTCCATCCCCTCTCCACCTCCCCCACTCCATTATTAAAGGAGTTCATAAAAAAATTGAGATATTCACTTGAAATTTGGTATACATATAAATTATATTGACATTAGGGTACTAGATTATATTTTGGGATTATTCCGTTGAAAGGTTGGGGGTTAAATTACTGGTAAATAGGGGAAAATAAATAAAGCACGCTGGTAAGAGTACAGAAACTTGAAATTCGGTGTATGTACTAGAAGGCATCAGATTCTTTTATAATATTTTTCCACCCCCTACCACTCCTATTTCATTATTAAAGGGATTTATTAAATAAAATTGAGATATTCACTTGAAATTTGATACGCGTGTGTATTATAACGACATCTGGCACTAGATTACTTATATTTTGAGATGATTCCGATCAAGGGTTGGACGTTAAATAGGGGTAAATAGGGGAAAATAAGTAAAGCAAGCTGGTAAAAGTACAGAAATATGAGATTTGGTGTATATACTAGAAGCGAAGGCCTCAGATTTTTTAAATAATATTTCCTTTATTAAAAGATATGATAAAATTAAATTGAGATTTTCATTTGAAATTTTATACACGTATGTATTATAACGACATCTGTAACTAGATTATATTTTAACATGATTCCGTTGAAGGGGGGTGGTGGTAGGTAGTGAATAGCGCAAAATAAGTAGAGCAAGCTAGAAACTTCATTAGTAACGTATATGGTAGAAACCAACGCCTCAAATTTTTCTATGATATCTGCCCCAAATATTAAAATTCTATGACCAATAATTTCCACATACTAGAGTTGTTTCCTTTAAGGTGACTTGGACGGGAAATCTGGATGTGGAAGTAGTGATTCCTTAGGCAACGATTTTCTATTACTTTTCGAATTTGATTTTGAAATTTAACAAAAACATATACAGGGTATTGTTGAAACACCTTCTATAGTTTATCAATAATTTAAAAACTTATAATGAACATTTTGAACCTAAGCGAGATACATTTGACATGACTGTATGTCCTGGAGGGGATTGGGATAATCTGGAAATGAGTAAAAGTTGCAGGCGTCTCCAGTTATAGTATTCAAGTATTTTGTTTTAGCGGTTGTGGGAACTACTTCACCGACTGCCTGATGTTTGTCAATTTCTATGTGTGTTATAACTCAAACATGGATAAATTAATGCAATTATTTTATATTTTTAGTTTATCTGCAATAAACATATAAAGTAGGCTCTCTTGCTGACATTGGACATCGCAAATTTACATTTTCTGAAGAATTATGAGTAACGTCACTTTAACACTTGTCTTCCATGATAAGCCTTGATAGGTAGGTAGCTATTAGTGTATTAAGAGTGCAACGCGCCTCATTGTCGCTTGAGAGAGTAGTTTTGTTAATATAAAAGAAATAATTTATTTGACTTATTGACTAGAAATCGCACGATTCGTCAATATTTTATGAGTATGCCAAGCATTTGGCCAAAATTAACAAACGAATAAGACACAGAGCTGTCACTTTATTCAAGTTTTGTAGATGATTAAATTTACATTGTGTTTTAATTAAGAACGGATGTGTATTATGGAAAGTCAGACAGAAAATAGTAAGTGCCTTTTCATCAACTCTCATTATATTAACAAAAAAGTTTTAGGGTATTATTATTTTGTAGAAATACATTGTGTAAGTACAGATGCACTCAAGCCACCGTTACGTTACAAGACCAGCAAATTTCTCGAGAAATTTTCGAACAGAAATGAACGTTTTCCATTAGATGCATCAGGCATCATAGATCGGCAATAGTAATTTACGTTACAATACCGAGAAGAGGTGTTTCACAGGTTAACTCAAGCAAAAGGAGACCTCCAAAACACTTTTTCAAAACATTGTTTTTCAGTCACGTAACGTGCAATTTTTTTTTCGGCCATTCTCTGCTTGTAACGCTTTAAACTCTGATATTTTCCATAACTTGAGAATTGACTTTTGAAAACTCGTAAAAGTTAGGTGTATTTATAGAAGCGTATTTCGGAAAGGTCAAAAATTATTTCAAAACTTTCATCATTTAACCATCTTTCTATGGTGAATAGTAACCGTCTATCTATTTGACACTTAACACATGTTTTTTTTCGACCGTCCAGAAAATACACCCTTTCTGGATAAATTTTCGGACAGAAAGTAACGTTTACTGACCTAGACCGGAAAGTAGGCATCAGATATCGGAAACAGTATATTGTGTATCTAGTAGTAAAAGCAATACATTCCCAAACGACGATGTAAATTGTTGGCCGAGACGTTAGCTGAGGCCAACAAGCATCGAAGTTCGGAAATGTGCTTTTATTACGAGGTACACATAGTATTTTTACTTCCCTCGCATACCGAAGGGAAGTATTGTATTCGAGATTTTTTTGGATTCTGACGTTTCAGATCACGGAGATTACGAAAATATAGGTTTTTCAATTCCGTCAGTCAGTCAGTCGGTCAGTCTGTCTGTCTGTCTGTCTGTCTGTCTGTTGGTGCATTTACAAAAAACTACTTGACGGAGAGCAGTCAAATTTGGTAGGTAGTTGAAACTACTGTCAGCGAAGAAATGGTAGAACTTTCACTGGAAAATATACAGGGTGGATCGTCTAAAGGGAATAAATAACGATAAAAAAAATTTTTTTGCTCAAATTTAAAATTTCCACGTTTCATGACACGCTAAACCTATTTTAGAAAAAAAAAATTTGCAAGTTTTTTTCACCACGTTTGAAAAATTTTTTACCACTAAAAATTTTTTTTGTCTTTGTTCAAATTTAAAATTTCCACGTTTCATGGCATTCTAACTTATTAAAAAAATTAAAAAAATTGAAATTTTTTTACCAATATTTTTGAAAAATTTTTTACCACTAAAATAGGCGGAAAAAATTTTTTCTTTGTTCAAATTTAAAATTTCCACGTTTCATGGCGTTCTAAACCTTTTAAAAAAAAAATTTTAGAAAATTTTTTTACTATTTTTAAAAATTTTACCACTAATACAGACTGAATTTTTTTTCTTTGTTCAAATTTAAAATTTTCACGTTTTCATGGCATTCTAAACAAAGAACTGTCATGGTTGACTGCCAAAAAAGTTTTGAGAACGGAAGTAGATTCTCTTCCGAAACGTTAACTACAAATAGCTTTGATTTTCAGTTTTTAGTTTATAACATTGTTCTAGTTTATATATTTTTATACCCAATAAAAAGTAAGAAAATTCTAAACCTATTCAAACAAATTTAAAAATTATTTTTAAAAATTTTTTTGAAAAAAAAATTTTTAATCAAAAAAAAGAACAGATGAAACATTTTTTTTGCTCAAATTTAACATTTCCACGTTTCATGACATTCCAAACCTATTTCGGAAAAGAAAATTTGCAACATTTTTTTTACCATTTTGGAAAAAAATTTACCACTAGAATAGATGGAAATTGTTTTTCCCCAAATTTAAAATTTTCGCCTTTGACATGACTGACATTCTAAACCTATTTGAGAAAAAAATTTTGAACATTTATTTCAAAAACATTTTTGAAAAAATTTTTACCACTAAAATAGACGGAATTTTTTTTTCTTTGCTCAAATTTAAAATTTTCACGTTTCATGGCATTCGAAACCAATTTCAAAAAAAAAAAAATCCACTGTAGAATAGAAGGAAACTTTCCTTTTTGCTCAAATTTAAAATTTCCACGTGTCATCTCATTCTAAACCTATTTCAGAAGAAAAAAATTTTGAATATTTTTTTAAAAACATTTTTGAAAAATTGAAAAAAAAATGAAATTTTTTAACCATCCCTATACTTCCACTCCACTACGTGTATGTGGGATTAAAAATGTGACAGATGGCAATAATATTAGGCATATGCACCTATTATACCATTATTGAAAAATATACAGGGTGGTCATCCCAAGAAATAATTCAGTCATGGTGGACATATATAAAGGTATTTGCCCAAGCCTTCTATATTTCGCACCTGTTATTTAGTATTGAACTTTTGCTGTTGGATGAGCACTCTGGATATTTTTTTGACCAAAACTTATCAGGTGTTCTTTGGAATAATAATGATAACTATATTCCGATTATTATTTTCAATGTCACTTCGTAATTATTAATTTTTTAGAGTGACCGCCATGCACAAATAAAGAGGGAAGTTCTGTGTAAATACCTTTACCGATTTTTTTTAATCGCAATCAATATTACAAATTAAGGACTTTTTTATAAATGCATGACATTAAACCGGTAAGAGAGAGTTACTTACTTTCCCGGCCTAGAACGGAAAAAACGTTTCCTGACTGTTTTTTGATGGTTGCTTAGCAACGGACTAAAAAAAAACATTCCTGGACTGTTTTAAGATGGTTGCCTAACAACAGAATAAAATATTAGAATAGGGTATTTTGGGATCTGAAATTGCGCCGAGAAGGTAGATATTCTTGACCGATTTCAGAAAAAAGCCTTTTCAATCCCCGTTCTTCTATTTTCCGATCCACGAAGATAAAAAAAGCTTCCAATTCTTGGTAGTCTTGGTGGCTTTTCTTTCTTGTTGCCATAGAAACGAACTTATGTTAAGTGTCAAATAGATAAGCGGTTACTATTCACCATTGAAAGATGGTTATTAAATGATACACGTTTTGAAATACTTTATGACCTTTCTGAATACACTTATATAAATACACTTAGCTTTTACGAATTTTTAAAAGTCAATTGGCAATTGATGGAAAATATTATTATTATTATTATTATTATTATTATTATTATTATTATGGATTCAGAGTTTGAGTTGACCTGCAAAACACTTCTTTCCGGTCTTGTAACGTAAATGACTATTGCCGATCTCTGATGCCGAGAATTTCTCCTGATGGGGTGTATTTTTTGATGAGTCGAAAAAAATTACTTTGTCGCTCGTTGTCATAGGAAACTAACGATAAATTAACGTTACTCATAACTGCTCGATAAACGTCAACTTCACCCTGTCAGATATGAGCAAAAAACCTACTTCATCGATCTATAGTAGATAAATTTATCTTGCATTTGCATACATCTGTTTCTACACAAGTTTAGTCACCAAACTTATAAAGTATTCTTATGAAATAATAATTCTACATAACTGTTCTTAATATTGTATCTTGTAATATAATAAAAGTTGAGAGTAGACTAAGAATAAAATCATTTATTTATAAGATAAATACGAATTTCATAATACTGTATAGCTCAAGCAGCAGTAAATTTTATATAAAACAGCGTTTGTGTCTTGTTCGTTTTTTTCATTTGGACACACCAACAGCATACTCGCAATATATTTATGATGTCCAACCAACAATTCAACTTAATTATTTCTAATACACTGAACTGAACTTGTGGTAGATACCTTGTGAAACATCTTGAAAATAATTGTTAATAAATTAAACACTGCTTTTAGATGAATCAATCAATATATTATAAATATACTCTACATATGTTTCGGCTTATCAGGTCTTTATCAAGAGTATTACATAGTGAATATATGTATGTATTCACTATGTAATACTCTTGATAAAGGCCTAATAAGCCGAAACATATGTAGATTATATTTATAATATATTGATTGATTCATCTAAAAGCAGTGTTTAATTTATTTACAATTATTAATTATTTTTTTGGTTTCACGTTTTCAAATGGTCGTTTATAAAATCATGTGTCGAATCAATTCGAGAGCAGACTATTGACATACTCGAGTATTTCTCAACTTACTCTCCGGTGTGACAATGCGTCACTTTGCGCTTTTAATGCACAAATAGTTATTGTCGATCAGTTTTTTAACTCTGTCCCATCTGGCTAGCCTTTCAGGAAGCCGAGTAGCAACCGTTACTGTCGCACAAGAGGTGATTCTCCCCTGTGGCTCCGTAATATATCAATAGAATTCAATTCCATGTTCTTTATATGAAAGCCGATTTACCAGAAATGGTTGAATGAAGAATTAAATTTGGAAATTTGTTTGCCATCTTGTATTAGCCATCTGGAATTTCTTTACAAATAGTTCGATTGAAGTAAAATAAAGATAGGCGTGATAAATAAATACAAATATATTTAAATATTTTTCTCTAATTTTACGCAAGTACTTGGAAGAATGTCACGGTTAAGCACAAGTGCGTAAAAAGTATTAATAAAAAATTCACTTTAATAAAAGATTGTAGAGAAAAACATGTTTTCCTAATATGGCAAATTTAGACTTATTACGTTACTTATTTGCTCAACTTTGACGGTTACATACATTACATAACTCTTCATCTGCGTAAATTTAAAATGTCAGGAATAAAAAATATATACCTAATGACTTTTACCTGCACAATAGATAGGTACTCATAGCTTTTTAAAGTAAACATTTGTATTGAAAAACCTAAGTCAATTCCTTTTTAGGTTTCATAGATCGCTCGACTAATTGCCTAAAAAGAAGTCCTCTTGTAATTTTCTTGTGTATGCCATGGCTTTCGAGAAAATCGGTATTGAAAAAATTGCAAAATTTGTATTTTTAATGCGCACGAATTTTCATTTTTTTTCAATTTTTTTTCGCGAGGCTTATAGAAAAAATTGAAAATAAAAATGGGTTTTAAAGGGGATATAAAATACTCGTTTGTGTTTTTATTTTTGATGGCTGTTGATATCCATTGGTATATAAAAATAACAATATAATATAGTTACCTCTTGATTTTGCACTTTTAACTATTCTCAGGTGCACTTTAAAATAAGATATAAATGCATTATTCTTTTAGTTCAAGGTAGTACTTCAATGCAAAAAAAGTTAGGAATAAAAATATTCACATTTACAAATTTACTAGCACGTTGAAGTTCGCCAAATTTTGGCCAATTTTTTATTGTTTCCTAAAAATAAAAAAAGAGACCCAAACATCTTGAGAATTTAGATCATATTTTTTTTAGTTTATATATCATGTAACTATTGTTTTTAATCGTTTAAAAGTTAAAAAATTGTGTTAAAAGAAATATTATAAAAAAATTGAATATGCAGCCTTTTTTGGATTTTTTTGACTAATTTGCTGCATTGCAGTACTACCTTGAACTAAAAGGCAATGCATTTATAACTTATATTATAGTCAGTTATTTTTTATGGGCCTGTGAATAGTTAGATGCACAAAAAATCAAGAGATAACTATATTATATTGTTATTTTTATATACTAATAAATATCAATAACCCTCAAAAATGGCAGTACGAGAAAGTATTTTATATCCCCTTTAAAACCATTTTGATTTTTCTTAGTAGCTTGTTTGGTTTCGAGCAATTCAATTTCTTCTATTCTATTCGCCGCGGGCAAAAAAATTTCCGCAAAATTTAAAATAAACTAAAATTCGCGCGCATTAAAAATACAAATTTTGAAATTTTTCGATTTTTTCGAAAACCATGGCAGATGCAAGAAAATTTCAATTTTTTTAGGCACTCAGTCAAGCTCTCTTCTATATGATGAGCAATTCTTTTATATCTTCAGCGATTAACGAGTTATCAGTAAAATAAGGTTTTTTTCACCGAAGGGGTGGTTTTTACGGGGGTTGCGCGGCACCTCCAGAACTGATTTTTGTGGATTAGTGTTGTTTAATCCTCGCACTAACAGTTACGGAAAAAAAATCTCAAATAACATTTTATGCGAGCTTCTGGTGTATTTTTTACTTTACCGACTGGACTTGTGTGAAGGTTCTCTGCAAAATACAAAAAAAAATGTTTTTCTCTATGAAATCTGTCCACAATTAGAGATTTTACAGTAAAAATACCAGTTTGACAGGTTGTTGACAATATAAAATTTCAAATCATTATCTATTTTTTATTTTCGCAGGTAGTACAAAAACAGTATACAGTAAATTTTCAAGTCTCGAATGTTTAAGGGCCGCAGTTTCCCAAACTGCAATCTTCACCTAAAAGGTATCACTTACAGTCCATGGTACGTAATGTGCAATTTGCATTTCATAGTTCATTAATATACGTACAAGCTAAACAATTCAGTTTCCTTTGTGGCTACAAACTTTAAATCCAGCACCTTTTCTAGAACTAATTCTTGCCACAACGCCACTGGCAATATATAAAGGAGTATAATATACCTTTGCGTCAGTTGCCAGTGATTACTTTTCCGAGACCACAAAGAGACGTCATATAAGCTTTCATATGTTGCACTAGTTTTATTCTTTACTTCACAAGAGAATTACATCAGTCTGTGTACACCAGATTTGTCTTTATTTGCAAAGGTTTCTGATTCACTTACTGTTCAGTGTTGGCCACTCATCTCTGGAACAATCCTATCTCTTGTGAATATCAGTCTTATTTGATTTGAAATAAAATACAACATTTTTTAATATGTTCGTGTTCTGAAACACATGACCGTACTTGTATAAATGTACAGTGCAATCCAAAAGCTGGAGTAAGGGCATAAATAGATATGCGTACAAACTCATCAAGGCGAACATTTCTTGATTAAAAAACCGCTACCTAAGGAATCAGTACTTCTACATCCAGATTTTTCTCCAAGTCTCTTTAAAGGTAAACTTCTTGACTATATTTGCATTTTCGTATACGGAAATAATTGGTCATGGAATTTTAATAATATTTGGGGCAGAAGTCATAAAAATATGTACAGAAGTTGCAATTTAGCAAGATTCGTTAAGACATTGAAAATAAATTTGGCCCGGCATGATATTTACAAAATCTGCAAATTGTACAGGGGACAGAAATAAAGAAAAATTTTAGAAATTCTCAAAGTTTTATAAATCTACGGATAAAAAATTAAAAAGTTACACAACTCAGAGTACCTAATTGTAATAGGCTTTACATTATATTCCTCAAAAATGGGTTTTAGTAAAAATGCGAGGAGATGAATCTCGGTATGAAAATGTATTAAATACACAAGTTTTACTAACATGACACTAGGCGTCGCGTCGGTCAGCGTCGAGATGTAGGAATGCAAGAACATGAATTTGGATATTAAAATTGACCAAATACACGAGTTTTACAGACACGGCGCAAAGCGTGGGTCGGCGTCGAGACGTAAAGATACAATGTAAATCTAGGCATCAAAATTTATCAAACACACAAGTTTTACTAAATCGACGCTAGACGTCGGTCAACGTCGATACGCAATAATGCAAGAATATAAATTGAGGTATCAGGATTGATCCAATACACTAGTTTTTCAAAATCGGAGTTAGGAGTCGGCCGGCGTCGAGACGAAATAATTGAAGAATATGAATCTAGGTATCAAAATGTATCAAATTCAGAAGTTTTACAAATGCAAGAACATAAGTTCACATATCAAAATTTATCAAAGACACTAGTTTTATAAAAACGACGCTAGGCGTCGGTCGCCGTCGAGACATAAAAATGCAAGAACATAAATTAGGTGTGAAAATAAATCGTATAAAAGTTTTACAGAAACGACGCAAGGCGTGGAAACGTAACGGTACAAGAATATGAATCGAGATATCAAAATTTATCAAATACAGAAGTTTTACAAAAACGACGTTAAACGTAGATCGGCGTCAAGGCGTAAACATGCAAGAATATGAATCTAGGTATAAAAATTTAGCAAATACACTAGTTTTACAAAAAAGACGCTAGGCGTCGAGGCGTAAAAATGCAAGAACATGAATTTACATATCAAAATTAATCAAATACAAGTTTTACAGAAATGACGCAAGACGTCGGTCGGCATCGAGACGTATAGATACAAGAATATAAATTCAGGTATCAAAATTTATCAAATACACAAGTTTTACAGAAACAACGCTGGGCGTCGGTCGGCATCGAGACGTAAAAATGCATGAACATAAATTTAGATATCAAAATTTATCAAATACACAAGTTTTACAACAACGACGCTAGGCGTCGGTCAGAGTCGATAAGTAAAAATGCAAGAATGTGAATCTGGTTATCAAAATTTATTAAATACACAACTTTTACAAGCGTCGGTCGGCGTTGAGACGTAAAAATGGAAGAATATGTTTCTAGGTATCAAAATGTATCAAGTTCAAAATTGAATTTGGATCTTTTCTAAAGTATGCGATTATGCGATGTAACGGCACGGAACGTTTTTATATCCAAAAAACAGGCGAATTTTCAAGCATTACACAAATCGCTACTGGACCCCCGTATTACCGTTACATCTTCGATTTGTTAAACATTTTCAGTTCCAAAAATTAACGCATTGGTTTCTAGCATATGCGCCCAAAATGAAGTTTCTGGACTCTTACTAGCTTGCTCTACTGATGTTTCCCAATTACACACCCCCCTCCACCAGCGACGGCCCGTGAAATTTTGGTAAGCTATAAGACAAACTTTAACGGATCACTACCACGGCCAAACGGAGACGTTTTGTGGAAAAAAGTATTTGATTTGAGTTTGCGAAATATTTTTTCAAAAAGTGCAGTGCAAATCACCCCCCCCCCGGAATCTGGAAAAGTACTTGTAAAGTGTCTATAGTGTATTTTTTTCTCGAATAAGGACGAAAATATGTAATTTTATCAAAAGATCTTCATTTTTTATAAAGTTACATCATTTTGAAATTTTATAAATTAATTATCAGTGTAAAATTAAATTTAAAAATGATGTAAATTTATAAAAAATGAAGATTTTTTGATAAAATTAAAAACCTTGTTCCTTGTTCGAGAAGAAAATAAACTATAGATATTTTACAAGTATTTTTTCAGATTTCAGGGGGGCACTGCACTTTTTGAAAAGAAATTTCGCAAATTCCAATCAAATATTTTTTTTCCACAGGCCGTGGTAGTGATAGTGGTAGTGATCCGTTAAAGTTTGGCATGGGTCCCATGCTTCATTAGTGAGTTATGGCTTACCCAAAATTTCACGGGCCGCCGCTGCCTCCCACCCCTTCAACAGAAATACATGCGTGTACCAAATTTCAAGTGAATATCTCAAGTTTATTTCCTCAACCCCTTTATTAATGGAGTGGTGGTGGTGGGGTGGTTGAAAAATATAAAGAATTCTGAGAGCTTGGCTTCTAGTATATGCAACAAACCTCCAGTTTTTGTACTCTACACAACTTGCTTTACTTATTTACCCTTATTTACCTATATTTAAATCCCCACCCCTTCAACGGAATCATCTCAAAATATAATCTAGTTCCAGATGTCGTAATAATACATACGTGTACCAAATTTCAAGTACATATACGTTAAATTTCAAGTTTTTGTATTCTTACCAGCTTGTTTTACTTATTTCCCCCTATTTACCCCTATTCACCCCCCAACCCATCACCAGATGTGTTCAAAAACAGTCCAGTTCCAAATCTCCGTACAGTATATACGTGTACAAAATTTCAAGTCAATATCTTAAACAGTTCCGGAGAAAACGTGTAGACAAAAAAAGTTACAGATCGGCAGACAGACAGGCAGACAGAAAATTTGAAATTTTTTTTACGATTACTGTACCTCCAATCCACTACGCGAATGTGGAAATAATTAATTGAAAAATTGAAATTAAAAATACAATATTTTTTTCAAAATAATCAACATGAGTTGCATTAAGAAGTACCTACTTATTCTTGGCACTCGATTAAGACTATTATAGTAGACTATTACAGTAGATCTACCGAAACAATTTGATAAAATTGTCAAAAAGTTTCAAAAAACTACCAACATGAATAAGTCATGAGAATAAGAACAATCTCGACAACTTCTAGACTTGAAAAAGATTATTACAGTCTCACATATAGATGAATCATATCACAGAGGTACAGTACTCAATGTTTCTCTATTTCCCAGTAGGTAATTGTCTACTAGTGGTTAGATAGCTCAAAGATTCTTTGAGATTTTTGAAATTTGGGTGCAGAATACATATGGGTTTTTGATCAGCATGATGACCGTTGAAGCTTTTCTTTCTACAATATTTTCGCGCCTATAAAAATATAATCATTAGAAGCAAATAAAATTAAAAAGCAAAGTATCAAGTATTAATTCTACTTTAAAATATGTTTATAGTATATTAAACAACAAGTTTAGCAAAACTGCTTTTCGCATTTTATGTTAGTAGGTAATTATAAGCAAATAGTGATAGGTATAAAAGCACTGCAAAGTTTGAAATTTAAGAAATTTCATAGTAGGTACTTGTGCAGGATTTCCGTAACCTAGTAACTGACACGGCTTTGTGTATTTATATAATAACATTTAAGTATATTTTTTGAGAGTAGAATTGATTCTAAGTTAAATATTAATTATAAACATGACTCTTGATACTAAAAACAATTTAGAAAATTGTTCTGAAGACATTTTAAATGCCGCTCGAGGAGCATCTTCGAGCTTACTTCCTTTAAAATAAAAGGAAAAATACGAGAAGATATACATTGACATTACTATATATTAAAGTGACATTTCCATGTCGTAAAGTGCCACTTTATTAAACCATTTTGAAATGCGAAAAAAGTCATTATGTGACGAATGAATATCTATCAGACAAAATAATTCTATTATACATAGAACTATATTTCAAATTTGGAATATATGTGAAATAATATCTGTTGAACTTTGACTAGGTTCGTAATTCAGAGTGATCGCTAGAGGTAAATAAAATGTCGTGTCTTGTATAAATTTTCTTATAATTCTAAAAGCAAAATGGTACTAAGGTTTTTAATTACCCGTACAAAAATACGAAGATGTACAAGTTATCAATATACAGTATTTCTCAGATTCGAACGAACTTCGATAATATGCTAATTTTGTTTTAACATGATATGATATTTTTAATAAGACTATTGTGATTGAAAGTTGTTGTCGGCTACCTTCTTGAACAATAAAAATGAAGAAAGTATTGGTTAACTACTATCAGCGACACTATAATAAAGTGAATTACCGATCTAAATGTTTATCAAATAATTATTCTTAGTTGGCCCCGCCCGATTGCAAGAAACTTCTACTCATTTACATATTGGGGCAGCATTAATGCATTCTTTAGCCAATCAGAAGTTTATTCTTGGTTTCGTTACCATAGCAACCCAAAAAAATTTCCGGAAATTTTTATCCTCCCTGAGCGAAATTAATAAGTGGAAATTTTTCTTTCAAATTTGACATTTGCTTTGACATAAGAATGCATATTTAGGTGTGAAATTTTCTTACCGAATATCCCACGAGCTTAAATTAATGTCCAGAAATTTTTCCTCGTTCATGAATATCTTAAGAAAATTATACGTCGCCTGGGCCTCGGGATAATTTTCAAAATATTCATGACTTCGAAAAAATTTCCGGAAATGATTTAAGCACTAGGGATATTATTAGTGAAGATTCACACTTCACTTTTTTAGCCAATCAGAAGTTTGTTCTTGGTTTCGGTACCATAGCAACTTAAAAAAAAATGTCCGGAAATTTCTATCCTCCTGAGCGAAATTAATAAGTGGAAATTTTTCTGTCAAATTTTACATTCGCTTTTACATAAAAATGCATATATAAGTGTAAAGTTTTCTTACCGAATCCCCCGCGTACATGAATTAATTGCAGGAAATTTTTCAAGCACTTGGGAGTTTACAAGTGAAAATAATACTTAGTATATCTACGACAATATTTTATGTTTTCGCCCATAATTAAATTATGTTGAAAATATGTATTTCAATTTAATTTACATGTCTTAAATAAATTAATGATATTTACTTTAAATATCTCTAAATGCTACTAAGAACGATTTAACTACTAATAAATTTGACAACTGTATATATATTTAATATTAATAAAATATGTTATGCCAGGTTCAAAAAGGAATATACTAAACAATTAATAAAAGTAATTATTGTCATAAATTTAATGATTTTTAAACAAATATTTTTAGAAATATTGTATCAAATGTTTGTACAGGAACTGTACTATTTTTAAGAAAATCTGGAAATAATGTAGGACTATGTTTATGTTCAAGTTACATCGAATCATAATAAATATAATAGTATATGTATCTGAAAATTATACACAGAAGCACAGAAGCGTTTTTTTTTTCACAGAAGCGTTTCTATTACCTAGCGATGTATAAAAGTGAAGCGTTTTCGCATAGTTTATTAATTTGTTCCTCAGTCACGCAAATATCAGTTGACAGACCGAACTGAAATTTTGCATTTGGTTGGACAATGTTTGGAATTAACATTAGGCCGTCAAGCGTTCCAAATTTAAACTGTTTATTTATGATACATTATTTATTCATAATAAATAATGTTAGTTTAATGAACAATTCCATAAATGATTCAATAAAAGTAAGTAAATATCATTTAACCTACGGCTATGCTACTGGTAATTATATAAATAAAACAAATCAGACAGCGGGCTTATAATGGTGTGCCAGGTAAATAATCGAGTACTTTCGTTTGAGGTAAGATATATCTGGTGAATTATATTCGTATACGGATATTGTTTACAATATCAAGTACCCGGTCTGGGGTCTTATTCTATTACAAATGGGCGTTGTAATGAGTAATAATGACTTATCCTGGTAGCAACGCTTTGGGCTGAATTTCCAAATTAATAATAGTTATGCTATACTTATGGAAACTCCTGCATGAGATTTAGAAATTTCATTAGGATTTGATTGCACTTCTGAACAATATTTTCTCGTTCTGCTTCGCACTTTGTGTTTGCTGGATTTTGTAACATCTATTCAGAAAATATATTCATGTATACATATCTGGGTCTGGAAGTACCTGATTCGCGTCTTTTGGACAGCCCGTCTCACCAATTATCCAGGAAATCCCTTGTACAGAACAATTTTCCATCACTATAATCTATCACATCTTATATCTCATTTGTATCAAGGGCAAATGGGAAAATATAGAACGGCTAATGATTTAGAAAAAACCGGATGATAAGCTGCAGTGGATGAACATGAATGATGTACATGAAGCCTCTAAAACGGGAGGTCGTGTAAACATGGGGCCAATGAGAAATAAATTTGATAACTCGATAGACAGTATAATGCTGTTGGACGTGTTATAAAATAAAGAGAAGCCAGTGCGGATTATATGCATAGGTCACAGAATATCGGCGTAGATATATACTTTCTTACCTAAAATGCCCAATTATAATTTGTTTACTTTATACTACAAGAGTAAGTTTTTATGAATATTTATGTTTATCTTATCGGGGAACTATCCATCTCTAAGGTAATCATTGAATACTTAGTTATTTCACTAAACAATCAATCTGAAACAGCGAGTTACTGTTATAGGACCATATTATATGAATCATAAGTTAATATTATTTAGACGCTGCTCTGAGTCGAACTGGATATGTCAGATCCCTTAGGTTTTATTCTATTAGTCTTATCACGTATATCTAATTATATTCCAAACGTCAAATTGTCTTTAGATGAAACATCTTCTAAGAATACTAATCAGAGATTGATCCCACATACAGTTATGGGGGAATTAAATGACTGCGACAATAAAATTATAAACTCCACACAGCAATCAGTAATACATTCGTGCATTTCATAACTGTACCTAATTACATAACTTATATGCAGGTGTACTATCTCACGCTCCCGTTTTCGAGGATGCTGAATACGATGGCGGTGGTTAAATCTCTCTCCGAGGTCACCCCATCCTCCAATCGGCCAAAAACTACCCCCAAAAGGGGTAAACCGCGTATCCGCCGTCTCCTACCAGCCGAGCATGTGTCATCTCTGTTTTTGAGGAAGCTGAGCACGATGGTGATGTCATGACCCCTCCTCGACCCCCGCCAACCCGCCAAATAGCCAAAAACCACCCTCGAAAGGGGTGAAACGCGAATAGGCCGTCTTCTCTCGGCTAAATCCGTGTTACTCCCCGTTTTAGAGGAAGCAGCTGAGCATGAGAAAAATATCGCGACCTTTGCTCGCTCAGCAAATGGACAAAAATATAATCACAGTCTTACTTCTTACTAAACGGGCAAAATTATCATTATCCTCTTACTTTTTTGATTTTATTAGGAAAGAATTTAATTCAAAAGTACGGGGGATCGCGGCGGCGAAGAGTACAGACAGTGATGTTATCTGGTACACATTATTCCGCGCAGCATCGCGCAGGATCTCCACGTTGCCACTTTTACTGTAGCATGCAAGATTCCTTCTCTGAGTCCACTGGCATAAAAACTCAGTTACTGATCACAAGTTCACCATCGAGCTCAGCATCCTAGAAAAAGGGGGGTAACATAAGTTTGGCTCGTAGGAGACGGCCTATCCGTGGTTTACCCCTTTCGGGATTTGTTTTTGGCGGGGATCGAGAAGGGATCTCGACAACACCATTCTGCTCAGCATCCTCGAAACTAGGGGTTTTTGCTGGTTTAGCCGAGAGAAGATGGCCTATCCGCGTTTCACCCCTTTGGGGGACAAAATCCCATGTTTATTATGGAGGTTAATTCTAGTCATCTTTGACCAATTTTAACGCACCCCACCACCACTTTTAGGCCGCGCCTTCTGGTAGGTCTTATTGGTCGAGGGGCATAGTAGTAAGAAGATCCTATTAGTCGAGTATTTCGTATGCATTCGTCTATTGGTTGGGGGGTCTAGATTCTTTCTACTGGCTGAGGGGGCCTAGGCTTAATGGCGGATGGCGTATCAAATTGCGGTCTAGACCCCTCACCAATAGACGAATGTCTACGGGACCCTCGACCAGTGGGACCTTCTTACTACTACGCCCCTCGACCAATAGGACCTTCCCGACGGCGGGGTCTAAAAGTCATGGGGGGTAAAATTGATAAAAAGTCATTAGAATGAACCTCTATAAGAAATAACGTACGCCTATAGCTTGTCTACTGGAACACTTACTCGTAAGCTCCTTGATCGCATTTTGGAGGGTCTCCTCTTTACCTCTTGCCATCTAGTTTTCCCCAACTATTCAATATTATCTTATATTTGGGTTATATGACCTAAAATTGGAGAATTTGAGAAATCATTACCTTGAGTTACGTATTTAAGAAAGAATCGAGCAATTGCTTTGATAGGCTGTCCAGGGAAATTGTAGCGAACATCCCCAGATTCGAAATTAACAATACTCATCTGATATTCATAATTGAGGGTATTGTAATGATTTTTTTCTGCAAATATCTCAGTACTAGGTCCGGAAATCAAATCTGGTTGTTCAAGATGAGAGTTAAATGTACTACGTTTTAGTCATCTGTAAATTTTAAGTTAAGTCTTCTCCTATAGTGCCACCTTGATAGTTCGATTAAAAATTATTAGCAAATATAAGACAAAGATCTATTTAAAAAAGGCTGTAGATAACATTTTGCTTCCAACTAGTTACAAAAGCCGTGTTTCAGATATTTGACGTATTCTCGGGTTCGTTTTTACTTCGAAAGGCTTTACGTCGCGTACCTAAAACACTGTCTATTTGCAACTTGTGGCATAAATAGCCCCAACTTTGCATAGTAATATATTCCTAAATAATAATAATTACGGCCAAAGTTAAAATCAGAAAAACATGTACTAAAACGGCACTAACCCGACATATTTATCAAATGCAAATATGTAGACTAATTTATGCATTGAATTTTTTTATTGAGAGTGTACAATGTATCTTTATAAATAACATTTTATTATTTCTTACAGCCATTAGAGGGAACGAAGAGAAGGGAGAAGACAATATCCATTTCATGTTCGCAGAGCTGTGATATCGTTATCGTCATCATAAAAGGTAATTAAACAGCCCTATTAGTAATGTATTTAATGTCATCGTTAAGCAAAAGGTGCTCTAAATGATGTTAAAATCGTCATTGTTCTCCATTACAACCACCGAACAGTATCTTTATAATTAGAACCCATTTTCTAAATTTACTGCTCTGATTAAACAAATGCGTTTCATTTTACAAGAAAAGTTGTGTTGAATGCGTAGGTCAATAATGACAACCAATTAACAATAATATCAAAAGTTTTCGAACCACTTTTACTGTCAGGTTAAGTAGTAAAACTAATAGATCTCATTTTACAGCAGTCTCTGAGGTATGGAATTGGGTGAAAGTTTTTAATTAACAAATTGCACGAGAAATTGCAAATGTCCTGCAAACGGAAGGAAATGTATTTACTAATTTATATAAGTACATCTATCTGTCTATTTAATACTACATATGTGAGATAAAAATAACAAACTTGTAAAATGCTTTTAAAAATCAGATTAATTTATGTAAACAGTGTCAGAATTGCTTATCTGTCTGTATTCCAGGGAAATAAATCTCAACATTTGTGAAATCAATGTGCAAATGTTCGGTTCTCTTTTCGCTACTTCTGGCTTAAATTGCAATCACTTACGAAATCTGAAAAATGTATTTTTTAGCAAAGAATAAGTTACCACTTTTTGTACTCTCCAACTAAAAATATAAGCCTTTCGCAAAATTAATACAAGGCTTTAAATACCTTCTTACTAGGAACATTTTTTTGAAACAGGATCAAAGTGACGCAAGTTACTGCAAATTTATTACACTAAAATTTATTGCAAAAGTTTTGCAGGTAGGAGATCCAATATACGCCACATGTTGCAGCATAAAAGTATTCTTATCGAAATGCCCATTTTATACCCCTTTATCAGTCCAAATCTGATTAAACGATACCGAAAACATATTTTTTTATAGATGCGAATTGTGAATCTGAAGAGAACATTGACAAATAAATTATGAGACTGCTATAAAGTAACAGAAGTACAACAACTGGGGGAGATGAACCTAAAACAATAAGATATTGTAGGTGGATGAAAAGGTAGTTACGAAAACAGTTTTAGAGTAAGAAAGATATATATTATGAGTCGTAACGCTACTGCCAGCGGTGTGACCACTGACCAACCTGCTTCCAAAGAGCAAGTGAGAGCGGCGGAACATACGTACAATATGTATGCGTTAAAGGTGCGTATAAGCTTGGCGAACCGAACATGTAATGTAACATGCAATGCAATGCGCGTTGAAATTTGTCTCCCGCGATCACGCCACGAACATCTTACGAACCGTGGGATGTGACGAACACGCCGCGAGCAAGCGAGGTGAACTGTTTAGTCTATCCGACGGTAACAGACCAAAAACATGTCCGACGGTAAAGCTGAAGCTTTGGTTTTAGGTACTAGTGCCTTATTAATTATCGCAAATATAAAAAAAACGAAAGCCTCTACGATCTACTGGGAATTTTGAAGTTCTAGCACAGTAACGGCCAATATAAAAATTTGATGATAATCAACTTATATAGTAAAACTATAATAACAAACTTTTTTTTTACATACTTCATCTGGTTGCCACATGGAAGCAGCAATTCCCATCCACGCATCTTTCTTTTTGTTTTTATTAAAATAATTCGGGTCCGTCGGGTCCCAAAGAACACTATGTTACTTGTAAATTTCTATTAACAGCAAAGCCGCTTCCTACGACTACTCCATGTTCGTTAAAACATCATCAAAACACCACGAATGCCGTCCCACTACGCACAGCGTAGTGTTGTGTTCCCTTTGTGTTCGTCGCAAAAACCGACAAGCGGTGGACCGCAGCGCGCTCCGAAATAGCCATTCGTATCGTGTTCGCAAGACCGTCCCAATTTGACGAATCTGTTGCATTGCATGTTACATTAGGTTTGTTCCAACAGACAGAAAAACCAGTTCCGGAACTGTCGGGAGTATGCGCAATAAGAATGTTGGAACGTTAATTTCTTATTGCGCATACTCCCGACAGTTCCGGAACTGGTTTTTCTGTCTGTTGGAACAAACCTATTACATGTTCGGTTCGCCAAGCTTATACGCACCTTAAGATTATCAAGTTGAAGGAATAAAACAATATAAAACTGGTATTTTTTTCAGAAACAGCTTCATAGTAAAATTAATGAGTGAATATTAATTTGACAAATTGTACATACAGTGAGTCAGAGAAGTATGAAACAAATTAATTCCAATTTAAAAATTATTGGACTTGAAATACATATTTTAGTATCATATTAAAATGTGAGCAGGCATGTTTGACACATTATGTATTTAAGAAAATGTTCATAATTAACACTAAAATCAAACGTGTCCGCAGCCAAACAATCTTCCTTTCACTGTTAATGAAGTTATCACTTTGATATTACTGAGACTCAATGAATATTAAAATTCTGTTAATTTTTTAGAATACCTACGTACCCTATTTATTAGTGCTACATATGTAAAAGTTTTACCCTTTTTTCAATTACCTGCATGATAAAGAATAATACATGATGAATTAAGTAGGTATATATAGAAGATGAACTGCTAGATAATATAACAAAATAATTTTATTTCAAAAACATACAAAAACATAATTTATTCTACAGAACACCGTAAACAATATACTTACGCCTGCACCTACGGAAAATGCCATTTCTTACGCATTGTTCTATATTCAATGAAGAAAACTTTAATGAAAACTTCAATGAAATAACGTGCCAATTGCATCTCAGAAAATGATGGACTATGCCTCTTATTGTCATTGCATGCAAGCACACATAATAATGTAAGTAAAAGGCCTACATCTAATTTAGTTAGGCATTGTGAAAATAGTATCTATTTTATTACCTGTGGAATGTTATTTCCTCCATTTTATTTTCGCTGTCACTTTTACAGCGGTATGACGAAGATGATACAATTATGTTTATTAAATCTCTTCTCAATCACTTGTATTTTGCAAAATTTCACTCCGCCTCCTACGGTTCGTTTGCCACCAGCACAATGGTGTCTACACCGATTTTGGTTACAACTTGCCTGCCTGCGTGGCGAATATGCGCCGTTACAAGTCCCCACCATCTAACTTTCCTAATCTAAGAAAATAGTAACAGTTTTCTATGTTCAAAATTTAATTTCTTTTTTCAAACAAAGGATTTTTATAGTAAAGTTATTTCATTACAAGTGGACAAATCAATACTGTCATTAATAGAAACTGATACACAACAATCACTTTCTAAGAAATATTTCCTTTAAATGTTTGAATAGGCATTCCAGACACGAAAATCATTGGACCATAGACCACTGGACCATTAGGCCATAGAGAACTTGCTGTCTGTTTCCCTAAAGGTTCATTCTCGGAGACGCAAAGGAAGATGGAGAAAACCAGAAAACCCATTTTTAAAACAAATTAAGTTTTAATAGAACTTGCATAAAATTGCTTTGATGAGGCGGTGAGCTTAAAAGGCAATAGCGATAGATGGCGTGAGCTGGCCGGGCATGCTATGCACCTTGACCTTGACTCAAGACCTTGTGAATAAAACAAGGCACAGAGTTGCTTTACGACATATGTAGTAACTTAATATCTTTTATTTTCTCTGAATATTTTATTTGCAAGATTCCAATGTTGACGAATTCAGTTATGCCCCGAAGGAAAATCATTTGCGTACATATTTATTTGCAAATTTTCTACATAAAACCAATAACCGATAAAAATGTTTCAAGGAAACAAATTTTAAAAGAAAATTTTATAGAAATATAAATTCTTGTTATAAAGTTAATAGAGTTTGACCTCGACGGAAACGCGGAGCAGTGGACCCCACAGGCCTACTGAAATCGTATAGAATATGGAAAATTGAAAATTGTATATCAATTTTACAGAATTATAAATTGAACTACGTTAATTTACTTTGCATGAGAGATATTGCGTTCTGGATTCAAGTTGATTCAATTTAATGCTATAAAATAAAAGCACCGAGGTTAAAATTGTACAATTTGAAGTGTTTAATAATAGTAATAATAATAATAATATTATTTGGATTCAAGTTGATTCAATTTAATGCTATAAAATAAAAGCACCGAGGTTAAAATTGTACAATTTGAAGTGTTTAATAATAGTAATAATAATAATAATACTTTATTTACGGACAAAGAAAATCCATTACAACAGCATGCATATTGGTTGGATTTCCAATAACCGAGTATACATATAGAGTATGTTACGCCCTAATTACACACATCCTAACATACATATTATATAAAATATACAAACATTGGCATTATTTAAGTTAACTAACATAAATTGAACATTTAATAAATAAGATCACTGGTACAAAATAAACCGAGCTTGTTTGCGGAATGGTAAATGAATATTAATTTCAGGCAACAGATACAGTGAATCGATCAGGTTCTTCATTAACTTATAAATTAAGCTTAAATCGTAGAATATACGTCGCTGGTTAAGGGTGGGCAAGTTAAGATATATGGCGGCAATGGCAGCATTAATAGTATGTACCCATCAGCCAGGACCAGGGGAGGTCTGCTAACTTCGCCTACACCGTCTGCATTTGCAGGGGGGGGGGGGTAGTCTTAAAAAGCAGGCACACCCCTTACGAAGCCGGTCCAGGTCTACAGCGATGATTGGGGCAAAGAGCTCTGAGCTCCTCGACCCCTAATCATCCGAGACCATCATCAAAGTCAAAAATATTGTCGCGATTAATAGTATCCAGGTGAGTCTTTTGCAGTGTAGGTTTGTAGCATGCTTGGTTCAGAAATGTATGCTGTACCTACATGTTCCACTCGTGAAATATGAGTTTCATATGAAGGTGCCCATACCATTACACAATATTCAAGTACTGATCTCACCAGCGAAATATATAGCATACAAAGAGCTTGAACACTCTTAAAAGTTGAAGTGGGTCTTTTTATGAAACCTAACAATCTTGAGATTACATGATCGGTTACTATTAAAATTTAACTTAGGATCAAGTATAACCCGAAGGTCTCGTACTTGATTGGTTTCATGGAGATCATGGTCATTAAGTTGATATGTAACAATATCGCTATTTATTTTTCTTTACAATTTATATAAAATTATAGTTCGTAAATAAATTTAGTTTAAGGCACTTCTGTTCTCTAGCCACAGCCCAATGTAGATTGTCAGAGAAATACAAAGCTTAATTTTGAAACCTAAGTAGATTTTATTTTTTTTGTTGAATAAGTAGGTTTTTTTGGTCTTATTTTAAGTGCACTCTTCTTGGTCGTAAGAGGCTATGTGGATGCTAGTGTTATAGTGAGCATTGTCAAAGGGAATAGATAAATCAATTTTAGAATTTTTCAATTTCTAGCATAATCAGGGTGTAGGTTATCTATAAAATGCAAGCACTTGAAATTAATATTTTTTAGATAGTTTTTCTTTTTATTTTTCACAGATTACTTTGTCTGCTGTTTGCCAAATGCTATAAAGAATATGTTTTAGTACAATTATATACAAACAAAAACTAATTCACTTTAAAACATAGAATTTTATCAAACTATGGTAGAACAAACCTTCAGAGAGAGATATAAGTATTTTGAAAATATGTATTTTTCTTGATATTGTTATGAATTACACCCCCTTGGAACAGGAGATGGTACGCCTATGCCTACTGATAGTGACTGGAAAGACTCTAGAAAGAGCCAGGGACTTTTCTGGAATGTGGTTGAAGATTCTTGATTGCTTCTAGATGGATCTAGAGAGTCAAATTCGGAGTATATAAGGCGCGATTACCAGCGCGGAAGAGGAAGTTTATGAAGAAGGCAGTTTATAAAAGTGAACAAGTTGAAAAGTGAAAAGTGAGGTTAACTATTAAGTAAACAAGTATTGTACAGTCAGTAAATTGTTAAATAAAGTGTTAGTAGTGTTTATCTCTTGTTGAAATTATTTAGAACTCACGGATTCATACAGGGTGTTTTCCTAAAAGGTGGAAAATTCGCAACAATATCACTAAACAGATCCGAAGGTATCAAAATTCTAAGTGGAGAGAAAATTTTTAAGAAATATCAATTTTAGTAGATCTGTGTATATATATATATATATATACCCTAATTATTCATCCTGATGGCTATAACATATTTGTGAGCAAATATTAGTTTATTGCGGATGCCGAAAGATCTGTAATTAATGAAGAGATTTACATGGGAGCCTCCCATCACGTAGTGAGGTTAAATACGCAGAAACATGCATTTAAAGCCTGTAAGTTTAGTAATTATACCTAATTCGAACCAAATCAATAGGGATTGTTATATATTGCAATATGCAGTTTCATCACTGTAAAGACGTCAGAACTAGTTAGAATCTGTTATGTACGTTGTGGTAGAATGTTTAATTCTCGGTTTAATCTTCCACCTTTGATTGGGTAACTTTTGAAACATAGCTTATTGAAATAATAAATCTAAACTTGACAACTATTCAGAAGCACGCATTTACACGTTGAATCAAATACACTTATTTCAAATTATTGTATTACTTTTCTATTTGAAAGTTTTTTGAGGGCCTAAAATGAAATTTCAAGTTTTTCATTTTGTTTTTTGACTTGAATAACATCTAGAAGTTCACGCCAGATACTGAATGTCACTTCCAAAATCTTGATGTAACATTTTCATGATGATACAAAACCATAGAATAACTTAGAAACTAAAAGTCCGACGGGAATGGTCTTGATACTGTTCTAGTTACCATATAGTTCCATTTCACTTAAACATTGAGCCGCCGCTGCGAGAATGCGGGAAGAGCGAGGGGAGGGAGGCCCAACGCACAGCGGCAATTTTAAAAATTTGTAAATCAGTATAGCTCGACATTCAAAGCAGCTGTCGCGCTGGTCTCAAAATATAGCTCTCGATTATGTTTACGAGGTAAAAGTAAATTGTTTTATTTTTTTTAATTAAACAAATCAAAGCATTTAATCAGTTTTAGAGAATGAAACACCTTTGCCATAAACTACTCGATACATTAGATTTGAAGCATATTTACGTCAATCCCTCGACTGTGCAATCCAGCACAGTTACGCCCGATTTAATTATCCCCAAATTAAAGTAGATAAATAAAATTGCTGATACGCAATGATATAGCACCATTATCTTACCTTAGATGTCTATCTACGGGATAGAGCTCGCGCTGTGTACTCTTAAGTACAGTGCGAGTTCTGTCCCTTCCTCCACCACTTCTACTTGTGAAAAAAGTTCCTGGCAGAATTTTCAACTTCTATGCCTAACTTAACGTATATCTAAGCCACATCAGCATAAGATCAAAAATATTTATCAAAGGTGTACGCCTGGGAGAAAAAAATATATTTTTGTTTAAAAATACATCAGAGAAATTATGATTTGAAGAGTTCTTTATCGTTCCAATTTTTTTTATCAAATCAAACTGTTACTAGCGTCTGCGGCTGCCTTGAAAAATCCTTAGAAAATCCCTGGACCAAGTCTTTCCTGCTATATGGTACCAATCCTTTTACCTTTCAACATCCAGGGAGGTTACTAATGATCCCCAATAATTTTTGTAAAGGACCCGTGAGGTCCGCGTCCCGTTTTGCTGGCTGCCGGACTCTCCTAAAAGTGTTCATTTTTACCACTTCCGTCCGAGGTCTTTCTCCAAGGAAGTGGGGTTTCATGGACTTGAACATCACATGATTCTTGATCTATGAATATTGAGAATTTTTACCCGTTTTTCTTTCTTTTTAAAATGTGATTCTTATCTTGTAACAATGTGCATATACAAAATTCTGTTTTTTATTTTAATAATGTCAAGAAATTACGACGCTGTTAGGGAACTGAGAGTAATCCGCTAACGGGCGGTGAATAAAAATAATTTAATGTATATTAAAAAAAAGAAAGAGACAGTGGACTGTTGCGGAAAAAGAGATTTATATGGATCCTACCTTTACTCCTTCCAGAATCCAGTGGTCCAGCTTCCGGAGGCCTCCAGATAGGGAATCCCAAGATGTTGTTAATCTTCAAAGATCAAAATGACCCTTGTACACACACAAGCGGAAATATAAACACAAAAGCGAAGTTGATTAGTAATAATCTTTGCGGTATACGACACTCGTCTACAGTGACACGAGGTTAGACAGCGAATATTTCGTTAGGCATCACAAAAAATCTCTTTTTGTTAGCGCGCAAAGATACAGGGTGAGCCAAAAATGAAAGACGCACGAGTGCATTTTATTTCTACTTAAAGCTAGCGTTAAATAAAGTTAATGAAAGATAAAATTAAAGTAATATAATATCTATAATAATTAAAAATAAAACTAGTAAATAACTGTGGACGGAACATACCGCCCACCTAAAATACAACGTATTTTACGATTTAGAATAGGGCAATAAGCATAATTTAACAACAGGGCGCTTTAGTAGTCCATTAATTGTACGCACAGTAGCAACGCGAACAACGCCGTCTGCACCAGGGTGTACAGATTCAATGCGACCTAGTTGCCATTGTAAAGGGCGAGCCAGTGAATTTTTTATCAAAACCATGGATCCAGGTATAACAGTATCAGAGTATGAAGTCCACTTACTTTTTTGTAGCAGAGTATGTAGATACTCAGAATGCCACCGCGACCAGAAATCCTGGTGCAAACGTTGTAGCATTTGCCAGCGAGTTAGACGTCCCACGGGCACCGCAGTCAGGTCAGTTTCCGGGATGGCAGTTAGAGGTTCAAGCGTTAAAAAATGTCCGGGCGTTAAAACGGAGAGATCATTAGGATCAGTGCTTATTGGAGTTAAGGGACGCGAATTTAAAAATGCTTCAATTTGAACCAGTAATGTGTATAATTCTTCGTATGTCAAAATTTGTTGGCCAATAACGCGGTTTAAGTGTGTCTTAACCGACTTAATTCCGGCTTCCCAAAGTCCCCCGAAATGCGGAGCGGAAGGAGGGTTAAAATGCCATTCAATGGCCTCAGATTCAGCAGCGGATTTTAAGAGTGCGGAAAGCTGATTATAAGCGCCGACAAAAGTGGTGCCACAATCACTATAAAGATGGTTGCATCGTCCGCGACGGGCAATAAAACGTCGCAATGCGGCAAGAAATGCATCAGCTGTCAGGTCGGACACAAGCTCTAGGTGCAAAGCTTTTGTGGCGCAGCAAATAAATAGACATAAGTATGCCTTCTGGGACTTAGTACCTCGTCGTTTACCCAAAGTAATCTGAAACGGACCGCCAAAGTCCAGACCAGTGTGCAAAAATGGTTTGACCTGTGAGATGCGTGGGGAAGGCAAATTTCCCATTACAGGTTGACAGGGGAGAGGGTGAAGTCGCCAACAATTATGACAATTAGATAAGACGCCACGTATTGCTCTTTTTGAGGACATTATCCAAAACTGTTGCATAATCAGAAATTGAACAGATTGTAAGCCAGCGTGCAAGTATTTTTTATGAAAATATTCAATAATTAATTCCGTAAGACGACCAGAACGTGGTAACAAAACCGGATGTTTTTTATCGTAAGACAATGAAGAGTGGTGTAATCGACCTCCTACTCTTATGATACCTTGATCATCAAGAAAAACGCTGAGTTTTCGAAAAGGTTTAGAAAGCGGTTTCCCAACTTTGAGTTGATTTAAAATATCAGAAAATACCAAATGTTGGGTGCGTTTAACTAACATTAATAGAGCTTGATGTAATTCACGAAAGGAAAAAGAAGAATTTTTTTTAATAGCGGGATTTTTTATATTAAATATAAAGCGTTGAATATACGCGACCACGCGTTGTAGTTTGCTAAGGGAAGAGTATTTATTTAAAAGAGGATCAAAAATATTTAAAGAAACTACACAATGTAAAGTAATTTTTCTTTCCTCTGTGAGTGCTTCAGAAGATAACGCAACGTCAGAAACATGAGAGGGCCAGGAGGCTTGTGGGTCTGACAAAAAAATAGGTCCCGCCCACCATAAAGCGTTATTAAGTAACTCGGATGGAAATAAACCTCTAGAGGCAAGATCTGCTGGATTATCACCAGAAGAAACGTGAAACCAATTTTCGGATGAAATTTTGTCTTGTATAAAAGTAATACGATTACTGACAAATGTTTTCCATCTGTATGGAGAGGACTTTATCCATGATAAAATAATAGTGGAATCAGTCCAGGCACAAATCTTACTGAAATGTATCTTATCATGGTACGTACGTAAAACAAAAGAAAACAAATCGGCAAGAAGTACAGCACCACAAAGTTCAAGGCGCGGTATTGAAATGCGGCGCAGTGGCGCTATCTTAGACTTTGCACAAACTAAAAGGGTAGTAATATCGCCGTTTTCATTAAGCACTTTAAAATATACTACTGCACTGTAGCCTTTCATGGATGCATCACAAAAACCATGTGCTTCACAAGATAAACTGTCAAATATGCGTAAGTGACGGGGAATGGCAACACGAGACAACAGAGGAAATTCAGATTTGAATCGTGACCAAAGAGAGAGCACATCATCTGGCGGTGTTTCATCCCAATTTATACCTAAAGACCACAATAATTGAATAATATATTTAGTAAAGAATGTAATGGGAGCTAAAAAACCTAGTGGATCGAAAATTCTGGCTAACTCTGATAAGATATGACGTTTAGTACATGATCTTTCTATAGGTTCTACGTTGTATGAAAATGTATCCAAAGCTGGATGCCAATGTAAACCTAAGATTTTTAAAATACACTCGTCGTCCAAAGAAAGGGGACTATTAGACAAGTGAGAGGCAGGTAAATCACTTAATAAATTGGGGTCATTACTAGCCCACTTTCTTAGCTCGAAACCACCTCTCTTTAGAAGTTCAACTAGTTCATTTTTTAAATGACAAGCATTTTCCAGGGATGGGCTTCCTGTCACGACATCATCGATATAAGTGTCAAAATTAAGAACATTAGCTGCTAAAGGAAAATCAGCTTTTTCCTCCTCAGCTAACTGCAATAAAGTACGTATAGCAAGGTAGGGGGCCGAAGAAATACCGTAAGTAACGGTTTTCAAACGAAAATCTTGCACAGGACCATCAGATGTGAAGCGCCACAATATTCTCTGATAATCTGTGTGAGCGGAATTAATTAAAATTTGTCTGTACATTTGTTTGATATCTGCGGTAAATGCGATTTTATGAAGCCGAAAATTTAACAAAATGGTGACGATATCTCTTTGTAACTTGGGACCGGTTAAAAGGGTATCATTAAGTGAAGAATAAGGCGGAATTTTAGCGGAAGCATTAAATACTACTCGTAGTTTCGTAGTACTGCTTGAAGGTTTAAGAATACAATGATGCGGGATATAATAAGTTTTTTGAGAATCGGAAGGAGATATGAGAAGCTCCATGTGACCAAGATCTAAATATTCTTGCATGAAATCCGAATACTGTTTATATAAAGCGGGGTCTCTACGTAGTCTACGCTCTAAAGAAAGAAAATATTTTAGAGCTAAATTACGAGAGTTGGGAAAAATGGGTTCATTACTACGAAAAGGAAGTGAGACAATAAATCTACCCGTTTCATTGCGAGAAAAGGTTGTTATAAATTTTTGTTCGCAGAGTGTATCGTCAGGAGACAGAGAATTGACTTCTGGAACAGTTTCAACTTCCCAAAATTTTTTTAGAACGTCTTCTACGGGGGGTGTGGAAAGAGAACAAAAAAAAGATTTAATCACAGTAAAAGCTGTGATAGGCAGTTTTCCCATTAAAACATAACCAAATATTGTATTTAAAGCTATAGGATGATCGCCATTTCCAACAATTCGACCAGTTTCGATGATATTAGGAAAGACGTCAGCTCCAAGTAAAATATCAATTGCCCCTGGTATATTAAAAGCGGGATCAGCTAATTGCAAATGTTTAATATGAGACCAAGTTTCTGAAGAAAAACTAATAGTTGGCAAATTATTACAAATTTTCGGAAGTACTATAGCCATCAAATCTAAATAAGGCGTTGATTTTCCGAGCGGGCGGATTTTAAGAGACACTCCACTAGAACTAGTAAAAGTATGCATGGGACCCAAACCTTGGATTGATAGAGATGTATTAAAATGTGTTAGGCCTAACCTATGAACACACTTTTGCGAAATAAAACTTGTTTGGGAACCTGAATCTATAAGTGCCCTACATTTATGAAAATTACCGTATTTATCGGATATTTCTATTAAAGCGGTTGAAAGTAAAACGGGGGTGGTTTGTGGTGTGAAACCTGAGAAAGAATGTGTCGAAGTAGCGACGACCGCGGTCCCATCATTAGGTGAAATACTAGCTACTTGTTGCGTAGGCGTATCAGCTGAGACAGCCGGTATATGAGTATCGGTTTTTTCGAAATGCAACAGAGTATGATGTCTCTGCTGACATTTGCGACAGGTAGATGTAGAATTGCACGTTTTAAAAGTATGCGACGAACTTAAACAATTTACACACAATCGATTCTGTTTTGAAAAATGATATCTATCCTGAGGGGATTTATTATGAAATTCCTGACATTTATATAGTACGTGACCTTTCTTGCATAGAGGGCAAACTATCGAATTATTAGTATTGGCAAAAAATGACGAACTAGATGGCCGACTGGATGGTGTTAATGATTTTGTTGGTTTATTTTGCGAAACAGAAAAATTTAAGGTTTCTAAAGCATTACAATGACTTTCTAAAAAATCCATTAAAATCTTAAAAGTGGGTATTTCATTAGAATTAAAATGTAATTCAAAACGTGATATGGTCGTTGTATCAAGTCGGCTCAAGAGCATATGCATCAAAATAAAATCCCAGTGCTCTACGGGGAGTCCTAAATTTTCCAAAGCGGATAAATTTTCCTGAAAAATGTCTAGCAGATATCTCAAAGCCCGAAAATTTTCCGAATGTAATTTTTTAGCATTTTCAATTTCTACCCAATGGGCAGTAGTGAGTAAACGTTTATTCGAATAGCATTGCACTAAACGGTCATAAGCAATTTTATAATTATTTGCGGTCATAGGAACGCATTTTACAATATTAAGCGGAGGGCCTGTTAAAGAAGTCAGTAAATAGTTGAATTTATCAATGTCATTTAAATTTTGATTATTGTGTACCCTAGAATTATACATATCTATGAATGATGGAAAATTTTTCAAATCCCCCTTAAATTTAGGCAATTCAACTTGAGGTAAATTAATATGCGAAAAATTGTTAATAACGGGCGCTTGAACGTCCGTGTTTACAGAATTTGCCATGTTCTCAAATAAATCGGAATAAATTACTTTAATATCAAAGTATTCATTGTCAAATGATTCACGAACTTGAGCCTCAACTTCCAAATCAGATCCATCTATAACAGCTAACAAGGCGAGAATAGAATTATGATTTCTATCAAACTCTTTTTTAATCGGTTCCATAACTGCGTAGCGAACCTTAAAAGATCGACGTGAAGCCTGACTACCAATGGCCATTTGTGCAATATTATATAATTCGTGCATTTTGGTAATTTCGTTTTGTCGAAAAGTGCGTAATTTCTTTAATTTGTCCTCCATTGCAAGTAACTTAATTCGATAACAAATGCAAAAGTAAATAGGAAATAAAAGGTATTCAATATTTTTAGCGTCACAAAAACTGTCCTAACTGATAAGAGCCCGTGAACACGTTCGAGCCGCTATCGATATAAATTTTATATTTTACGCGATGCCTTGTTAATTCTAAATCGTACTTATATCAAATATAAAAATGGCGAGATTTGATGTTAAGGAAATTATGCTAATTTAATAAAGTAACTTTAAGCCGAAATAAAATACACTTATGGTCGAAAGATATAGTAAATAACGTGAAACTGATAACGATAATGAATTTAAATGATTTAAATGAAATGTAATTTAAAATAAAATGAAAAAAACTAAATTTGAAAGCGAAAAAACAATATATGAATGAAATATGCTAGAAGAGCAAAAAAAACGTAATCCTTGGCTCGATGGACCAAAAAAAATGTTAGGGAACTGAGAGTAATCCGCTAACGGGCGGTGAATAAAAATAATTTAATGTATATTAAAAAAAAGAAAGAGACAGTGGACTGTTGCGGAAAAAGAGATTTATATGGATCCTACCTTTACTCCTTCCAGAATCCAGTGGTCCAGCTTCCGGAGGCCTCCAGATAGGGAATCCCAAGATGTTGTTAATCTTCAAAGATCAAAATGACCCTTGTACACACACAAGCGGAAATATAAACACAAAAGCGAAGTTGATTAGTAATAATCTTTGCGGTATACGACACTCGTCTACAGTGACACGAGGTTAGACAGCGAATATTTCGTTAGGCATCACAAAAAATCTCTTTTTGTTAGCGCGCAAAGATACAGGGTGAGCCAAAAATGAAAGACGCACGAGTGCATTTTATTTCTACTTAAAGCTAGCGTTAAATAAAGTTAATGAAAGATAAAATTAAAGTAATATAATATCTATAATAATTAAAAATAAAACTAGTAAATAACTGTGGACGGAACAGACGCTTTCAGAATAATCAAGGGTTATTAAGAGAACAACCACGTGTCTGCATTCAGTATTTTAATTGATATTTGAGTAAAATACTTAAAATGTTATTAGATATATTCTAAAGGCTAGAAAATTATACACTCCTACTTGAAACATTCTATCGAAAAATATTGCAGAGAAGAACGAATATGTATTGGAAATATACGAAAGAGACGCACAAGATACGCTTAAAATATTAATTGATACTTAGGAAATATCCAAAGGGGATTTGGAAAAGCCATAGCCTAAGGCGAAATTCGTTGATTAGTTGATGTCAGGATCATATTGTGACATAAATCAATCAGCGATTATTATGCCCCTTAATATTCTTTCAACGGCTTATGTTAACTTACATCTAAATTTTTTTTCCTGTGATTTTGTAATTGCTAAAATAATATCAATCCAACCGAACCGGATAACACAAAAATATATTTCTAGATCATTCACTGTTTTAACAAAGTACAGAAACGGGTAATAAATTAAGGTAGTAATCGTAAACTTCTACAGTTTTCATTGACTGTTTAGTTCAAATTTACTGTTAAAGACATAAAGAATGTGATTGACGTGATATAGTATTCTAAGTTTAGTTTAATTTTATATTGGCGAATTCTCAACCTATGATGCTTTTATAATTTTATGTTCAGGAAACGAGATATTTCTTTCCTGTTTTATTTTTATGAAAAACAGTGAATCTCAATAATTTAAAACTGTAGTTTTTTATATAATGTTTAACTATTAAATATTAATAGCTAAGTTATTTTATGTATAAACCAATTTCAAAATATACAAAATCATATAAATCAGACAAACTCTATTTTATTGCTTTGTATATAAAATTTATTGTAAAATTAATAACAAAAAGGATTATATTTATGTGAAATATAAAAAATACTTCTATTTTTGTTACTGAATTATTGTGGTTGCTCTGAATTACAGAATGAGTAATGAATAATGATGCATTTTGTAGAAAATTTTACTTCATTTTTTTTTTCATTTAAATTGGGATCTATGTTTACCCATAACATAAATATTAAATCACTATCTGCTTTTACATCAATATTCATATATATTAAATGCTAGCTCATAAATATATATATTTTTCACGAGAATGTCAATGATTTAAATGACCTATACTGCAAATGGCGCTTCTGTGATAACCCACGTCCGATGGGGTGCTATAGAGCACAGTGTTCTTTTAAGAGGTTTCGCACAAGTACCAAGAATTACAAAGATTAAATAGATTAAATTCAAAGATCAAATATTTTAATGGATCTTCATTTTTTAACCCCCGACGTTAAAAGACGAGGTGTTATAGGCTTGAAGCCTTTGTATGTGCATGTGTCTCTCTGGCGCATCTTAGCTCTAAGACGACTGAAGCTATTTCAACGCGGTTTTTTGCTTGAAAAGCTGGCATTTGTGAAACAGTCCTTAGTCATGTTTGGTGGAAATCAGTTATACCGTTTCCGAGATTTTCTGATTTCATTGTTAAACACTCAGTGTAACGGACGTTGTGTTCTAATAAATGGCTAAGAATCCGGTGTTATTTCACATATTAAAGGTATTTAAACAGGTCGTTTTACAAAATACCTAGAACTTGATAGATTTAACTTAATTTTGTGATAACGCCTATTCCATTAGAACATGGTGGTTGATTCAGCGGAGATAGGTTTCCTTAAGGAGGTGCAACCTTTTTATGTTTTTGTTGTGATTAGAATAGTCACACAAGGCAATTGATTTTTTTAATGTGTGTTGGTATTGTAAAACATATGTGCCAAATTGAGCAATTAAATGTAGAGAAAAATAAGATAATATATAGGGTCATTCCAAACCCACATGAATAAAACTTTGGTGATATCATCCCCACTATCATATACAATACTAGGACACCATTCTATGTGCATACATGCGGGTACACTTTTCAGTAGCTTATCCTACTCTACGGTCTGGATCATCCTGTAAAAATAGATTTTTTGAATACTTGATACTTCTAAAAAAATTTTTTGAAAATGTTATATCTGTTTATACAACTGTGCAAAATATATAGCATAGAATACATTTTTAAGTTTTATACTAAAGACACTTTTTATCGTTATTGAGCTGCTGAATAATTAATTCATATTTACAACCCCTTGATCTACTCCCAGTCTTTGCGGTATTGTTTTATAACTGAAGCTAATGAGTATTTCTTTCATTGTTAGCTCAAAGCAAATTTCCATTATCTAATACTTAATATTTCAGTATCAAACTTAATAGCAGAGCCTCTTAAGTAATAAACGTAACAAGTCCGCATTTCAACATTTTCATGTTGTTTTAATGATATTAGATAAATGTTTTACGACCGAAAAAAAAGACAATTATAAGAAGTAAGGGAACACGGTGATACATCAGATATGTATGTGGGATATACGAAGGTAAATTTTATGTAGTGGAATACGTTGAGCTTCCGGTAATTAGAAAGAAGACAAACTGATTATTACATGACATAGAGCCAAGAAACCTGATCTTGATCAGCATTTTATATTAAATATTACAAAGAGATAGATTTATAATGGTCCTTGATGAGTGGGCCAATGCAGTAGGCGATACCGACGTGGTAGCCATGGCCATCGCAGCCGAAGTAAATATTGTTTACGATTATCAAAAATCTTTATCTTGCCATCATATAGCAGGTTCTTAGATACAATACATTTGTATTGTATTGTATATTGGACTTTCTTTGGGGGATTTCTTGTTTAACGATCGGAATCCGATAAATTAGGTGTTACAAATTTTAAATTCTACTTGATTATGGTTAAAAACACTTAAATCTTGACAAACAATCGAAAAATACCTTAAAATAATCCATTTTAAATTTGAATTGAAATGTTACTACTGAGCACTCATGTTGTCATATGTTGCATTGTCAGTAAACAAACGTCATTTTGTACTATAAGCACATATTATTTTGCAAAGTTTTACCACTTCATAATGAAAACTAAGTGTTTCTTTGTGCCAGAATGCAAAAACACATCCATGTACGTACCTGGAAGAGTTTTAGTGAGAGTACCAAAACACTTTTACGAAGGTAAATTTCCAGAAGTAGCTTTAACAAATCCCGCATTAGGCTTTACTCGTAAAACGTAAATAAAGCGAATAATATGTTATGTTTACCACTATTTAAATGCGATCTAAGCCACTAATAAAACCAATGTCGTCACCACAATCATAGCGTGATTTGCATACTCGTTCAATTATTGAAACTTTATATTGTTTATTTGTTGAAACTTTAATTTCATGGACGATATTGCTGCTATTTAAATATCAAGAGGAGCTTTAGTATATCAAGTACTTCATTTTAATGATATATAAGCAAATTTGCATATGGTGAAAACACATAATTGTATCGAGGCCTTTAAGATTTAAAGTAATAAGGTCACAAATTCGCATCAGGGGTTTTGTCGCCCGATGCAGGCCATATTTTGTAGTCGTCAGAGATATAAAAGAGAATCATTAGTTTAGTTCATATAAGCTTTAATTTATACTTTATAAAAATACTCAAGAGAACAGTTTTAATGTCTTGTATACCTTGGTATTTTTGTGCACTCAATTGCCCGTGCTCAAGACTGTGCGATGTGCAAGGCCCAAGTTGATAATTATTTAAAATAATTGGCGTATTTAATTTTACTGTCGGATGTGTGAGAAGCGCCGATATGGCCACTCTCATCTACAATAATGGTTCTATTTAATTTTACTGTGCGATAATAAGACATGTTTGTATAAAGCATGACAGTTTACATACATCTGCCAATCATCCTCTGTAGCGAATATTACCTAATTTCAATAGAGTATTCTACTATGTACCATTTTACAAATGTTAATAACTTCAGTTATAATTTTTTTGTCTAGCAGAATTTGTCGTGTTTAAAAGATATTCGAAATCGAGAGCACCTGGCTGCAACTTTCTGGCGATTACTCTGTATAACGGTTACAGTTCAGTTCAATTAGGAAGTAGTTCTCCATTTACACATTAAATAGTTTTGCTGCCAGAAAACGTAGTATTTGTTTTTCAATTATTTTTTGCTTGGAATACAGGGAACCAACAAAGGCCATAAAATTTAATTGGCGTTCCGCCAGTACCACTTACCTTACAGTGGCGTCACTCTGAATGGTTTTGTACATTATGTATACGGATTATAATTACTTACTAAAAAAAGGAAAAATGAAAACCAAGGTGAAATGTTGCAAAACTTAAGTAAATAGGATATTACGGATGAAAAACTTATCGGTCGTAGATCACATATTGCGGAAAATAATGGTATGTTATTAAGTATATGAGCGCTTATGAGTGAATAATGGTCATAATCGCGAATGTAATACTAAACTTTTTCTACACCCATTAAACAAATAAATTAGACTAAAATTTGATAACATTGATCGATACCTACTCATGGGAAATGCATACGTTGAAAAACGTAAACAAGCAATATAGCCCCATTTTCCATTTAAATATTTTTATTGCCTATTATATATAAATCTATCTTAAATCTAGGTACCTCATTTATTTTAGTGAGTACTATATAAATAAATACATTTATATATAAAACATAAACTATAATTTATCAAAGACAAAAACATAATCGATGTGAGCCGTTGGTATGGCTGGTGCATCGGGTGACCTTGAGATTTATTATAATTAAAAGCTTTGATAAAATACCTCAGTAAAAAACTTTCATATTTAGTATCTTTGAATTATACCTCAGTTCAATATTCTGTCATTAGTTCGAGAGCATGTAGGGGCGGAACGAAAATACATTTTTATACAGGAAAAGCTTACGAGAAAAACCTGTTTAAAATTTTGTCATATGTATAAAAAAAATGGGTTTATGAGTTAAGAGAATTTGGGGGGGGAAGGGTCGATTTTTTATATTATCGACGGGTAGGGGGCATGGTGAGGTTGTGGGTGGATGTTTGGGGGTTTGTGATTTTGCGGGTGGTATGTCATATATGGCGTTTGGTTATGGTCACCGTCTTGTGTAGTAAAGCAATATAGCGATACAACAAGAGTTGATCGGAGTCGATTTCAAATATGATTGGGAGTGATTTTTTAATTTGTATTTGTGATTGGCTGTATGCGGTGAATTATGAATCGATAATTCACTACAGTGACTTATAGGTAAGATTTTTCCCCAAAAAAATGCTAATAATTGTCATGTAATTAAACAGATGTAGAAAATAAATTAACAACACGTAACAAATTATAGAATTTTGAAGCCCGTGCAAGTGCACGACCTTGGATCTACTTTTCATTATTTTTTAAGCAACTATAGTTTATTATAGTTTACAAGAAACGGCTTATTCATTCACATACACATATAAAGACATACAGCGTCTATGAAATGGATTTTCGTACAATTATTTCTGCTGCCATGGTTATTAAAAAAAAAATAAAAAATTCCGGCTGTATATACCTATTTGTTTAAATCGATATATAATAAGGAAATTATAATCAATATTTTACTGTTACTTTGCAACAGTCTCTCAAAAGTATTAGCATTATATTTTGATGTCTAACGAACCATAACATTTTTATAGGCAGGGTAAAAATTAAACGCATTTGCCGACGCCATGGACCAATAAATTCGACAGGCAGCAGACGAGATCGTTAGAAACAAGAAAAATAAATACCAATTTAAAAGTGTAGTATGTAGTAAGTTTGAAAGATACCCATTATATAGAGCACGTTTACATTATAATATAAATTGGTGATTTAAAGTTTGTAAACAATTATTAGTGAAGGCATGTTTGAAAAATAAATGTCTTAAAATCAATCCAAAATGTCAAAATTATATGCGAAGATCGTGGCATAAAGTTTTAAATAGCTATTTCCAATCTCTTGAGCAATTCCTGAAATTTTATTTCATAATAATAATAATAGTAAAAATTGTGTTTATTATACAATAAATACTATACGAATAATCATAATAAACAATAGTACTAAATGATAATAACATTTACAAGATTCATGGATACTAATAGAAGAATCGCTGAAGTATTTAAACAAAAATACTAGTGCGTGATTGGAAAAACGTAATTAATAAGTAAATAAATCATAAATACATATTAAATTAAATCGTACATGATATATGCTCATGTTACAAAAGTTTAATCCCTAATCAGTTTAATCCTATAAAATGTTTTGAATAAATCAAAATAAATGGAATTAAAACATATATTTATAATAAGGATAGGTACCTGTTATATGAGAAAAAATTTCTCCCTTCCCTATAATAATATAATAACATAATCCAACACAGTAGACAACCACCATATCCAAAGTCTTGGTTGCCCTGAAGTGGGTTGCGCACTTGTAAAAACGTAGACAGCAACTATAACCCCCCCAATATTGCCGGTGTTGGTTCTATGACCGAACCTAGTATACAATGGACAGTGTAATTATGTCTGTTTCGCTTTTTCTAGAAAATCTCAAAAAGCATGAGGTTAAGAGCAAATATGTCCCTAAACAAAATCAGAGTTAAATTTCCTACAAAAAAAGACTATTTAATTTTTTTGTAACCCTAATCATTTCTGAGATATAGGAAGCGGAAAATGGGTTAAAAGATCAATTTTTGCGGAAATCGTAGGTAAACTTTTCTAAAATCGTTTTTAAGTCTTTCTTAAATTATTCCTGACCTATTGGTGGATTGTTTATTACGTAATTAGGTGCACAGTTACATTTTCGGTCAAACTGCAATGTACTTATGTGGAGGGCGGATGGGGGGATTCATTTTACAATCGTTCGATATAAAGAGATCAGAGATTTCAGTCACGGCTTGTTTATTAAAACGAACAGTGAATTGAATGAGCAGGTGGTGATGGGTTTCTTAAAGAATGTATGGGTATGGGGGAACTTGCAAAGGGATGCTTGTCCCAGGCACATAAAATTCATGTAATCGGTAACATTCAACATAAATTGAAAAATGTTGTTCTTCCAGTGTACGCCTTCACTGGATGCGATTGTACCTCATTTATTCTTCGAAAGGGTAAACACCTTGCTTTGTCAAAAATCAGTCGTGATAGAAACCTCAAATAAATGATTGAAAGTTTCAAAAATGCTGATGCCTCACCAGATTCAGTAGCTGAAGCACGTGAAGCTTTGTTCTATGCTCTCAATGGTTCTACAGAAAAAAACTTAAACAGACTCCGCCACAGGTTGTACACAAAACCAATTGCAAAGCAGCCAGTGCATGCCCAATTTAATTTGGCTGCACTCCCTCCTACATCAGGGGCAGCTCGTCAGCAGTATCATCGAGTGTTCCACCAAGTTCAACAGTGGCGTGGAATTGACATGAAACCATTACAATGGGGTTGGAAATTTACGTCCAGTCACCACTCTCAAAGCAGCTGCACCTGATGACCTCTTGAACCTAATCAGCAGCAGTTGGAGAGATTATTTCATATGTGCCAATTGTGCAGGCCATGGTTGTTGCAACAGAGACATAACTGATGAAATAGTACCTGAAGATGACTTTTTTGTTACGGGTGAGGATACTGAAATTGAACAGGAAATCGACCCAGAGGAAGTTGACTGAAATACTGAGCAAGAGGATGTTTACCCACAAATGGATTTCTAGAGAGTGTGCTACCATGTTTATACTAAGCTACTTGTATTTCATTAATATTTATAATAAAATTTGTTTTGTTTGATTCATAAGATGAAATGAAATGTTTATTATAAATATGCCCACTCCTTTTCCTGTTCAATCATTCACCCTGCCCCCCCCCCTAACATATAACGCAATTGCAATAAAAATGTAAATGTACACTGATAACATAATAACCAATCAACCAATAACCAAGAACAATAATTTAAAAAAGACAGAAACAATTTAAGATAATTGTATCCACGATTTTCGCAAAAATTGATCTTTTATCCCATTTACCACACCCTATATATCAGGAACGGTTAGGATTACAAAAAGAATGAAACGCATAGGAAATTTAAGGTTTAGGAACATATTTCCTCATACGTTTTGAGATATTCGAGAAAAAGTGTGAAAGAAACACATTCCGACCTTTACCACCCCCTCCCACCCTGTACCCTCTTGGACTTTTCAGGGCGTACTAAATCAGACCTTTGTTGTTTTGAATATCCGGGTAAAATGCTAATGTTACTAGACTGTATTTGAGATATTATTATGATACATACATAATTGAAGAATTAGTTAACTTATGTGAAGGAAACTTCATTTAAATTATACGAACAAGCTCCAAATAGATGATTACATAAAATTACATGTTCCGTGTAATCCATTTCTGTGATTAAGCACTACAAAATGGAAGTTTATTTTGTTAGCTTATAACTAAAAATTTCAAAAGTATGTATATTTTTCACATAATGAATACGTTGTCATTAAAATAAATCATATTTCTTTAGACATCTACATATGTTATGCAATCATGACGAGGAGATTGTGAAATATAATTAAAACATTAATCGACTTACCAGAAAGAAGTTTAATTTAAATGATACGAACAACTTTCTGAGAAATAGTTTTTGCATTCCATCCTCCCCTGCAAACGTTTTTCCAGGGCTTTATTTTAGCACAGCACATAGACCTTATAGCGGAGAGCTCGACCAGTAAGTGAGGAAAAACGCTTATTTTAAACATTGTGACTCAATCACTCAAGAAACAGGTACTACACGTTTTGTGTAATCATGAGCAGGAGGTTTGTTAGTTGTCAAATATAATACTCATAGTATTGAATGTATAATATTTTTTTTTTAATTTTAAAATTACCAGATCAACAAATTAATGTTATACATGGTACATTTAAAATAAACATTACATAACATACAAATCTAATTGGACTAGCCTAACATTAATTTTTATAGAGTTCATGATAATTTAATCTTCACAATTATATATATATATGACATATTTTAAAGGTCCTTACTCAGATTCACTATTGGAAATTAATATGTCCTGTGGTAGCCTCTTCTTCAGTCTGTTGTGTTGAGTTTTTTGTCCAAGTCGTAAGTTCACAGCACTATCGCATTTATTAATATTATTGAAAAAATGTTTGGCACTATTTTTAATAAAATCTTCTAGCATTGGTACACCAAGTTCGCGGTGAATTTGAGAATTACGCATATACCAAGGGGCATTTACAGAAATTCTTAGAATTTTATTTTGGAAAGTTTGCACTTTTTTTATATTCGTTTTGCTGGTAGTTCCCCAGATTACACAACCGTATGTTATCAGAGGTCTTAAGATGGATTGATAGATGAGAATGGCACACTTGGTTTTTATTGAAGATTTCCTGTTGATTATAGACATTGATAGTCGAGCGTACGCTTCGTTAAGTTTTTTGTCAATATGGTAGCTCCAGGTCAGCCTTCTGTCTAAGTAAATACATAAGTATTTTATTGCACTGTCTGCGGGATTCCATGGTACTCTTTCATTATTGATTATTATATTGTTTGGGTCTCGCGGTCTTCTTAGTGTAAATATTTTCGTTTCACATTTTAACGGATTTAGTTTAATTTGCCATTTTCTAAAATATTCCTGTAGTAATATAATGGGCCTTTCCCTCATGACTGAATTTTACTACTTCACTATAATCAAGCCATATAATAAACTGCAATGTAATTTTATTTTAATTTAGTTTCTTCCAATTTTTTACGTTCTAAAAAAATCAGTTTTATTTCAGGTAATTTGAAACGTAAGTTTTAAGGCGCCATGCGTGACGTCACACTGATTAGACCAATAAAAGTCGTATTCTTAATGAGGATCCTCTATTGCCAGATGTATGTCTTTTTACATGAACATCGTATTTCCGTTATCAATTGTCTACTTTGAATAGCGCATTTTTTCGTTACAAAGTATTCTTCGTTTTTCTGACACTAAATAAAAGCAAAAATTGTATCAACTTTTGACTGTATGAGTTTCTAAAATCTATATATCAGATTTATATTCTCTATTTTTGTTCATTTGGTTCACATATGGTATAAGGCCAGTTTCATTTGGTAACGCTGTACTGAAATGTTCAAACTTTATTCGATAACCTCACTTTCTATTGTTTACGTTCGATACGAAAATTAATTTTGCTGTCTTCTAATTATAAAATGCCGCTTAAAAAGGTTTGTTTTGTACCAGTGTGTCCAAATAATAGTGAAAATAGTACGAAGTTATTTTTGCGAGTTCCAACAAATTTGGAAATTCGAAAATTATGGTGGAAAGTTGCAAAAGTTCCAGGTATTGTTTATAATGCTCCTGGATTTTTCTGTTGCGAAGATCATTTTAACGTATGTATATATTGTTCTTTCTTTTAGTGGACCTTTTACAAATATGTCTTCACATTTACTCATATTTTTAAAAGAAATTAATACTATAACACCAAACAAGAAGTAAACACGCTGGGCTGCACTCTCGTGATTTATGACAGATATCTTCTTGGCACTGTCAATAGTGTCAATGGGCGTCATAAACGCACGTTCTCAATTAAGCGTTACCACTTTGCAATATGAGATTCTATTGGTAGTTCTTCATAAATGTACTTCAGGCACCAATAGAATTGCAGGTTGTGGAAAGCAAGGCAGAGAAGTGAGGTTCTTTTTGAATGCACCTTCATAGCTAATTCTGACGGCCGTTTAATCTCATACTGATTGGTGCAGTTTATGATGACGTCACATTGGCGCCCGAAAGCTATCGTTTCAAACTGCTGTTCATTTACGGAACATTTGTATTTTTTTTGTGGTATTTTATGCGCTCAGAAAAAAAATAAAAATTCATTTTTAGTAATATTTTGATAGGCTCTTTCCAAAAACACAATAAAAAAAAATTGAGGGAAAAGCCCATTGCATCTTGTAGAACTTGTGCAGCTGTGTTTATATCTTCGTCTTGCGTTATGACTGCGGTATCATCTGCATACATTGCTACTATTGCTGAAGGTGGATGTGGTATATCATGTAGGAATATATTAAAGAGAACTGGTCCCAAAAGTGAACCCTGTGGTATAATATTTTATAAGTTTGGTATATTTGGTTTTATTTTGGTCAATTATTAGTTTCAATAGTTTAATCTCCAGTCTTGCATTGTACTTACTATACTATAGGTATATTTAAAGAGTATGCTTCACTGATATCTGTATTTTAGATAAATACAGATTATTTTACTTTGTTTTATTCGGTTAAATTGTGATCATACTTGTGAGAGTAGAAGTGTTAAAAAAGCAAAAATGTTCCTTATATGTTGCATTTGACATGTTATATTTAAATTGTAATTCTTCGTGCTGAGTCTATTTTATTACTATTTTTGTGCTTCAGCACAGTTGCTCTGAATTCAAATTGAAAGTTTGAACCCGTATCAAATATGTAGCCGAGAAAACGGACGGGCCATTGTAATATGAGTGGGAAATCATATTAATGGGCTGATACACAAGTCTGTCTAGTCCTGGCTAAGGATGTTATAATGTAGATGTCATATGCAGCAAGGCACTTACATTGTTCATATAATGCACAGTCAGAGGTACATTAATCTATACACAAACAGTCCAAGGCATGAAATTTTCATTATTGCAATATTTAAAATTCTTTGTTGGTTGTTCATTTGCGTGTCGAGTGTTAAACGCTTCTTCCATTTTTCACCTTTTCTCTGGAGAGCAGTAAAATCAATATTATCGCAATTCTCTTCTCTTGCTGAAAATAAAAAGGGTAAAATTTAATTAAAATTAATAACTATTACCGCAGGACTGGGGTTGTATAAAATAAGTAATTGAAAAAACGAACCTAAATAAATACAATATTTTGCCTTTAATAAAAGCCCTTCCATTATAATTTAGAAAGAGAATTTAATTTAGGTTATATACAACAGATGGCAAAATGTTATTACCGATAAATATGAATTTTCATATATAGATAGAGCAGAATGCTGTAATGCGATATTTAATTACATTTTTATTGATAATTTGCATGTTGATAATATAATTATCTTTATGACATATTTTATTATTGTTGATTCTATGCATATTAGAGTGGTTAAGAGGAATAACAGTTTACAACGTTATTATCTATGTTTAAAGGGAAATTATTTAGATGTTGTTGATTATTTAAATATTGTTAGATAATTTTTAATATTAGATGAAAACTCGAAATAGTATTCACTATGTATGTATGGGAGAAATATAGCAATACTAAACTACAATACTTTATGATCATATTATTATAATTTACAAATAAAAGTTTGTAGTACAGTTATGTGTGATATCCACTATTTTAACAAAATCGGAAGAAGAAACATCCTTAAAATAAGCGAACGTTACAACCTATTTGATGATGAAGGTAAAATTTAATAATAAATCTTTACATTATCCAAATATTACAATTTTTGTTCATGATTGTAGGTAGTTGTTAATCGTTGGGATAGTAGAGCATGTTCATGAGAAGAACTAACTTTTCTTCAGCTTCAGAATAATAAAGGCATGAGACCATTTGTTTTAATAGATTCCTAACACAAAGGAAAATGTGCGAAGAGAATTTACAATTTTCATTGGGAAGTTTGAAGGTATGGATCTTGTGGAAATGTTTCGAAAATATTCGTTTCTTCTTCCGTCACCAAGAATTGAACACTCAAGATTCTTCCTCGGTTATCGAAGCAGAAATTGTACTAGACAGTGTGTTGGTACAAATACCATAGGTGGTACCTAGAGAAATTGCAAAATGTTTAAAGTTGCCGAATCCTTCCAGATATACCAGACACTGTTTTAGATGAACATCGATAATTTAATAATGGTGTATAAGAAACGATTTTTTATTTATCAAAATATTACTAAAATAAGACTTTTTCTATATCGAAGACATTCACTGATTCAGGAGTAGTTTTTGATGATAAGGTATTTTTCACACGTGATTCAAAAATGAACTTTCGTGGACAAAATTCGATGTAGCCCTGAGTCTTGCTTGAAATAACTAAATTTTTTTATAAGTATTCTCAAAACAATACTTTACAACGTCTAACTGTCCACGATGAGGCAAATTGGCTAAAAATCTTATTTTCTTTTGTTTTTGACAAATTTTTTGAGAAATAGGAAATTACAGTGAAATGGCGATGATGGACCTTCCTACGGCTTTTTAATTGTTGTGCATTATGCTTTTGGGTCGTTGATTATGAATATGATATTCGTATTACTCAAAAGTGGTACAATTTTGAGAAATTGGCCATTTTTTGGGGGTTTTTGAAAATTTTTCGAGGTTCTTATTACATAATTTATTAAACTATAATATGATCATAGTATTTTAAGCTTTTTGGATCGATAAATAAAGAAGTATTGATTTTTTGAATATCAATTAAGAAAATTCATTATCTTACTAATCTTACTAATATAGAAAATTCAATATATGTTTGTTTGTTTGTTTGTTTGATTATAACTGAAAAACTGCTTGACTGATTCAGCACAAATTGTCAGAGAATATTGCGACAAAATTTGGAAGGTATCATAATGTCATTAAAATAATTTTTGTGAAAATTGCATTAATTTCTGTGCTTAGAGACCGGAAAAATCAATTTTTAAAAAATTTGTAACGAGTATTTTATTTAATATACTAAATCAAAATTTGGGCAGTTACGCGTTGTAAAGTATTGTTTTGAGAATACTTAAAAAAAAAATTAGTCATTGCAAGAAAAACATCTGAGAAAATATTTGTCTTATTAAAAATACTTTTCATTTCGGTATCTCAGACCACTATAATTTTCAGTTGTGGGATATACAGCAATTATATTATATAACCATGTTACAGACACATGGATAATTTAGAAATCGTTCAATATAGGTTTTTGGCAGTGCTTATATACAGCCTAAAGGCAAAAATGCATTGTATTTGGAAGACTGCGTAACTAAATCGTCAATAGTTCATTTGTTGACTAGGGAACGAGTTCTTCATAAAAAGGCATATATATAATTCCAGTCTACTCCTCTCATGCTGGCTGTGTCTCCGTTGTCATGGATATTCGTTGGTGATTGTATTACCTCAGGTGATTTTTTAATTATATTAGCACAGTATTGTGTATACGTGTGAAAAGTTAATTAAAAGTGATGGGACATCGTAAACAGCATTTTAACTAGTATAATAGAAAATAAATACTATTATCCATCAACAGATATGTAAACACAAAACAAAGTTTTATGTTTTAATATCTATTCTAATCAGTAGACTAATTGTTTGTAATCACTGGGAGTCTTTGATTTCGTTGCAATGCTACTGTAATTATAATACGTTTAACTAGTTGCTCTTCATTTAGGGCGTAATTGGCATTTTTTCAATATACCTACTATTTCATTAATAAAATGTTTGGTGAACACATTAAGATTAGATAAACTAGCAAACATTATTATCAAAAAATATGTAATCCAATTTGTCTACCGTTTATACGTTATTGATTATTATATACAGGGTGATTCTAAATTAAGTTTCAAAATGTTATCAGATCGTAGAGCTAATGGAACTAATTAGGATTTCTAATAGGGAAAATATATCTTCAAGGGGGAACGCAATTACGAGAGTTTCATTAATATTTAGCGTTCATGCTAAACTACGCCCAAAAAATCAATTAATATATTGTTTTTAGAATTACGTGCCAAAATTTGCAAAACGGAACACGTTTCGAGACATTTCGATGACTGTCCGTTAGTCCATCTGTCACAGGCATTTTTCTCGAAGACTGTTTAGCATAGAAAGTTGAAATTTAGCACACACAATTGTGGGAATTTGTGGCCCAAATACAAACGTAAGGTACAAAAAACAGAGTTTGATTTTGGGGGACAAAATGGAAAGTTAAAAAAAAATAAAGTCATCGTGTGGAATGTCAAATGAAAGATTGTCAAAGCAATAATTCAAAAATATAATTTGCTTCTGTCTTGAATTGTTTAATATTTGTCCCAAAAGATGCTTAACAGTCGCTGTGCCTCAAGCCTATTTAAAAAAAAATCATGTAAGCTGTATATTGAACGAAAATTGTCAGGATGGCATTACCTTAGATACGCACCAAAAATATACACACTGCGGAGGAACCGAAATATCTTTAAGTATGCAAATTAGGTACAGTTTTGTGCAATAACTCATTTTTTGTCGATCTTACGCTCCAGATGGTGATATCTAAGGCTAAATATAATCAAATTCTCTACATACATATATACATTCTCTACATACATATATACATTTTTTTACTCAGACCAATAGCTTCCGATAGATACAGAGACGAAATGTCACAACTATACGCTGAATTGGAAACTTCTTTTCCTTAAGACGAGCCTTCTGATTTCGTTTCTCAAGTCTGCTATCCTTTTTCTGCACTCACGTAGCGGTTGATCTTTCGTTTATAATAATAACAGCGGCTATTTTTCATCAACTCCTCAACAATTTTGTTTCGTAACATTTGTAACTTCTAATTTACTTAGTAAAGTCTTCTAAAACAAGACGAGAAATTTCAGAGTCATCATTTGTCATACTGGTCTCTTACTGCTAGATTTTCAAATGTTTGTTGGTCACTAGACAGAAACCCATGCTGTACGAAAAGAATTATACCTAGAGGGTAAACTATTAATTACTTTGGAGTATATTGCACTGGTGCTAATAGTTTCTTTTACATCTTTTAGCTATCTAACAAATAGTTCAATGGATGAAATATGTTCTATATTTTTTTAATATTCGGGCACTTTATACTCATAAAATATGCCAAAGTAATTCTCTAGATAGGTTTTGTTCATATATTGCAACTAACCTTGGCCACATTTCGGCTGTATTTTCATAATTTATCAAATGTTGCATTTGATAGTACGTAATGGTCGTCAACAAAATAACTTGAGCACTCTTGAAATTTTTTTAGCCCATGCTTTCCACTCAGACTACTTTGATTTGCTGGTTCATTGTCTGTACCATTTTAAACAGAATAGTAACAATGAATTTCCGTAGTTACGTCGATTAAAAACAAACCATCTTCACTTTTTGATTTAGGCAATATCCAAGCTATAAATTTCTCTTCATTAATTTTCCAAAATTCTAATACATTTTGCAGTATATTTTCTATGCAAGCTATTGCGAGAACACGACTCCATCTGGAGATTAAAGCACTCTTGTTATTTCAAATCTAGGACAGTCTATATAGTACATTAAACTTAGAGTTGAACACTTCGCAACTGATCCTATTTCTAAATGTTAAATCCATTTACAAATTACCAAATGAGTAAAAATAATATCAGAACACTTGTCTCTAACAGGATTAAATCTTAGTTAAATCCGTTAATGGTCGACTCACTTCATTTAATAACCTTACTTAATAAACAACACAATCAAAATTATACTAAGAGGATTTGTACAGATTTGTATATTTATCAAACAGCTTTTAATCGGATTATGACGGTTATTCGGTGAAAAGGCGGAAATTATTACAATGTGTATCCTGCCCCTGAATATGAACGTACTTTCCATAATTGAGTGGACATAATGCGAAAAGGACCGACAGAACTGTACTCAACATTAAAACCGTTATTGAATTACGTTATACTCAACATAATTTAAATGCTACTTCACTAACTAAAACTACCAAACTCTCCTTTGAATGTCCTCATAAAGTTAACGTTTTCAGCACACTTGAAGTATTTCTATAAAGTGAACGGGAATAGTTTACATTGACAAAATACTCTTAAGGGGTGTACTTGAGCGTACTTTTTTTTAAATAAATTTTGGCTGAAATGTTATATTATACGTTATTTGAATTTCAATCATGCTTCTTGTACCAACCCACATGGAATATATTTGAAAAATTTAATCATTCGCTATATTCTATCAGTCAATCAGAATATGCTTCACTGCCCAAAAGAACACAAACCCTTGATGACAAGGTATAAAAAAAAAATAGTCAAAATTGTTTTAAAAAATGTATTCAGACGAACTTAAAATGAAAGGCGCCTTTATACAGGGTGCGCCAGTTAAAATTGCCAGGCATAATATTTCTGAAAATAATATAGGTATTTGAGTTCAATTGCTAGTAGGTATGTATAAATGGCTTCAGTTTCGGATACAAATCGTTCTTTAATTTCTTGAGATGTCGATGGCGCCCTGCTGTAATGAAATTTTTCAGTGCCAGGTACTGTGAAGTGGGGGACGCTCAATAAAGGTTAAAATTTTCAATCAGCTTTCGTTATATAACATGTTTTCTAAAATACGACCGTTTTCGAGATATTTGAGTTTAAATGTTGTAATTTATTGAAAACTAAAATTTATGTAATAGCTCAGTTGTCAGAGACAGAAATTGATTAAAACCAGTCAGTAAATGTTATATGGCTGAATTTTTCAAAATAGGTATTTTTGTTGATGGAGAATACGATAAAAAAAGTTTACAGGTGTAAGATGCCGGCGACCCCTAAAAAAATTGGAAATATTGACTGAAATTCGGTTTTTGGCCAATCTCTCGAAAAATAAACAAAACGTATAAAAAGTCTAATAGCACTTTCATTCGATGACTTAAAAAAACACAAAAAAATACTTTAATCGAGGGTGTCTCAGGGTTGCGGGCAAATTAAGTCTGGTATACAATCTCATTGTATATCTCAAAACCTACATTTTGACGTAAGTTTTATTCATGTATTCGATGACACAAAAAATCGTGACAGGAAGTGACGTCAAAATTGCAAGACGCGGGCAAAATTTGCTTATGTGAAAAGTGACTCCCTGTATGTTTGTGGTAGTATTTATGCACTCACACAAAGTTTTTCATGTATCTTATTCATAGGAAATCTGTATAGCCGGCTCTCCACCTGAACGTGGCGAAACATCAATACGGCTGGCGAAGCGTGCGCGGTCTCGGACGCGCTGCACTAAATTTGTTGTAACTTTGGAACTAATTAATGAAATTGACCTTAACGAAGCTTAAATGAAACGAGCAACATGTGGCTATTGTACTATCATATTTTCAAATAATATAAAAATGACTGTATGTAGGAATAGTACATATATGAAAGCTCTACCATTTCTACAATTTTTAAGATATAAATCTGAAACGTTCACATAATACTCTTGAAGTAATTTTTAAAAAGATCGGATGACTAGGTATGTCAAATAATTTGTGTATTATAAGATATCATAGCTTATTTTATCCCTAGTTTCACAAATTTTGGAGCAAAGAAATGTTTTTCTTTTATGTTCGTAAAATAAAGAAAGTTAATTCAATCTTTAAGATAAATCCCCTTAAAACATCTTAAAGTAAAAATTTCAAGCTTTAAAAATCGCACCTACAAAAATCTAATAACACGATTTAAACTAGAGTAATAAATGGCTAAAGTTAGTTATACATATCAAATTTTATCACTTTTTCAAGATTTTGAAATTTTGGAAGTGTACATCTTCAATAATAAATTTTTGAGATTTTTTCCTTCGTCGAATTTTTTTATACATTACTTCAAGAGTAATATGTGAAAGTTTCAGATTTTTATCTTAAAAATTGTAGAAATGGTAGAGCTCTCGGAAATCTCTTTATGTTCCAACTTCATATATGTACTATGCCTACATACATTCATTTTTATATTTGAAAATATAATAATACAATAGCCACATGATTCTTGTTTCATTTAAGCTTTGTTGAGCTCAACTTCATTAATTAGTTCAAAAGTTACAATAAATTTAGTGTAGCGCGTCCGAGATCGCGCACGCTTCGCGAGCCATACTTATGTCAAAGATTAGGGAATTTTTGCTTACGTTCACGTTCCATTCTCGTGCGTTAAACAAAAAAATCTGGAGACTACATTCTTGATCGTACAAAAAAAGAATTTTTGCAAATATTTTCGATATATTTTAGGGGTCGCCGGCTCCCTACAGCTGTAAATTTTTTTATCGTATTCTACAACAAAACTACTTATTCTGAAAAATTCAGCCATAATATATTTAGTGACGCCTTAAAAACCCTGACGAGTGCGCTCTAACTATTTTAAAATAAATTTTAGACAATAAATCACTCAGACGTTTCTTCATGGTAAGATAATCATAAAATATTAAATAAAATGACAACACAGTATAACTGTGGTGATGAATTTAGTCATAATGAATATATTAATTAAATAATATAATAATGTCATAGAAAAAAAATTAGAAATATTATGTCCAATCCAAGTATAAATTCAAGCAACAGTAAAGCTCAAATAAATTGACATATCGCTTGTGTTCTATTCGTTTGTTTATTTTGGTTACATGCGTGGCACACTCACCAATAGTCCAGGCGACAGGAAGATTTTCCGTATGTTATTGTGACAAGCTCACCTACCTCGCTGATTTTTAGCCCCCCTTAAAAGTATCCCAAATGCGCAAAATTCCATATTTTTGTTAAGTCCTGGGGGTGGGGAGGGGGCTGAAAGTTGCAAGAATTGTTTTTCAATTATCTCTACTGCTATTAAAGCTAAGACAGAAGCGACGATACCAGTGAAGAGGGCGCTTTGCTTCTCATGACTTTCGTCGTAACTGCAACGGTTTTCGATTGGGGGGTGGGGCAAACTTTTTCGGAACAACTATTTTTTAAAACAGAATCATTCATTTACAACGTGCTTTTTTTAAAAAAATGAGTTATTTTTTGTTTGCTTATAATTGTATTGAAACATATTCTTTATAGGATTTTGTAAACAGCAGAAAAAATAACTATCTATAACTAAAAGAAAAACTATGTGTAAAAATGTTAATGAAAACTTTGCATTCTTTCGATAACCTGAATTCTGGTTATGCCACCAAATTAAAATCCTAAAATGAATTTGTCTAATTTCGTATTTGACAATTCTCATTCTAACACTAGCATCCACACAGTCCCAAAATGATTTATTTTTATTTTTTTTAATTTATCTACCTTGTCTTAATTTTTTTTCTTTTTTTCATTCTAATGGATTACATTTTCATGAAATCTATCATTCTGTTTCTTGGAAATGGCTTTGAAACGTTTTTCCAGAATAAGGGCGAAAAACGTTTCAAAGGTAAGCATTTCCAAGAAACAAAATGACAGATTTCATGAAAATGTAATCCATTAGAACGAAAAAAAGAAAAAAAAAATTAAGACAAGGTAGATAAATAAATTTATTTTAGGCCTTTGTTCTCATTTTTAACTGAATCTTCATGATCGTAGGAGGTTATGTAGATACTAGTTTAATCTGCATGGCCATAGGGGACTGTGTGGATGCTAGTGTTAGAATGAGAATTGTCAAATAACAAATTAGACAAATTCATTTTAGGATTTGAATTTGCTAGCATAACCAGAATTCAGGCTATCGAAAGAATGCAAAGATTTCATTAATATTTTTACACATAGTTTTTCTTTTAGTTATAGATAGGTATTTTTTCTGCTGTTTGCAAAATCCCATAAAGAATATGTTTCAGTGCTTTTTTTATTTTATACATATGTGAACCTTTTTTTATTATTTATTGAGGGGTTATGAAACTTGTAAATTTGGAAGCACAATTGTTATGGAAATTGTAAGTTGGGAAATATCTTCATTCTGTTAATAGTCAGTGCGAATACATATTTAACAATTACGTGCTAGTATATTAATTTTACTCAGATTTTCTTCATATTCTTTTACACTTCAGTATACATACATCCATATTACTCAAACATTAAAATACAATATACCCAGGCGCATTTTTACGTGGTGTCCCCAGGAGGTATATTCCACGATCCTTTTGTGCTGCTACTCTGTGATTCTTTACTGTGATCGGGTCCGTTTTGGTCTCCGTTTGATGTTTTCTATTTGCGTATCTCCACATACTTTGCAACAATGACAATGTTAAACAATAATAGTATTTTTTTAGGTGTTATTTTATGCAACTGCAAACCATTTAAATGTGAGAAAACTATTTTAATGTTATATTTTTCCTTTGTAAGATCGAAACTGGATTATTGCTGCGCGGTTTAGAGTCCTTTCGATACCAGGTATGTACAAATATTAGAAAATGTAAAGAAGAAATTTATAAAACATATTAATTTTGTTTTACAGTCACTCTTCTTATTTAGACCACCTTTCTAAGTATAATTTAATGACACTAAATAGCAGAAGAACTTACTTTGACATTGTTTATTTGTATAAACTTCTACATAATCTTTCCTATGACTAAACTACCCTAAATAAAATAATAATCAATGTGCCAGATGAAAGAACACGCTTTCAAAGAACTTTATTATATGTTACACCAAATAAAAACTATGAACTAAAGTCACCTTCTGTAAGAATGGCAAAGAGCTATAATTCATTACAGCGATATCTAATTCAGTGATACATACGGAATGTCCACAAACAAATTAAAAAGTAGATTACTTAATACTCAAAATGAAATAGAAATTATGTAAGCATTTCACCTATCATGTCTCTAATTTATTCTCTCGTTCTTATCCATGTGATGTGACTTATCATTATATATTTTAATTTAGTTTAAGTATTTAGGTAGAGTCTGTAATTGGCTTGAGAAGGCTGTAGACTGTCATAATAAATAAATAAATAAATAATTGTACGAACAATTAATTATTTGCTTTATTAACTTTTTAACATTAGCCTTTACTAAAGTTAATGATAAATTATCACAGAATGATTAGAATAATAAAAGTACGTTGCAAATAAACAGTTTCATTAAGGAAAAATTAATCCTTCGAAATAGTTTTCCCCACTCCCCCCCAACCATTGCAGTTACGACGGAAGTCATGAGAAGCAAATCTGTAGTGCTCGAAGCGCCCTCCAGTCGTAGCTTCAATAGAAGCCGAGATAATTGCAATTTTTGCACCTGTTTGGCCTTCCCCTCCCCTCCCTGGGACTTAAAAAATGTACAATTTTGTGCATTTGGATTAGACTCACCAATCGCTGTCATGAACCAAGATTCCAACTGAATTATTGTCCTATTTAATATTTTGAAATCACCGTAGATAAAGTCATGTTTGTTATTCGAGCGCAAAGCCATTGTCGCTCTCGAGAATTTGACGTGCCCCCCTCAACTTACTCTCTCGAGCGACAACGAGGCACTTTGCGTTCTTAATGCACAAATAGTCAATTACAGTATTGTACAGGTGTCTTTGTTTGATTTTAACTTGCCACCATCATTTTACGATAGTTATTATTTGCACCACTATTGCTCACAGGGGAGTCCATGGAGCTGGCGTTGGAGGTCTCGTAAGTATTCCCATGTATATTGTTCAGAAATGCCTTTTAAAGACATTCACGCAAATTTTCAGATCTACAACATTTTTTCTACTATATACGGTAAAACTTTGCAGTCCTAAGCTGTGTTGTATGCCAATTTGAAGTGAAATTATGTTTTATAACTTATATCTATATACCGCAGAGTATTTGATTTCTCATATGTACCTAATCTATAGCAATAACACATGAGGCTTTCCCCGCTGCGTTGTATATGGCCGTCACCCTTGTATAACTTTCTGACTGGTGTTTATCAGCGGGCCTTCAGGCCTGTGGAGACGTAATTAATAATATCACCGAAAAAGTTTGTACATATGCGTGGGTATTATCCCGCAGGGTCCTTAGCGTAGGTGTTTTTCTTTCATGTATGTTATTCCCATTCGTGTTTAATTAGCAGGGCCATCGATTTTCAGGGTCTGCTGGAGTTTGATTTCCTTGTTGATGTTGTTAATATAAACAGTGAACCATAGCTTTCAACATATCTGATCAATCGGTCACTGCTTCATTTTTATAAACCTCTTATTTACGTATTGTAGAAAATATTACGCTGGGTTCTCTTTCAACCCACGCTATAGGGCTTGAGAGATTTTGTGTGTACATTAGGATGTTTCATTATGGCTGTAAAAAAAATATATTTTTTCGAAGCATCCTCTAAAGTTTGTCTATATTTTATGAAAGTTGACGGCTCTCAGACAACAGAAGAGGGCGTCCACTTATGTTTGAAATCTCATTTTTTAATAAAATTGAAATTATCCAGAAGATATACAAATTTACTTGTATTATCAAAATATATTTAAACACAAATTGAATTTTGTAATATCCTTTTGCATTATGAAGTAATTCACGTGGAAGGTTTTATTGGGACCTTCGGGAAAGAATAAAGACAATTTCTTGACGTAACCATTCATGGCAACTTAATAGGTATCATAATTTTCAAATCTTTGACTCCTTTCTAGTCCCTCTTCATTTACTTTATGTCTTTTTGTTGTTTATAGTAAATTGCTCTCTTTTAACCTCCCCACCCAATGAGAACGGGAAGGCTACTGCAAATGGTACAAAATCGACATTGGGGTAAGATCAGTGTTTACTTTTTAAGGTTCCAAGAATATAAAAAAGTTATGTTTAAAAAATGTCAGCGTATATGTGGACACGATAATGTCGAAGCTAACAAACCAATTTTGATGAAATTTGGTACTTATAAGAGAATAATATTGATTTCGTGGTGCAGATCGAATAACGGCCAGTGCCATTATATTACAAAATTGAAAAGTAGATGTCATTCTGATTGTCCTAAATTGTTCATGTCCTACGATAGTGAGTCGTTTTGGATATTATTGTGCTAATATCATCTATCAAATATATTTAAATATATGTTGATTTGTTTTTTAAATTCAAAGATTTTCCTGAACATTTTTTTGGTCTCCATCCCAGTGAATTTCTTTCGACTCAAAGTTCAAAGAGAATTTAAATGAATAAATAAATAAATGAAGTAAGAAAATACAGAAAAAGGAGCTCGCAGTTTTTTGTAGTAAAAATGGGTTTCAGTCGATTGTTCTGAAACTTGGGGAAAATGTTCTCCTGAGCCCCCTGATTAAAATTCTCTGTGACCACCAGTCCGACCGAATTCTATTTTTAGATCTAGAGGTGATTGAAACTGTGAACATCTGTGAAGGTCTGCTTAAATGTTCTATAAAAATTCTGAAATTATTCAGGCTCATTTTTTGGAGAAAATAAGCATCTTTTATCACTTGGTGTTTTTTTTTCCAAAGTGCTTCCTTTTCCCGAAAAAAAAAATAAGAAACCGAAAAAAAAAATTTGTCATTTTTTTACGGGAACAGGAAGCACTTTGAAGAAAAAGTTGGGGGGGGGGCATAAGCTGATAATGTTTGTCAAAAAATTGATTTTTCCGGGTAATGTTTAACATATTGACTTCAACAATATTGATACTAATCGACCTTCACCTTTCCTGTAAATTTCAAGGCAAAGAGACCTATACTTGAGATATGACGTTTTAAAATTTGTGTAAATAAACGTTAATTGCGAAAAAGACTTAAATAAAGGTTTTTCTTCTAAAACAGCCACCTCTGGGGAGAAATCCAAGGATCTCCTACTTTAACAGTACACTAAACAGCAGACTTGACAACTGCCAAGTATCAAGGTTGCATTATGACATTAGATTAGCGATCTGCATTCTTCAATTTCCTAAATAGAGAATTTTTTCTTTAAATCAACTTTTTGTGGAGAAATTCAGTGATTTTGTATTTTAGCAGCAAATTTACAGCAGATTTGGCAGCTGTCAAGTCTTAATGATTTATACTGACATTGAGTTCTTCATTATAATTCTCAAGAGCCCCTAAATAGGATTTTTTGTTTCTAATTCAGATATCACAGTTCGTGAAATATACAGATTTATTATTTTGACAGCAGGTAGACAGTTGCCAACTGTCAAAATTAATGCTAATTAATGTCTGGAGAGGAGGAATTGATTAGGAATTTGGTTCGGAGTGTTTTAAAAAGAAAATTAACTGGTTTGGGCATCAGAAAGTTAATTTGTCTGAAAAAGTTAGGTTTGACCCCACTGTGGGTTGTCTAAGATTCTCAGATTCTACTCTGGCTTGAACTACGTTAACGTCTTGATACCTGTTCAGAATCTCTTCGGATGAACGTTCTGCACCTGGCATTGTTACTCTGACTCTGAGTAACGCTAAAAATGGGTTATATTCAGTAAAATGAAATAATTCATGCTACATCAAATCTTAAAACTGTACGTTAATTTATTTGACTTCCTACAACTTTTATCTAGGTAAGTTTTCACTAATTCAAAATTTCCAACATACTTTGTAACAGTATCTTTTCTGACTTTCAGATGACATTCATTGAAAAATATCCTCCCCTTCTATATAACTTTTTCATAAAAGATTCATATCTTAAAGTGGGCTTATGAGAGAAGTGGAAAGCGTAATCATGAAAAAAAATTCATTTTTTATCTTTGTTGAAATTAGTTTAGAAACGTCGAGATTTAAAATTTGAGGGAAGAAAATACTTCTGTCTGTCGGTCGTAAATAGGGGAAAATAAGTTAAGCAAGCTAGTTAGAGTCCAAGAACTTGGGGATTAGTGTGTGCACTAAAAACCAAAACAATTTTTTTCACATTTGCCATTATTAGGAGAGGTTAATTAGAAAAAATTGAGATAATCACTTGAAATTAGGTAAATATAATATTTTAACGCCATATGGAACTAGATTATATTTTGAGATGATTCCATTGAGGGTTTTGGGCACAGGGGGTAAACAGAAGAAACTACGTAAAGCAAGTTAGTAAGAGTCCAGAAATATGGGATTTGATGTATATACTAGAGGACAAGTTCTCAATAGTCCAGTCATTTTAGTTGAAAACATCAAATTAATTGAACATATTCTTTATAGGATTTTGCAAATAGCAGAAAAAAAAAACTATCGATGAGAACTAAAATAAGAAATATTTGTAAAATTATTGATTTACAATCATTGCATTCTTTCGATAACCTGAATTCTGGTTATGCTAGCAATTAAAATCTTAAAATGAATTTGTCTTTCTTACTGAACAATTCTAAGTGCTAACACTAGTCTACACAGTCCCTTACGGCTATGCAGAATAAACCAGTATCCACATAACCCTCTACGGCTGTGAAGATTCAGTTAAAATGAGAACAAAGACCTAACATGGATTTATTTACGTACCTCGTCATTTGGAAAATTTTTCATTCAAATGAATTAAATTTTCATGAAATCTATCATTGTGTTTTTTTTTTTGGAAATGCTTAGTCTAGAAACTAGTGTTTTTAATGAGAATCGTCCAATAAGAAAGACAAATTGATTTTAGAATTTTAATTGCTAGCATAACCAGAATTCAGGTTATCGAGAGATTGTAAATCAATAATTTTACAAATAATTTTTATTTTAGTTCTCATAGATAGTTTTTTTCTGCTGTTTGTAAAATCCTATAAAGAATATGTTTCATTACAAGTATAAGCAAACAAAAAATAATTCACTTTTAATCAATAGTACAGGCAAATTAGCCATTTACGATAACAAAAATTAATAAAAGGATCATCTCAGGGATATAAGTAGGTAATAACCTGGAGAATGAGATGCATTCTTTGCACTTCCAAGTTCCGGGAAAATTCAAAAAAAAATTGGAAAAACTTTCTGATTTTCGTTTTTTTTTATCTAGCGGCCAAAGAAATGAAAATGGAGAAAAAGTTTCCAACAAAATTTGTAGCTCGCCTCTTTCTCTACAAAAAAGGTATTTACAAATTTTTGTCTTACTTTAGCCGTTTAGAAGATAAATCTAGTTTTCCACTTATAGTTTTAAGCCGCTTCGAAATGCGCCAGAAATGAGAATTCTCCAGGAGTTTCGTACGACCGGCTCATCGATCGATAATTCTTACTATTCACAGCCCCTAAAAAATGAAAATAACATGAAATGTAGAGAAAAGTCTCAGCTTTAATGTGAACTAATCACAAAATTCATAAAAAAATGTATCATAGAGAAAAAGTGTCAGAAGATAGCTTAGTAAACTTTGTACAGTTGGTCCACAGATTTATTCATGTCTTCGCCGGGAGTCGTTAGAATGATAATTTATTTTGCTGATATATTCTTATATAATGATGTATTAATCCAATTAACATTTTATTGCAATTACTTTTGTTGGAAAAATATGCCTTGCGATCAAAGTAGACGGTATATTTCTCATCGATCAATCACCTCGAAATTTTGGAATTCAATTCGATATATCTTAATTAATAATATTAACACAGTCTAAATTTTTGGATTATAAGTACAATAAAACATATTCTTTCGAATAACGCTAGAGTTTTTTAAATGGGTGGAGTACTTTTTGAATTTGTCTACATTATTCATACACGTTCAGAAAATTCACAATTATATAGTAAAACATATACAACTTATTTGTTTCTTAACATTCTTCAATAAAATCTTCGCGAAGTGTACATAAAAGTGCATGAAATCGAATCCATGTAGAGAAAGGGCACCCACTGTTACGGAAGAAATTGGCAGAACGCATAAAACTTAAAAGATATGAATAATTCAACTGTATAAAGTTTACTAAGCCATCTTCTAACACTTTTTCTCTATGATGAAAATTGGTATGAACTTTGTGATTAGTTCCACATTAAAGCTGAGACTTTTCTCTACATTTTGTGTTGTTTTCATATTTTTAACGGCTCTGAATAGTACGAAATATCGATCGATGTGTCCGGTCGTACGAAACTCCTGGAGAATTCTCATTTCTGGCGCATTTCGAAGCGGCTTAAAACTATAAGTGGAAAACTAGATTTATCTTCTAAACGGCTAAAGTAAGACAAACATTTGTAAATACCTTTTTTGTAGAGAAAGAGGCGAGCTACAAATTTTGTTGGGAACTTTTTCTCCATTTTCATTTCTTTGGCCGCTAGATAAAAAAAAAACTAAAATCAGAAAGTTTTTCCAATTTTTTTTTTGAATTTTCCCGGAACTTGGAAGTGCAAAGAATGCATCGTCTCATTCTCCAGGTTATTACCTACTTAAATCCCTGAGATGATGGGAGCGGCTCAAAACTATAAGTGGAAAACTGAATTTATCTCCTAAACGGCTTAAGTAAAGAAACCGAAAATCAGAGTTTTTTCAATTTTTTTTTTAAATATTCCCGGAACTTGAAAGTGCAAAGAATGCATCATTCCATTCTGCAGGTTATTACCTACTTAAATCCGGGAGATGATCCTTTTATTAATTTTTGCGAGGTTTTTACAAACTATTGCCTTAATTACCTGCACTACAAACTAATTGTAAAAGAAATAAAGTAAACTTTTTTAGATTTAGAATAATATCCCCAACAACGTATCAAAAGTTTACAAAAATCTAATTATGGGAAAGACGCCATATTGGATTTACTCTCGAAATCTAAAATTCATATATTGCTCCGATTAACTTAATATTATATTAAATAGAAAGTACAGTATATGACAATGGTCGACGTTATAAAGTATTTTCTTCGGGTAGAGCCCAATTTGTACACAAACACAGTGTATGTACACTTCCAATAGATGCATCAACTTAAAAAATCGTGCAGTACTCAAATATAGAAGATGTATACGGCGATGGTGTTTCTGATGGAGAGTGATACATGTTGAAAATTACCAGTACATGTTAGTAGTTTTTTCAGAGTGTACAGTAATTTAAACAATTTTGTACAAGTTTAATAAAGTTTATTTGTAAAATGATAACTTATCATTATAATGTTCATAAATTACCTTCCTTTATTATTAATATTTTGTAATAAATGGAACATGATAGAAACAAAATTAGATAAAGTTTAAACTATTTTCTATATGGTACATATTTAAAGTTAATCGGAGCAATATATGCATTTTATAGATTTCGAGAGTAAATCCAAGAAGGCGACCAAGGTGGTGGATATCCCATACTTAGATTTTTCTAGACTTTTGATATGTTGTTGGGGATATTATTCCAAGTCTAAGGAACCTTGATTTATTTCTTTTGCAATTAGTTTGATGTTTAACCTTTTGTTCATTTAAAATGACTGGACTACAAGTTTTTTATGACATATTACACTCCCATCACTACCACCGCTCCATTAATAAAGGTGTTAACAAAATCAAATTATGATATTGACTTAAAATTTGGCACACGTACGTATTGTAACGAAATCTGGAGCTAATAATTTTGAGCTTATTGCGTTGAAGGGTTGGGGAGTAAATAGGGGTACTTTAGTAGTAAGTTTCCAGAAATTTGGGATTTGGCATATATACTAGAAGTCAAGACCTCAATTCTCTTTATGACATCTGTCGCCGCTATCACCACCTCCAACATCAACACTTCACTATTAGAGGAGTTGTCAAAATAAAATTGTGTTTTAGTGTGTGTATGATAACAACACAAGTTCCCAAGATATGTTTGGACATCAGCAGCCTCCATTTCCAATTCGGCCAGGACGATTTCAAATATTATTAAAGTTCTATGAGCAATGATTTCCATGCACTAGAGTGCAAATAAATATAGTATCAAGATACTTTCGTTTAAAGAACCTTGGAAGGGAAATCTGCATGTGGAAGTAGTGATTCTTTAGGCAACGGTTTTTCATTGAATTTGTATTCAAATAAAACTGGTAAATCTTATATATCTTAGCAAGTTTAGTACAAAAGTTTAAGACTTTTATAATTTCTGTACACACACAACATCACATAAGGGATCAAAATAAATTTGAGACTGACTAAGCCTGGCCTGGCATATCTCCAGTTGCCAGATGTACTCTGGATATTATATCATTGTTTTGCACTAATATAAAAATAAAGCAGACTTTTCAATGCAGCCCGATTGTCAGAATCGATAAGAGGATTACTAATTCTATAGAAATAAATTTCGTTTCAGTTCAAATATTAAAGGCTGAAATCGGGAAAGATAAAACATATATTACGAAAACAAAAACAGTTGTTACTGGTGTTTACATTGTTTACAGAAGATTATGCCACTCGTCACTACAGCAGAATGTTCTGATATAAATATTTATTAGGATTTTAGCTACTGTACCTTCAGGAAATTGAAATAAATTATGTTTCATTTTGTGTAGATATATCCAAGTACACTTATTTTTTGTTTATATACGGTGCGACCCACTTAACATCGCAGCACCCCTGTATACACGTTATTGATGCTTGATTAAATTCAGACTTTGGTGGTAAGAAAAGATCGATAAGGTGATTCTTTGAACTTAGGATACATGTCAGTAGCGTGCGATGTTAACGGGGTTTAAAGAGTCGATTTTTCAAAAAAAAATTATTAGCGATTTTTTTTAGAAAAAAAACTGGGAAGGTATTTTTAATTAGCACCTTTAGAAACCTCTTTGTACAACATTACATGGTAATGGGTTCAAATGTGTTTGAAATAGTGGCCGTCAAAAAACAATTTTTTGAACTAAAACTAAAATTTATCTGTCAAACGGATTCTCAAATCAAAAAAAGTATTGTTCATTTTTTGTTCAAAATAATGCTTTCTACTAGGCCGAATTGGTCTTACAACAAAATAAATAAAAACAATAATAGAAAAGGTGAAAGAAGAAAAGAATAAATAAATTGACACTTTTATTTTCATGGCTTACTTAGGTCTTTATTGAAGATTATTTGTTAGAAAAATAGCAGGTATGTACGAATTTAAACCAGTGCCAAACCGGTTTTCAGAGGCCAAAATTCAAAAAAATTTGTAGCACTATATGGGTGGTGAGAAAATTTAGGATTAGTGGTATATGAATGGGGAAAACTCGATTGGACCGCAACAGATAACCAGAAGTGGGGTGGGGGTGCGAAAAGGTGTGTTTTTAGGAGTAAAACGTGGTTTTTTACAATTTCTGGCAAAAGTAGGCCTCCTATCGAAAAAAGTTTAAAGTGAAAGTTGTAGATAATTGAGAAGTCTACAACTTTTATTTGAACCATTTTTTTATATAACCTTAAAAATATTGAGAAAAGCGCCAAAAGCCAATTTTTGTTTTTTTATTTTTATCTTTCACAAAAATAGTTTGGTTTTGACGAAATTCGGTGAAAATGTACATTTCCATGCTTCAAAAAAGCTATATATTTTTTGAAGCGTGATATTCATTTTTTTATTTTATTGCGAATTTAATTTGAAAAATGGCCTAATTTTCAGTAAAGAAAATTTATTAACAAAGTTTTGATTTCTGAAAATTTCAGGAGGGTATTTTGTTCGTTGAAACTTCTTCTTTAAGATGGTGTAAAAAAATCATGCTGTTACTGTGGAAAAACATTATCAAAAATGGAAAAACTGAAAAAACACTCTTTTCAATATCGATTTCTCCGTGAATGTCACTAATTCTTCATTGTTTATTTAAATGAGGCTTTGCAAGTGGTGCAGAACGGTACTTTTAATGCAATGTGAAATAGGGAAACTTAAATTAACCATTTAAGGTTCGGACTACTGAAAACAAAAATGTTTAAACAATAGTGTTATCTAGGAAATTGCTAAAACTTGCCATTTTTAGGCAAAAAAAATAATAAACTGTCACTGTTTCAAAGAATTTCGTTGAATATTAGCATCAACTATGATGTGAAAAAGAATTTGGAGTATGAGTTTGCTCCATTTCCATTGTTACTATTTACAGAAAATGGCCTCAGAAAAAATGTTAAATCGCATCTTTACGATAAATTTACGAGCATTGATGCATTGCCGATCTTGAAGAAATCCTGAGGAAATCGAACAATGTGATGAATCTGATGATGTAGAGCAGCTTCCCAAAAAATGGGATTATTATAAATTTTGATTATGTATTTCTACTTTGTAACTTGATTTAATGTAAAATACGTAACAAACTTATTCTTAATGTGAGAGTGCCCATTTGTTTCTTGCCTAAAAATAGTAACTTTTAGCAATTTCTTAGGTAAAATTATTGTTAAAACATTTTTTTCAGCAGTCTGAACCTTAAATGGTTACTTAATTAAAGTTCCCTTATTACATATTCCATTGAAATTACCAGTTTGCACCACTTTCAACATTGTATTTAAATGAACAATGAAGCATTAGTGATATTTACGGAAAAATCTGTCTTGAGAAAAGTGTCTTTTTGGTTTCTTCAGTTTTTGACAATGTTTTTCCATAGTAACAGTATGAAGTAGAGGTTTCAACGAAAAAAACACCGTTCTGAAATCTTCAAAAATCAAAACTTTGTTAATGAACTTTTTCATTGAAAATTAGGCCTTATTTTCAAATTAAATTTCGCAAAACAATCAAAAAATGAATGTTACGCTTCAGAAACATTACAGCTATTTTGAGGCATGAAAATGTACATTTTCACCGAATTTCATCAAAATCGAATTATTTTGTGGAAGATAAAAATACAGAAACCAAGAAACTGGCTTTTGGCGTTTTTCTCAATTGTTTCAAGGTTATGTAAAAAATGGTTCAAATAAAAGTTGTATATCTACCAATTATCTATAACTTTTACATTAAACTTTTTTCGATAGGAGGTCTACTTTTGCCAGCAATCGTAAGAATCCTCGTTTTACCCCTAAAAACGCACTTTTTCGCACCCCCACCTCATTTACGGTCATCTGTTGCGATCCAATCGATATTCCCCCACTTATATACCAATAATCTTATATTTTTCCACCACCTATATAGGTACTGCTATGATTTTTGTTTTCAAAAATTATTGGCACTGGTCTAATTAGAATTTTTGCCTTATTAAATAAACAATTATTTTGTTATAAAATTAATTCAAACTAGTATAATACATTTACTCTGAACAAAAAATAAAGAATACATTTTTTTGATTTGAGAATCTTTTTTACAGATAAAAATTAGTTTGGGTTCAAAAAATTGAATTGTTGACAGCCACTATCTCAAACATCTTTGAATTCACTATGATGAAATCTTGTACAATGGTGCTGATTAAGATCACCATACTAGTTTTTTCTAAAATAATCGCTAATATCTTTATTTGAAAAATTGATTACTCAAACCCTTTTAAAAACGTACGCTACTGACATGTGTCACATTACTAAATTCAAATAATCACCTTATCGATATTTTCTTACCAATAAAGGTAATCAAGCATCAATGAATTGTATATAGAGGTGTTGCGAATTTAAGTAGGTCACATTGCAGAATATCTTTCGATCAACATTTACAACATTACTTTTTGCCTACAAAGGCCTATGTAGATTTAGTTTATATAAGAAATATAACTCTTCCCTGTAAAGGCATATTAAAGTTTATTGGGTTAAAAACAGGAAGATCCGCCGTTGGCGTCAACTGAAATTTGCCTGTTCCTGTTTTCTTCGGGCAAAACTCGTTTTATTTGCTGAAAAAGTAAATAGGTATAGGTAGTTTTATTTACAAATAGTAGGACCACACAGTCCAAAAGGCGGCTGTAAGTTTGTCATGCTCATTTCTGAAGGACGAATTTTTTAACAATTATGGTATTTACAGTGAAGTGAAAGTGCTAGGGCCTCACTAATTATGATACGATTGTTGAGTACTTACTAAGATTATGACCTGATAACATAAAATTAACGCCAAATTGTAGGGCTTATTAGGTTAAATTAAAAAATATTGGGTTGCCTAGGTAAAGTTCGATCGAACCCATTTGCAACTCACGTGTAATATATCACACTCGGACAAAAAAATATTACCAAGGAAATTATGAAACAAAAACAAAACAGCTATTGGCATATTTACCTGGGCCCGTAATTATACATTATATATTTTACTGAGCGAAATAAAAAATATTAGTATATTGCAAGTATTTAAAACAAACTAAATCATTGTATTCTATTGTATGATAGGGAGACTCCCCATAATATATTAAATAAACTAGATAAATATATAATTGTTGCACATTCTATAGGATACTCCTCGTAGTTTTTTTGTAAATAATATTAGTTTTAGACTTTTTTGTTTACATACAAAACACGAAAATTTTTTTTTTCAGAATTAACTTTTTTTAAAAATTTGTTAAAAAATTTTTCCTCTAGCTAACACTAACTTACTCTCCAAGTTTCAGTACAATCGGACTTTTTGCTTTCGATTACCAACACAGTGATATGAAATTTTTTTCTCTTCAAGCAATATTACCGGTTTTAGAAATGTGCCGATCGAATGGAATATACTCTTCGTTTTCTATTTTCTAAGAGTATAACAATTGTGTATATAGTTCACTCCATATTTATGCTGCAGATAAAAACTCAAAGCTGCCAACCGAGCTAATATATAGGGAGACCGGGGCATGTTGAATTTTTCTAGACATATTAACTATTAAATATAATGTATTACTCAATAGATAACTCTGATTACTCTGAAGTAAAATATGTTCTGGCATGATTAAAATAAATGAAAACACGCCTCTTTTAATTAAGATTTCTAACTCTAACTAAAACGTCATACCTATGGAACAGATAAACAGAGAGGTACTTTGAATTCATCTGTCAATATCGTGAAGGACGGGCGATGCGTCCATCAAGATATTCCGATCTTGGTGCAAAACAGAGTATTTTTTTTTTAATTTACCAAAATCATCATTAAGTTTCTACCGAAAATACGATTTTTAAATTTCTAGTATTATTTTGTTCATTCTAATACGCAAAAATTTAAAATATGGCTCTGTAGTACTATGTCGGCAGATAATAGCGCTGTCTTTGATATTTGGATGCTTGATTATTTTTGCCTTTTTTATGTGCCTTAAACAAATGGAGACAACTTTACAGTACGTACAGACGCCGGAAAACCGCTTGCGTTATCATCGCCTTACTCAATCGACTACGGCCGATTCCAGATTTAAAGAACCTCCGAGGAAGGGGTGAAATTTTAAAAACATCAAATTTTCAAACGTTGATATCTAAATAAATACGTCGAGTGGAAGGTAGTACAATGTCTCTATGGAAAAAGGATGATTGGCGAATTGTCGACATAGTAAATTGCTTAGGCGAAATTGAGGATTCGGCTCAGCTCGAGCGAATAACGGCTTTTTTTGACGTTTGTAAAAGGTACTGCACGTAAGTTATTGACTAGCCGCCGTGGGTGCTACTAGTCGCGAATCGCTAAGCTCCGCCTTTTTTTCGATAGTCTTTATATCTATTTGATTAAATCAAGTGGTATATAGTAGGTTCCATATGAAATCCAGCGATACAGAAAAGCTTGCAAAAGAACCTAAGGGAAACCGACAAATTTATTCTTAAACTTTTATGACAAAGAAACAGTTACTCCAGCCCTGGAAGTCCACGTTAACTAAATGGCTTATTTCAACAAATCATCTATTTGGTAGGACAAATTTCAACCAATTATATTCAGTGGGATCAGTCCATGTTCTTAACTCGTTAGGAACTATTTATGGAAATTTTTTGTGATGATAATAAAAGAAGCCGAATACCTTCTTTATGGCCTTCTTTGTACATAAATTGAAAACTAATTGCGGCCGGTCTCCTTTAAACTTTTTTGCAAATTTTTCATATGGCTGAATTATATACAGAACCTACTATAATATCTTTAGCATTAAATGTGAATTTTGAGTGTTTTCGCTGTTTCATGTACTTTGAACATTCAACAGTCGGCATTAATTTCACTTTACCTAATTAATGAATAAATTTAGTTTCGAGACAGAACATATTTTTTTGAGGCAATTTTAAACCATAAAGTATATCTTTGTTTTAACTTTTTAAGTATTAGCCTTCAGTCTGCTTAAGTGAGTTAAAATTCGCATTTTAAATATAGATTTTTAGGTTTTAAATTTCAGTTTATTGTAGCACAAGGCTCTTTCAAAGTGCATCATTACCGCATTACGTGGTATGATGAATATGTATGTAATGTTTTACATTGCAGTTTTGGAAAATAAAATAAATATAGTTTCATTCCAATCTTTAATTCTGTTTGCTTACATAGGAGAGCTATGTACATAACAATATTTATCCTACGCCTTCTTTTTATGAATGCAAATATTTATGTAGATTTACTACATAAATAATATATGAATTTTTTTCCTGCAAAAGTCCATTAAAATTTTTGAGTTGAAAACAGGAAGATCGAGTTCAGCCTCACCTAAATTTTGTTCCTTTTTTTCTGACAAACACTTGCGTGATTAGTTGAACTTCAGAGCAAATAGGCTTTCTTTGTTTCATAACTGTTAGGACCAAGAAACGCAAGATTCAATAGAAAATGTAAGATAAATTACTATCAAAACCATTTTTGTTATTTTTCAAAATAAATTTGACAATACAAAAACATAATTACTTCTTTTAAACAAAAAGGAAATTGAGCCATATATTCTAAAGAAGAAACAAAAAAAGCAGCTATGGAGATATATTTCAGAATCATTGTTGCCCATCAGCGTAGCTTAGTTTCAAGAAGAGTTATTGATAACGAACAAGAATTGAAATAAGTGCAGTACATAGTACTCCATTTTTCCCTTATGATATTATAGTTGTCGCAGTGGGTCATTTTGTGTGTTTTGTAGTGGTTTTTGTGAATAATTTGTACCAAATATTATTTATATCTGTACTTGTAAGCACATTAATTATCCAAAATTACTGAAAACATAAAAAAAAAATCGTTAAAGGTATTTACACAGAACTTCCCTCTTTATTTATACAGGGCGGTCGCTCTAAAAAATTGCTAATTGCGAAACCATACATGAGAATAGTAATCGGAAGGTATTATTACAAAGAAAATCTGATAACTTTTGGTCAAAAAAATGTACAGAGTGGTCATCCGATAGCAAAAATTCAGTATTAAATAAAAGGTGCCAAATATCGACGGTTTGCGTAAACACCTTTACAAAGAGTGACCGCAAAAAGGCCTAAAATTCGCCTGTTTTTGCATAGTAGATAGCGGGCCAAGGGATAGAGCAAAATAAATCCTATAGGGCTCAAATTGAACTTTGAGAAATTTTTAAAAGCTAAAACTCTGTTATTACTCAGATTTTATGTTGTATGATTTTCTTACGGATTTTATATTATTCTGTAGCGTATTTGAGGGAATTCTGGAAATTGTCCTATAACCCTCCAACACCTTGTAATAATGAAAATATCAACACCAGAAAACGAACAAATTCATAGGTCCTACACACATGAAACCTATATTTTCGTAATCTACGTGATCTGAAACGTGTACATCCGAAAAGATCTCGGAGGGTGATTTTTTCTCGAATACAATACTTCCCTTCGGTTTGCGAGGGAAGTAAAATGTGGGTGCTAAAAAGTAAAAAATATTTTTTTTGAATTCCGACATCTGGAAACCAAAAGCTTTGGGGTAGTAAGTTGAGCAAAGTAACTGTACAATAAGTGTTATACGTCCTTAAAGCTTTTGGTTTCCAGATGTATGAATTAAAAAATAATTTTTTACTTTTCAGTGCAGTCAGTCGCTAAAGTGAAAAATACACCAGAAGCTCGCAAAAACTGTTACCTAAGATTTTCCTTCCGTAACTGTTAGTGCGAAGATTAAACATCACAAAACCACGAAAACCAGTTCTGGGGGTGCCGCGCAACCCCCCAAAATGACCACCCCTTCGGTGAAAAAACCTTTATTTTACTGATAACTCGTTAGCCGTTGAAGATATAAAAAAATTGCTTATTATAAAAAAGATAGACTGACTAATTGCCTAAAAAGGTACTCCTGCAATTTTCTTCTATATGCCATGGTTTCCGAGAAAATCGATATTGATAAAAATTGCAAAATTTTTGTTTTTAATGCACGCGAATTTTCGTTTATTTGATTTTTTTTGCGAGCGGCCTAGAGAAAAAATTGAATTTCTCGAAAACCAAACAAGCTAGGAAGAAAAATTAAAATGGGTTTTAAAGGAGATATAAAATACTCTCTTGTTTTGCCATTTTTGAGGGCTATTGATATTTAGTAGTATGTATATAAAAATAACAATATAATAATACAGTTATCTCTTGATTTTTTGTGTAACTATCCACAGACCCATAAAAAATAGCTGGCTATAATATAGGTTATAAATACATCATCTCTTAGTTCAAGGTAGTACTTCAATGCAGAAAAAGTTAGGAACAAAAATATTCACATTTACAAATTTAGCAGCATGTTAAATTTAGCCAAAAAGAATTCCAAAGAAGGCTGCATATTCAATTTTTTGATTATATTTTTTTAATATAATTTTTTAACAATTGAAGGGTTAGAAACAATAGTTATATGATACATAAACTCAAAAAAAAAATGAGCTACATTTTCAAGATGTTTGGGTCTTTTTTTAGTTTTTAGGGAACAGTAAAAATTGGCAAATATTTGGCTAACTTCAACATGTTGGTAAATTTGTAAATAAGAATATCTTTATTCCTAACTGTTTCTACATTGAAGCACTACCTTGAACTAAAAGATAATACGTTAATAACCTATATTAAAGTCTGTTATTTTTTATGGTCCATTGAATAGTTAAAAGTGCAAAAAATCAAGGTATTGTTATTTCTATATAGTAATAGATCAATAGCCATCAAACATGGAAACACAAAAGAGTATTTTATATTCCCTTTAAAACCCATTTTAATTTCTCTTCCTAGCATGTTTGGTTTTCGAGCAATTCAATTTTTTCTATAGGCCGCGCACAAAAAATTTCGAATAAACGAAAATTCGTGCGCATTAAAAATTAAAATTTTGCAATTTTTTTCAATATCGATTTTCGCGAAAACCATGGCATGTACAAGAAAATTATACGAGGACTTTTTTTTAGGCAATTACTCAAGCTTTCTTTTTCATGGTGAGCAATTTTTTTTATATCTTCAACGGTTAACAAGTTGTCAGTAAAATAAGGCTTTTTTCACCGACGGGATGGTTTTTTGGGTTTGTTATGGAAATTTTTATAATTATTATTGGACTAGCAGGCACACATACATTGATTATTATGTTTAAGTTTAGCGTGTTATGGAACCGATTTCTATAAAAATATTTGCTGATCATTAACAAAATTTTCTGCGTATAATATTTTTATTTAATTAAATAAAATAAGTGTAATAAAGTAAACATTTTAATTTCAAACAATCTTTATTGTTACCAAATAATTAATATTTACATTGTGACGTTATTTGTAATAAATGCATGATACAAAAAAATAGGAACAAACATTATTTAATCTTGTTAATTCAATAAACAAACTTCTAAATGTTTCAGATGTTAAATTTTCTCATTCGCTTCACCCTGTAAAATTATTAAGTTTAAATCAGTTATTAAGTATTATTTTTTTACTGTAGAAAGCACCCAGCACCAAATATGTAACTTTTTTTGGTAAAGTTGATATTTTCAATTTTTCCAATTTTTCAAAATTGGAAAATCGCCAACATCTCGTTCCTCGTCGTTCTAAAAGTGTAATAAAAAATGTGTTTTTTCCATAAATAATTTTTTATATCTTTACACCTTGTATAAGAACATCCAAAAAATGGAATTGGCGAATTTCAATGCTATACCTCATAGCGACCAGTACGAAACGACGCGACGCGACGGTTTTGGAAAAATTCGTGTCGAAGAAAAGTTGCCACATGAATTTCAGCCTCCAGGTAATAGATTGCTGAAAGCTGCCGGTGTACAAAGTTGAACCTAGTTGTACAGGGTGTTTTCCACAATTATTCAAATTATTATATTTTGAAACTGTTATAACTTAATTTTTGCAAATGAAACTCCCTGTATGTTTTGACTTAAAATTTTTCAGAAAATAATTACCTACACGCTGAAATCAATATGACAACTTTTCTTCGACCAGGGTTTTCAAAAATCGTCGAAGACAAGTGGTTACTATGAGGTATAAAATAAAATAACCTTAATTCATTTTTTTCAAGTTCGTATGCAACCATTAAATATATTATAAATAGTTTATTTAAAGAGATATTTTTTATCATACATTTAGAGCTTCAAGAGGAATTGACGATTTTTCAACTTTTTAACATGGATTTTCATCATCGGTAGTGTCTACTGAAATAATCCAGCAAAGAAACTGAGACCGATGCGTTCGAATGTATTCGAAACTCATGTACTTATAGCCTACTCTATTTGGTGTGGGCTAGAAATTTCAATTTTATTTCATTACATATAAACGTAATTATAATAGTGTGTCGCTACAGAGGAATGGATTAATATTGATATAAATGGATATTCTCTGCTTAATTAAAATTTCACAGACATTCATGTGAAAAATTATGGTAAATTGATAAGAAAAGTTTATTTAACAAAATTGCATTTTTTGTATTACAGGTTTCGAAGTTATATGAACTCCATAATCTCTACAGCAAGGCAAAAAACGTACAATTTTTCACAGTAAAATATTAAAATTAATTATAATTATGTGGTTAATTTTATTACATGAAAAGACTGTGAAAATGGTGAGACTTGAAGTGATGCAAACTATACTAGAATGTACAATTATAGATAAAATTGGTCCAATATTAAGACTTCTACTAAGGCATTTACTAGATAATTATTGATATGAGATTTGTGAAATTATGCTATTAAAGGTTGACGTCATAATATAATACATCCTTGTTATATTTTTTGTTTATTGCAAATAAATTATTAAAGAGATCTGGAATTACAAAAAAAAAAATATTATATACAAAATTCTAATATACCCATTTGTGAGTTCCGAAGTAGAGACCTTCATTGACTCTACTGTATATTCTTTAGAAACCTATAGTGAATTATTAAACAAGATATAATTTTAAAAAACTAAAAACTCAACTACGGAAAAGGAAATTTTACTTGAAAGAAATTAAATATTTACATCTCGATTTACACTACTAATATAACATATTTCAAAACTATTTCGAGAATAGCAAGAGATATGTGTCCTATATACGAGGATTCTTTTTCTAGGCAGCTTAGTTCTTTGGACTCTACAAAGTAACACATAAACATAGTCACATATCTACATGCACATACATGCATTCGGTCATACAGACGCATGAAATACATAATCATCCTTTTGGCTTCGCCATAGTTGGGTGAAAACAAAACAGTAAAAGTATAATATATGTATTTTTACTTACGGTTGCTTCTACGAGAAAGACGACAATTTATATTTATTCCTGATTTGCATATTTGTGTAACACTTCCACAATTTCTACCACGGCACTATCACCGTTACCCTCTGCCATACTCATTAAACTATCCTGTACGAATTTTGCGAAAGTTTTGTATTTATTTTCGGTAGCTGGGGGAACTTCGCATCCGGCCTCGTACAGCATTTGGCGAATTTCTTGTTTTTTCCTAAGCTCATCTAAGCTTCTAGTAAAATCTTCATGCACAAGTCTAAGTTTTTCATTAGTATCAACTAATTTATTCAATACGTGCGAAGTTTCGTTCATTTCACTCTGCATCGTAGAGAAATAATTTTGACTGATGATGTGAAACTGTTTTGTCTAGGACCTTTAGAGAACAAATGCGAATATTTTCTAAACCTTAGCGTGAACAGATGAATTTACCCAAAATGGATCTTAATCATTGTTGAATTTATAATATAACATTGAGCACAGGTAGAGAATTAAAGCATATTATTTCTAGTACTCAGGTATATGCTCATCAGTTTATATTTACCAATTACACAGGTACTTGGTACTAACATTAAGCTGGCTATAAGCAAGGACCTGGAGTGGAATATAATTTTCCAAGAACCGGAATCAAACCCAAATTTTTTCCTGGACCGGTATCATAACTGAACGTTTATACACTTTATGGTAAATGCATTAGACCCCTAAAAGTAATTTAGATAGTTAGACGAGTGCAATTAGGTTTTTACCTGAAAACCCGTCTATAGTGAATGATTTTTCATGAAACTTCTTGCATTGAGTTTCTAATACCGACTACAAAAAAGTTTACCATTTAAGAATCGCCAATTTTTTCTTGAGGGTGGCTCCCACCTCTTCTGGAAGGGTTAATAAAAAGTAAAACATTAACCACCTTTTTTTAATTATCATTATATATGGCCAATGGTAGCAGGAAAATCCTATATTTTTTCTTCAAAAAGAAAGTACAAAGCACTGATTGTTTTGCACATAACGTCGTTAATTTTCAAGCCGTATGGAAAAAAATCCCCTCAAAGAGTACTTCAAGCTCATTAATTTCTATTATGTGTATTTTTAACATACTGACTGTTGCTGACATTTGGGATTTAAATATTATATTGCCACGACCTGGGGGAGCCTAGGGAGAAGAGGTTGCTCATTTAATAAATAAATTATTATAACTTTTACATATATTTATTGAACACACTAAATCATGGTAAAAAATCAAAGATAAATAAAATGGAACTGGCAAATAAAATAATTAAAAATAAGACATAATAAAATTGAACAAAAATAATACATATAATAAAAGTGTTTTTACCAAATCATCCTAGTAGAGGTGTAGAGGAGATGTGCCTGGACGCCAATGGACTGACCATCATTAAATGATTCGCGTATTTATATAAATGCTACTTGCTTGGTCGGCATATTCCATATAGGTAGAATATAATTTATAGTTAAGTGAACTCTATTAATTATTATGTGTTTGAAATATGACTCTAAGCTTCCTTTAAATATTGTAACATGCTATAAGTTAAATAAAATACATAAAATTAATTTGGGAAAGATACGAAAATTATTTTATTAGATTTAGGAATCAATTAAGCCTACCTACAGAGAACATGCCAATAAGTAATTTTGAAAATTTCACGGTCCTCGTGGCACATTTCCCCCACCTGACAAAGCTGGACTCCAGATTTTAAAACAAACAACAAAAAAAAATACATTGTATATACATTTAGTAAAAAAAAAGAAAAAAATAATAAAAATATCAATACAAAACAATACAAAAAGACAAATAAATAAATATACACATTAGTACACTTTCTACAACAAACACAGAGTAAGTTCATGTAAATAAATTATAGTTTTTTGGCACACGTTTTGAAACACTGATTTCACCTGAGTCCGGTCCTGCGTTTAACCGCACACCACCAAATAGCAATTTGTTGACCTAGTTACTTTCGGTTCCCCGACGTTGCGATTGGCAATTCTCAGTCGGAAGAGTTTTGTTTCTTACTTGAAGTTGGCACACAAGGGAATGTCATATGTCATTTGTCATTTAATTTAGCACTATTTGCATTTAGTACAATCACAACTCTTCTTAAAATAATGCTGAATAAGCAACGCGGTTTTTCGTTTGATCCCTTGGATGGAAATATTACTTGTGTAATAAGTGTAAGCCACGTCCAATGGAGATTATCATGCCAAGTATTTTTTGTGTTGCTTGTAACTGGGAGCCCTCGGTGAAGTTTTGGTCTGGTAAGTAGGTGAGTACTTATTTACTTGGTTTGCTTCAAGTGAGTAGCTAACAATTGTATAAAGCTTTATCACCTGTTTTCTAGGTAACGTTTACGAAGACCAGGGTAAACTTTTCAATAGGTGACAATTTTGCTTCCCGATTAAAATTTGGTTCCACTCCATCTCGAGTGAAATGTGCTCCTGTTAGACAAGGACGTAGGAAAATATGGCGAAATTTATTTGCAGAATGTGCAAATTTAGGAAAATGGCCAAGAATTTTGTCCCTTTACAGTTGCCTAACAGAGAGCGAAGCTCGTACTGAATTTACTGGAAACTGGCTCGTCCTCCGTGTGTACATCGGAACTCCATTTTAACCATTGGGCTTACAGTTGCCTAACAGAGAGCGAAGCTCGTACTGAATTTACTGGAAACTGGCTCGTCCTCCGTGTGTACATCGGAACTCCATTTTAACCATTGGGCTTCGGTATCTATGACAGCATTATGATCACTATTATGGGTTTGTGAGGCCCTTCCTAGGTCGATTTGTTGTGTGGTGATGTTTGGCTCTGGTCAGTGCTCCGCGTGCCTCGGAGTAATTCACATGAAAAAGACAATAAGGCTTTGGTAAGTAAAAGAAAATGATAAACTATTTAAAATCTATAAATACAATTTCATCTCGTAATTATCGACTTAAAAGAAATATTTCCTAATTATTATAGAATCTTCTGTTTTTAACAACAAAAAACAATGTTTTAATCAATAAACTAACATCCCTTGATGTTTTTATTAGACATGATATAATGCATGCAATTAGTACAATTATGTCCCTAATTCTTAACATTAGGTTATAAGTTATTTTGTCTATTTGTCCCTCTTCGTTTTCATATTAACACTTATATTTTCGAAAAGTAAAATGTATGAAACTTATATTTGTCTCTCCCTGTTCCTTGAAACAAGTCTTTCTATTGTTGGTTTAAATAAATTTATCACTACTCACAGGAGAAAAAATTGATGTTCCTTTTACGTGGAACGACATATTAATTTCATTTTAGAAAATTACTTATATCTTGCATGATTTATTTATTTCTTTTTGTTTCTTATTAAATTAAGCATCTGGCACACCTATTCTGGGTGATGCATCACCTCTTTTTATAAAAATTAATTTACTTTAGTAAAACACCCAGAAAACAGAAATCTTATCCTTTCATCTACTTCATTTTGTGTACTAGTACTTTCTTGAGCTGTGCTAATATAGCAATAATTCAAGTTACCAATTGTGTAGGATATTTATTTAATAATCTACGAAATTATTAACCTAAATAACCCAACGATGTGGTATTTTTGAATTTGAAATGGGCCCTATTTTGGTAGCTCAGTTTTAATCATATTGAGTATTTTACTCAATTCTCATTTCAACGTATGGTACGTACCTATTAAAAAAAAATCAACTTTAATGTATTATTCATTGACTACTTATCATCATTCACTACATCGTACAAAATGCAGTTAATTTGATCACCTGGTGCGAGGGTTGAAATATTTTCTTCAACCTCTATTATGTACCAGTTAATACATTGTGAGTTTCCTGCAAGTGTGTTTATTTCATTAAGTATGTATATTTTTTCTATTCTAGATTTTTTAACGCGATTGCACCAATAAAGGAAATACTTAACCAGAAAATATGCAATGAATAATACCAATGGGGTGCATATACTACCAAAATCAAACATCATGATGATTAGGAGTATTGTTTTCACCGTTGGTTGGCGTGACTACTACCCCTGGAGGAGTACCAGGCCTCTTCTTCCTTGAACCAACTCGACTCAAAAATCAATGGGATAAATCTGGCTTCCTATCCCACCGTGGCTGGGAGAGCTTTCCAGAAAGCTCCTGCTGTTACTTCTCAATAATGAAAATCGTAGGGACAAGACAATGTACCTGTACTAAATATTAATATTATTAAAAAGATTTACTGTTTGTGCTTTGCATTGCTAGAAATTGCTAAGACTTAATTTCCTATATATACCCTATACATACATGCCCATGTATACGGGAGTCCATGTATATGGAGTTCCAGGCACAACTCCTCTTTTGGTGATCTCTCCTCCCAGGCTTTACTCGTGGCGTTTAAAAGTATACTTCAAATTACTGAGAGAAATGAGGTAAAAAAAAATAATAAAATAAATTAAAAGGGTTAAGCCAAGGAAACAAAAAAATACTATCCTGTACCAACCAGTGTACACGGGCTGAAATATGAATAATACTTTTTATTTTTGTTCTATTGTTTTATTTCTAGCCAGTTCCCACGGGCAATAGAAATACCACAATTGGAGGATAAATTAGTACCACCTACTAACCAGTTTACACGGGCTAAAATAAAAGTACCAATTTTTAATAAATATTTTTCATCATATTTCCAGCCAGTTGGCACGGGCAATGGAAATACCATAAAAAAACATTGGTTTTATTATGGAGAATAAAACCCTAGGAACGAAGCTAGACGCCTCCACCATGTGCCACGACCTGGGGGAGCCTAGGGAGAAGAGGTTGCTCTTTTAATAAATAAATTATTATAACTTTTACATATATTTATTGAACACACTAAATCATGGTAAAAAATCAAAGATAAATAAAATGGAACTGGCAAATAAAATAATTAAAAATAAGACATAATAAAATTGAACAAAAATAATACATATAATAAAAGTGTTTTTACCAAATCATCCTAGTAGAGGTGTAGAGGAGATGTGCCTGGACGCCAATGGACTGACCATCATTAAATGATTCGCGTATTTATATAAATGCTACTTGCTTAGTCGGCATATTCCATATAGGTAGAATATAATTTATAGTTAAGTGAACTCTATTAATTATTATGTGTTTGAAATATGACACTAAGCTTCCTTTAAATATTGTAACATGCTATAAGTTAAATAAAATACATAAAATTAATTTGGGAAAGATACGAAAATTATTTTATTAGATTTAGGAATCAATTAAGCCTACCTACAGAGAACATGCCAATAAGTAATTTTGAAAATTTCACGGTCCTCGTGGCAATATCTCAACTAATAAACGTTCGAGCGCCATGTTTAAACTAGTAGTGATATAAAGACAACTGAAACTAGATTATATTTTGAGATAACTCCGATGAAGGGTTGAGTTTTTTTTTATAATAGACCGAGTTCTCATGACAAAAAAGGTACCCCATCGAACACCCCAAATTTATAAAGTGAAAATGGTTGCAAAACATGTAAATATCATCTTACGCCCGTCAGGCCATTAAAAATTTGCTAAAAAAAAATGATTATACATTTCAAAATATCTGCTTGAAATTTTCTCAATGTTTGGTAAATAATGAATCATTTAAAAAAAATTGTCTCTCTGACAATTTTTGTTAACCAATGTGACAGATTTCATTTTTTGTAGAGCATTTTTTATGCAAGTACACTTCATAACACCTCCTTGATTTTTGTTTTAAAATGAAGTTGAAGATCTCTCCTATTATTACAACTGGTCTGTCTGACAATTTGTGTTAATTAATGTGACAGACTTAATTTTGAATGAACAGCATCAATGCATCAGGATTAATCACTGGCATCTCATAACAACTTCTTAAAAAGGAACAACTGAAATGTAAGATCTCCTTTATGCATAAAAATTTGTCTGTCATAGGAAAAATGTGTTTCACCATGTCAGACTTAATTTTGAGGCGCCGTGAAGACGTTTCTTTTAAATAAGCTTTTACAATCGCCGCGTCAAGACATCACCTTCATTTTTTTTTCTGTAATTAAACTTGATGTCTCACACATAAAAAATGTTTTTCACTACGACAGACTTAATTTTTAAAGTGCCGCGACCACAATTTTTAATTAAAAATGTGGTATAAACGTTGCTAACTAAAAAAAATATATTTTTTCAATTTTAAATGAATATTGTAGATTCTTTTTATATATTCAAATACGTTTTTTATCGAAAAATTGTTTTTTACTATGTCAGACTTAATTTTTAAACGCCGCGATAACGTTTTCTTTTTAATAAATATTTTCAAACAGACAAGTTGTAAGATTTAGGAGAGGTCTTAAACTTAATTTTAAAATAAAAATTAAGAACGTCTTTTTAAGTTTACTTTCATAAAGAAGAATAATTTATAAAAAATTAAGTCTGTCAAATTAATTAACAAAAATTGTCAGACACAGACCAGTTGTAATAGATAGAAGAGACCTTAAACTTTATTTTAAAACAAAAATCAAGGTCTTATAAGTTTACTTTCATAAAAGAAATGCTTTATAAAAAATGAAATCTGTCGCATTAATTAACAAAAATTATCAGGCAGACCAGTTGTAATAGATAGTAGTACAGGCAATGAAGGCAAAATGTTGTAAAAACCTCGCAAAAATTAATAAAAGAATCCTCTCTGGGATTTAAGTAGTTAATAACCTGTAGAATGGAATAATGCATTCTTTGCACTTCCAAGTTCTGGGAAAATTCAAAAAAATTTGGAAAAACTTTTTGATTTTCGGTTTTTTTGCTCTAACGTCTAAAATAATGAAAATACAGAAAATAGTTTTCAACAAAATTAGTAGCTCGTCTCTTTTTCTACAAAAAAGGTCTTTACAAATTTTTGTCTTACTTAAGCCGTTTAGGAGATAAATCCAGTTTTCCACTTATAGTTTTGAGTCGCTCCGAAATGCGCGGACAATGAGAATTCTCTGGGAGTTTCGTACGACCGTATATATCGATCGATAATTATTACTATTCAGAGCCGCTAAAAAAATGAAAACAACGTAAAATGTAGAGAAAAGTCTCAGCTTTAATGTGGAACTAATCACAAAATTTATACAAATTATTATCATAGAGAAAAAAGTGTTAGAAGATGACTTAGTAAACTTTATACAGCTGATTTATTCACATCTTTGAGTTTTATGCATCCTGCCTATTTCTCCCGTAACAATGGGTGCTCTTTCACTGCATGGATTCGATTCCACGCACTTTAATCTATATTTCGTGAAAATTTCATTGAAGAATGTAAAGAAACAAATAAGTTGTATATGTTTTACTGTATAATTGTGCATTTTTTGAACGTGTATGAATAATGTAGATAAATTCAAAAAGGACTACGTGCATTTAAAAAACTCTAAAGTCATTCGAAAGAATATGTTTTATTGTACTAATAATCCAAAAATTAAGACTGTGCTATTATTATTACTTAAGATATAGCAAATTGAACTCCAAAATTTGGAGGTGATTGATCGGTGAGAAATATACCCTCCACTTTGATCGCAAGGCATATTTTTCCAACAAAAGTAATTCCAATAAAATGTTATTTTGATTAATATATTATTATATAAGAATATATAAGCAAAATGAATTATCATTCTAACGACTCCCGGCAAAGATATGAATAAATCTGTGGATCCACTGTACAAAGTTCACTAAGCCACCTTCTGACACTTTCTCTCCTTGATAAATTTTGTTATCAATTTTGTGATTAGTTCCACATTAAAGCTGAGACTTTTCTCTACCTTTCATGTTCTTTTCATTTTTTTTAGGGGCTGTGAATAGTAAGAATTATCGATCGATGAGCCCGGTCGTACGAAACTCCTGGAGAATTCTCATTTTTCGCGCATTTCAAAGCGGCTTAAAACTATAAGTAGAACACTCGATTTATCTTCTAAACGGCTTAAGTGAGACAAAAATTTGTAAAGACATTTTTTGTAGAGAAAAAGATGAGCTACAACTTTTGTTGCGAACTTCTTTCTCTATTTTCATTATTTTGGCAGCTAGAGCAATAAAACCGAAAATCAAAAAGCTTTTCCAATTTTTGTTTAATTTTCCCGAAACTTGGAAGTGGAAACAATGCATATTCTCATTCTCCAGGTTATTACCTACTTAAATCCCAGAGACGATCCTTTTATTAATGTTTGTTACCATAAATTGTTAATTTGCCTGTACTATAGGAGAGATCTTGAACTTAATTTTAAAGCGAAAATCAAGGAGGTGTTATGAAGTGTATTTTCAGAGAAGAAAATGTATAAAAAATTAAGTCTGTCAAATTAATTAACAAAAATTGTCAGGCAGACCAATTTTTTTTAAATGAATCATTATTTACCACAAATTGAGAAAACAAGCAGGTGTGAAATGTAAAATCATTTTTTTAGCTAAATTCAAGAATTCATAAATAATAACAATTAACACATTTTTAATGGTCTGGCGGGCGTAACATGATATTTACATGTTTTGCAACCATTTTGACCTTTCAAATGTGAGGTGTTCGATGGAGTGCCTTCTTTATCATGGGAGGTCAGTTTCTAAATAGAGGAACATAAATATAACAAGCTGGTAAATGTACAAAAACTTGAGATTTGGTGTACATGCTAGAGACCAATCTTTCTTTATAATATTGTTCTTTTCTTTCTTTTCTTTTCTTTATAATATTTTTCAACTCCCCCACCACCTCCACTCCATTATTAAAGTGGTTGATAAAATATAATTGAGATATTCACTTGAAATTTGGACGGAATCATCTCAATCAGATGCCATTACAATACATAGTAATGAAAACTGGAGAACGTAAGTAGAGCAAGCTTATATCAGTCCAGAAACTTCATTTTACTTCCCTCGCATAAAGTGAACTTCATACTTCTATGTCAAATAAAAAATTCCTGACAAAGGAGTGAACACGGCGTGAGACACCCAAAAAAAGCCATAAAACTCGGCCATAAAAGAGCCCTTGCCCTTTTACAGCATTATGTATGTGTGTAAAAAATTAAGTAAACAGTAGTGACCGTTAGATCGTAAAATATTTTAGGAGTGAGTGGCGTAATTATTAGAAATTATAACTGATACTGGCGAGTTTCCTTTAATTTCTTATTTTAATCCATGTCCCGCTCTATCCTAATGGTAATAGGCGGCAAAGCTTTCAAATTTTTTATCTGACTTACAGCCGGTTTTACAATCGCTGGTTAACTTCCAGTCAGAGTTAACTTTCAGGTTATTATAGAAATTGGGTTTTACAATAGCTGGTCATTTTCAGTGTTGTAGTTATCTAGTAGTTAACTTTACTAGCAGATGAGGTGTGGGTTAACTAGAAGTTGGCAGTTTACTGGCAATTTATAACCTATAAAATAACTGTCACAAAATAATTTTTTGATATTTCGCTTAAAAATGGACATGTGCGAAGTAACTTCGCGCATGTCTATTTTTAAGCGAAATATAAAAAAATTATTTTGTGACAGTTATGTAGCAGCGATGAGGAACCAAGGTAATCCGGTATAGACTTAACTTTTTCGAAGAATACGATGGAAGAGATTTTTTAAATAGATCGAGACTAAATACTACCTGCTTACTTAATAATAGACCACTAACTCATAAATTGCTTCTGGCATTTATATTTGATAGCAGGTGATGTGACTGATAAAAATCATGCATTTTGTGTATATTACCCATTTTTCCAGTACCAACATTATAAATTGTATTCATAATCTTTCGTTTACAAATCATCACTTATCTCTATATTGAAAAACTCAAGTGTCGGTAAAGTTGTAGTTAACCTGCAAGTAAGAGTCAACTAACATGAAACTTAACTTGCGATTGTAAAACCGGCTGTTAGAAAATATGAAGTTTACTTTACCGAAGGGAAGTACTGTATTCGAAAAAAAATCACCCTTCGAGATTTTTTCGGAGTTTGATGTTTCAGATCACGTAGATTACGAAAATATAGGTTTTTCAATTGCGTCTGTCTGTCTGTTGGTGCATTCACTAAAAAACTACTTGACGGAGAGCAGTCAAATTTGGTAGGTAGTTGGCGCTACGGTCAGCGAAGAAATGGATAAACTTTCACTGGAAAATATACAGGGTGGATAGTCTAAAGGGAATAAATAATGAAAAAAAATGTTTTTTGCTCAAATTTAAATTTTTCAGGTTTCATGACACGCTAAACCTATTTAAAAAAAAAATGAAAATTTTTTTCACCAACATTTTTGAAAAATTTTTCACCACTAAAATAGATGAAAACTTTTTGTTTTTTTTGTTCAAATTTAAAATTACCACGTTTCATGGCATTCTAATCCTATTTAAAAAAAATATGTAATTTTTTTCTACCAACATTTTTGAAAATTTTTTTACCACTAAATTAGATGGAAATTTTTTTTCTCTGTTCAAATTTAAAATTTCCACGTTTCATAACGTTCTAAACCTATTAAAAGAAAAAAAAAACAAAATTTTTTTACAAATTTTTTAAAAATTTTACCACTAAAATAGATGGATTTTATTTTCCTTTGTTCATATTTAAAATTTCCACGTTTCGATGGCATTCTAAACCTATTCAAACAAATTTATCACTACTTACTATAGAATAGATGAAAAATTTTTTTTGCTCAAATTTAAAATTTCCACGTTTCATGACATTCCAACCTATTTCGGAAAAAAAGTTTGCAACATTATTTTACTATTTTGGAAAAAAAATTTACCACCAGAATAAATGGAAAACATTTTTTTTTGCTCAAATTGAAAATTCTCACGTTTCATGACATTTTAAATCTATTTCAGAAAAAAAAAATTCAAAATTTTTTTCACCAACATTTTTCAAAAAATTTTGACCACTTTAGAGAGATGGAAAATTTTTTTCTTTGCTCAAATTTAAAATTTTCACGTTTCATAGCATTCTAAACCTATTAACAAAAAATTACCACTATTATAGAATAGAAGGAAACTTTCCCTTTTGCTCAAATTTAAAATTTCCACGTTTCATGTCATTCTAAACCTATTTCAGAAGAAAAAATTTTGAATTTTTTTTTGCCAAATGAAAAATGAAAAATTTGAAAAAATGAGATTTTTTAACCACCACTTCCACTCCACTATGTGAATGCTGAATTGAAAATGTGACAAATGGCAATAATATTTGGAATATGCACCTATTATACTTTTATTGAAAAATGTACAGGGTCATCCCAAGAAATAATTCAGTCATGGTGGACATTTATAAAAGTATTTGCGCAAGACATCCATATTTATCAGCTGTTTTTTTACTGTTGGATGAGCACTCTGTATATTTTTTTGACCAAGAATTATCAGGTTTTCTTTGTAATAATAGTGATAACTATATTCCGATTATTATATTCAACGTCATTTCGTAATTATTAATTTTTTAGAGTGACCGCCGTGCACAAATAAAGAGGGAAGTTCTGTGTAAATACCTTTACCGATTTTTTGGAGTATATGTTAGAAACCAACGCCTCAAATACTAGAATTTTGTGACCAGTTATTTCCACATACTAGAGTGCAAATACAGTTAGGATGTTTTCCTTTAAAGAGAGGTGGATGGAGGCTTACAGCTTCTCCAATGAGTGTGCTTAGGTAGCTTTTTCATAATTGTATTTACACATGTAATAATTGATTTGCCTGATGATGGGTATATTACAACATTCACATGTCATTCTTCATGCAATTGTAAAGGCATATCTGTCATTATAATTGAAACGAGTTATATATTAACTTTGGGCATAAGCTCGAGAAAATATTTGGAGATAAAATTTAAAAGCACAAGTGATATTTACGGAAAATATTTCACAAAATAAAACATAACAATGTCAGTGTCTACAGTGTGTCACACCGGTAATTATGTCTACATAACATTACAGTGATAGTACTGCATGCGAACGCTATCAAAAATCGAGTTTGAATTTCTACCAATGATGAGTTTTGATTCGTGCAATCAGCTCAAATGACATTCCACTAGCTCCCGTATTAACGTGTGAAATATGCGTTATTAATTTTCAATAAAAACATACTCGACAAAATAGCTCTGTTCATAAATGAAATGGTTTAATTATGCATGTTTCATAACTGAATTTAGTCTATAGCGTTCAATACAAGAACACTCCATTATTTGGCTTGTGAAGCAAGTTATATAGCACGATATTAATTACGATGTATTTACATATTCATTTACACTTCATTTGCAAAGCTAATACAAACTCTCATCACGTATGGATGGATAGGCAATATATTGGTTGAACGTTATTACTGTACCCCTTAACTCAATTAAAGTAAGATGGAATATTTGACTATTATATCCTCTCAATCTGCAACAATAAAGGATATAGGGTGCTTATATGAATATCGCCTCGGATAAAGCTAAGAAGTTTGCTTGCTCTATCCACTCGGGGTTTCATTAACGTGCTCCTTCATCACACAATTTCCTCTTCCTCTGATAAATAAATTGTTATAGATATAAGATCATAATCAAAGACGAAAGTGTATATCTTTTTTAAATATACCTAGATGTTTCTATTTTCATTGATATCAAAATTGGAAGTCGGGATTACTCAACTAAAAGATATTAAGGAGGGTGGAGTTGTGATTAAATGCAAAACAAAGGAAGAACTAGAGAAAATCAAAAAAGCAGCCGAAAAGAAACTAATAAAAAATTATCAAATCACAGCCCCTGCATTAAAGAATCCATGTATAAAAATCGTAGATATAGAAGAACATTATGAAAAAGACGATTTATTAGAATGTATAAAAAAACAAAATATAAATATACATGATGGACTCGAAATGGAAGTAAAAGTGTTTAAAAAAATGAGAACGAGGTATATGGCCATAGTGGAATGTGATCCTTTAACATTTAAGAAGATACTAGACGAAAAAAATGTATATATTAATTGGTCAAGATGTAGAATTTTTGAATACATTGGTGTGTTTAGATGTTTTAAATGTGGAGGTTTCAATCATCATGCCGAAAAATGCCAAAGTGAAGAAAAATGCTTAAAGTGTTGTGAAACTGGCCACAAAATAGAAAATTGTGAAAGTGACAATACAAAATGTGCAAATTGTTTAGAGGTAAATTCTAAGTTTAATCTTAATTTAAATGCTCAACATTCTATTTTTGATACATCATGTACTGTATATCTAAAAAAATTAGAAACTGAAAAACAGAAAATTAAACAAATGTCCAGTGAATAGCAATTAGTAAATAATAAGCTCAATAACAAACTTAATTCTAATAAAATAAGAAATACAGAAAAACTGAAAATATTACATCAAAATATATAATGTATCAGAAACAAAATAGAAGAACTTGAGTTGTATTTAAAATTGCATAATGTAGAAATTGTTTGTTTAACAGAACACTGGCTTAAACCATTAGAAATTGACTCAATAAAAATAAATGGTTACACAAGAGCAACAATTTTTTGTAGAACTAAAAGTAACAATGGCGGTGTAGTCATATTTTATAAAAATTACAGTGAGTTTAAGACTAAGGAACTTACCTGCATACATAAATTATCAATTGAAAAGGACATAGAACTAGTTGGTGTTGAGATAAAATTTCCTGAATATTCAGTAAATCTCTTAACAATATATAGATCACCACAGGCTAATTTTAAAAAGTTTTTGTCAACATTAGATGATGCATTAAATAAAATTATAAACAATAATGACGTTATAGTGTGTGGAGATTTAAATATTGATTACCTCTCAAATTCGTCGTTTGATAATTTTTTAATTATGTTTGCGGATGATAATTCCTACTTGTGCTGTAGAGAATCTTTTGAAACAGCTATATCTGATGTACAAACTTTACTAACAAAATTTGCTGATCACTTTAAATCGAATAGACTATTCTTAAATATATCTAAAACTGTTTTCATTATATTTTCTCCTAGGCATAGTACATATGATAAAAGTCACTTAATAAAAATAGCTGGCAAATCTATAGAACAAGTCTGTCATACTAAATTTTTGGGAGTATTCATTGACAACGCATTAAATTGGGATGAACACATTGATTTTGCAGCAAAGAAACTTTCTTCCGTCTGTTATGGATTGTATAGATTATCCAAAATATCAAACAGGAAAACTGTATTGGCATATTATTATACAAATTTTATTTCAAGGGCAACATATGGAATTCTCTTTTGGGGCTCTTCATGTCATTTTGAAAGAATATTTAAACTGCAGAAGAAGGCTGTACGTAATATTATGGGAGTACCTAAATATACGTCCTGTAGAAATCTGTTTAAAGATTTAAATATTTTGACATTGCCATGTATCTATATTCTAGAGATTCTAATATATGTTAAAAATAATATCAGTAAATTTCTACCAAACAATTATAATCATAATTATGATACCAGGGAAAGCAATAACTTAAGCACGCCGTTACATAAGTTATCAAAATATGAAGAAAGCCCAAAGTACATCGGAATAAAGTTGTATAATAAGATCCCAAATTTCTTAAAAAGTATCGAAAATACAAAGGCATTTAAAAACGAAACAAAAAAATACCTAACAGCTAAATGTTTTTATTCGGTTGATGAATATTTGGAAAATTAGTAGGTGGTTCTAATTGTTTAGATATGCTATATTATGCTATATAACTTTATACATATTTACATTTATGACATGTCTCTTTTTTCTGTTTTGTACCTAGTTTTAAACAATAATGAGAGCACGATTCACTAGTAAGTTGCTCATTTTTTTTGTGACTAATCCTATACCAATGTGGTCTTTTGGATAATAAACGATTATTATTATTATTATTATTAACTTGATGCGTATCCTGGTATTTAAATGAAAATTATATTTTCTTTGGTTTATTAATCATCGTCAGGGAAAATTATTACTGGAGATGCGTCAAGTCTTTAAGTAGAAATAAACCTAAAATTTTAAAACTAGTGTAGTCAAAGGAAGATGTTAAAAAGTGGCTAATTTTGGTCTACGCTAGGCAACGGAAATGACCACGGGTTTTGATACCATTTTTCCTGTAGAATGCGATGATGTTTCCGGTTTCACTCAAAAATGGCGAGAAAATGTGGAAGAGTTAAGAAAATCCTTGAGAATTTACAAAGTCTTGTCAGAGATATTCAGAAGTTAAACTTTCAAGATCTGTATTATTTTATTCTAGATTATGGTGGTTTCTTTTAGCACTTTTCTCATAGAAAATGATGCTCTACTTCCCTTTACCGAAACATGTCGGAATAATGCAGAAGAATTAACAAAATGCTTAAAAATTCACAAATTCGAGTCTATAATATTTAATATTTAAACTTTTTAAGATTCAGAGCTTATTTAAATGTGAACTATTTATTATTTGTTTGCTTATAATAATGAAATATATTCTTTATAGGATTTTGCGAACAGCGGAAAGAGCTTATTACCCGAAATTCAGGTGATTGCTTGTGATATATTTTCCGTGGGTCTACTCTATCTTTTGAAGGAAAATGAAAATGCGAAAAAATTAAGAAAATGTTTGAAAACTCACAAAATCTAGTCTACGCCATTCCAAAGTGAAACTTATTAGGAACCAACATTATTGACTTGAGATTATAGTGGTTTTATCTTGTAGTAATTATGCAATAAAATGACGAGGTTCACTGAGCTTTACGGAAAAATTCATGGAAAATCTGGTAAATTAAGAGTATGAATAAAATCTCACAATATCTAGCTTGCAGTATACATAAATGAAACCTATTAAGATCTAAAGTATTAGATTTGAGTTAAAGGTGGTTTCTTGTAGTATTTTTCCTGTGATATACAATGGTGTACTTTGTTTGCAGAAAAATGTGATAAAAATCAAGAAAATGTCTCTTAATTTAGATTTTTTACGCAATAATCTCAAGTAAACTCCATTAGGATCTACTCACTGAATAAGTACGAAAAACCACTATAATCTCAAATTATTAACGTTGGGAATGACGCAGACTAGATATTCTGAATCATCGGATATTTTTCTTCACCTTTCTGCGTTTTTCCAGCATTTTTACACAAGTAGGCTATCGTATTCCAAAGGACGAAAAACTACCTCGATGTTTAGTTACATACTCTGCATCTTAAAATGTTAAAATTCTGATTATCTTAGGCTAAATTTTGTGTTTTCAAGCATCTTTTTAGTTTTAATACTTTTTCCCAACATTTTCTCGCAAAAAAGACCCTCGTATCCTACGGGAAAAATACTATAAGATACCATCTGAATCTCGCATAATAATCTCTGGATCTGAAATTTAAATTTTGAATATAATAGACCCGAATTTCTAAATTTTTGAGCATTCTGTTAATTTTTCCTCAATTTTGTGACATTTCTCGACTTTCTCTCAAGTAGAGAATCATATTCTACAAGAAGAATACTAAAAGAAACCACTGTAATCTAAAGGAAAATATAATCAATTTTAAAAATTTGACTTGTGAATATCTCATGTCGGATTTATGTTAAATTAAATTATGTTAAAAGATAATTCAAAAAAATTAAACTGAAAATGATTATACATATTATGTAAAATTTAAAAATAAACAACTTTTATCTTTACCGTCTTTGAGAGATATTGCCAACTTTTGGCATTTAAGAAAAAAGTCAAATATGACAAGTAAAGGAAATTACGTGGTACTTTTATGCACGTCAATAATTACCTACCAAATGAAAATTAACATACCATTTTGTTTTAAAACTTTAGTATTTAAACAAATTTGTTTCAAAGTTCAATTAGGTGTTTAAACAAATTTTAAATTCTCTTTGAGCGTGAAGATAATATTTAAATATGGTTAAATACATTTAAATTTTTACAATCAGTCGAATAATACCATAAGCCATTTTAATTTTTAATTGAAATTTTACCGCCAAAATCACTACATCGTTTCACTGTACACTAATGACGTTATCACTTGCAATGTCATTAACCAAATGTAATTGTGTATTACAAAAACATGTTATTTTACAAACTTTTACTATTCTATAATGAATACCAACTGGTGTATAGGCCACTAAAAATAATAGGTCGACTTAAAACAAATTTGGGACAAGCAGATTTTAGCGTGATTGTGTTCCTTAGGGGGTACTATTTATGTGCCTAAAAGTCCCCAGTGATCCCCCGAGCCAAACTACCCCAAAACCACCCCCAAAGGTACATTTTTTTGTTTTTTGCGATTTTCTCAAAAACCTTAAACTTTTCGACAAAACTTCAGGATACATTTTTCATAGAGCATAAAATTCCCTATCCAATGGTATATATATATATAGTATAAATTCGAGTAATTGCAAAGCCCTCTATAGCGTTTTGAAAATAAATAAAATTTAAATTCTGCAAAATTATTTTCGATTTCGCAAGTTCTGACCAATATTTTAAAACTCCATTAACACTACTTGGGCTTTATTGTATTTTTATCATATTTGCGGCATTTATGTAATTCGAAATAATTTTTTATTAATATTATTAGCTGTATTTATCTTTACAAATAATTTTAAGCCTGAGAAGATCCTGCGATTTGCACACAAATCTCCAAGTAATAAATAAGTTAAAAGTTAAAAAGTTAAAAAAAATTGAATAATTTATGAACAAGTTATTCATTATAAAAAGTAACAAAAATAAAACTATTGCAAAAAAAAACATAATACATTTTCATTAAAAAATAAATTAAAACATCAACAAAATTAACTAAAAATCCTCATCGTCCTTAACTAAAGACACATCTGATGCGACATTACTGCAATATTATTGTCCCAGACAAAAACTACAACTTTTTAAATTAAATTAAATTTGCTGCAAGTACAGGACTTACTGGAGCAATTATATTTGCATCCACAAAACAATTTTTTTTAAATGAATTCGGGTGCAATTTCTTTTGAATTCTTTTGCGGTTGTAGTGCGCCATCCTTTTTAATCCACCCCCAGTCCTCTGGGTTTAATTCGATGCCCATCCATAGCTGTACTTGTAAGTAAACTCTTTTAATATGAAGTTCAGCAACTTCAGATGAAGGTGGCAATGTAGCGAGCTAAAAATTTTTAAATAAATTTTGACGGGAAATTGTGTGACAATATTTAAGTTTTTGCTTATACCAATTTAAAACAAAATTTTGACCTGCTTTTAATAAATCAGATAGATTCGGAAAATTGCTTTTAAATATGGAAAGATCGTTAAAAAGAGCATTATTATTTTTTTAAATTGTTCTTGCCCTTTTTAAAAATCCTGACGTTGTATCGCAACCAGTCATAGCATGAAGAAATAATATATTTTGAAGAATTGGTTTATCTAATATATTTTGTAATGCGTATATATTTGTTAGGTTATTTGGCTTACAAGGTGTACCGGGTCTCAGCATATAAATATTTTGAGTTGCACAATGTTCTAGAAGCAACACTATAATATGTCTGTATCTACTGCCACAGCAATTACGGGATTGTTACTTTCTATGGCACAATCCACTGTTGTTTTAGCAATCATATAATCTGCATCAGTTTTTGCTATACTCACTTAAATACCGACATTAACAAAATGGGCCTCTAAAAAATTAATGAACTTCTCTTTATTTGAAGAAACTGCTAAAAACTGATCATGGTTTATATTGACAGATGTCTCAGGTGTAAATTCAACTTATTGCCCAGTTGCGTTCTTTGCTCTAAGTTGGTGTTCTGTAAATTTTGTACTTAAATGTTCATTCCGCCACCAGGGCCAATTACCCACGCCAGAGGATAGGCTAATCGGGGCTTGTGTAAACACTGGAACCCCTAACCTGGAAATTTTGCCGAACCCTCACTTTATCGTTAGGTAGGGATTTTGGCCATAGGATAATAATAACATACCTGTTAATTTTTCTCTAGACACTCTAATAACATAAATGTTTAATAATATTATAATATATACACTTAAAAAAAACGGCTGTATAATTAATTATTGCCGACGCGCTTTTTACATCTAGTACAGGTAATAACTAAAAACTCAGGAATGCACTTGTCTACTTGGAACGTTGGAACTCCGCGCCCGTCGTGTTGCCCCGTGCTATTACGCCATCCGTCAATTTTAAATGAAATTAAAAAGTGATTACACCATACCAACTTTAGTGTTATTGTAGTTTTAAAGTATTGGTCAGAACTTGGGAAATTGAAAATAATTTTGCAGAATTTAAATTTTATTTATTTTCACAAGGCTATAAAGGGCTTTGCAATTACTCGAATTTATACTATATATATACCATTGGATAGGGAATTTTATGCTCTATGAAAAATGTATCCTGATGTTTTGTCGAAAAGTTTAAGGTTTTTGAGAAAATCGCAAAAAAACAAAGAAATGTACCATTGGGGGTGGTTTTGGGGTAGTTTGGCTCGGGGGATCACTGGGGACTTTTAGGCACATAAAGAGTACCCCCTTGGGAACACAATCACGCTAAAATCGGCTTGTCCCAAATTAGTTTTAGGTTGGGCTTAAAATTCACTTAATTTTATTGGACTAGTATTGTGCCAAGATGCAAAAATACATCCAAAGACGTACTTGTAATAGTTTTAGTGACAGTACAGTACACTTTTACAATAGGTAAATTTCCAGAAATAGTATTTACAAATCACGTACTAGGCAATACTTATTTAATCACAGGTAAAATGTAAATAAAGTAAATAAAATGTTGTATTCACCACTATTTAGATGTGATTTAAGCCACTAATAAAACCCATGACGTCACTAACAATCGGCATGTTTTGCATACTCGTCCCATTATTAAAACTTTATATTATTTATTTCTAGAATTTTCTAATTTGGTGGCCGATACAATGCTATTTAAATATCAAGAAGTGCTTTAGTATAACAAGTACTTCATTTTAGTAATATCAAAAAAACAAGTTTGCACATAGTGAAAACACCAAATTTAAGAAAAACCTTATCAGAATCATTTGATCTTTCACTATTTAAATATTATTTTCTCTATCTCCCTTACCTTAATAACTTTTATAATGGTGGTAAAATTCCAGGTTTATATTTAATTTGAAAAAATGTAATAATAGTTCTCAAAAAATTAATGTGCTCAATTTGTTAAATACGTTATATACAAGAATCTTGTACCTTAATATTTATATGCATAAACTGTTAATTCACAGAAGTGATATTATTAATAAACTCACACCGATCACATATAGATTCTGTTCAAGTTAGACAAAGAAATAAAATCACTGTGTTATCACTCAACGGACCTGTTTCAGAGTGGTTTTACTTATGCTGTTTTCTATTGCAACAAAATATTGGCAAATCTAAAATCATCAACTATCTTAGAAGCCAAGTTAAAATTTAACTTAGTTTTTACTTAAGCTGCTTAAGCAACAAACTTGGAAATGAACTTAGTTATATGAAGGAAATAAAACAAATTATTTTATTATTTTACATTATTATTTACCTTTTCTTGCAAAAATACTATCAGAGGGTATACTAAAAAGTTTAGTGTTAGAGTAGCCATGACTAAACTTTGCCTTCTGATTCAAATCAATTTCAATTCAATTTATTGATATTAAAGATATTTAAGAGCAAATAGAAACAATTCAATAATTAATAATTATTTGAGGGTATTGGGGACTATTTAGAATACTGTGATTAATGCAATTATTATATTTAATTATTTTCATGCAAAGAAAATTTCTTTTTTGTTTTTTTGATAATTGATTTGAGGTTGGGTATATTACACTAGCAGTAAATTTTTTTAGTGATTTCGAAGTTTTTAGTAATACATTTTTTTATGTTATTCTGCAATTTAGTTTTATTTTTAATTCCCTTTAAATTTTTTGGAAGCATTTTATATAACTTTGGTTCGTAGTAAAGCATAAATCGTTGGGTATGGCTTTTGATACGCAATGGTAAAGTTACAGAAATCTGTCCACAGAAGAAAAGAAAATCTATTTGTATTTTATAAATATTGAATAAATGTAATTAACACCGATTTATTATTATAATGTCGTACACAATTGTTACACCCTGTAAATAAGCATGATTCATGCTGGCCAAGCACAACATGCAAAGAAAACAACGAAAAAACGCGTTACAGTAACAGACCTCCGTCAATTCATTTAGTTATCTTTACTTTTTGCGGGTCAGTAAATCTAATTTCACTTATTCACTTCATATTTATATGCGTACTGAAGTGGTGAAGAGCGAATTCATAAATAATAATCATATTTTTAATTTTATTAATTAACATTACACCGCGGGGTAACAATTTGTAAATAAATGTAAATATAAATAATTAAAACACAATACAAACATTAATATAAGTTATCTGACAGTGAAAGTGAGGCAGGAAATGTGCTTAGTGAAATAAAAAGGAAAATGAGGTACAAGTGGACCATTCGCAGATGACGGTAAGTGTTTTGAATTTTCTTATTAACGACGACAATACACAAAAATATATTGTCATTGTCCGCAGAACTGAAAATAACACGAGAATAAAAGATAATTTTGTACAGATGTCACTGCTTTTTTCAGACTAAATTAAAACAAATGAACAAATTAACCGTTATACTCTTCGCCGGTCGGTTTACTTAGTGGAGGTCAGGAGTCGGGATTTTGCTCGAAAATTACAAGTATCTGCTACTGGGCCAATCTAGTTTCCTTCCCCCGTTTTCGAGGGGGCTGAAATCGATTCCGAAGTTTTTACTCGGCTACCGCCCGAAATCGCCACAAAACCACATTTAAGCCTCATTCCCGGTGCAGACATCAATTCAACCCTGCATTTTGGTGAGTTAGTCCTCCCCATAATTTAAGGTGGTTTTTCTAGAGGGGATGACCCTAATCACCCCTACCACTCGATTCAACCCCTGTAGGGCGTGAAATTTTTTTTTGTAAAAAATATTTATAATTTTTAAAAAGGGGGTATGCTGGAGGGAAGATGAAGGTGATCACGGTTATTACCAGGGGTGGTTACAACCCTTCAGCAGCTGGATTTTTTGTTGAAAAAAACTATTAACAATTTTTAAGAAGGGAGTTTGTTCGAGGGAAGGTGACCAGTGCTATAGCCAGGGGTGGTTACAACCTCTCCAGGGGGTGAATTTCCACTGCTGAGTGTTGTTACATCCCTGGTCGCCTTTTATCTTCCCTCCATATTCCCTCTCTGAAAATGTTGGATATTTTTACAAAAATAATCCACCCTCAGGAGGGGTTGTAACCACCCCCGGTTATAACCATAGTCACAATCATCTTCCCCCTAACAAACCCCCTTTTTAGGAAATTGTCAATATTAAAAAAATAGAAAAATTCCCCGCTGTATAGGGGTTGATTCGAGGGGTAGGGGTTATCGCGGTTATTCACCTGTAGATTTACCATCTTAGATTATGGGGAGGGCAAATTCACCAAAATACATTGTTGAATTGATGTCTGCATCGGAACTTTAAGCGTGGTTCTGGGGCGATTTTGCGAAGTAGCAGGGGTCAAAACATTTTTTTGGACCCGGAATCGGTTTCAGCATCCTCGAGAACGGTGGGGGCACTAGATTGGCCCTGTAAGAGATATTTGGAGATATTTGTAGTCCTTCCGACTCCTGACCTCCCCTAACTAACTAGGTACGCTTTTTACGGAATTGTTGCATATTCTCTCAATACTCTTAGCAGTTTTTTACTTCCCTCGCATACCGAAGGGAAGTATTGTATTCGAGCAAAAATCACCCTCCGAGATTTTTACGGATTCTGACGTTTCAGATCACGGAGATTACGAAAATATAGGTTTTTCAATTCCGTCAGTCTGTCTGTCTGTCGGTCTGTGTCTGTCTGTCTGTCTGTTGGTGCATTTACTAAAAAACTACTTGACGGAGAGCAGTCAAATTTGGCAGGTAGTTGACGCTACTGTCAGCGCAGAAATGGTAGAAATTTCAGTGGAAAATATACAGGGTGGACCGTCTAAACGGAATAAATAGTGAAAAAAAATTTTTTTCGCTCAAATTTAAAATTTCCACGTTTCATGACGCGCTAATCCTATTTCTGGAAAAAAAATTTTGAAAATTTTTTTCACCAACATTTTTGAAAAAATTTTTACCAAGATGAAAAAAAAATTTTTTTGTTCAAATTTAAAATTTCCACGTTTCATGACACGCTAAACCTACTTCTGAAAAATAAAAAAAAATTTTTAAATTTTTTTCACCATTTTTGAAAATTTTTTTACCAAGATGAAAAAATTTTTTTTTGCTCCAATTTAAAATTTCTACGTTTCATGGCATTCTAAAACTATTTAAAAAAAAATAATTTTTTTTACTTCCCTCGCATACCGAAGGGAAGTATTGTATTCGAGAAAAAATCACCCTCCGAGATTTTTTCAGATTCTGACGTTTCAGAACACGTAGATTACGAAAATATAGGTTTTTCAATTCCGTCTGTCTGTCTGTCTGTCTGTCTGTCTGTCTGTCTGTCTGGCTGTCTGGCTGTCTGTTGGTGCATTAACTAAAAAACTACTTGACGGAGAGCAGTCAAATTTGGTAGGTAGTTAACACTACTGTCAGCGAAGAACTGGTAGAATTTTCACTGAAAAATATACAGGGTGGACCGTCTAAACGGAATAAATAGTGAAAAAAATTTTTTTTTGCTCAAATTTAAAATTTCCACGTTTCATGACGCGCTAAACCTATTTCTGAAAAAAAAAAATTTTGAAAATTTTTTTCGAAAAAATTTTTACCACTAATAAAAATTGTTTTCTTTGTTCAAATTTAAAATTTCCACGTTTCATGGCATTCTAAACCTATTTAAAAGAAAAAAAAAATGTTTACCAACATTTTTGAAAAAAATTTTACCACCAAAATAGATGAATTTTTTTTTTCTCAAAATTTAAAATTTCCACGTTTCATAGCGTTCTAAATCTATTTAAAGAAAAATAAAAAAAATTTCAAAAATTTTTGAAAAAATTTTACCACAAATAGATGGAATTTTTTTTTCCGATTTAAAATTTCCACGTTTCCATGGCATTCCAAATTTATTAATACAAATTTAAAAGTGTTTTAGAAAAATTAAAAAAAAATGAAAACATGTTTTAGTAATCTATTTATCACCATTATAGAATAGACGAAAAATTTTTTTGCTCAAATTTAAAATTTCCACGTTTCATAACATTCTAAACCTATTTCGGAAAAAAAAAATTGCAACATATTTTCACCAATTTGGAAAAAAATTTAACACTAGAATAGACAGAAAACATTTTTGAAAATTTGTTCTATATTTTAATCACCACTATACTTCCACTCCATTACGTGAATGTGGGATTGAAAATGTGAGAGATGGCAATAATATTTGGCATATCCTATTATATACTTTTATTGAATAATGGCATCCCAAGAAATAATTGAGTCATGGTGGACATTTATAAAGGTATTTGCGCAAGCCTTCCATATTTGGCACCTGTTATTTAGTATATTAAACTTTTGCTGTTGGATGAACACTCTGTATATTTTTTTGACCAAAAGTTATCAGGTTTTCTTTGTAATAATACCAATAATTATATTCCGATTATTATTCCCAATGTCATTTCGTAATTAATAATTTTTTTGAGTGACTGTCATGCACAAATAACGAGGGAAGTTCTGTGTAAATAACTTTACCGATTTTTTTGTAAATAAATTAGTTTTAGATATTTTTTGTTTAACTACAAAACATAAAAAATAGGTTTATTTAAATTTAAATAATTAATAGCTGTTTCATTTATTGATCAATACTGTTAAAAAACAATTGGGTTCTTCCTCTAGCTAACACTAACTTACTCTATAAATTTCAATACAATCGGACTTTTCATTCTTAAGTTATCGTGCCTACAAGAAACGTGACGAACGGACAGACAGACGGACGGATATTTTAAAATTTGTTTAAAATTCCCACCGACACAGTAATATGAATTTTTTTTTCTCTGCGAGCGATATTATCAATTTTAGAAATGTTCTGATCAAACGCAATACTCTAATTGCGGAGAGTATAATATAACAAGATAACCATTATACTCTTCGCCACTTTACTGCACTGTTTATATAATTGTTGCACATTCTATAGGATATTCGTCGCAGCTTTTTTTGTAAATATTAGTTTCAGACATTTAATTATTATATTAAAAATATACTTTTTTTTTAATTTAAACAAATTATAACTCTTTTATTTATTGGTCAATTTTGTTCAAAAACCATAGGTTTCTTCCTCTAGCTGACACTAACTTACTGCCCAAATTTCAATACAATCGGACTTTTCGTTCTTAAGTTATCGTGCTTACAAGAAACGTGAACGACGGACAGACGGACGGACAGACAGACAGATGGGTAGACGGACAAACGTTTTGAAAGTTATTCAGAATTCGATCACCAACAGAGCAATATGAAATGTTTTTTCTATACGAGCAATATTACCGGTTTTAGAAATTTGCCGATCGAATGCAATATACTCTTCGTTTTGTATTTGCGAAGAGTATAATAAGTAGTAGAACTCCTGAATTTGTACTTTATGAATAATGTGACAAAGAGGCTGCAGAAGTCGAACGCATTTGTCATATCGAATAATCATCCAAGGCATACTAGGTACATTTTTAGATTTTGATTCTGACAGTAATTGCAGAGAAAAACATTGATGGATATTGTACTGCTATATACGGGGTGTAACAGGATCGGGGTATACCACTCTTTTTCCTTAAGTCTTGAAGAGAAATTATTGAAATTTGGAACATTCTATATACGTAATAAACGTAACTTTTTGACTTTATTTTCAAATCGAACACCCTGTATATTATTGCATTGATGAATTTTGCATCATTCTCTGAATTCAATGATACCACATAAGTGATATTTCAAACGTCAAAAGTATATTTTTAGTTTTCCATTTAAGTGTGCCATGACTGTTGCAATTTATTCTAATTGTTCAGTGTAATCCTACAAGATTCGAAATCCTGTCGAAAATTCTAAATTATGTGATTTATGAAAAAACAAAGTTCAACAGAGTGCTTTTTGGGACAAAACACTTTTTTTTAATGGAAACTTATTGGTACTGTACCGTGCCATTTATTAGTACTATTAATAAGTAATTTAATCATACGAATTTGGCCAAAATGCAAAGATTTAAATATCTATAAAACTTCCGGTAGAAATATCATATAGTATAATGGAAACCGAATCTAAATCGGCTTATTCGTTTCAATCATAGAAAGTAAAAAACAAACAAGAACATACAAATACCCCGTGCCATCGTGGATAAAAATACACATATGGAAAAAGGAATCAAAGGAATCTGAACAGATTGTAATTAGAAAATAAGTAAAAAGTATGCCCATAAAGGTGATGTTGATAATATTCAACTTCAGCGACCCGAATCGAAATGTAGATATTTGAAAATATATACACATAGAACAGGTATAAATTATACAATTTTTATCTGTTTTTTAATGTATGTATTTATGTCTTTTAATATTATATGTATGTTTATATACATAAACCGAATGTCTACAAAAATATTCAAATATGATGTAAAGTTTCATTTACTTCTTTCCCTATTAAAGAGTTTAAGGATATATTGCAACGTCTCATCTCGAATAGTGAATTAAATTAATTGGAACAGAACGATCTACTATCATCAATCAAAATTATATTGAAATCGGTGGTAAAATCTACACACGAGTAAATGGTTTACCCATGGGTAGTCCATTAAGCCCATTGTTAGCTGAAATATTCTTGACAAATTTTGAAACTAATCTTTTCAATAAAAGGAAAATAACCTTTTAAAATACGTACACTTATGGGAAAGATACTTTGACGACGTGTTAATGATATGCATCGGTACGGATAAGCAATTGTCACAGTTCATTCATTTTATTAATTCTTTAAACAATAATATTCGGTTTACGGTAGAAATTGAGAAAGAACGATCTTTAAATTTTTTAGATATTTCGTTGACGTGAAAAGTTCCAGGTCTAGAAATCGACGTTTATAGAAAACACACTTTTACTGACTGACACACCTCACACATGCAAATTGTAATCAATCCTAGAAGATAAAAATGTCACCTTTTCACAGTTATATCCACAGATTATTATCATTAAACTTAAACAATTTTGAAAAATAATTTACAACCCTTAAAATAATTGCAAAAAATAATCGATATCGCATGTCTCTCATAGACAACCTAATTAAGAATAAAGAAAACTGTTAAAAAACATTTTCATAACGCACCCAAATAAAATGAAAAGGGGCATAGTATTAATTTTGTAAAACACATTGGCAGTTGAATATGTAATAGGTTAAGTAAACAGGTTTCGCAGAGCATTGTATGGGCAATGGGCATTCTATGGGCATATACAATTCTTTTCACAATAGTAGTGTTAAACTTTTGCACAATATCAATAAAAGAAACATATTTCCATGCTTGAAATTCTAGAAATCAAGAAGGCCTTAAATAAACAATACACAAACTAAATTTCAAAATACCCCCATAATAGACACTGTATTAAAAGTAAGTATACCTAGGTATACTAGACATTGAAATTAATATTAAGTTCTTAATAGCAGGTATATTAGAAATAAGTAATAAAATGTTAATCCACCATTCAAATATGAAAAGGTTTTAACATAAAGATTTTGTACATCGTCACTTTTAGGTTAGTCGTTTTAACTATTTGATAATGGCGAAAGGCCAAAACATATTATGTCAGAATAATCTGAATGAAAATTGGCAAACAGTAATACCAAGTGTTCTTGATACTTTTTCTATTTAATCCGTTTCGTCAAGAACCTACCGGGGACTCAGTTTAATTAAAAATATTCAGCTTCGGAGGGCCCACTACAAATAAGGCTATGGGGCTCCATTATTAAAGGAGCTGATAGAATAAAATTGAAATATTCACTTGAAATTTGGTACACATATGTATTACAGTGACATCTGGAACTAGATTACATTTTGAGATGATTTCGTTGAAGGGGTGGGGGGGTAAGTAGAGGTAGGGGAAAATAAATAAAGCAAGCTGGTAAGAGTACAGAATGGTGTATATCTATACTAGAAGACAAGGCCTAGTATTTCTTTATAATAATTTTGAACCCTCCCACTACCTTCACTCCATTATTAAAGGGGATGATAGATAAAATAAAATTGAGATATTTACTTGAAGTTTAGTGCATGTATGTATTGTAATGATATCTGATTGAGATGATTCCTCAGAAGGGGTTGGGGTTAGTAAATGGGGAAAATAAGAATAGCAAGCTAATAAGAGTCCAGAAACTTTGGTTTTGGTGTAATGCTAGAAACCAAAGCCTCAAATTTTTTATGACATCTGTTTAAAATATTATGGAATTCTATGACCAATTATTTCCACATACTAGAGTGCAAATATAGTCAAGATGTTTTCCTTTAAAGAGACTTAGATGGGATATCTGGATGTGTAGTGATTCCTTACTCCTTAGGCAACACTTATTCAGCATTTAATGCTATACTGTCCGTTTTTGGGCCTTGCGCATATGAATACTATTGACCAAGAAACCAAAAAGTACTCTTTCCCAAATTCTCTATTTACCATAAGTTTTTTGCGAGATCCTTTAAATATAAACCATGGCCAACGCCTAAACCATTAAATACCGGAAATTCTTTCACGTAAATTACAATCGACCAATTTGCGAAACTTGATTAAAGCGCGAATAAGCTTGCGGTAGCCATTTGGTTGAGAAAAGTACCACTGTACACACAAATTATATAATACATTATTTATTTACACTTTTTCTTCCATACCTATCGCATAACATGATGGCGACATGTAAAAGAATAATATTAATGTATTAAATGCAGGGAATATAAAGAATCTAAGGTAATAAATTACATCTTTACGTACACATAAAATTTATAGTCAGTTCATAAATTAAATATGTTCAATCTGATAGTTAAATACATAATATTACTTGTAATGCCATAGTAGACGAATAGTGAACTGCGATAATACCGGATGGCCAAGCCCAAAGGCCACTCTGGTAAATTTTGAATGAGCAAATCGACTATTATTTTAAAATTTTCTGTACTAACTCCACCCACCTATGTCCTTATCTTTTTCTATTAAAAACATAAAAAAAATTGTTCCGATAAAGGGTTGGCGGGCGAATAGGGGTAAATAGGGAAAAATAAGCTAAGCAAGCTGGTAGGAGTCCAGACACTTAGGATTTGGAGTGTATACTAGAAACCAAGGCCTAATTTTTTTTACAACATTTGCCACATGAATATTAAACCCAGAAAATCCAGTGCCCATCTTAAATGAATCATCCTGTATATGTTTTTTCATTTAATTTAAATATTGTTAGATACAATTAAGGGTAGTAAGCTCCGTATGATAAATCTAATTAGATAATTTTGCAGCACGAAGACGTTCCAATAAAAGATAAGCTGCACGTTTTTGTGTGTTTTAATATTTAACCAAACACTAGAATATGCGCAGATGAGGGCTAAAGAAACATTAATTTAATTACGCTTTTCATTCTGTTTGCCGTCGAATTTTTCCAACTGAAGCCAATTATGTGTAATCGATTGAATAATGCGTCAATTTTATTAGAAAGGGAATTGCTAAACTGGAATAATTATCTCTCATATTCAATATTACAACAGCTAATTGAATACGAAGGTTTGCAAACAGTATATTTCTTCATATGGGACTAATTATTATTGTCGAAAAATACTGTTTTGTTCCAATATCAAATTTTTCAATAAGCTTGTAGCATCTGCTTTAGCGGTAATACGCGTTGTAAAATTTGTCATTTAATCCAGGGCAATTTGCAGAGCGCAAACTGAACATATGGGTATTTATGTGAGAGAAACATCTAGATGGAAGCCTTTAGGTCTTATAGGAGAATGCTTTAATAAACAATAGTTTAAAAGAACTAAAAAAACACGCTTCAGTTGCAAACCGAGCTGAAAAGTAGAAAATAATACAATACGATACAAAAAGCGTGGGGTGCGTATTACTATGAAATATTTATATCAGTTGATATCAAGCACCCCACGCTTTCTTGTATTGTACTGTATTATTGTATTGTATTGTATTATTTTTTACTTTTTAGTTTTTATTTATTTTTTATTTAATAATATTATTAAATTATATTATAATATTAATATTTAATAATAATAATATTTAATAATAATAATAATAATAATAATAATGCTTTATTTATCCAAGAGATCATACAATGATATAGGATACGTCAAATACATTTCCAGAATAAGATAAGATATTAATACATTAAGAATTCATCTATCGAGTAGAATGCATTTTTTAACAGAAACTTTTTTAATTCTGACAAAAACTTGTTTACACTAGGTATAGTTTTAATTTCAACGGCTAACTTATTGTAAAGTGTACATCCCCTGTAATATGGTTTTCTTTTATATAATTCAAGTCTGTGTATATCGTATTGCAAATTGGATCCATGCCGTGTAGGATAATTGTGATTAGCATTTAAGGAATTGAAGGTGGATAAGTTTTTTTTTACAAATTTTAAAATTTCATATATGTACAGACAGGGTAATGTAAAAATATTATGTTTGATAAATGTCTGCTTGCAGGATTCTCTATAGCTTAAATTAAACATATTACGAATAGCTCTTTTTTGTAGTAAGAACACACGGTTAGATGACGGTGGATTTCCCCAAAAAATAATACCATAGCGTAGTCGGGACTCTAAATTAGTAAAATAAAATATTTTCAGTCTTTATATTGGTTATATGACGTAATCTTTTCAGCGCAAAACAGTGACTTGAGCATTTATTGCAGATATAGGAGACATGTGACTTCCAATCCAGTGTTAAATCAATATACAACCCTAATAATTTAAAAGTTGACACTTGTTCAATGGATCTACCATTAAGCTGTAGAAGCAAACTAGATATGTAATGAGCTCTAACAGGATGAAACTGTAACGATAATGTTTTTTCTTGGTTCATTACCAATTTCTTTATAGTAAAATAATTATTTATATTAAGTAGGGTAGAATTTAACTTATCAATCAGTTCTTGAATGTTTTTTGTACCTACGGCAATAGTAATATCATCAGCAAAGGAGCAATAAAATTCATTTACATAATTATCTAAGTCGTTAATGTAAAGGAGAAAAAGGAGCGGTCCCAAGACACTACCTTGGGGTACACCAATATCTATTGTTTTAGTTTCTGACCTCGAACCTAAGATATCGACATATTGCTGTCTGTTGGATAAGTAAGATTTTAATAACATTTTGCATTTCCCTCGTATACCATATTTTTCAATAGTATCCAAGAGAATGTCGTGATTAACACAATCAAATGCCTTTGAAAGGTCAATAAACAGTGCCATAACCTCATGACCCCTGTCAAGATTTTCGTAAATATAGTCCAGAAAACTTACTAAAGCTGATATAGTTGATCTATTCGCTCTAAAGCCATGCTGATTTGTTGAGAGGACTGAGTTAGTATTTAAAAATTCAGATATTCTTATTGCGATTAGCTTTTCAATTTCTTTAGAAAAAACGGATAAAATTGCGATTGGTCTATAATTACAGAGCTGTGTACGGTCACCTTTTTTAAACAATGGAATTACTTTGGACAATTTTAAAAGATCTGGAAAAATGCCATCTGAAAAACATTGATTTATGATATCGGTTAATGGTGTAGCCAATTCTCTGGAACAATTTTTAACAATTTTAACAGGAAAATAATCAGAACCGGAAGAATTCGAATTTTTTAAACTGTTGATTATATTTATAACCTCGGATGTATTAGTCGGTTTTAGGTAAAGTGAATTTTTAATAATGCGCGTATGGGTCCTATTCCTATGATTAAGTATATTATTGTCTGGTATTGCTAATGATTTAGTTATATTTAAAAAATATGAATTGAATTCGTTGGCGATGACTATTTTATCTGTAGTTAGTTCATTATTTATTGATATATCAGGACTATAATTATTTTTTCCCCTTTTCAATGATTGATTAATTATATTCCAAGCAGCCTTCGATTTGTTCGAAGAGTTTATTATAATATTGTCAAAGTACACTCGTCTCGTGTCTCGTGTCTCGTCTGTAAATTACTTTATATGATTTATAATATTGTACACTGATCAAACCAATTTGTTGCATATTGAACAGTTCTTTTAAATGGACCGATGACACTTTAATTCCTGCAGTTATCCAATTTTTGTTTTTTTTGTCGTCAAAATTTTTTGTAATAAACTTAAATGACGCGTTATAATTACAGTGCAATGTATTATTAAATTCATAATACTTATTTTCTACTGTTTGTGCGCTAAAAACACTATGCCATGACTCACTACTTAAACAGTTTTTAAATTTTAATATGTTTTTTTGTGAAAACGATCTAAATGTGTGACTGGTATTAATTTTCGGTTTATTCACCTCAAAAGAAATTTTTTGACCACTGTGATCAGACAGACCAATGTGCATGACATATTTTTCTAATAAAGTATTATTAAAATTGGTTAAAATATAATCTGGTGCCGTTATACTATTGTTTTGAATACGCGTAGGTTGATCGAAAACAGGGTACATACAGTAAGATTTTAAAAGGTCCAGAAGCTCAGTAACACCGAATGAGTTCTTGCATAAAAAATTTATGTTAAAATCACCACATATTATTACATAACTAGGCTGGTTTTTATTGAACACAATATTCAAGGATTCCTCAAATTTTAACATAAATTCTTTTAAATTAGAGTCAGGAGCTCTGTAAATGCACATAATGTAATAAACACTTCCATATAGAGTAATTTTGACTGCTGCACACTCGAAAATTTTTTCTACACGGCATACATGCCGTATTTCTGCATTCCCTAAGGTGGCAAGTAATCGATAAGAAACATATTAGCTTGATACAAATATTTGCGTCAATAGTAAGCAACATTTCAAGTTATTTATTGAAGTTTGCACCATTAAGAATATATCTCATATCACTGATACAAATGAGTCAAGTAATTACATACTGGCTCCTGTACTATGACCCTTAAAGATTTTTTAAACGTAACAAATAAATTTGTCAATGTGTTTAGTAGTATAAGTAAGAGTATTACATCATTAACAGTCCTATCGTGCAGTTGTAAAGCTTGCTTTCTTTTATCACTAATTGGTGAAGTGACAAAGAGTCTAACGCCTATCGAAAATGTAAGACACCGGATAGTCTGATAGGTATATGGTATGTCTGTCGAATTGCATAAAGGTTGTTCTATTGCTGATGGCTAATTTAGTTTAACTGATCACTGAGAAAACCGAAAGGTGATTGTAGACTCTCTCGTGAAATTTTCCATCGACTTTCTTGAGTGACTTATCACAAGCACGTCATGTTTAGACATTGTTTAAGTTAATTATCTTGACGATGTAAACAAATCTAACGAGAGCGAATGCTATTATGAAGGACATAATTCGTTGGACAAACATCTCAAACTTGACATCTCAATGGGTCACTTTTAATGCTGTCTAGATACTGTTTACCTTCCGCCTTCTTTTCTCTAGTTATGTTTGCCATGCTACCAGCTAGTTAAGCGTTTTAAATCGAATTCAGTGTTAAAGTATTTTTATTTCCTTCTATATCTGGATCTACGCAAAACTCACCCCTTTCATTTACATTATCAAACGGTGTGAAGAATTAAGTCGTCACATATTTAGGTGGTAATTTCTAAACCAAAACAAATGAAAAAATTTATAAACATTTAGATATTGTAACTTAACCCATTAGCGCCCAGTGATATATTTATAGATCACAACAGACATTTTTTTTTAATATGACAATAGCATATTTAATTTCGTAAAAACTTATTTAAATTAATATCTATAATTACTACAACAGAAGAAGACCATTTTCTAATAATTTATCAAATTGGAAGTATTTTTTTTTAATTCTTTAAAATTTTGAAAAAAATTGTCGTTTACACTAACAAATTTATTTATTTATAAACAAACATCTAATGCATATGAAAATATGATGTATGTCATAATGAGTCCCTAAAATATAAAAGTTTATTATTCCATAACTCATTTTACAATATTTTCTTTATCAGCATAATTGTAAACAACTTTATTTAGCTGATCTATATTTATACCACTGGGCACATATAATATCTAACCGGAACTTTGAGAGTTTATCCGCATCAGATGTGTTAGGTCATTGTTATTATTATCGGCCAATCTTAGTCAGTGTGTGAGATAAAATCTTTCAGTGCTATTTTCACTAAAATATCACCTGTTTCCGTGGTATTGGTGAAAAATATAATTGGTAAGTAAAGCTTTTTTTCTTTTGCGTTGATACAGTCAAACATTTGTAAGTGGAAATGAGATATGATAAAATTATAATATAGATAATTAAAACATGGTGATGGTTTGAATAATAATAACAATAATAATAATTTACCTTTAGAGGACATGGATTCCAAAAAGGGCGCTTATCTACGATAGAAGATAGAAGAAATTATTTCCGATCGCAATTTTTATATTGACGATGATAGACAGTGTTGTTTTACCTCCAGTACCAGATTATGTGACAGATGAAGACGAAGTGGATGATAACGAATTGGGCATAGCGGAGGTACAATATGTTCCCGGTTAGTTGGAGGTGCAATACGGTCATGAAGATCAAGATACAGAAAAGATTGTTAAAGACCAGAGTACCAGTGTCATCTCTGAGCAAAAAGGTTCGAAAAAGCAGATACTTTCTAATTCTCTACCGAAATGGAAAAAGTGCGATCGCAAGTATACTTTTACCAATACAGACTTCGCTACTATTGAAAAAGAGAAAATAGAAGCACTGATAAAAGAACATGGAGCCCTCACCCCGTTGAAGATTTTTCAGATGACATAGTAGATTATAAAGAGGAAGAAACTTTGATTGAATTATTAGTAAATATGGAATCTAGATTCGTGGAAAAAAATTATCCTGGCCAATGTTCATTCTTATTCTGGATGTGGTACTAACAAATGCCTGGATTCTATACAGCACCATGCATGATCGTGAGGCTATCAGCGTCTAGAATTCCGTAGAGCAGTTGCAGTTCCATATATGAAACTCACATCCTCTGCTAAAAGGAAAACAAAAGCTGCTGTGGCCCCTGAAGACTTTCGATTCGATGGTCTAAATCATTTTATGCAATATCGTGATGGTCAGAGATGCCAAAGAAAAGATTGCAAGAGTAGACCTAAAACTTATTGCATCAAATGTTACTCTTTGTGCCAATTGTTTCCTACCTTACCACCAAATATAGCTGTTAAATTTTGCCATTTTATTATAATTTAACGATATTTTACTAAGGGTCTAATGGTCATATTATTACGTATATAAGTAAAGTAAAATAATTATTATATATTAAAATATGTATTACATCTGCCCAGTGATCTATTTATAGATCACCACTTTTTTGATAAACCACATGTTGAATATTTTTTTTTGTTATTTTTTACGGTCATTTGGAAGCATTTTGAACACATATACCGAATATTTTTGCATAATTAAAAAAAAAATTGTCTTGGGCGTTAATAGGTTAATATCATAAATTAATTAAACACATTGAGCAAATATCGTGCTTTTGATATTTGATATGAAAACAAACAATGATACGATTGCTGGCAATTGTGTCAACTACTTGCCAATTCAACTGCAACAGACAGACACAAAGACATGCAGTGATGAAATTGGAGGGGCCTTAATTCTCTTAAGCCTCATAGTCTGAAATGTGAAAACTTTAAGAAATCTCGCAGGAATTATGATTCAAATACTTCCCTTATATAAAATCCCTAGTTTTTTATCTAAAATTATAACATAATATACAGTCACTAGGGCCTAGACGGTCAATATCTCCGCACCGTTTGAAATTTAAAATAAATCCTCAGATGTCTATCATAATTCAATTCTTCAAATGGAGCAAACTGTATGGTATTTACTTAACATATTTTATCAATCGATTACCCTGAGACCCCATTGTGTCAACTTTTTTTCCACGGATTTAAAAACTCAAGTCGAAAAAGAATTATCTTATGTGTGATTTAATTTTCTGTTTCACACAAAGTTAAAGCAGTACCCTAAAAAAAATAGATTTAGAATGTCATGGAACGTCGAGATTATAAATTTGAGCAAAAACATTGTCTGTGTGTCGGTCTGTCTGTCTGTAACTTTTTTTTTTGTCCGCACGTTTTCTCCGGAAAGGTTTAAGATATTGACTTGAAATTTTACTAGGGGTAAATAGAGCGAAATAAGTAAAGCAAGCTGGTAAGAGTACAGAACTTTGAAATTTGGTGTATGTACTAGAAGCCGAGGCTTCAAAATTTTTATAATATTTGCCATCCCCACCAACCCCCACTCCATTATTAAAGGGATTGATAAAAAAATTGAGATATTCACTTGAAACTTAGATACGTATATATTATATTAACATCAGGAACTAGATTATATTTTGGGATTATTCCGTTGAAGAGTTAGGGGTTAAATTAGGGGTAAATAGGGGACAATAAATAAAACAAGTTGCTAAGAGTACAGATACTTGAGATTCGGTGTATATACTAGAAGCCAAGGCATCAGATGTTTTATAATATTTTTCAATCCCACACCACTCCACCCCTACTTAAAGGGATTGATAAAATGAAATTGAGATATTGACTTGAAATTTGGTACACGTGTATATTATAACGACATTTGGAACTAGATTGTATTTTTAAATGGTTCCATTGAAGTGTTGGGGTTAAATGGGGGAGAATAAAAAGCAAGCTGGTAAGAGTACAGAAATTTGGGATCTGGTGTATATACTAGAGGAGAAAACCTCAGGTTTTTTTTATAATATTTTCCATCCCCCACCACCTCTACTCCCTTATTAAAAGAGTTGATAAAATAAATTGAGATTTTTACTTGAAATTTGGTACACATATGTATTATAACGACATCTGAAACTAGATTATATTTTGACATGATTCCGTTTTTGGAGCGGAGGGAAAGTAGTGTTAAATAGGGAAAAAAATGTCTGTGACATCTGCCCGAAATATTATTAAAATTCTATGACAAATAATTTACACATACTAAAATGCAAATTTGGTCAAGATGTTTCCTTTAAAGTGACTTGGACGAGAAATCTGGATGTAGAAGTAGTGATTCCTTAGGCAGCGGTTATTATAATGTAATATTAATGACGATTATTATTATTATTATTATTAGTATTGTTAATGACTCTGTATATAAAACGTGACTCTTCATATGCATATCTCCATCTCTCCTTTCCATAACGGATGTAGCCCAATTTACGAAGGAAGTAGTCTATTACGCTGTTTTAGGTTGGCAAATTTTAAATAAAAATGTTAACAGAAGTTACCGCTATTAATACGTATTCGCAGATGGCAATACCCTTTATCTGTATTAGTTTAAAATATTACTATTGACGTATTTGTATTAACAGCTTTAGTTGACTAAAGCTGTTAATACAAATACCTGAATGAAACATTTTCTTAACTCAAATTTATAGTTTGAACCGTAGTTGCAGCTTGTAGTACTTGATTTGCTATATTTGTTTTGTTGTGCACCGAATTGTCAATGTACCCCTCAGCAACTGTCGTCGACTTTCAACCTCCGTGACGTTTTATAGTCGTGATGTCTGCTCCTGCATCCGCTAATAGAGTTGCTGAAGATCTACGTAGAAAATGGCCAGTATATAAGGTTGTATCTGATAATCCTAGGTAGGTGGCTATTATACTTGGGATTTTTCCGAAGATCAACGCAATCTAAAAAAGTAACAAAACATTAATGCATAATAATACCTTAATAAACACTTTAATATAATCTTACCTTTATCATTAAATATTCATCGTCATTTGCTTGCGATAAAAAAGAGTCAATTTGGTCCCTTGTCAATATTTTAGATTTTTTGCTTCATAACCATCGGAATTTGTTTTCAAAAATACCGTCAGCTTTGCATATTTACTTATATAGCATAACATTTTTCGTGTACGTTTGTACCTTCTTTTTCTTGCACCATTCTCTGAACTGATTGTACGCTTTATCATATAAATTTCTTGATTTTGTGGGTAATAAGTTTAAAACTGCCGCACCGGCAGCTTCAACGATATCTTGCGGTTCTTCTTGGTTTTCCATACCAAAAATGCTAAAACTCAACTTTTGCACTTGACAAATGTATTTCTAAACAAATATCTGTTACTATAATACGTTGAATGGAAACATCCCAAGGGCTTCTAAATATTGTAATTTCGCTCCGATTTATTATAATTCCTTATTTATGAAATAAATGTTTCTACTCCCGATCGTAAATAAAACAGTATATGCACCTTGGGAGAGACCACCATTTTCCCCTCGATCTATTTGTTGCCCTCGTTCCTCAAATTACACCTCAGGAAAAATATGGCGTATCTCTCCCTTAGTGTATAATGTACTATTACTACAGTCACTGCCGAATATTATCCTGTTGTCAAAAAATACCTCTGGCATAAATGGAATCAATATTGGCAAGCATATGTTGTACAAACTAATACCTATTATTACAACATTCAGCTAAATATTCCTACATCACAATGGTATCATAATTGTTGCCTTAGTAGAGAACCATATGTACCATAAATAGAATTAAACTTAATTACGGTAAATTTCCCGCCCACCTATATAAAATTGGAGTATGTGAAGATCCATGCTGCGCAATCGGTGGAGTGAATCATATTATATTTAATTGTCCAGTAACAGAACCTAAATCAAAACATTTTCTTAAATTCCTGCATGATTTCATTTCACCAATACGGTTACCATATTTTTGAAGTCTACAAAAACGTTATTTAATGAAAAAACTTCTCTCTTTATTTTTTGACGCCATCATTGACATTTTGGTATCTTATACAAAACCCTTGTTTTATTCCTTTTGTTTATTAAGTCCGTCCAAAAGTGGCCTACCTGTGTTTGTCCTATTAAATGCCCTGAAATGCCCCCGGGCGAGAAGTGAGTCCTCCTTGTTTCAGTTCCTTACAAACCTTTCTTACTTATAAATGAGTAGCTCAAGAGATCCTTTTTTTTATTTTATTTTATAATTTTTTTCAAATTTACAAAATTTGCTAGGGCTGTTAATTTAGGTAAATTGTTATTTTTATTACAGTTATAATGTAAAATTAGGTCTCGGTAACGGGTACCTTGGTATTTCTACATTTACGTATACACGTGTAATTTTTTATATTCGCTAATTTAGTTTATTTTTGTCTCACCGTAGATAGTTATATGTTCGTAACCAAAACACCTTGTTTGTAAGGCCAATATTTGAGGACAACAAAACAGATTTTGCATTTAAAACTCACATATTTTAACACAGTATTGGCCAAAAGGTATTCACTTCCATCTATATCAATTTTATTAATAAATGCAATTACGTGGTGTAAAATCGATTTTTTTTTAAGTAAAAAATAACGCACTTTCCTTTTTCAAACGAAATAGAACCGTATGATTCAAAATTAACACATATACAGCTAACGTAGATTATTGCCACGGTAATTGGCTCACTCAGTTCGATTAGGCTTTTGAGCGGGTTTGGGAACTCTGGATGGAAAGTCTATTAGTAAACGTCACGCATGAGTCTCATTAGCAATATATGAGTTTCGGCACATTGCTCCTATAAAGGACTAGAAAGACAATTCGACGATAACACCTTTCCAATTTAAATCAAACGTGGGTAAACTTTAATACGATATTGTGTGTAGGCAATGTTTCAAAGTCTAATTTAGGTACATCAAAATTAACTTCACGAATCGAAAGTATTATTTTAACATAATACGTTTATTATTCAAGGATTAATTTCATTTTAAAGAAATCTGTAAAGGTATTTACAGAGAACTTCAGGGTGATAACTCTACAAAATTATTAATTAAGAAACGAAAAGGGAGAATAATAATCGGAATGTAGTTATCACTATTCCTATAATAGTCCATTGAAATTTTACACTGCCCTTCCATTTTGCACAGGACAAGATTTTATTTTTTTGTTGTAGGGGTCGAGTATGAGTATGAAACTCGAATTTCGGGGATGAAAGCCAGCCCCCCCCCCATTTGGCCTCCATCTTGAGATAGGGGGTGGGGTGTAAACAGATTTTCCGCGATATATTGAGAACCGTAAGTCTCGCAAAAAAAATTGTAGGACTTCTTTGTAGAGAATTAAATTCTCTACAATTTTGATCTAGATAGTTCTTATAATTAAAGATAGACTAAAATTTTCTAGAAAAATATCATTTAAGGGTTATAACTATTTTTCTCTTGATTTTATTGACAAAACACATCAGATGTTTTTTGTAGATTATTTTATTGCGAACAATTTTCTTTTCTCATTTCTTAAACTTCTTTTCTTTCGAGAGGTGTTAGGACGCTGCAAGGGGATCAAACCAATACTCCATTCAAAATGTACGAAAGGGTGCAGGAAAGAACACCGGCCTAAAACTACTTTGGATCGCTGATTACGAAACTCAAGGTCCCGCAATCCTAAAAGTAGAGATACACCCCTAAAAATGCCAAAAATACCCCTTTTAGAGGGTTTTTCGCGGTAATTTCAATAGAAATCAAAGAGGATTCTATATAATCCCCCTTTTTAATATTACTTTGAAAACGTGGTTGATTTATAGCAAACATAGAAAAGTTATATGATTAGAGTTAATCAGAGAGGGTTAAAACCACTTTATCGACTTAAAATGAAAAAAATTGGTAAAAAATATTTTCCTTCTACTTGTTATTCAAATTTGGTTGAATGGACATTGTCGTCCAAAAGTAATTTATTCTCAATTCTTAAGGGGGTAAAACTACCTCCTTGCACTCCTAAATTGAAAGCAGGCTTTAAAAAACCAGAAAAATGTTTTCCATTTTATTTTTTATGAAAATATTACTAAAAAAGTTTTGAAATTTATTCTTTAACCCTTATGAAGGGCTCAATCACCCCTAAATCGAAATCAAAATAATCGGTAAAGGTATTTACACAGAACTTCCCTCTTTATTAAAAAAAATAGTAATTAAGCGATGACATGAGAATTATAATCGCCATGTATAGTTTGCCCTATCATTACAGAGAAAATCTGATAACATTTTTCCATCGTCTACTGTATAGTGGTGGGATTTTTTTTTTATTTTCAAAAATTTTTTTTGTTGAAATAGGTTAAGAATATAATGAAACGTGGAAATTTTATAATTGAAGAAAACATTTTTTTCCGTCATCTATTCTATTGTAGTGGTAAAATAATAAATAATAATTATATTTCTTAAATTTTTAAAACAAATTTCTTTCTTGAAATATGTTTAGAATGTCATGAAACGTGGAAATTTTAAATGTGAGCAAAACATTTTTTTTCATCACCCATTTTATAAAAAAAAAATGTTCACAATTTTTTTTATTTTCTAAAATTTCTTTTTTGAAATATGTTTAGAATTCCATGAAACGTGAAAATTTTAAATGTGAGCAAAACAATTTTTTACCCGTCATCCATTTTACACAAAATTTCAAAATTTTTTATTTTAAATTTTCAAAAAAAGATTTTTTTTTAAATAGAATATTAATATATAATAATAATAATAATAGTTTAGAATGTCACGAAACGTGAAAATTTTAAATTTGAGCAAACAAAATTTTTTTCGTCACCCATTTTATAAAAAAAAAATCGGTAAAGTTATTTACACAGAACTTCCCTCGTTATTTATGCATGACAGTCACTCAAAAAATTATTAATTACGAAATGACATTGGAATAATCGGAATATAATTATTGGTATTATTACAAAGAAACCCTGATAACTTTTGGTCAAAAAAATATACATAGTGTTCATCCAACAGCAAAAGTTCAATATACTAAATAACAGGTGCCAAATATGGAAGGCTTGCACAAATACCTTTATAAATGTCCACCATGACTCAATTATTTCTTGGGATGCCATTATTCAATAAAAGCATATAATAGGATATGCCAAATATTATTGCCATCTCTCACATTCACGTAATGGAGTGGAAGTATAGTGGTGATTAAAATATAGAACAAATTTTCAAAAGTGTTTTCTGTCTACTCTAGTGTTAAATTTTTTTCCAAATTGGTGAAAATATGTTGCAAATTTTTTTTTCCGAAATATGTTTAGAATGTTATGAAACGTGGAAATTTTAAATTTGAGCAAAAAAAATATTTCGTCTATTCTATAATGGTGATAAATAGATTACATAAACATGTTTTCATTTTTTTAAATTTTTCTAAAACATTTTTAAATTTGTTTTAATAAATTTGGAATGCCATGGAAACGTGGAAATTTTAAATCTGAAAAAAAAGTCCATCTATTTGTGGTAAAACTTTTTCAAAAATTTTTTAATTTTTTTTTTATTTTTCTTTAAATAGATTTAGAACACTATGAAACGTGGAAATTTTAAATTTTGAGAAAAAAAAAATTTATCTATTTTGGTGGTAAAAATTTTTTCAAAAATGTTGGTAAAAAATTTTCAAACATTTTTTTTTCATTTAAATAGGTTTAGAATGCCATGAAACGTGGAAATTTTAAATTTGAACAAAGAAAAATTTTTTTCACTATTTATTCCGTTTAGACGGTCCACCCTGTATATTTTTCAGTGAAAATTTTACCAGTTCTTCGCTGACAGTTGGGTTAACTACCTACCAAATTTGACTGCTATCCGTCAAGTAGTTTTTTAGTTAATGCACCAACAGACAGACAGACAGACAGACAGACTGACGGAATTGAAAAACCTATATTTTCTGAATCTACGTGTTCTGAAACGTCAGAATCCGAAAAAATCTCGGAGGGTGATTTTTTCTCGAATACAATACTTCCCTTCGGTATGCGAGGGAAGTAAAATTCAAAATTTTGATAATTTCAAATCTCTTTTTTTTTTCATCTGTTTGTGGTTAAACATTTTTTCAAAAATGTTAGTAAAAAAAATTTCAAATTTTTTTTTTAAAGGGTTTAGGATGCCACGAAACGTGGAAATTTTAAATTTGAACAAAGGAAAAAAAATTCCATCTATTTTAGTGATACAAAATTTTTCAAAAATGTTGGTAGAAAAAATTTTTTTTTTCTGAAATGGGTTTAGAATGTCATGAAACGTGAAAATTTTAAATTTGAGCAAAAAAAAAAGTTTTTCATTATTTATTACCTTTAGACGATCCACTCTGTATATTTTCCAGTGAAAGTTTAACCATTTCTTAGCTGACAGTAGCGTCAGCTACCTACTAAATTTGACTGTTTTCCGTCAAGTAAGTGTTTAGTTAATGCACCAACAGACAGACAGACAGACTGATGGAATTGAAAAACCTATATTTTCGTAATCTACATGGTCTGAAACGTAAAAATGCGGAAAAATCCCGGAGGGTGATTTTTTCTCGAATACAATACTTCCCTTCGGTATGCGAGGGAAGTAAAACATATTAAAAATAATTTACTACTTAATGAAAATGCAAAAAAATACTCGTTTTTCAAAGCCTGCTTCATTTTAGGGGCAGGCAGTGGTAGTTTTACCCCCTTATGGACTGAGAATAAATTAAATTTGGCCAGCAATGCATCAACCAATTTTTAAAATTTTAAGTTTTTAACCCTCTCTGATTATCGTATAATTTGGCTATATTTGGTTTAAAGCAACCATCTTTGTAAATTTAAAAATTCGGTAAAGGTATTTACACAGAACTTCCTTGTCTATTTATACAGGACGGTAACTCTAATAAATATATTAATTGCGAAACCATATATAAGAATAATAATAGGAATGTAGTTATCACTATTATTATAAAGAAAACCTGATAATTTTTTGTCAAAAAAATATACATAATGGTCATAGGAGAAATACATATTTAATAAATAAAAGCTGTAAAATATGAAAAGCTTGCGAAAATACCTTTACAAATTTCCACCATGGTTGAATTATTTCTAATTTATATTTTTCAACAAAACTACAATAGGTGTCTTCCTTGCCAAATGTAATAACTATATGCCAAATATATTGTTATGAATTACACCCCCTTGGAAAAGGAGATGGTACGCCTATGCCTCCTAATTGTGACTGGAAGCCAAGAGAATAAAACGGACTTTTCTGGAATGTTGTTGGAAAGATTCTTGAATGTTTCTAGATGGATCTAGAGAGTCAAATTCGGGGTATATAAGGCGCGATTACCAGCGTGGAAGAGGAAGTTTATTAAGAAGGAAGTTTATATAAGTGAACAAGTAGAAAAGTGAAAAGTGAGGTTAGATAAATAGTAAATAAAGAGAATTTGAAGTATTGTAGTCAGTAAATAGTTAAATAAAGTGTTAGTAGTGTTTAATCTCTTGTTAAAATTATTTAGAACCCACGGATTCATACAGGGTGTTTCCAAAAAAGGTGGAAATCCGTAACATTTTGGTGTCGGAAGCGGAATTTTGACAAGAGGATTTTTCGGAAGTGTTCGAGAAGGTTTGGCAGTGTATTCTCGAAGTTGGTGCTAACACGGAGGACTAATTTACTGGACGTTGTCCGATGGTTATTTTCGAACAGGAAAATAGTGTTTAAGTGCATTTTTGAGACATTTTTGGAACATTTTGTTGGACATTAGAAGTTAAGTGACAAAGACTCTAGATAAGACTTTTTCGTGCCGTTTTGAGAGTTTCTGGACAGTCCCATTACCGATAGTGACGTAATTATTAAACTTATTTGATTTCAACGTAATTGTATGCCGGTAACGACCAGAAGCATGGCATCCGAACAACAAATGCAGGACTTTATGGCCCAAATGCAAAAGATGATGATGGATCAGGAAAGGAAGCGCCAGGAAGAGAAAGAAGAACAGGAAAGAAAGCGCTATGAAGAGAAGGAGGAACGGGAAAAAGACGCCAAGAACAAGAACAAAGACGTCAAGAAGAATTAAGAAAAAATTTTGAGGATCAAGAGAGAAGACGTCGAGAGGAAAAACAAGAAGAGGAGAAACGCCGTCAAAAGAAAAATGACGACTTAAGGAAAGCTATAGAGACGCAACAGAATGCCTTGTTTACAGTCGCTGAAGAACTAAAAAACAAGATCGAAGTAAAAATGGACAAGGTCGAGGAGGAATTAAGTGAAGTCAAAGAAAAAGTAGATCGGGTTGAAGGAAAAACGGATAAGGTCGAGGAAAAAGTAAACAAGTTCGAAGAAGAAGTTAAAGGAGAGATTGACCAGCTTAAACAACAGTTGAGGGATAGAGGAAACCAGCAACTGGTATCGTCAGGCCAGCGATTAAAAATTCCCTCCTTTGATGGTCAAAGTTCCTGGATGACTTACAAGACACAGTTTGAGGCAGCAGCGAGTGCAAACAACTGGAATGACGAAGAGAAGGCTAAGGCATTAATCGTGGCTTTAAGAGGCCAAGCATTGGAGTTGCTCCAGACAATTCCGGCAGACCAACAACGGAATTTTAGAGTTTTAGAAGCTGCCTTAGATCTACGATATGGAGATCAACACCTTGCTCAAGTATACCAGACCCAGCTGAAAGTGCGCGTTCAGAAAGCTGGAGAGAGTCTGCAAGAATTTGAAGCTGCCGTGTGGAGGCTGGCTCACCTGGCTTACCCGGATGTACCGAAGGAATTCCAAGACCAACTGGCAGTAGAGGCTTTTCTGGATGGTATACAGGACAATGAGATCAGGCGAGTCCTCAGGTTATCTCGATACCAGAACAGCAGCGAAGCGTTGGTGCGTGCACTCGAGGTGGAAGCTGTCCTTCAGGATACCCCAAGTCCAAGAGTACAAGCTGTGAGTATCGAAGAATCGCAACCAGAAAAGAAGAAAGAGAACCCTATCTTGATCCAGATACAGGAGGTAAATAAAATGATTAGTCAGTTACTAGCTAAATGGAATCCTCCGAAAAGACAGGTATCACAACTAAATAGAGAGAAGCCAAGCGGGGGTATTAAATGCTATAACTGCGGCAAGATAGGACATATCAAACGAGACTGCCGACAGCGGAACTCGAGGAAAGTGAATGTTGGAAACAGGGCAGAGACACAGAATAAACAAAGTAGTGGAAGACCAAGTGGACGGCGTATGAAATGCTACAGGTGCGGGGAACTAGGACATATCCAGCTTGAATGTCCACAGAGGAGCTTGGAGAGAGTGAAGGCCGGAGATGCTGTGAAGCCAAGGGGAAAACCAGAGGAAGCCGGTACCAGAGAGGCTGTGACAGATAACGAACGTGGTGCCCCTAGAGAAGTGAAGATTTGCCAGCTTCGGAGCATTACAGAAAGGCCACCACTACAAGGATATGACGATAAAACGAAACCTGAGAGAAATGCAAACAGTTCATCCGGAAGAAGGTACAAGGAAGGTTGCAAGCACTACCACCAGGAGAAACTGCAGGTCAAGGGAGCAGTCAACACTGTCAAGGTGGAAGTGACGGATGATAGGGCAGATGAAGCGCTCAAACAAGAGCAACTAAACGATGTGGAAATTGGGCCTATATTGAGAGCCAAAGAAAGGGGAACTCGTCCAAAATGGAAGGATGTTTCGGACAAAAGAGTGGGACTGAAGGCACTATGGGCGCAGTGGGACTCACTGAGTGTCAGGAACGGGCTGTTGCGGAGAGCATGGGAAAGCCCGGATGGAAAAAAGGTGGTTATGCGTCTAGTGATTCCCAGGTGTCGAGTAGCGAAGGTGCTTCAGGAAGTGCACAATGGAACATCCGATGGACACTTCGGTGTTAATAAGACCCTGAAGAAAATACGAGAACGATTTTATTGGATAAGAAGTCGTCAGGATGTGGAGGCTTGGTGTCGCAACTGCGAGATTTGTGCAGCCAGTAAGGGACCACAGACTGGGAGTAAGGGTGAAAAGAAACAGTTCAACGCCGGAGCTCCTTTCAAGAGGTTGGCTAACAATATAGCGGAGCCATCACCAGCCAGTGACCGAATGAAGGCTCGATACGACCGGAAGGGCAGTTCAGAAGGGTTCAAGGCAGGAGACCTGGTTTGGCTGTATAACCCACAGCGGAAAAAACGAAGGTCACCGAAACTTCAACCGCCTTGGGATGGACCGTATACTGTTATTACCCGAATTAATGATGTCGTCTATCGGATTCAACGAAGCAAAAAGTCCAAGATGAAGATCGTGCATTTGGACAGGCTGGCGAACTACATCGATGATTCTGAGTTGCCTGATCGGGACGATCTAGGCTTAAGGAGGGGGCAGTGTTATGAATTACACCCCCTTGGAAAAGGAGATGGTACGCCTATGCCTCCTAATTGTGACTGGAAGCCAAGAGAATAAAACGGACTTTTCTGGAATGTTGTTGGAAAGATTCTTGAATGTTTCTAGATGGATCTAGAGAGTCAAATTCGGGGTATATAAGGCGCGATTACCAGCGTGGAAGAGGAAGTTTATTAAGAAGGAAGTTTATACAAGTGAACAAGTAGAAAAGTGAAAAGTGAGGTTAGATAAATAGTAAATAAAGTGAATTTGAAGTATTGTAGTCAGTAAATAGTTAAATAAAGTGTTAGTAGTGTTTAATCTCTTGTTAAAATTACTTAGAACCCACGGATTCATACAGGGTGTTTCCAAAAAAGGTGGAAATCCGTAACAATATCTATCACATTTTTAGTTCCACATTCACGTAGTGGAGTGGTTAAAGATTTTTTTTTTTCCTTTAAATAGATTTAGAATGAATCCATCCATATAAATTTATACTATAGTAGTGGTAAGAAAATAAAAAAAAAATCCGAATTTTTTTTCAGATAGTTTTAGAATGTCATAAATGTCCAAATTTGAGCAAAAAAAAAAATGTCCATCATCTAATCCACAGGAGTGGTAAAGAATTTTTTTTTATTTTCAAAAACATTTTTCTGAAATTGGTTTACAATGTCATGAAACGTAGCAATTTTAAATTTGAGCAGAAAATTTGTTTTTTTTTTCATTATCTATTCGTTTTAGACGTATATATTCCAGTAAAAGTCTAACCATGTCTTCGCTGGCAGTAGCGTCACCTACTTACCAAATTTGATTATCCTCCGTCGAGTAGATTTTTAGTTAATGCACCAACAGACAGACAGACAAACTGACGCAATTGAAAAACCTATATTTTCGTAATCATCATGATCTGAAACGTGAAAATCCGAAATAATCTCGGAGAATATTTTTTTCTCGAATACAATGCTTCCTTCGGTATGCGAGGGAGTAAAAGGGGGATTTTATAGGATAATTTTTTGTTTTTATTAAAATTGTTACAAAAAACCCTCTACAAGGGGTGTTTATTACATTTTTAGAGATGTTCCCCAACTCTTAGGATTGCGGGGCCCCGGTTTTCGTTTTCAGCAACCCAAAAGACGTATAGTCAAGGTAGTTTCAGACCGGTGCTCTTTCGTGCACCTTTTCGCGCGTTTTGAATGGAGTATTGGTTTGTTCCTTTGCAACGTCCTAACATGTCTTCAAAGAAAAGGATTTTAAAAAATAAGTAGAGAAAATTGTTCGCAATAAAATGATCTACAAAAAACATCTGATGTGCTTTTTCATTAAAATCAATAGAAAAAAAATTATTCTATTATTCTATTACATATAAAACTCTTAAATAATACTTTTCTTGAAAATTTTATTCTGTTGTTAATTATAACTCTAAACTAATATTGTAGAGAGTTGAATTATCTACAAAAGAAGTCTTAGAAAATTTTTACTTGCAAGATATCGCGGAAAAATTGTATGCCCCCTTTCTCAAGATGGTAGCCAAATGGAAGGGCTTTCAACCCCGAAATCCGAGTTTTATACTCACGCTGGACCCCCTACACTTAAATAAAATAAAATCTTGTCCTGTCCAAAGTGCAAGGTTCGGACTAAATTTTGTCACATTTAAATGAACTATAAGGAAAACCTAATAAGTTTTAGTAAAAAAAAATGAATTATCATCCGGCAGGGAAAAAATAAATAATAAATAAAAGATGGAATGTTTGCGCAAATACTTTTACTTTTCACCATACTTGAATTATTTCTTAGGATGACCCTTTTATATTTTTTATTAAAAGTATTATAGGTGTCTTCCTTATGAACTGTGTTAACTGCCAAATCTTATTACCATTTGTCACATTTATTTCATTATTTATCTTCTTTAGGCGATCTTCCCTGCATATTTTACAGTCAAATGCAAACTATAGTATAGCAATTATATGAGTACACAACATTTTTGTTGAATTATAAAACATACATTTTAAAATTAAGTTTAATAACTGATCGATATCTTAGTCTTCCTCTAGCTAACACTTATTTACTCTGCAAATTTTAGTACAATCGGACCCTTTTTTCTTCATTTATAGCCCTTACAAGTAGTAATGACTGACGCATAGTGGGGCAAATAGATCATTCTTTGATTAAACGAGAATTCCCAGGCCTGGAATTAATGAAACTTAAAAATTTCTTTTTTAAACTATTCGTTATAAAATTGCCTTTAATTTTATTCTTCAAACTTTGGGAATAGCTAATTCAAGGGTCTCCGAACAAAAAATGTCATATGAAAGAATTGATTAACGCCTTTCCTGCAGCATTGCAGTGACTGGAAGTTAAAAATTTTTGAATTTTCAAAAAGTTTTAAATTCCCGTCACTGTAATTCTGTAGGGAAGGCATTAATCAAATTTTTCATTTGACATTTTTTTTGTTCGGAGGCCCTTAAACTACCTATTTCCAAAGGTTGAAGATTCCGCCGAAATGATTTTTCTAATGCTAATGGTGCGTGATCCTTTATGTCCGGATTAGCCATCTTGAATTTTGAATTTCGAAATTCGGTTTCGATAGAATTAAAGGCAATTTTATGATGAATAGTTTAAAAAAGAAATTTTTAAGTTTCATTAATTCCGTGCCTGGAAATTGCCGCTTGATCACAAAATGAGCTATTGACCCCACTTTGCGACGGCTGGGTAGAGTGACATTTTGGGAATTGCTCAGAATTCGTTCACTATCAAAATAATATGAACATTTTTCTTCACGTGTGACATTTACGAACTTAAAAATGTGCCGATTAAATACAATATACTCTTCATTCTCGTATTTTCGAGTGGTATAATAATACTTTACCTTGTTGGTTGCTAAATTAAATAATGTTAGAAAGAAGTTTAATAATGTTCAACGGTGTCTCGCTTCGTTGAAAATCATGTCTGTATTATATGAGAAACTGCTTTGAAATGGCACAGTATTAAGTTTGGATATATTATATAGGCTCGTATATAGGTGTCTAAAGTACGTAGAGTATTGATGTATATCACTACTTACTTTCTAAAAGTTTTTAATATGATTATTCAGAGATTTGAAGTTTGTCAATTTTGTAAATCTATTGTGCTACATGCTATTTAAATCTTTATGCGAAATTAGCCCGTTTACTCTCTGAAAATTTTTCAGAGATATGGTCGGGTTTACGCGAGTTGAAATTGAATTTAATGCAACCATTTTCTATTACTTCCACAACAACGCAGTGGAAATTTTATTTGTTGAAATAGGCTTACAATGTCATAAAACATCGAGATTTTAAATTTGAGCAAAACAAATTTTTTGCCTTTCGGTCTGTAACTTTTTTGTGGAATCTAGAACTAGATTATATTCTGCGCTAATTCCGGTCAAGGGTTGGGGGTTAGATATGGGGTAAATAATTGAAAATGAGTAAAGTAAGCCGGTAAGAGTACAGAAATTTAGGAATCGGTATATATACTAGAACCGAGGCCTCAGATTTTTTAACAATATTTTGCACACCATACCCACCGCCCCCACTCCATTATTAAAGGGGTTGACAAAATGCAATTGAGATATTCATTCAAATTTGGCATAAGTATGTATTTTAACGAGACATCTGGAACTAGACTATATTTTGAGATGATTCCGTTGAAGGGTTAAATAGGGGGAAAATAAATAAAGCAAGCTGGTAAAAGTACAGAAACTTGGGATTTGGTGTATATACTGGCAGCCCAGGCCTCAGATTTTTTTATAACATTTTTCTACACCTCTATCACCTACACCTACACCCATCATTAAAAGGGTTGGTAAAATAAAAGTAATGATATCCGGAACTAGATTATATTTTAAGATGATTCAGATAAAGGGGTGGGGGAGGGGTAAGTAGTGGCAAATAGGAGAAAATAAGTATAGCAAGCTGGTAAGAGTACAGGAAATTGAGATTTAGTGTATATACTAGAAGCCAAGGACTCAGATTTCTTTATAATATTTTTCAGATCCCCACCATCACCTCCACCCCATTATTAACGGGGTTGATAAAATAAAATTAAGATATCCACTTGAAATTTGGTACACGTATGTATTGAAATAACATCTGATTAAAATGATTCTGCTGAAGGGGTGGGGGGCAACTAGGGGTAATAAGTAAAGCAAGCTAATAAGAGTCCAGAAACTTAATTTTTGGCGTATATTCTAGACGCCAACGTCTCATTTTTTTTATGACATATGCCTCAAGTATATTACTAAAATGTTGTTACTAATTATTGTCATATACCAGAGTGCAGATGTCAAGATGTCTTCCTTTAAAGAGACTTGGATGCTAAATCTGGATGTGGAAGTAGTGATTCCTTAGGCAGCGGTTTTTTTTAGGAAATTCTATTCTTACGTAACAAAGTAGGCCAGTATACAATATCGCACTATATAAGATATATAAGATATAAATAAAGCATTACATAAATTTATCATAATAGAATAAACCTTTTCTCAATTTTCTGTGTTACGGGAATATTTAATAGAGATGTGTAACTCAGATTTTATCTATTTCCTCAACACAGGTTAAAATATTATATTCAAGAATCATTGTAAACTTAAGATAATTAATCTCTTTGTGTCTGTACAAAAATTAACATCTCACTTTCAGAAACACAATTTCTCCACTTGAAAAATGCATTGTAAATAAAATACAATCGAATTAGAACTTATTGTTTTATATGTATACATTACATAAACATAACAATTTTGAAATCCTGGCAACTGAGTTGAGAACAACTTGTGCTTGCCAGAGTAACTTAAATTTAAATTTGATAACGCATAACAATGGACCCAAAATTGACCCTTGATGTACATCTGGCAATATATCTAAATTTGGAGAAGTATCATTAACAGATTTTTAGTATGTGATTATTTAAGTAAGAAGAAAGTAGTTCTGTAGTACTTCTAAAAATTCCATTTTTGTGAGTTTATGATCAATTGTATCAAGCACTTTAAAAAGAATTTAGTCATCATTCAGTAATCAGAAAATCTTCTTGATTATGGAAAATAATAATGGACTGCTTTTAAATAAGTAGTGATATATAAACTTTTTATATTAGTATTGAAAATATTACTGGGCACATCTTACGAAAAACGTATCGAGAGCGACAGATCCGTCTAGGCCGCTGCGCCGGCCTTGTAGTAGAGTAACAAGCTGCCTCTATTGTGTCATTCCGTTTGCAACGTGTTGCTAAAAGCTACGACCTATTTTAAACGATGCCCCATCAAAAGAGAAGAAGATTTGACTTGGTCATGGAAAAATCGCCCTGTACAGGGGGGGTTGCGGGGGTCGATTTTCCGAAAAAGTCAAAATAATTTCTGTTGTATATTTGAAATTTGCAACAGTCAGCTTTGTTTTCACGTAATATTACGTACATATCTTAATACTTAATATTTTTTTTCTAATTATTCAATATTGTCTGCGCTATGCTTTTTTATGGAGCGCCTTAATGAACTAACGCTTGCCCTGAAACGTATCAATTCACAAATCCGTTAACTCGAAGCGTGTTCATTTTTAGTTGTTTTTTTCAAATTTATAATAGGATTTACCGTTTGATTTGTGGGAATTTTTTTGTGAACCGTTGTCGAATCTCGCCCACCCGACCACGGACATGCGAGGAAGGTTCATAATTACCGAACGCCCCTGCTATACTCATCCTTGTGCTATTGAGCACGCATACAGTCGATTTTCGTCCGATAACTGTTTCATCGTTGCCTTCTTTCTAATTATTTCTCTCAACGGTTGTACCTATATTATAGAGATATATTATCTATTAATACATAATTATTCAGTTTTTCGTAATATGGTTAATAAAAATAATATTTATAAGAAATGAAATACAGAAAATAATTTGGTGTAATTTAGCAGGCATATCAATAGGACGATCCTATAAGACTTCGACCTAGAGCAGTATAGTTGCATCTGGCATTTTCAATACGCTTAAGATACTTGCGAAAGATGCAAGATTTGTGAATTTTAAATATGGTTTCAGTATTTACTAAAATATGTATTATGTACTCAAACAAAACTGTTTGTCGTAGTTGAAGGTGACTTTGCTTCTAAATAACTATCACATAGTCATTACTAGTATGTACTTCTGAAGGAATTAATTATTATTCCTCTATGTATTCAATCCAGTTGGAGTATTATATAATATATGTATTTGCATATGTCTGAGTAAATATAATATCGGTTTCAATTATCTTTTGATTGCCTCCATAAAACATTGGTCAACATACATGTTTACTGATTCAAAATATAGCAGGTATTTTCGTGATTAATCTGTGTGTTTATTATCTCTACTAAATGAGGTGGCCAAATGCATAACAGCGATTTTATTCATAAAACATTCATAGAATATGGAATTGAATCAATTCAAGCGGAGAGTGGTGAGTAGTATCAAAAAAATGTTTAATATTTCAAATAATTCTCCACTACCAAAAAATACTATTATTTCTTTAGGATACAAACTTTTTCATCTGGGTGCTTTCTTTTAACGAGAACGAATTTTATAAAACATATTAGGTTTCATTCTAAATAACATATATGAATATAATATACAGGGTTGCCCAATAGTCTGGAGACTTCCGACTTTATCAAAAACCACACGTTTGAGTAAGAAAATAATAATAATAATAATAATAATAATACACTTTGTTCACTAAAATTACAAATGCAAATAATATAAGTACAAAATATATTATAATTCGAAATGACGAAGTTCAGCAGTACAGCACAATGCTTACAGCTGTTTTTACATTTAACCAATTAAGAAGTAGATGAAGTTTAATCTTTAAGAAAACGTAAGTACACACAATATGTATTTGGATGACTATAACCTTATTCATTCTGCTTTATAAAGAATACCTATCATAATGAATACTTATTATGCTACAACACATCAGCCAAGCAAAAGACGTTTGTAATGTTTTGGGAAGCTAAAAACAGACTGGTATTTCAGAGGCAGAGGAAAGGAGTTGCAAAATTTAGCAATGTTGAAAGAGAGTGATCTTTCAAACTTTGCATTTAGGTAACGAGGCGGAGTAAGAGATCCTTTAAATCTTATGTTTAGATAATGAACGTCAGTTTCGAACGTAATTACTTTCACATCCACGTAGTGGATTGGAAGTATAGTAATCGCAAAAAAAATTTCTAATTTTTTTTTCTGTAGAGGTTTGAGGGTGTGCAAGAATGTATAATTTTATGATGAAGGTGCCACGGTGGAGAAGTCGTCGATTTTTCATATTTAACTACTTGGATTCATTGAATTTATGACTAATTGGGATTCGCTTCCTGATACCAAACATAAATCATAAGCAACAGTTTTGTATTTTTTGTATTCTTTGAGAAGTGGCAGCTGACAGACATGGTCCATAGACAGTGTCACAATAATTAAATATAGAAAGAACTAAAGAGTCATACAATATTTTTTTTAGATTGAAGTTAAGAATGGTTCGTATAAAAGTCTCACAATATTTATAAAACTAGATAATATGTAATTTTCATTACGTGATTAGTTTCGAGGTCATTTGAAGGTAAGCTCGTGATTTTGTAATGGCTTGGTGTATTCTTCTAGTCCGGCATATGAAACAATACCAAATTCTGCATACAAATTATTTGAACATTAAATTCCTGAAGGGGATAGTTGCAGAGATATTTGGCGTTATCTAAAAACCTGAAGACGACCGATTTTATAGAAAACTACACATTTCAGAACAATGTGATTCATATAAAAGTTTCACAATTTTTGGAAATCATCTAGATGACGACATCAAGTTTTCACTAGCTGGTTTTAAGGTCATTTGAAGGTGAACTGTTCTTTCTCATGAAATGCTGAAGATTAACTGTCAGTGGAATAAGTCCGAAGATCGCTCTTTGAACATATACTGTAATGGTAAAACCCCTTATAACATATGCGGTACTATTATGGTGGGCCCACAATTAGGGCTCGTCTATGTCAAGTTCAAAGGCTTGCCTTGGAATTACAGGAGAATCAGGACCACTCCAACGATAGCAATGGAGGCCATTCTTGGGCTCACACTCCCATGCATATCGAGGTGGAACTGGAAGTCAAGAAAACAGCAAATAGGCTGTTCAAAAATGGAATGGACGGGCCGGGGGCAGGGGCATGCAAAGGCCTTATCTGCCGATAAGGGTTCGGGTCATCACTCAATTTGAAAATGGCCGGTGTCTCCCCGTCTACAGGTTCACTATTCCATATTCAGTTGTGTTTTCCAGTCGAAAGGACTGGGAGAGCGATCTTCTGAGTCTGGAGTTCTCGAATGGTACACAAACGAATCTATGACTCAGAAAGGAACTAATGCTGGCATACACGGATGAAAACCAAGGGCTCTTATATCGGTGTCATTTGGAAAATATTTCACTGTATTCCAAGCAGAAGTATGCGCCAAATTGGTGTGTGCAAGCGAAAATCTCAGAAGAGGTTTCGTCAACAAACATATTTACATATGAAATGATAGCCAGGCAGCCTTGAGGGCTCTTGCGTCAAACAGGTTGACCTCAAGGCTGGTCTTAAACTGTCGGAATATTTTGACAGAATTTTGTGAACACAACTAATTTCTACAGTCGGAGGAACTATGGGATCAACCCTGGAATAAACTGATATCCTTTGTGGCAAGCACTGGTCTCTGCTAGGGAGTCTCGCACGTTCCGAATGCACAATGGGCCGACGGGCCTAAGTGCTGTGGATCTTAGTCTGCTCACGTTTGTAATAGTAACTGTCAGTAGTGATTTTTTATAATAGACACAGCCACTCCCGTGGCTCGTTACTTTCACGGTATTTAAAGACTTTTTCAAACCCTCTCAATTATGATAGGCACTGCCGTGCACTCATACTGTATGCAGATATTAGAACTCCGTGGCTCGTCAGCTTCACAGTTTTATATACTCCAAATTCTCTCTGCTCTATAATGCACACGTTGACGTACGTAGCAAAGTAGCTTACTTGAATAAGTATTCAAGCTGATGTCCTTCAATAGTTTGACAATGTGCACAACGTTGATAGGGTTCATCTAAGACATTTTATAATTGCTGAAAAGATATTTGTCCAATCACCTCAATGATATGATATCTTAAATCGTCTAGATTTTTCAGAGGGAGCTAAGATCTGGCGACCTGGGGGGAGGGCACTCTAGGCACCTCTCCTGCCGATCTAATGCCCTGGAAAAGCATTGTTAATACATTCACGAATAATAATGCCAAGCCGTAGAAGAGCTCCATCTTGCTGGAACTAAATATTACGAAGGTCTGGACCGAATAATTGGCATATGCAATATGCAATATGATTTTGTAATAATTGCAAATATTCTGCGGCATACACACGTATAATATTCTCTCATATTCAGTTGTACAAAAATATTTAATTTTCAATAATCGTTGTATTGCACGTTGTTTAATCTTGTGCATTAGTCAGAAATTTTGGATTTCTGAATGAGAAGAAGCTTTTTAAAGTTTTCTATTTACAAAAAAAACAATTTGTTTATTTTTTTAAACAATATATTTATCTCACATTTGAAAATCATCCAAAAGGTAATCAGATGGAATAAGTAGATATATATGTATAATAATAAGAGCAATAGTTTCTTCTGGACTGTAAGGAGAGATTGTTGGGATTGATTCGTATGCTGTTCTCATTTTCTTCAAACTCCGTGGACTTAATTGTATCCCAAGCTTAACTAGATGAGCAGCTCTCCGTTTCTGGATCTTGATTAGACTCTTCTGCATGGCAAAAGCTAGTTTCTCATGTTCTATTTCAGACACGAAGGAGCTAACGTCACGTCTTTTACCTCTTCACAACCTTCCGAAAATAGTTTCTTCGGTCTGCCTTTCTTTTGTCTTGGCACACTTTTGGCTAAACCGTAGTTGATTGAAGTAGTCGGCACCACAGATAACAGATATAACGAAGAATAAAGCCTCGTAGAGGCGATTGTCTTTCCTCTTCGAAATAAATTTTGAGACAAAACATTTTAAGCTCGTCCTAGAGTCTACAGCCAGATTACGCACACTATATTTGTCTAGAAGGTACTCAAGAAGTCCTTCGGTACACTTAGAATTGCTCAAACTAAAAATATTGCATCTTTTAAAATTAAGAATAGTTCATTTTTCTAAGTCACTGTAACTTCTTCGAAAGGGCTACCTGTAAGCAATAGATTTTGTTTCAAAAAGTGATTCACAGTGATAGCTAATTTTTTGCTGAAACATTACCGAGTAATAGAGCTTGTATATTAAGAAAGAAAGAAAGCTGTGCAAGTGGTACTTTTGTTGTGGGAGTCAATGTAAGATTTTCTTGAGGTTACAATCAAAATGTTGCGTAACCGTTAACATATCTAAAGATAGATTTGTAAAGCTATTCTGATATAAATGCTTTTACACTCCATCTGTAAACATCTCCGCAAATCAGATTGTAAACAGAAAAGACACGTTGTTGTTTATTACACAATTTCGCATGACTGACTGCACGCATATGTTAACTTCGGCAGTGTTCGGTTTCATTTTATTTATACGCAAATAATGCTTATCTATTTATGAACGTTTTTAAACGCATTTTCCGTCAATTGACAACAATTCGAAATTTTATTTATATCCAAGATAAATGTGAAATTTTTCCGTGTATGCTGCATTGAGACTGACTTACTTTAGTAAGAAGGTCCAATTAATTGGTGACCACAAATCTCAGCCCAAACATTTAATTTCTGAGGACTCTGCGTATGACGTTTTCTCATTGAATTGAGATTTTTACCATACCAATAGCTACAGTCATGATGATTAACGTTTTCATTTTGCATTGATGATGCCTCATTAGATAAAACTATAAAGTTATAGAAGTTTTGATTTTCATCAAAACGAATGATTATTTCGTCGCAAAACTACACCCTTCTGTCATCCTCCGCTGGCTGGCTCTTGCACCAAATAAACTTTATACGGATAATAATTATGCTTTCTAGGTATTTTGAGAACGGATCTTTGAGAAATATCATGCTGTTGAGCAATTTATGGTATCGAATTTTGATGATTTTCAGTTACTGATTGCAGAACTTCAAAACTTTTATCATCACTAGTTGCAATCTTAGGTAATCCCGATCGTTGCAGAACTTTCACCGTTCCAGTTTTTTCAAAATGTCATATTTTGTTCTGAACTGTGGCCTGCACAATCTGGAAATATAGCACTGAACAAACTAGCGGCAATGCTGTAATATCTAATTCGATCCCCGCATCCTAGCATCCATAAGCTCGGTTATTCTTTTCTTTCCATTTAAGTTTATTTTAATAAATTTACGACATTTAGTTTATCTTGAATTTACACAAAAACGTTATTGAAATAGAGATCAATATGGTTTCAATTCACAATTATTCTCGATAGGAGCTAGGTAAAATTTATAAATGTAAGTACAAATCGATGATAAATTTTTAAATTTAAATTTGAATGACAATTATTATTATTGTTTTATTGATTCGAAATGAGTTGATATGAGCCTAAGATTGTGACTAGAACTATCAAATTTAATAGGTATCTATAAAAAAATTAAATTAGGAGTTTTCTACTATAGTATAGTGGTGTCAATGAGTCGGCATTTTGGCCCGACTTTGTTACAAATGAGGAACGCAACCAGACCCCCCCCATTTTCGGCCAAAAACCACCCCTTTCTTCGTTTTTCGTGCACGGACACGCGACGGCAAGAATATTAATGCGAATTTTTGCAGATTTGACCAGGACGTGATTAAGGGCGAAGATTAATGTCAGAAACATGACCGTGACTGCTCTTGGGGATTGAATCTACCCTCCCCGGTGGTGTATACTCTCATCAGTGCCTATCAGTACTTGGAGGAGAATTAATGGAAATTTAATAGTAGTCGAATTTGGTGGATTCTACTCTCCCAGGGGGTGGAAAGTGATTTTACTATTCTTTTCAATTTACACGTTTACCCCCATCTGTTTTCGAGGCTGCTGTTGAGATGAGTATGACTCTTTCTACCGCCGTAAATTTATTTAAGAGCTACCCCCTTCAAGTGTAACCTTTCAGTAATACCCGACATTGCTCATTTGGAGTGAGGTGGCTCTAAATATTATACAAGTTGAATCAGAATGAAGCTTTGGGAGTTTTGAGACAATCCTGTTAGGGGGTGGAGATCTTCTTATCTCCTTCTTCTGGAAGTGGTAAATAATAAAGGAAATGCAGAAACTTAAGGAAAATTTTTGTTTTACGTCATTGAGTACAAAGAATACTGTTTACTGTATTTTCATCCATTCCTTTCTAACTAAGAACTGCCAAGCATTAATGAAAGTACACAGGCGAAAGGGGTGGGTTTTGGTCAAAAGTGTTTTATTCGTCAATAGCATCCTCGAGAACGGGGGTTAAAAGTTTCAACGAGAAGAGATGTCTTCTATAATTTTCCCACCCCCTTGGAGGGTAGACTCAACCCCCAACGGTGGTCACGCTCATGTTTCTGACATTAATCTTCGCCTATTATGATGTCCTGGTCAAATCTGCAGAAATTCGCGTTAAAACCCTTGCTGTCGCGAGTCCGTGCACAAAAACCGATAAAAGGGGTGTTTCTTGGCCGTTTGAAGGGGTTGTTCGGAATTAAAGAAAACTTTCTTTACCCTCGTGCTCGTATTCTGCACCGTCAAAAACGGCAAGAGGAAGTGGTCCGATAACGTTCCTCATTTATAACATATTCGTCTTATTCCTTGACTCCACTAGTATTATTACTTTGCATTTAGGTTGTTAATTTTGTCTCAAGATGCACTGGGCTTCTTAAAGTCAACTTTAGCGCTTGCTGTAACAAACCCTTACGAGAAACAAATTTAAACATACGTCTTATTCAAACGGATCATTAGATGACATTTTTTTCTGAAACGTGTAGTTTTCTAGAAAATCAGCCGTCTTCAGATTTCTAGATAACTTTGAATATCCTCGTAATTATGGTCTAATTTGATGGTCTTTCAGATGTCGCAATGAAAAATACACCCTTCCATCTAAAGACCACGAGTTAAACTTATACAACAAAAAATCACATCACTTCGCGCGTCTCATATATTTTTATAAATAAGTCTTTTTCTGTGTATATTTACAATCGACTTAAGTAAACTTTCCCATAAAAAATTACAGAAGAAAAATAAGCTTTCAATCTAAATTCAGTATTACCTTAAACGAGACGTATTGAAGGAGAACTTTATAAAAGTTTAAATATAAACTCTGAAAAAAAATTCAAATTCAATTTTGAAATCAAAGCGAAAAAGTATAATAATATTAAGAAAACACGAACATCTGAAAATTAGAATAATCTTAAAATATCCAACTTACTTCTTTGAAGTAGTATCTTGATTTAATAATAAGCAGATGGGACTAGGTTATAGGTAATGCAACCTTTCAGAATATCTAAGAAACTAGAAATAATAGCTAAATTATATTATAGTAAGTATTGAAACAAGACTTATTTTAAGCTCTCATGAATGTAATAAATGAAATTAATATACTGTAATGAGCACTTCAGTTGTTAGACCTTTTCTAAGTAGATTAGTATGAAATTAAATGACACCAAGATCACTTTTACAGTAGCATCTACTCCTCTAAAATAAAGTTTATCGCTAGAACAAACGGAAATATTTAATTATTTTGTAGAGACATAACTACAATTCAAACCGTAAAGCATAAAAGTAATTACTTACGATTAATTACTTCGTAAGTATTCGTAAAATAATTTTCAAAATTATTTTAGTAGAAATAGATTTAGGATGTTATGAAACGTCGAGATTTTAAATTAGAGCGAAAACAATCCCTGTCTTCTCTCAATTTTTTTATGGTATCTACCGGAGGAATCGCCGCTCCCACATTATTAAAGGGTTAACAACAACAAAAGATATTCACTTAAAATTTGCTCCACGTGTGTTCTATAACGACATCTGGATTATATTTTGAACTGATTTTGTCGAAGGGTTGGGGGATAAATAGGGAAAAACAAGCAGAGCAAGGTAGTAAGAATCGACTTAAACTGCCACCTACAATATCCCCACTCCATTATTAAAGAAGTTAACAAGTGATTTAAACATACAAGTCTGACTCCGGGTTCTTAGCTGCTACATATTTGCAGTCCAGTTATATAGCGCCGAGGCCTGGATCCTAACAGAAGCCACACGCAAACGCATCGAGGTCTTTGAGTTATGGTGCTACCGGCGCGGCGAATGTTAAGAATATCGTGGACACTACATATGTCAAAAACACAATACTACAGCGCGTAAATAAGAGCAAGGACACACATATGATAATCAAACGAAGAAAAATGGAATATTTTGGCCATGTTATGAGGAATGAAAAAATACGCTTACTTCAGCTCATTTTGCAAGGAAAAATAGAAGGACGACGACGCATTTCATGGTTACGAAATCTTAGATAGTGGTCTGGACTCAATACTACAACCCTATTCAGAACAGCTGTAGATAAAATTAGATGGTATGGCTATTGAAATAAGAAGGTTTTATTTTTCCCAAGTTATTCAAGTATAGGCCACCCTACGAGCGACGTGGTCCGCGTCACTGGTTTAACCTGGCTAGCACAGCAAAGATACGGAGAGCAAATAGGGCAGTGAGTTCAAGGCTTGAGCGCCATGATTACTGAGTATAATCAAGGACAAGTAAAGATAAAGATAAACAAACTATCACAGCATCAACGATACTGCATAGCAAAATTCAATATCAAATAGAAAGAAAGATTTACAAAATGTACTATATTACAAGATATACTATATTACAATTTGCTTAACAGCAAGGTGAATTTGAGGCGTGTACGGGATACAAAAAACATATTACAAAATATATGTCTCGTAACGGTGGCTCTATCATGAAAAATCATATATTACAATATAAGACCTGGGGCTTTACCGAGGTAAACTTGAGACTATTACGAGAGACAGATAACTATATTACAAAATATGTCTCGTAAAGTAGCTCAAAATTCATCAACTCTATATACACTCGTTACAACAAAATGCACCACGACTATTACCATATATAACCAAACAGAAGTGCATATACAATACTACGATGAAATATTTACAACAAACCAAGACAAAAAGATAACTGTGAATTAATATGTTACAACGAATTAAAAAAACAAAATCTTAAAAAGACAATAGATCTCTCTTGAATCTAAGATTTGAAACTTAAGATACTTGGCTTTACGAACCAAAACTAGGTGCCTTGCTTTCATGAAGCAAAAACTACTCTAAGTGAAAATAAACCCTTTTTTATATGAGGTAATAATCAAAAGTAATTATCTTTTTTTTTAAATCCTGATGAGAGAAATTCCTAATTGTGCTCCTGTTCTGGGATGAATACCGATTTAAATGTTATGTAGTTTGACGTTTGAGACCTCCATTTTGCTGACTTGGAATGATTCGCATGTCATCGCCTTAATTCCATTTTGAGGTTATGAAATCGTACAAACGTGCTATGCACAAAATAATTTGTCACCAAGACAAAATTAAGGAAATCTCTTCGTCCAGTAGGTTTTCGTATATAAAAAACGATAATGCAAAACGTAGTATCAAAATCTTGACTTCACATGAATATTATTTGCTTAGTAGTAAAATCTTAATGTCGTGTCGAAATATTCCGTAATAAAGAGAAACGTAGTATTGTAGAGTTTACTAATTATTGAGAAAAGTTGAACATAGGTAATTTTTCAAGGTGTAAAAGTGTAACGTTGAGATCACTTCGACGTTAAAAGGAAATTTGTTATTTTATAGAAAAACCTAAAACCAAATTTTGAAAAGTTAAATGGTATTTAACGATATATAATTATTTAAAATTATTATCCCATGCATCTACGAGGTCTTTCCATCTTAATACCCCCCTTAAAGGTCTAACAAAATTTCAAATACGTCCATCTCGAATGACGGCACGAGTGAAAGAGAAGGAATTTAGCTCGACGCGGCGTATTGTTAGATATCGTCATATCATTTCCCTGACAGGTGGTTACGTGGCCTCAACGAAAAGTAATTCACTTTTATTAAGAGAATATTAAATTAAAAAAAGATCCATATTTGTTTTGATAATTCTACATTTTCATGCGGCTAACAGACTTTATTATAATTATAGTTTAATTTACTCTACTTCACTTTAAAGTTAGTTTGACCTATTTATTTAATTCGAATATTATAGAGCATGCGCCGTCAATTATTTCGAGGCGTTACCGTAACCTACTGAAGCTCTTTTTCTTCTGTGACAGTGCCAAAATAAATTAGTACGAGAGCACTAGGAGAATAAAGTTTCCGATAATTAAAAATTTTCCAATAAATATTACAAATGTAACGTAAAATGCTTTTTGAGCATTTGGCACCTTACCATGGGCCAATGTGATAACCAACATTCTCAGAGGATAGGCACCTAAAGAAGAAGAACAAAGTAACGTAGTGTTTTAGTATGTGTATTAGGACAATAGTTTTCAACAAATTATTTAGCAACAATCACCCCCATTACCAACTTGGAGCAGGCGATTTCAAATATTGTATTTTTTAAATTTAATGAGTAATTATTTCCACATACACAGTACACATATATTTTTAAATATGTAAGTTCTTTTCAAATCTTGATTATTTCATATGGTTAGTTCATTGACATACACTCACTATATCCCACTGGATCGTTTTCCAAAACTTACAATGAGAATAAATAAGGAATGATAGTACCAAAAATGATTATTCGTCTTGGTTTATATGCACTGTCCCCATTCTCACTCTTGATCTTTCTTAGTATCCCCTAATAACTTTCATAAATAATTTAAAAATATTAACTCTTATAAAAAACGCTGTCAAAGTAATCATCACTTCCACATCTAAACTTTCTTCCAAGTCTCCCTAAAGGAAAATATCTTATATTGGCAACTCTAGTATGGGGAAATAATTGGTCATAGAATTTTAATAATTTTTGCGACACATGTCATAATGTCGTAAAAAAAATTGAGGCTCTGGTTTCTAGCATATATGCCAAAAATGAAGTTTCTGAACTCTTATTAGCTCGCTCTACCTATTTTCCCCAATTTACACCCATCCTTTAACGAAATCATATCAATCAGATGTCATTACAATACATACTTGCTTCAAATTTCAAATAAATATTTCAATTTTATTGTATCAATCCCTGAAATAATGGAGTGGAGTTGGTGGGCGGGGTTGAAAAATATTATAAAGAAATCTGAGGCCTTGGCTTCTAATATACACCAAATCCCAAGTTTTTGTACTCTTACCAGCTTGCTTTACTGATTTCCCCCTATTTACCTCTACTTTACTCCCCACCTCTTCAACGAAATCATCTCAATGTATAATCTAGTTCTATATGTCGTTATTGTACAGGGTGGGCAACTAAGAATGGAGGTCGGCCATATCTCAGAAACCAAGCATCGCACAAGTTTAGGGAAAAAATTACCTTAAGTAAAGTGGTCATGGAAAATCGCTGGAAAATATTTTCGAGTTTCTAAAATGGCCGCTAGGGGGCGTAACAGCCACAGCAGAATAGAAAATCAGATTTTTCTCAGTATTTTGCTCAATTAAGTGGTATTGAAAATACATGCATCGTAATCCTAGGACAATTTTGAATCCTTTTAGTTTTCCATTTTTTTTGTATCTTCAAGAATAAAGTGGTGGGGAGATGCCAAAAATACATTTTTTCAAATGTCGATTACTCCGATTAGCCTTAACGGAATTTAACAAACTTGGTCTCATTGGAAAGTGCTTTTCTTGGTCTATCGAGTGCATGTTGTGCTATTTCCATTTGATTATTACTGTCGCCGCTAGAGGCCGTTATTTGACATGACAACAAATATCGCGCTTTTTCTTAAAAAATTTAAATGGAATGGTATATTTATTTTTACACGGTAAAATAGAGAATTAAAATCCTCAGATATCAGTGAAAACCGCAACTAGATAACTTTTCTCTAACGGAAGATATTAGCAAACAAAGTTGAAATTATGAATTATTATCAGATCTTGCCGATGGGATTTGCAAAGTAGCTGTTGAAAACAAGTAAGCTGTGAAAATGACACAATGAAGAAACAACATATATCAAACATATCGAGTAGAATATATTACATAATATAAAAATTAGTAATTAATAACAGACAACAATTCTAATAATAATAATAACAATATATTTATGTAGACAGTTATGAAAAGACTAATTTTACTTGACGAATGCAATATTTGCAAATTACGCGAGTCAAGTAGAATTACTGTTTCATAACGTTTTTATCTAATCCTGCTCTAAAATAGAAAAGAAATTGCAATTTATATTGAATTTTATTTTGCGGTTTCAAACATTGTTACACCTACAGTGGTACAAATGAATTTTGTGTTTATCGCTGTACCTGAGCATTAGTAGGTATAGGTTGACATTTGTATTAACAAAGTTCAGTTGTCAATCTGCTGAAGTTTTTTAAGCAAATTAAGTCAGAAAAAATTAGATGTGGATATTCCATCTGATATAAAAGAGTAGCAGTAAATTCAATAATACTTACCTGGTAAATCAAAAAGCATATATGAGGAAGTATAATATACGAAATTTGAAAACTGGTGTCAACAAAAGTGAATAAAAAGATGTATGTGAAAAGATTCTCTTAGCGTATTTCGAAACGATGAAAAATTATAAAGCGTCACGATATGAATATTGTGTAGGAATCAATATTAAAGAATTAAATGCCAAAAGAAACATTGACAAAAATATACCATATTAATACCATTTTTAAAGAGAAGATCTTCAGGTTACCACGCTAAGAAATTTATTATTTTAACAGAAGAAAACTTTAAATGTTTTGTTAAAAATGCAGATGACGGAATGTTTCTATTTGCATTTTATTAATAAAGTGTTTTTTGTGCCTTAATGTCTTTTCTCTAAATGATGGGTTTAATAATAACAGTTTAATTAAAATTCATTACATCACTAGTTATGTAATGAAACTGACAGTTATGAAAATTGGGACGTTTCGTAACTTCAAAAATACATTTAAAATTTCGTAACGATGTCTTCGATACACGGTACACTTCCTTCGTACGAAAACCATGTGCCAGTCGAATAAAAACTTTTTCACTTGGATGACGTCTTTCAGGATATTGCACTGCATAGACTCTGGCAGCAAGAGTTGCATGTCTCATGCATTCGAACTAAATCGATAACATGTCAAATGCTTCATTTGTAAGAATCATTATATCTTGAAAAATTTATTCCAAAACGAAAACAAATTCAAATAAAAAACTAAATACTGCACAAAATAACAATAATGACAAGTTAAATATTTTGACATAATATGTTGTTTCTTCATTGTGTCATTTTCACAGCTTACTTGTTTTCAACAGCCACTTTGCAAATCCCGTGGGCAAGATCTGATAATAATTTATAATTTCAACTTTGTTTGCTAATATCTTCCGTTAGAGAACAGTTATCTAGTTGCGGTTTTCACTAATATCTGAGGCTTTTAATTATCTATTTCACCATGTAAAAATAAATATACCATTCCATTTAAATTTTTTAAGAAAAAGTGCGATATTTGTTGTCATGTCAAATAACGGCCTCTAGCGGCGACAGTAATAATCAAATGGAAATAGCACAACATGCACTCGATAGACCAAGAAAAGCACTTTCCAATGAGACTAAGTTTGTTAAATTCCGTTAAGGCTAATCGGAGTAATCGACATTTGAAAAAATGTATTTTTGGCATCTCCCCACCACTTTATTCTTGAAGATACAAAAAAAATGGAAAACTAGAAAGATTTAAAATTGGTCTAGGATTACGATGCATGTATTTTCAATACCACTTAATTGAGCAAAATACTGAGAAAAACCTGATTTTCTATTCTGCTGTGGCTGTTACGCCCCCTAGCGGCCAATTTAGAAACTCGAAAATATTTTCCAGCGATTTTTCGTGGCCACTTTACTTAAGGTAATTTTTTTCCTAAATTTGTGCGTTGCTTGGTTTCTGAGATATGGCCGAACTCCATTCTTAGTTGCCCATCCTGTACATACGTGTACCAAATTTCAAGTCAATATCTCGATTTAATTTTATCAGCCCTTTTAATAAGGGGGGGGGCTTTTAATGAGGTGTTGAAAAATGTTATAAAAAAATCTGAGGCCTTGGCTTCCAGTATATACACCAAATCCCAAGTTTCTGTATTCTTACCAGCTACGATTTATACTAAACTAACTGACAAACATGTGAAGTTAAAGAAAATTTTTTTAAAATGGTACAAATTTTACAACTGTCGGCCAACTTTAAGGCGTGAGGACCCTAAATCCTGATTTTGATTACAAACAAAGCATTTTTTAAAACTTTATTACGAAAGACGAAGGTGAATAATGCGTACCTAATCAATTCTTGAAAAGAAATTCGCCTCACTCTATGATGGTTTCAACTTACACTTTCATCTAAGAAAGTATAGTTTATCTAAAAAAGACCGACCAACAAATAGTCCATAATACCAGCAATGTGATGTATGACGACCGACAATTTCTGGAATCACTTTTTAATTATTGTTATAAGTTAAATATTGTTTTACTTCTTTGTATTAATTGACAGGCATGATGTAAATTATTTATTTATAATAAATAATGTTCATTTATTAAACAACTCCATAAATAATTCAACAATAGTAAATAAATCTCATTGAACCTACGGCTATGCTACCGGCAATATTAAGAATGAACCAAGACCAGGTAAAGGATTTCAGTGGTGAACCGGGCAAACAATCGACTACTTTCATTTGAGGCAAGCGCATAACGTATCTGGTTGATTATATTCATATACCGGATATCGTTTGTAATATTCAAGAACGGTCTCGGTGTTATTTTATCACAAGCAGGCTTTGTAATAATTTATCCTAGTAGCAACACATTAGACTGAGTTTTTCAATTAAATATAGAAATACTGTACGAGAAGATGGATGATAAATTGCGTAATATTAAGTTATTACATTTTTCATTCAGCATTTTGCTGAATACTACAGAAAACATACGTTTTATCTGGTTGTTTCTAACAACAATAATAAAGAAAATATTCTCATATGTGTCGCTCACCGTTATTTTTGTTCTCGTTTCTCACTAACATAAAGTTTTTTTTTTACAATTATCGTTCGTAAGGGTTAGTAGTCTCGTCGCCATAACTACAGCCAAGCATGTCAAGAATTCTGCAAATTTCATTACATAGATAAAAAATACACAGTATATGAAAAAAAACAATTTTCTACGACGCTTTAAGTATCATCGATTTCAGGATTTATAAAGAACAAACAGTAAGCAGAAGTTATTACTTTTCACAGAGGGTAGCTGATAAAAATATCGTGTGGTAGTCTGGCTGGCAACTTCCAACGAATTTCCTTACAAATATTTTTTATATAAGTAGGCCAATAGGAACGAAAAATCTGAGAAAGAGTAATATTTGAACTGGAAACAATGGAGAAATACTCCTTAGTTATTAAAATATTGCTTTATAATATTAAAATTCGCTGATTTTATCGAGCGTGAAAATAATTTTTTGGTATAGCACTGCCACTAAATACTACATAGTCCAGACAGTATTACAACATTGAATGATGCAATGATTAAAAGTTATTAATATATAATATATAAAACGTACTTATCCCTAGGTTAGCGCTTAATTTCTAAGTGAATGAACTGTAGTAACTTCAACGAACGTCACTACTAGAACCATACTCCATATAGTATGTACGACATACAATTTTTACAGTGATTAAACTATTTATGAATATAGTCGCCTATCAGTGATGAAGATTTCATAGAAAGTATTATTTTGACTGACGAATCGTTCTTTGCATTACATGGTCAACAAAATTCTTCAATCACTCGTCGTTGATGTCTGTTCTATTTTATGTTTTGCGCACTCAAAATTCCCAGAAACTAAATTGGGTAGAATTAGAGGGCTTGCGGGTCCAACATTTAACCAGGTTTGGTTTCAACAAAATAGCTGTTCTCCCCGTAATACATTTCCAGGTGGTTTATTGAGTGACCACCTAGATCTCCTGATCTATCTCCAACTGACTTCTTTTATGCGGAGACGTAAAATCTCAAATTTATGGTTTTCAGAAGACTAGGGCTAATAATATCGAAAAATTTCGATTGGCAATCGTAAACGCACAAATTGGTCTCAATATGTTGTTAAATATTAAAACAAGTTCTCATGATCGATTAGGTTCTGGCTAAGGAGGCCTTATAGATGAAGATTATAGTGAGAAATTAGCGTGCATAGCCGTCGTAAAACAAATTCGTTTTAATGTGTCCTGGATTTGCGCTTCCCAGGGAACGTAGGCGACTATCAACATTGGAGTGTATTCGGCCAGCGGCATGAGGCATCTACTGTCCACATTAAATGGTAAAAATTTAATAGGGTCACGTCTGTAAATGTTTGGTGTGTATTCTGGAGGATCTTAAATAAGAACGATTGTAGGCGAATATAAACATTCGGTAATATTAAAAATGTAATTAAAGTATTTGTTAATATCATACAATGTTCTTATTAATGTGCGAATAAACGAAGGACATTGATTTTCAATACAATATCTACTTTCCTGCCAGAAATAAACCCAGTCTGAAAAGGGGCCATTACAAAAATAATGTGCAAATATTTAATTATAGATTTAAGACTTTTTTAAAACATGGTTTTCTTTTATTTTTTATTTAAATCATAATGCTCTTACTCTGCTAAGTCTAGCTCTTACCTAGACAACTATACCTTATTTTAAACAAATTAAAAAAGTACACCTATACAGGATTCGCTAGTAAAGAGAGTTTGTACATAAAAATTGTCACTGCGCATTATTATTTTTAATTTTTGTAGCCCTAAACTATAAGGGGAGGCAGTTTGGGATTAATAATTAATTAATTAAAAATTTTGGGATATGACAGTTTTTATAGAGCAGTGCGTAAAATACTAGTTTTCGCACAATTGTATAAAAGTATTAGGTGCATTTTATCGGCTTATTTTTCTTTCAGAAAACAAATTTGACGTAACTAAATTTTTTACAATGAAATAAGCAATCATTTAAAATAAATTAGAAGTGATAATGTTAGAATCTTTCAAAGAGAAGGCTGATACACGAATAATACTTCAGGCTATCCACAGTTAAAAAGAGACAGCTGTATCGGCTCAGGACACCGATGATCTGTTATTGCTTATTTACCACTTTAGACAAATGAAACGCAAATCTTTTATGAAGCTTAGAACAGAGATGTCTTTCAGATTCTATTTTGTGTTAAACACTTCCTTCTTGTGAAACCCACGCACCTGACCAGATTTATATTTAACAATAACTCAAAAGGTTCTGTCATCTTGAATTCCCTTACTAGCTCACGATTGGAAAGGAATTGAAAATCTCTGATATTAATATGGTTGTGAAACTTGATTTCTTGGTCTCGATATCTCTCTGTGTGATCATCAATGGCTTCAGATTTAGTCCACGCTAGGATCTAGGCCATCGTAAGCAAAGAGTATATGCAGGCAGTATCACCATCTTAGTAACGGGAAATTTTGATGACGCTCCTTGGGTAACCGACAACCCGATAGACAAATTATATACCCAGCAGACTCCCTCTGTGCATCCAGGAAAGACCACTGTAGTGATATTCATAATGGCACTCCAGAAACAGGCGAAACTGCACTTTTGGGGAGAAGCATTACATCTGTACAGCATAGCTAGGATTGCTGAATTTTAAAACTCATCTAGACTATCAGAGCCACGTGGGCTTCATAGGCTTGTAGAAGCATTGTGTACAAGATCTTAAGACCCCTAACTAAGAGTGGTTCACATACTACTTAATTCGATTGTGGCATCAATAGTACTCTTTTCTCCTTCTAGGGTAAAGAATGGGTTGATTTCTCAATAAAATATAAACGTGTTTTATGTATAATTAAATAGTTTGTTTTCACATCAATTCCTCTCAAATTTAAAGAAAGTTTCTTCTACGCATGATGATTTTGGTATCTCTTTCAATTGTTTACTTCCTTAACGTATTTTCCACAACTTCTTTATTACACTGTCTGCTGTTGAATGCATTGACGATCTGGTAGTAACTCTTTTCAACGATTAACCCGCCTGTCTGCCTTTAACGCGATCCGAAGCCGAACCTTGGCCTTTGCTAGAGTTAATATATTCTGCTTCTTCCTCTGTAGTGTCCAATTCATCCTCTTATATTTCGATCAGCGTGAAAGATAGTGTTCGTTTCAGTGTCGTTTGGCTGAAACATTTTGCAAATGCTTTTTATTTCTGTTTTTTGGCCAGCTTCAATTCCAGTACTTTTCAGCGATAGGTCTTCTCATTCGTTTAGTTACCATTCATAATATGTGTTGTTGTCGTATGAAAGTACTCTTAGGTAGGAATTTACATAACACTGCAACAATATTTTATAATCTTTAATATGTAACAATCGTAACAAAGGGGTTAGGAAATTAAAATTATTTTTTATGAAGTCGTGAGGTATTTTATGGAAAGTTGAGATGTCAGTCTAAGGGCCCTAAAAATTATAAAGAAGTCGGCTCAACATGATATTAGAGGATTTCTTAGAAGTAAATACTCTTGTATAAATTTATAGTTTAACGGTCGTTCGTGCGGACGACAAAAACCTTTTCGGCAAAACTATAAAACATTATGTAGTATATTTACCAAATCGGAATAACTTTATTTCGAATTAACAACCCAACCAAGACCCCCCTCCGAAACCAATAACACTAGAAGAGGAAAATAATGTTAATAATAATAATTATTATTATCATGTGAATAAACACAAAAGTGTGGGGCGCTTGATGCGTAATACATTTTATTATTTTTCCAAGTATTTCGTGGGCCTCAATAATTATGTTAATAAACGTAAAAACGTACTTTTGAAATTATTTATTTACTTGTTTTTAGATCTTCCAATTAGACTAGTGTATTTCCGTACCCATAAGATAACCGTTAGATACCGATATCCAGTCGAATCAAACGATAAATGATAAAACTTATGCGCCATATCGGCGCCGCCGTTTTGAATTTTTGAGTCTCCATCACATATTTATAATCTTCATACGTCAAAAATTCTTAGATACCAATTTTCAGTAGAATCGGATATAATATTACAATAAATTATCTGCCATCTTGGATACACCATCCTCATTTTTTCTATAAAAAATGTCAAATTGTATTGTCATGTAAACTATATATACGTGCAAAATTTTAAGTCAGTACGACATCTGGAAGTGTGTGAAAATTGTCTTGCAAGACTTTCTTACAAAGTTACGGTATTACAGGTCAAACTAATAAAATCATGAAAAAAAAGTACGGAACAAGATTATTTCATATTAAATTGGTTTGCTTTGAAAGGCAATACATTATTGTGGAAAATCCTAATGTACCTATCACGTGTAGAGCGTTACAATACAGCTTCGTGCACACCTACAATAAAAATAAACGTAACCATTCCTTTCAGCAAGAATACAATAATTCACTCTCCTCATATTCATTTCACAATAATTACTTGTGTACAATAGCTATTGTAGTTCGGTTGGTAGAATGCTACAGAATGTCATGTAATATGTGACCGCAAAGTCTACTGCAGATCACTGTTTACTGAAAAAGTGAACATGAAACTGGAATTAATTTTCTGACTATAGAGAATCCGTTTGAATAAACACTGAAATTGAATGAATAATAGTAAAAATAACTTAAAAAGGTTTTTCTACATCGGTTGGAAAGTGGGATATGACATTTCTTGTGCGGAGATAATTAAAACATTTTAATCATCTCCCAATGATGCTGACGTGGTTAGCGAAACGCGCGTAGGGTGTTGGTAATCGAGTGTTGTGTTCAAGAGTTTTGGTATTTGTGGAAACTACGTGTCAAGGCAGAACAGACAAGAAATCCTGTAGTAATTGACAATAAAAAAATTGAGTTTGCAACTAAAACTTTAAAAAAGTTGATGATCGTATGTTTGAAATTTAATGGCAACAAAAAGCATTACATTGGTTTTCATAATACTTCGAACACATTAAAAGTCTCGACTTTGTTTTATATTCTTGCAAATGCGACTTTTATTTTGAACCATTTAAAGGCTATTAGCTTTCTTTTGTGTCGTGTAGAAAATATAAATGGTTCTTTTTATGTCATCTGTTCAGAAAACTGTTGAATTTTATGATATTTAATGGCCATTGTCACTCCGTAATTGCCAAAAAACATAAGATATCCCGTTTGAAATCACCATCTTTAAAGAAAGATATATGTCTGACATTAGAAATAATAAAACACTAATTCCCTATAATAGAAGCACAAATAAAATTACTCTGGATTTACTAATATATGTGACTACTTCTATCCACTCTAATCACTGCAATATTTTATGTCTATCGTCACTTGAATATAAAAATTATAGTGTTAAAATAGTTACCTTAGATTACAATGTAATACAAACGAACATTAATTCGGCTCGAGGGACCAACTTTCTATTGGTAATTCATACTTCTCGGATTAAAAACGGAATTTTATGAATATGGCTTTTATTTATAATGTATTTTAAAAATATATGATGTTTTTTGTCGTCAGCATAAACGTTTTTCTGTACTTCCTGAGTCACATAAAATAAAAACGGCGAAGTGTTTATTTATATTTTAAGTGAACATAATGAACATAGATGCTTGGCTATATTTATTTATATTTCAAGTGAACATAGTTAAAACCCATATTCAATTAATTGCTAGCAATTAGAAGTCGACAGTTATTGCAAATTAAAGTTATTTTCCAAAAAAACTTTTTTTCTAAGAAGTACTATCTTCAATTACTTTCAAATTATGATATTATAAGTGTTGGAATGGTTGTAGGTTTTTGGGTGGAACTAATTACCACAATAACGGGGTTAAAATTTTTTAATTCGTCGTTCGCATCTTTTTGACATACCAAAAGTCTAGAAAAATCTGACTGTGCAAAATGCGTTTTATTGCCGCCATCTTGAAAAGGGTAACTCGGAATAAGATATATGAAATGCCCCTTGACACGGATTTTGAAATGAACCTGATAGAATCGTTCCTTGGGTCTAAAAAATAAGATCAACAGGGTCCCTATATCAGAACTGCCCCCGCTGCCCAAGAGAGGGCCCACTTTAATTTTCGTTTTTTTTACAAATATGGTATCAATTTATAATTCTGAAAAAATTCATGCGTTTAGTAATCTCAAAGACCTATAGCATCAATTTTTTGGGGCTCTGTTATGCCCCACTAAGACCCTTAAAAATATTTTTAATTTTTTTAAAGTCGAATATTTTTGTTATGCTAAAGAGGTGCGGACAATGTTATTTTATCACATTATTTGTCACCACATAACGCAATTTTTAAGGTAGTTTATAAATATCCAAACTCCGAGCGTCAGGCCAAAATTTAATATTTTCATTTTCTTTAACTAAAACTCACGTGAATTAGATAGGAGGAATAGCCTTTAAAGCTTGGGTAATAAATCAACCTCTCGGGCAAAGGACATTCCGATGGGATCAATATTTACCCTGTTGGGTTGGCCCAATGACCATCATTTTTAGTCAAAGTTTCCCCCTTGGGATCAAAAGTCATCCGGCATGAGTGAATAATCTCCTAAAGAGCAAGAAGGCACGCACTGTACAAATACCCCCCCCCCCCCCCTCCCAGGTAAATATTCATTATGATATAAGGAAATTAAAGGTAAGAAACAAATTTTGACAAAATTAAATTTTATTATAAAAAATATTTAAAAATTAAAATATTTCAACATCAAAAATAATACATATCTAAATATTCAAACATATATGCACATTGTTTACGTATACATTAGCTGTTCCCATACATCTTTTAAATTGAGAACTTAATTTCATTTGACTATTAGTTATTGCCTCCTCATAAATGTGAAATTAATATTTAAAAAAATTAAAATGCAATTAGTATTGTAGTGATAATCTCTGTTTGTATATGGCAATATTACTATACTAAATATTTATAATCTGCAATCTTGAAATTCTCCAGATACCGATTGTCGGACGAGTCAGAAAATAAATTACAGAAGTTATCCGCCATATTGGCGTCGCCATTTTGAATTGTTAAACTTCGATTAAATGTTTAAAATCTGGATCCTCGATATCCCTCAGATACCGATTTTCAGTCGAATTAGACGATAAATGATAAAGCTTATCTGCTATATTGGCGCCGCCATTTTGTATTTTTGAGTTTTAATCACACATTTATAGTCTGTGACCTCAAAAGTCCCAATACTAATATTTAGTAGAACCGGATAGTGAATGACAATAAGCTGTCCGCCATATTGGAAATGCCATCTTGGATTTTTCTATAAGAAAAAAATATAGAAATGAGTTTCCATGTAAACCGTTTACCTACACATTGCAAAGTTTCCTGTCAATACGACATCTGGCTGGAAATTGAGTTGGGTTTTACATGAATTAACAGAAATGTACCTTATCACATATTTTTTTTATTTTTGTTCATACCTTTGATGCCTTCTGCCAACCCTTTATTTACCACCTGCATTTCTGCCAATTTTTGCCACAAAAACAATGTGTCTACCCATTTTCAGCTTTGTACCTTCTCACGTTCTAGTCGTTAAAAATTTACATATTTGGCCATCCAAATTGATTTCTGCCAAGCGACCTTTTTCTTAACTAGCAATAATACTATCGATTTAAGCATAAATTAGGCTTGTCCAGAGTCACGTTGAAATATTGTCACTAGCTCTTAGACTGACTGGTTAATAGCCCGAGACCTCACGACACCGAGGGTGAAAGAGCTTTCTAAAATCTAATATTTATTTATTTATTAGATTATTCAAAAATAATCGTCAGTCAGATGATAGAACAGCGAGCAGTCGACTCTCATTTCCGAGAGTAAGAGGTCCGAGGATTTCGCTTCTCCAGCGTCACGGGTCCGCTTCGAAAATGAGAGCTGACTAAACTAATAAATAAATATTAGATTTTAGAACGCTCTTTTACCCTCGGCGTCGTGAGCTCTCGGGCTATAAGTAAATAGAAGCGTGTTAAAAACATGGTAAAATTTCTTAGAATAAAGTTTTCCTTTTTTGAAATACTATAATAATATTTGATCCTAGTAGCCTGAATCAATGTAAGAAAATGACTTTTATAACGAAGCTGCGGGTTGTGCAGCAGCATACCTAATTCTCATTACGTAATTTTTAAAATCTCTGAAGGCTTATATGCGATTTCCTATCTCTCGGTTATTTTATGTTATTTTTACAATCCACCAAAAACCCGTTTTTTACTCTATTTACCAAATGTGTGCATATTAAATTTGTTTTGAGCAAACATTTTCCAAATATGTGCACAAAAATGCGGACCACGCGTATCCTAAAATAGTTTATTATTTGATTGATATACCAACATTATCCCAGTGTTCAGCTTAAACTAAAGCAAACACGGGAACATGTGTTATATCGTACATTTCTGTAAACAAGGCTTTACCCGGTGATTAAACAAAACAGGAACATTAATGAAACTGATCACGGACGTTGGCAAATGAAAGGCATTACACAACACCAAAGCAACCTTGGGGTAAGCGAATTTTCATCAGACTAATTTGGTACACACATTTAAGCTCGCAACTTATTGCAAAGAAAATTTCAGTCTTTGTTCGCACAGGAATGAGTATAGCGTTTAATTAGTCTAAATTTTGTAACCGTTACCGTTTAATCAGATTATGTCCATAATTTCGACGGTTCTGTTAGACTAACAATTTTCCAGAGATGTAAATGCGCTCTGTCGACATTGCCTAATTCATTTAAAATCATTTTGATTGTTGATTGATTGTCCAGTGTATCATTTATTAAGCTCTCTTTCAGTAATCAGATAACTTGAAGGGGATATCTTGAAATTCCGTAATCTTCCAGAAAACAATAATGGAGTATTAAACGCCTAATTATCTCTTCAAGCTCTGACCGATAAAGAAAATTTGAGCCTAACTACATAGCTATTAATAAGTAATAATATAACACTGTTGTACTGTCATAATGGAACATGCGTGCCTATGGCTTACAGTGTAAAATTAATGAGATGTCATTTTCAAAATTCTAGCCCAGGCACAATTTTTCAAACTGGATGAAATTAGGCGCAAAATGTTCGAGAAAACTGGCACTTTATGGGGTAATTACTGGTATTGAAATTAAGGTATTATATGCCAACTGACAGCTACCAACACCTCGCGAAATTTAAAACATATTAAAATTTCTAAAATGGCCAATATCTTGAACTTCGACCGCTTTAGACCAAAATGACTACACTTGGACCACTTTTCAAATAAATATTGAATTCGTAACCAGCGATCTAAAAAACGTTCATTTAAGTTATGGAAATCCGCGGAACAAAAAGTTATACTAAACAAATTTTAAACATTTAAAATATTTTTAAATTTTTGCGGGCTTTTGGAAGCTGTCAGTTGGCATAATATAATACCTTAATTGTGAAACCAGCAGTTAGCTCATAAAGTACCAGCTTTCTCTAACATTTTGCGCCTAATTTCATCCAGATTGATCAAAAATTGAGCTTGGGCTAGAATTCTGAAAATGACAATTCATTAATTTCTCACTGTGTGGCTGCAACACAAACTTGTGTCAAACATCTGTCATTTAATCATTGTCATTATTTTAATATTCAAAGTTTTAATTCCAGTGATTTTGATTATAATATGGAAGGTGTCTTAATGTTCTTTAGGTGTATTAAAATGTTTATTAAAACTCGAATTCATCCAGTTAAAGATTTACTATCTGTAGATCCGGATCAATAATTCATACCTAGTAATTACATTCTTTCTAAATATAATTTTAATAATTTGACAAAAACTAATAGACCAATGTGTTGCTTGATGAATGTTCTACTAATAGAACCATGTACAGGACGGTCACTCTAAAAAATTATAAATTAAGAAACGACGGAGACGCAGATATTATATAAAGAATTACTACTTCCACATCCAGGTTTGCCAACCAAGTCTCTTTAAAGCAGGCAGATGTCGTAAAAAAAATTGAGACCTTGGCTTCTAGTATATACACCAAATCTCAGGTTTTTGGACCCGCACTGGCTAGAGTTTTGCAGGTCAACCCAAGCAAATTCCAGGACGAGCAGCAGGCGAATCCTGGAAGCTTGAGGGAGACCTGCAAAACACTGTTTTTGGGTAATGTAACGTACAATATTTTTTCTTGACCATTTTCTGCTTGGAACACTTCAAAATCTGAATTAATGTTTTCCATAACTTGCAAATTGACTTTTGAAAACTCGTCAAAGTTAAGCGTATTTATATGTATTTGACCCTTATTCCAACAATTAACACAACAAAAAAGCAAAGCCACTTATACCAAAAATTGGTGGCATTTTTTACCTTCATGGATCGAAAAAGAGAATAACAGGGATCGGAGAAGTTTTTGCCGATCTCTGATGCCTATCTTCCGGTCTAGCTCGGGAAACGTTAATTTCTGTCTGAAAATTTCTCCAGGAAGGGTGTATTATTAGGGTGTATTAAACACATATATTTGTACTAAAATGTTGGCAATATATGCATTTTTTTTCTTTTTACTTCCCTCGCATACCGAAGGAAAGTATTGTATTTGAAAAAAATCACCCTCCGAGATTCTTTCGGATTTTCATGTTTCAGAACATGTAGATTACAAAAATATACTTAGTTTTTCGATTCCGTCAGTCTGTCTCTCTGTCTGTCTGTCTGTCGGTCTGTCTGTCGGTCTGTTGGTGCATTAACTAAAAAAACTAATTGACGGAGAACAGTCAAATTTGGAAGGTAGCTGCCGCCACTGTCACCGAAGAAATAGTTAGACTTTCACTAGAAAATATACAAAGTGGAACGCCTAAAGGGAATAGATAATGGAAAAAAAATGTTTCGCTCTATTTCAAAAGTTCCATGTTTCGTGGCATTCTAAACCTATTTAAAAAAAATGTTTATTTTCAATTTAAAATAGAAAATAAATTGAAATTTTGAAAATAGTTCCATGACATTCTAAACATATTTTAAAAAAATATATATTTTTTTGAAAATCGAGAACAAAATTTTGAAATTTTTTTATAAAATGGATGGAAAAAAATGTTTTTTCTCAAATTTTAAATTTCTACGTTTCATGACATTCTAAACACATTTCAAAAAAAAATTGTCCCACTAGGTACATGGAATTTTGTTTTTCCCAATTTTAATATTTCCACGTTTCATTACACTCTAAACCTATTTCAACAAAAGAATGTTTTGAAAATTGAAAAGAAAAATTGAAAATTTTATCCCCGAACACTATAGAGTAGATCATGGAAAAAAGTTATCAGGTTTTCTCTGTAATAATAGGAATAACTACATTGCGATTATAATTCTTATATGTCAATTCTTAATTAATAATTTTTTAGAGTGACCGCCCTATATAAATAAAGAGGGAAATTCTGTGTAAATACTTTAGCGATTTTTTCCTCGGCTCTAGCTCGCAGGGGGTGATTTTTTTATAGATGAAAAAAGTCTTAGTTTAACTTGAAAAATCGATCCTAATCGTCTGGCGGTTTAAGTCTTTATCGCCCTGTATATTTTTTTATGCACATTTTCATATAAGTCCCCTTCGTATTTCACATAGAACTATAACTAGTTACAGTTTACAGAAGATACCCAAATTTAGCTCTTTCAACCACATTAGCTTTATGCACAATGCATTCGTGTGTCAATAGTTACTAGCGACCCTTGACTGATTAGAACGTTTGCGGAACACGCGATAACAAGGTAGAAAGTGGAATTGTGCAAAATGCTCAATTCGAAACACGAACTCTGTTAATCCTGCATACACTTGACAATGATAGCAAAGTAATGAGACAAAGGTAGAGTCAAATGGCAATAAAACATCTATTGTTCGGTTCTCAACACGTGTTGCGAAATTACAAAGCTGTCGACTCCAGTCTGCTTGAGGGGTTTCTAATTATATACACAACATCATGAGCATATTATTTGCGAGCTTCTGTGTCATCTTCAGAATCTAGTGTGTTGATCTTTACTTACAGTACATAAATACGAAGACTCTTTAGAAACGTTCACTTCAGGTTAAAATAGTAAAATAGATTTATTATCTAACGTTAGTTGTTGTCATATTTTCTTAATTTTGTCTTTTAGATAGGTAGTTTAGACTAGTTTATTTATTTCGTGACCCTCTGAGCTTTCACAAACACGCTCGATGCGTGTTTTGTCAACTATGTTGACATAATCAGGAGATAATCAATAAAACTGATTTAACTATCTCCTGATAACGCCAAGGTGGTGGCCAAACCTGCGTTGAGCGTCAGTATTTGAGTGTAGTGTTCAAGTGTTTGGAGTTTGGGGAAACTTGTTCAGAGGCAGCAGCATCACATCGAAGGATATATACTAGAAATATTCCAATATATGTAAACTATAAAATTCCTATATTTTTTCATATAATTGTTGTCATTTTACCTAAACAACCCTTAAAACGTCCTCATCGAATTGACCTGTACTGCCTGCATGTTTGTTTCCAAATTAAATTACCACATTAAATAGGTAGAGATGAGTATATATTATTAACTATTAAAAATTTAATTATATCACTATTATGCAAACTTATAAACTTGTGCATCAAAGAATCCTGTTTTCCAGACTGTCTCAAAGAGACTATTGTAATTCCTATATTCAAAAAAGGAGATGCAAATGATGCAAATAATTGTAGACCCGTGTCACTACTACCAGTGTTTTCAAATATAGTGAAAAAATGCTTTTTAGGGTAAATAGCAAACTACTATGAGACAAACAATATTTTTTATAATAAAATGGAAAATCAGAAAATACCACCTGCAATTCTGAATAGAATGGGCTTTTTAAGATCGAGAACATATGTTTAGTATATTTTGCGACTTAATTAAAGCTTTTGACTGCGTTTCACATAAAGTACTGCTAGAAAAGCTGAAGAGGTAGAAGTTCTGCATAATAGTTTATCACTATTGAGACCATATTTAATAAACAGATATCAAAAATTAAACTAAATAGTGTACATTCTAATGAAACAAAAATGATACATGAGGTGTCCCAAGGTTCAGTACTTTTCCCACTCCTATTTTTAATATATGTAAATGATTTCCCATATTCAAACAAACAATCTAGTGACGTACTTTTTTCAGACGATACAACTATTTCGGTTCAAAACAAGATAAAAAACAAAGAGTGCATATGATCTCCTCACTGCGTAATAAAATAGGGCACAATGTTTCCAACTCCCAGGTATCAACAAAGTTCTTGGGTGCTTATCTAGGTGATAAAATGACCTGACGGGTACATGTAGGAAAGTGAGCAAGAAAATAAATTTATCTTGAGAAATTTAGCAAATGAAATAGATAAAGAAGCTTTGGAAAATGTATACTTTGCACTATGCCCCTCTTTGCTTTCATATGCTGTTTTAGTTTGGGGACAAGCATCAAATTGGCCTAGAATCTTTGCTCTACAAAGAAGAGCAATACGTGTAATATCTGGGTTAAATTATAAAAAAAAACTGTAGAGAACAATTTCGTAGGCTAAACATACTAACATTACCATCATAATACAGGAAAATTAGCCATTTAGGGTAACATAAATTAATAAAAGGATCATCTCTGGGATTTAAGTAGGTAATAACCTGGACAATGAGATGATGCATTCTTTGCACATCCAAGTTCCGGGAAAATTCAACAAAATTTCTAAAAGCTTTTTTATTTTTGGTTTTTCTGCTCTAGCGGCCAAAATAGAGAAAAAAGTTCCCAACAAAAGTTGTAGCTCGTCTCTTTCTCTACAGAAAAGGTATTTACAAATTTTTGTCTTACTTAAACCGTTTAGAAGATGAATCGAGTTTTCCACTTATAGTTGTAAGCCGCTTCGAATTGCGCGAAAAATGAGAATTCTCCACGAGTTTCGTGCGACCGGGCTCATCGATCAATATTTCTTACTATTTAGAGCCCCTAAAAAATTGAGAATAACATAAAATGTAGAGAAGAGTCTCAGCTTTAATGTGGAACTAATCACAAGATTCATAAAAAATTTATCATAGAGAAAAAGTGTCAGAAGATGGCTTATTAAACTTTGTAGAGTTGATCCACAGATTTATTCATATCTTTGCCGGGAGTAGTTAGAATGATAATTCATTTTGCTTATATATTCTTATATAATGGCATACTAATCCAATTAACATTTTATTGCAATTACTTTTATTGGAAAGATATGCCTTGCTATCAAAACAGAGGGTATATTTCTCATCGATCAATCACCTTCAAATTTTGGAGTTCAATTCGCTATTTCTTAATTAATAATAATAGCACAGTCTTAATTTTTGGATTATAAGTTCAATAAAACAAATTCTTTCGAACGACTTTAGAGTTTTTTAAATGCGTGCATTACTTTTTGAATTTGTCTACAATATTCATACACGTTCCGAAAATGCACAATTATGCAGTAAAACATATACATCTTATTTGTTTCTTAACATTATTCAATGAAATTTTCGCTAAATATAGATTAAAGTGCCTGGAATCGAGTCCATGCAGTGAAAAAGCACCCATTGTTACGGGAGAAATAGGCAGGATGCATAAAACTCAAAGATATGAATAAATCAACTGTATAAAGTAAGCCATTTTCCAACACTTTTTTTCTCTATGATAGAAATTTGTCTGAATTTTGTGATTAGTTCCACATTAAAGCTGAGACTTTTCTCTACATTTTATGTTGTTTTCGTTTTTTAGCGGCTCTGAATAGTAAGAATTATCGATCGATGTGTCTGGACGTACGAAACTCCCAGAGAATGCTCATTTTTCGTGCATTTCGGAGCGGCTTAAAACTATAAGTGAGAAAGTGGATTTATCTCCTAAACGGCTTAAGTAAGACAAGAATTTGTAAAGACCTTTTTGTAGAGAAAGAGACGACCTACAAATTTTGTCGAAAACTTCTTTCTGTATTTTCATTATTTTAGCCGCTACAGCCAATAAACCGAAAATCAAAAAGTTTTTCCAAATTTTTTTGAATTTTCCCGGAACTTGGAAGTGCAAAGAATGCATCATTCCATTCTACAGGTTATTACCTACTTAAATCCCGGAGATGATCCTTTTATTAATTTTTGCGAGGTTTTTACAAAATTTTGCCTTCATTGCCTGTACTAATCAATATATATTTATGAGTTGTTGTATGCTAGAGAAGACTTGTAAACAAAGAACGTAACTACCATTACATTACAGGACACAGACATATGTTAACAGTACCGTATGTAAGATTAACTAAAAGTCGAAAAAGAATCCAATTTTTATCACCCAAATTTCATAATAAATTACCAATGAATATAATAAGCCTACCAGATGGACATTCAAGGAAAAAACAAGGGCCATTTTGGTCGGAAAACTTTTTATTCATATGATGAATTTTTATAGTATAATTTTAGTAGATTGTAAGAAAATGTCCGTTTGTTATATTCCTGATATTCCGTTTGTTTCATACGTTACATGTTTACAAGATATGTATATGTATATATTTGTCATTTAAATATTAACTTGTGCAAATCCTATCTCTGTATATAATAACAATAAAACGATTTGATTTGATTCGATTCAATTCGATTCCATTCGATTCGATTCGATTTGATTTGATATAAATTTTTGGCCTATGTGATTTGTTAATTTGGAAACTGAGGGTGCCATCTTAAGTAGCCAGTATCGATTCCCCAATGATCAACAGTCGTAATATTGCTAAATACCTATAAACAAGCTTAGTTACAACGTATTTGTTAAAAGTGTAGAATAATATCATTTTAAACTGTAGAGTGAGTGAGAATCTGAGTGGCACTACTGCGCCGTGTATTAGGACTCTACAAAGGTGGAATTTGTAATAAGTGCGGCGCTTGAGGGCCACACCGCCAACTTCCCAGCATGATGTGAATATCAATAACAATAACACAAAAAATTAAGCATTTTATTTATTCATATACTTTTTATTCCATTTTATTGATGTAAATATTCTTGGTCTAATAGACCGAGTTCCCATGACGCCGCGCTGAAAATGGGTCAAGAGGTACCTATTGTTAAAAAAAAACATCCGCAGAGGGAAAATCGCGGCAGCTCTTGGCGCTTCCCTTCCACGGTTGGAAAACTCTCTTTCCCGCGGAAAACTCGACATGGCGTTGAGCTGCCGCGCTGGAAATAGGTCAAAAGGTACCTACTGTTAAAAGAAAAGCATCCACAGAGAAAAAATTGCGGCAGCACGTGGCCCTTCCCTTCCACGGTGGGAAAACTCTTTTTCCCGCGGAAAACTGGACTTAGCGTTGACCTGCCGTGCTGAAAATAGGTCAAGAGGTACCTATTGTTAAAAGAAAAGCATCCCCAAAAGGTACTTATTGTTAAAAGAAAGGCATCCACAGAAAGAAAATCGCGGCAGCTCTTGGCCCTTCCCTTCCACGGTCGGAAAACTCTTTCTCCTGCGGAAAACTCGACTTGGCGTTGACCTGCCGCGCTGAAAATAGGTCATAAGGTACCTATCGGTAATAGAGAAGCATCCGCTGAGAGAAAATCACGGCAGCTCTTGGCCCTTCCCTTCCACGGTCGGAAAACTCGTTATCCCTGAAAACTCGACTTGGCATGGAGCTGTCGCACTGAAAATTGGAGGGCGGTTAGTTTACACTGAATCATGATAATTGCCACAACCTGAATCGCGGCAGCTCTTTGCATGTGCATTTCAGAGCCGGAAAATTTTTTTACATCGGAAAATTCGGTCCGGCTACGAGCTGTCGCCTTCCACTCCCGACAGGCCTCTTCTACTCCGCGAAACAAGATAATCCCCGCCTGCGGCAGCGCGGCCGCTCTTTACTTTGCCGTTTCAGACCTAGTGTGAATCTGGGGTGCTAACTCTGGGTGCCAACTTTCATTGATATAATATATCTGTGAAGCTTTTATAGAAGAACATAAACATTCAGTTTTTTGTAAGGGCTGGGTCAATAACGAATCATGCTGCTTGATTTAGAATTAATTTGAAAGGCGTTGTGAGTGCTGATATTCCGAAGTAGAACGCTTTCAACCACAATAACTGATATTGTGATGAAAAAATATTGATTGTGAATTACACTGGCATGTAACAAAAGTTGCAAGTTAAAGCGACCAGAGTATCTAATCTTTCTCTTCTTGAGGATGCTGAATTCAAATTTGACTTTAGTTTTTAAAAGTTGGCTCTTATTTTTCTTTAATTTATTAAAAGAAAGGGTTATACAAGAGATAATATGGTTTTCGTAAATTCTTGAGCGAGCCAACTGGAATCTAATAAAATTACAGTTCTTTGAAGGAAGAGAATGGCCTAAAAGAAAGCACTAGAATCTGGTCGTAAAAGCGTCATGAGAGTCCATTGGCTGACCCTTCAAGAGTACTCCTACCACCGTTTCACTTAAAACTTGGTCTCATCCAGTTCTCGACATGGATGGATCATGTTTCGATTACATAAGATATAGGTACATTTTGAAATGTTACTGACGCAAAGATAGAATAATGTATTTTCAACTGTCCCCAAATAAAAAAACTCAGGCATTCCTAACTAAAATGAATAAACGAAAATAATCATGGGAAAGATTCCATCGAGACATTAAAGAAATGGAGTCACGGTATCAAAGTCTTGGAATGTCAACATGATGGTTGATATTTATTGAATGCTTAAAAAATTACCCAGTAGAAGCACTAAGCAAAAAAGAAAACCTCTGCATATACCCTTCCAAAGTAAAGAATTCGTTAAATAAATAGAAACCCCGTCTTCAACATCCGTCAATCTAAATTGCCACAAGGTATACCTTTAACACCAAGTCGACTTTGCTTAAATGATAAACAGAGAAATGTGTAAGAAAGTGATCTAAGAAAAATGAATGACAAAATACAGTGAAGGAATCTAAAATGTATTAAAAGGTGGCAAAGAAAAATTTTAACACTGTTCAATCCTCATCTATAACTATGTTCTTCTAATTGCTTTCAATTCAACTTTTGATAGTAATGTTCATTTAAAAATGTCTTAAATTTGTTGCTTTTAATATAAAGAACATACTTTTGTTCAATTAATAATTACTTTTAAAGAAGTATGACTAGATTTTCTTTCAAGAAGCTATCATTTTATCAGATTCTGGGAAAAGATGTAGAACTTTTTAAAAAATAATTGACTTACTCAAAATGTATAAAAGCTATGTTTTCCTTTATTTATCCAGTTCATTAATGAATTAAAAGAGAACGGGAGCTAAATCTTAAAAGCCAAGGTCGGATTCGCTCTCAGCACCTTTAAAATATAAAGATTTGATATTCTGATTGCTCCAACTCGCAACTTTTTTTTCTGTGCCGGTAAAACCGGAAGCGATAAAAATCATTACATTCGTTTATCTGTTGGCTGCTGCTGTTTCTATAAGCTCGCTAAAATTTTACTGAAACGGATTCATAAAAAGAAACAAAGATAGTTAAATGAACTGACCCGTGAATAAGCCTCAAAGGGAATTTATTCATCTAAACTGCCGGCAATGTCCGTATTAAAATGCCAGTTGAAAATAAATCGGCACACACGCACGTAATACTGTTTGAAATACTTGTAAAGTACCAGAGAAACAATTTGCCGGGTGTCTATAAGTAAAATTTTATATCAAATGTGATGCAATTTTCCAGTATGTAATAAATTGTCAATTTCATGGCTAGCAGAAAGATATGAGAAATCTTTTATAACCTTTTATTTGCTATATCAGATATTTATTCTGGTAAAATAAACTTTATTTTTGTGTTGTAAGTGGTCTTCTCATTTCCTGTTCAAAATCTGGGCGGATAACAGATGCAGTTGATTTATTGCTTTAACTTACTCTTTTTGTTGAACTGTATAGAATACATCTGTGGGATGTATCTGGTATACGGTGGATTCTCTTGAATAGAACCTCCATTTATTAAAGGTCTGTGATGGTGTCATCAGTTGATACAATAGTAACATTGTTAATGTGGTGGTACTAACACACAATACGTAACGGCGTAGCAATAAAGTTGCCCACATGTATTGTTTCTATACTTGAGTTTATGCAAGTCGTACAGAGAATTCATCCTGAATAATTTCGAGCTAAATGAGGCTCTTCTATTGTACTGCAATTTTGTAATATTCTTACAGCATTGTGAAATTCTAGGTTTTATTGAGTTTAGGCTTTTTTGATCTTCAAAAGTTTTAAAAAGAGAAGATTCTCAATTCGATCTGTATGTACATTTTTTATTTGTTTATTGAATAGTCTGATACACAAAGTAAGCTGTTTGCAAATTGTCAGGTGCGAGGCGCTGCGCCGATCTCATTAATCAACACTTCAAAACTATATTTTTGTTACCAACATATTTGCAAATTTGGCGAATGCGCCAGGGACACTTGGTTTGGGATTCATGCTTATGATAATTTTTTCCAAATAATAGGGTAGTTCGACAATGGTTCCATTGCAATTTTTTATCAGGTTACGTCCAGTGCACAGTGGACCAAACTCAAACACCGAACAAAATTCATAATTCGCTGAGAATGCATTTAAACTGGTGCTTAGAATCTGATGCCATTTTGTATCCACAATTTTGATTTTTTTTTCTGGTAATTATTTTACGAAAATAGGGAAAAATTAGCCTATAAAATAGAAACTAAAGGAATTCAGTTAAGTAATCAGGTAATATCAAACTCAATATTTCTTTCTGAAACAAATGAAAATGAAGTCCTTGAAATTGTAAAATCTATAAAAAATAAGAAAGCTCAGCGAATCGACACCCTTAAATCCGATATACTTAAATATGTGTAAGTATTATAATAGCAGCCTCTCTTGCATACATTATTAATTCATTAATTTCAAACAGGTATATGCCCCACCGCCTTTAAGATAGCCGTGATCCATCCATTATATAAAAAAGGGGATAAATGGGATGTGGCTAACTATAGGTCTATCTCATTAATACCAAATTTAGTTAAATGTTTGAAAAAATTCTTAAATATAGAATTCAAAATTACCTAGCAAAGTATAACATCTTGTCAGACAATCAACTTGAATTCAGATCACATCAATCAACAAATGACGCAATCGCAAAGTTAATTTCTAACATAAACAGTACAATAGACGAAAAGACTGAAGTATTTTTAGACTTAGCAAAAGCCTTCGATACAGTTAGTTACATTGAGTTACTCGATGTATTGGAAAACATCGGCTTTAGAGGAACTCCATATAAACTAATGGATAGTTACTACAAATAGAAGATAGTCTACCAACATCTCAGACACTTTCAGTGATAGAAATATAGTACAATATGGAGTTCCTGAAGGTACGGTACTTGGACCCTTATTGTTTAATATTTACCTAAATGACGTACAAACAAAAGAAACTGTATTAATTGTTGCTGATGATACGGCCATTTCTTATGGTGACGAGTACTGGTCATAATTGAAAAAAATAGTAGAGTTTGATTTACCGAAAATACTCGACTGGTTCAATGAGAGGCTACCAACCATCAACTATACAAAAACTAATTTCATACCATTTCCATCATATAAAACACACATACCTAATTTTGCCAAAACCAATTTAAAAATAAATAATTTAAATATTGACTTGACTGTGTATGCTGTAGAACATGTTAACTACTTGAGAATCTACTTAGATAGTAATTTGAAATGGGACGTACACATAAAATACATACAAAGAGCTAAGGTATTTATTATATAAATTCAAATTGTTATCACAGATACTTCAGGTGGATCAGAGGAAACTTCTGTACCACTCAATTGTGGAATCACATATAGTCTACGGACTTCTGGCTGGGTAGCACTACTAATGATATATTAATGGATCTGCCAAATATCCAAAAATTAATAATAGAAAAGATATTCAATTTAAAACCGACTTACCTAACACACAATTTGTAGAAACCAAACTATTTGATATACGGCAGCTATATTGCCAAACCTTAGTAATATGGTAACATAAATACAGAAGAGAACTTATTAATAATAACCATAATTTTAACACACGTCATAAAGTTAACGCCACAATAATAGTACTACCCAACTAAATCGCAACGATGTTTTACATATCTCGGCCCTAAATTTAAATTTAGCCGCGTTTAAAAATTCACCAAATAGTAGATCTCAGAAACATGTATTATAATATAAAATCATTATAATAATAAATAATAATGTAAAATATTAATTTATGGAGTAGCAGGGAAATTATAATTCGCTAAAGGTGATCACTAGATGAAATAGGTAGCTTTAACTTAGAGCAATTCGCAATTTTTCATATGGCTGTACAAAGATAGCGCTAAATCGCAAAGTTATGTTTCGATAGCTGCAACATTGAAACAACATACACGGTAAGGTACCAAATGGTGGTAAAAGCTTTAACAATCCATGTTTTCTATTTTTAAATGTTTCAATGTATAATTTGGTGGATTAATCCCTGCAACTGTTTTGTTAATTATTCAAACTAGTGGCCCTAAGTCTAACTTAATATTGTAATATCAAGTAGGTTGTATTAATTTATTTTGATGTTTAAATAAAATACTAGAAAACTCTGAGCATTTCCTATCTCTTAACGGAGGGGTTTGATTGCTTATGCAGTCAATTTGTAGTTTCCAGTTTTCAGTTATCAGTTTTTCTGTCCATAAATGAGAAAATTTGTCCTTCAGCTGATGCCGCCATTTCGATTTTTTTAATTTCGATTTCAGATTCGTCATCGGCTACGTCGAAAACTCCACACATCGATTTTGAGCGGGTTGGAACCATAAATGACAAATTTCGCCCGCCATTTTGAATTTTGCGATTTTGACATCAAATTCGTTATCAACTTCGTCGATAACCCCCGAGTATCGAACATATAAAAATAAACTCCCTATCAGAACTAACAGTGTAAATATCACAATAAAATAAAACGACTTAAACTTCAAATATAAAATAACTAAATTAAATGTCAACACGACATATATAACCTATAAAATTAAAGTCTTTGACTTGCACGTCGGAAGTGTGAATAAAATTACTTAAACTTTTCAAATATAAAATAACTAACTAAAATTGATTATGTAAATTCCGGTAAATTTATTTTCAGTAATATGCACACGTGTTCATGTGTAATTACTTCATGAAACATGCATTTACAATAGTGTGGAAAAATAAGGAAGGAGTGATAATGCTGAATCATATCTTCGGCGGAATGAATCGTAAATGTGGAAGAACTGTAAATAGAACCGTGAAGTAAATAGGTTGATCCTTAATTCTGTTAATATCATAGTCAATTTGCGGCACACACTGATTTTTCTTCGTATTTCTATAAACGAAGTTCCTTGTCATTATTGCTCTAACAATACTATGGTCACATGTAATTCTACTCACACTTGTGGAAACCGTTAGAAATATCTAATTAATTTTGTATGTAATTTTCCTTTGGGACTGGTTATATTAAGTATAAGTCTCAACTAAAATCAGTTTGATCAAAGTTTGGATATTAATGTTATAAAATTTGCTTGTAATGAATCTTGATCGATAGAACTCGCCCTTGATCTATTTTGTTTCGTATTTCATTAAATATATGTCCTACTTGAAAAAACTTTCCGGGACTTTCTCCCTATTTTAATTATTATGTACTTGTCTTCACCTCTTCTCAAATTTCATGTCTCTCCTGTCCAAAATTAAAATATTCCATCACCCCCATTCCTTCTTCACTTTTTTCTAAAATTTATATTTATAGTATCTAAACCTGACACCTTCAAATTAATGACAGAATTAAATAATGTCGACACTACATATAACCTGTAAGACTAAACTGACTGACTTGTAATGTCAAATATTTAATAACCTATAAAGTTAAACTTTGACTTGTCTGTCGCAAAATGTAAATGCCACGTTAAAATAAAATGAGTTAAACTTTTCAAATATAAAATAACTAACATTTATTATGTACTTTCTGTAAATTGTTCGCACACCCCGATACCATGAAATTAATTTCTCTACAAATTCAGCTGTGACGTCATCACTGCCGGGATGGGCCTCCACTTTGACCGCTCGCGGCCCGCTTATTTATGAGGCGGGACGAAAATAAAGAGAACGACTTTTAGATCATTTAATTGTAAAAGATTTCGTTGGAGTCGTTGTGTTCCGTTCTAGGGGCCACCGTTTAGAAGTTATGAAGGTTTAAAGGGAAATATGTCCAATTTCCCGCCTTACACCGCCGCATATTTCGGCCGATATTTCCGAAACGAAGAACTCCTGGGAAATGCCGATGGAACCGGACGATCGCTCACGAAATGAACTCGTCCTTTGAGATTTCTTATTTTCGAGCTAACTCCAACGGTTTCCGAAATATAGGCGAAAAGCCGCAAAAATAAAACAGGCTATTCGAAGACGAAGAAAGTTTGAAAAAGTGTGATCTTAAAACGTCATGTTTTTCGAAATACACCTTCGAAGGAACCGTACGGCGTCGCGACGGAAAGAAGAAGGGTTCTAGCTAATTCACATCGTAAATTGCGCGGCGCAAATCGAAAATTCGGTGCTACAGGAGCGAACGAAAACCGGATTTTTTTTATGCTCTAATCGTTTTAATAAATTTAGTAGACGCACTGCGGAGCATCGCGAATAATTTTGAGGTTCGAAAAGCACGCTTAGAAAGAGATGGTCGAATTTAATCGATTAACTGAGAAGTTAATCCTCTAGTAATTAGCATCCCCACATATACGGCGCAACGTCGGTCGTCGTCCCGCGTCGATCCGTACCGGGCGCGTGCCATAAAAAAGTCCGCTTAAAAAGCCTTTATCTAGTTCAGGCCGCGAAGAGGAAGGGGCTCGCACCTATTGGATTTTATTATAAATGGATTTATTTTTAAAGTAAATGTTCAAAATTGTTTCCTTCTTCATGGATACACAATACACATGTTGAACTATTTCAATAGTGCTTCCTCCAGTTATTTTCAATAAAGTATATTCATTTACTGTGGCAACACTCGTATATGTTTTGTTGAATACATCATATCATCGATTGGCTCACTGTAAACTATTTTTTTTAATGTCCCCACAAGAAGAAAACTAATGTAGTTATGTCAGGTGATCATGCTGGCCACCTGATCACTCCATTAGTTACTATCCATCTTCCAGGATATATTCGTTGCAAGTGTATAAGTACTGTTCTTGATTTATGTGCCGGTGGTTTGTCTTGTTGAAACCAGATTTTGTGCCCATCATGAGGAATGTTTCTTAATAAAGGCAGCTCATCTTACAAGAACCTCAGATTCACATTGAATGCTTCAAGAAATAGATAAAGTCGACTATGTATCCGTTTAATATCCCACACCAGACAAGAACTGTTTCATTGCCGGATAATGAAATCTTGTGTTTTTCACTGACTAATAATTATATATTGATATTAAGCAATATGATAGAATTTACCTGGAGATTGAATGAAACTTTGTATCGTAATTTTTAATTATCTTTTTATAAAGAAATTTTAGAATGTCATGTTACGTTAAGATATAAAATTTTAGCGAAAAAAAAATGGTTATGTCGGTAGGTCGGTTTGTCTGTCTGTGACTTCTTTGTGTGCACGTTTTCTCTGAAACTGTTTAAGATATTGAATTTAAATTTGGTACATGTATGTACTATAACGATATCTGAAATTAGAGTGTATCTTGAGCTTATTTCGGTGATAAGTTGGTGGTTATATAGAAGAAAATAGGTAAAGTAAACTGATGAGAATACAAAAACTTGGGATTTGGTATTTTTACTAAAAGCGAAGACCTCAAATTTTTTAATCATATATTCCACGTTCTAATACCACCACTGCTTCATTATAACATCAGCCACCCCCATTACGACCTCAGGGCAGACGATTTCAGATATATTTTTAATATTCTATGAGCAATAATTTCCATATACTAGAGTGTAAATGTAGTATCAAGATTTCGTTTAAGGTGACTTGAATGGAAACTCCGGATGTGGAAGTTGCAATTAAAACGACGTTTAAAAGATTATGTTTGCTCTAAAAATTAATATGCTATGTTTTTAGCATAATATTATGGTATAATAAAATATTAACGGTAGCGCTCAGTTCTCCATAAATTATTATTATTGGATAATATGCTTTAAACGTCGCTTATTCTCCCATAAAATTATCCACCCTTGCTTTAAAAGCTTAAATTGATTGTACATTATAGGTATGCAAAAATCGCTACCTATAACAAGGTTTACAACCAATATGACATAAAGCGGAAAATCGTATAATGCCTTTGGAGGATCGTGAGCGGAATTGTGCGGCTTGATTTTAATTTTCCGGAGCACACAAAGACTGACCATTATTAAACAGGAAGTAGGTAGTCGAGAGCATCCTCACCTCGGACAAAATAAATTAAAAGTTCGATAGGTCGAGACTTAATTGAAATAAGGTGAGTTCGACTTTTCTGTTTGTGATGAATGGTTTTATTGCTACGGGGTCGCTGTTAACTATCAAATTAATAGTCAATGTAAAGAGTATAATAAAACGTAGATAAACTTGACAGTTTTTTTGCTGTACGTTGGTGGAAGGTCGTTTCTGAGTTGTCAATGACCTGTGTGCTAGTTCTATCGGGGCCTCCCTTAGATCAAATCAAATCAAATCATTTATTGATGTTTACAACACTGTATGTGCTTTACATACGTCAATATACACAATGCATCATGCATACATAAAATTTAAAATGAATGCTATAAGGTAGCAAAAAATAGAGATACGTAATTAAAAAAGAAAATATTACACATTATTTCAGTCCGTGTTACACTAAAATAATACATATTACTAAAATAGTAAATCTTACAAAAGAAATGAAATACCTATTTCTGCTTATCACAGCGTAGATATATCACAATTTAAAAATTCACGGACATCATAAAATGCGCTTCTGTTAAGGAAAACCTGTATATTTCGCCGCTGGGAGACTTCTAATATGTAATGGAAGCTTGTTATAAAAAATAGGGCCGAAGTGATTATGCACATAATTACTTTCAGTCAGTTATAGTCGAGTTTTATGTCAAACTCCTGTCTAGTATTATGGTTATGATTAGAATCTTTTATTTCAAACAAGTGCACATTATTATAAATAAATAATAAACGTGTATAAATATATAGTGAAGGGAATGTTAATATATTTTTTTTTTTTCCGGGTTTGAATTGGCCTCGGGTATTTCCCATTAGCCAGCTGCTCAGATTGTCTCAATTTGCAAAATAGAAGAGGAAAATGGAATAATCTAAAAACTACGGGAAAATTACAATGGGCACACGTTTCACGCCAAGGGGCCGATCATGGCGACTTAAATAAACTGACGTACACGTAGGTAGGCCTCGGTTAGGAGGAGAAAGGAAGAACAGAGGAAACTACAAAAGTAGACGGGAGATCGGAATTCACAAATATTTAAACCTCTTAAGTTAATATATTTAAATCGATGAACTTTTGTTTAATATCATCTCTATATCCCAGATTTGAAATGATTCTAATAGCTTTTCTTTGTACAGAAAATATTCTACTAGCTTGAGGTGCATGCCCCAGTTTAACATTCTATATTATGCTATATGAGATGCCATTAAGGAGTGATAGGAAATAGTTAAAATATTCATTGGCACAAACTTTCTCAAATTTCTTAGGATGAAAATATTTTTACTCAGTTTATTTGCAAAGAAATCCACATGGTCACACCAATTTAAATTTGGTGCAAGACAAAGTCCAAGAAACTTGATTTTTTTCTGGATATTCATAGTTCACTATAAGCCTATGAGTAAAAATCATATTCATTGTTTTATTTTGATTTAGGGACAATTTGTTGCAGGCAAATCATCTTGCCGCATTTGATCGTGTATCCTCCATGTGCTGCTGAAGTGCATTTAATGATTCATCGGATCTTGACAACGTGGTGTCATCTACAAATAATACGAGGTCTGCCTCCGGTATGGCTTGCTTAAGGTCATTTACATTAATCAGGAATAAAGTGGGTGCCAATACCGACCCCTGAGGTACCTCACTTTTCACATCCTTGAGATCGGAGTTTATATTATTTACACTCGTTTATTGCTTACGACTTGATAAGTAGGATTTAATTAGCTGAAAACTTACCAATTTAACATTAAGATACTTTAACTTTTCTAACAGCACGTGTGAAACACAGTCAAAAGCCTTCTGCAAATGACAAAAGGTAACTCCAACATACTCTTTCTTTTCTTGACCGTCAACAATATTATTTAATAGATGACTGATTACATCATTTGTTGATTTATTATTGCGAAAACCAAACTGATTTTTGTAAAATAAATTGTAATTTTAAAAATTACCTGTTATTTGATTTTTTAATATTAGTTCGAATTTTTTTTTAATTATTGGAACTAATGATACTGGGCGAAGATTATTGATATCTACGATGCACCGTTTCTTGTGGTTTGTATAAGCCTTGTGATTTTCAAAACTTCTGGGTAGATACCGGCATTTATGCGCTGGTTAAAGAGAATAACTAGAGGCTTAATAACTATGTTTTTTATGCTTTTTACTACCCTAACATTCATATTATAGCTGTCTTTAGAGTTCTTATTTTTTAGTTTATTTATAGCTTGTTTTACTGTATTATGACCTATATTTTCTAATTTAAACATTCTGCAGTTAGCATTTCCTATCAGATAATCAGAGAAACTATTATTTTTTGTCATTTGCAAATTTGATATTGTATTTTCACCTATATTTACAAAATAGTTATTTGCTTCATCTTATTGAATCTATTGAATAAGATTTGTTTTTATTATTCCTATTTTCATTTATTATAACCCAGAATACTTTTGAGGTGTTACCATTTTGAGTAATAAGTTTTTTGTAATAATTACTTTTTGCTACCTTGATTTGTTTTTCATAATAAACTCTGAAATTTTTTAAATGTTCCTTTAACTGCAAATCAGGAAAATTGTGATATAATTCTGATAACAAGCATAAGTTCTCTCTTATTCTATGCAATTCATTACTAAACCAATTATTATTTGTTCGTTTACTTTTTTATTTATTTTAATTTCAACCAGTGGAAAAGCTCCCTCTATGGCTTCAGCTTAGAAAATATATCGATGAAAGATTGCTTTCGTTTACACAGGGTCCTACAAAAGTTTGTAAACAGCCTATTTTCTAGAAAACTACACGTTTAGGAAGAAGGTTTCAACTAATGAAAATTTGATATTCCCATTTAGTTGAACTAATACACGAACCTTTTTTTAAACGCGTGTTTTTCGAGAAAATCGGCCTTGTCCAGACTATTCGAGAACGCTGTAGATATGTTACAGACCACAAAGCACTAATATTTTTCAAAATACAAATTAAATTATAAGACAATATAAGTTTGGTTCAGTTTGTCATCTGAGGTAAGAGAAGTCAATGCGATATCAAAGTTAGAGTAAAACTGCAGAGTTTGTCAAGGCATTTGTTTCTTGAATAAATCAAGATAGGAATGATTGTAACGAAACAGAAGAATCAACTAAATTGCCTGATAAGGGAAAGCAAATATGTGAAAGGCAAAGAAGAATACCAGTCTGAGTGGACAACGATAAATTCTTGATGTTGGGTGGTAAATACAAAACTCATACGCTGAGGCATTGCAGTCGAACGAGAGGGAACTCTGGGTATAAGTCATTCATGACGTTAGGTTCTACGTCGGGAAAATACAAGTAATGGAAGTGCTCGTTTTAAAGCTCGATTGCGAACAAAGTGCTATGTTCAAAGGCATACGAGGAAATATTTAGTACTGTTGCATGTTATGATAATATTTAGACCCCGAAACTGTACCTGATGCAATTATTAACTGAGGAAATGTATTTATAAAAACCGGAATGTTTATATCATAATAGTCTAGTGTGTCTGTTAAAACTTGAGGTCTGTCTCTGTTCGAACAAACGATTCGTGTGATCCAAGAAGAAAGCTGGTTCTTAAAGAAGTGACAAGAAAGAGATCACTGATTCTTGAGCACTTATTTAATTTATTTAACCTGTTTTATTAAAGAATTTAATAAAACAGCTTCTCTTGAGAATTTCTTTGGCATGATTAAAGCAATTTGAAGATGAATCGATTGTCGTAAGTCATGAAAATTGCACAAAAGAAAAATTAATAGACTTCAAATGGTCGAATCAAACGCAGGCTGTTGGTCGTGTAGAGAATAATCTAGATGAAGCAGTCCTATCCGATGCATTCTATTATAATGCAGTGGGTTGTCTCATGTATCTTATAACAGGGTCTCGCCCAGATAACGCCTTTACGGTCCAGAAAGCTGCTCGAACTATGGAAAACCCAACTGGTCAAGACTGAAAACAAGTCAAATGAATAGTTTAGCACCTGAGAGGTGCTGTGAACTACGGCATAATTTGTGACAAAGAAGTGGAAGTTCACAGCAATGCTGGCTTAACCGAGTGAAGACGACAAACACTGTCAATATTACTGCTGAAATATAGTGGAAATAAAAAGTAGAATGCATCTATTTTAGGACTTTTATGGGAACACTTTATCCAGTTAACAGAATTTGTTTCAATTAAACTTTTCACACTGTAGCATCCTGCAGTGATATGTTTCTATTTTGGTTAAAACAGATAAACTGCAAACTGCAAATAAGTGTAATAAAGTCAATGAAATTATATTCTTCTAATTATCTCCGATATTTCTGTCCAATGAATAAATCTACTTCCTGCTGTTGCATGGAAAACATGTTTTGTGTAAAAATTAGACACATTCGACGAATATCTAGATGTATTTTATTTGGAGGTTTAAGTTTTAAAAAACTCCACATTATTATACTCTTCGCAAATCGAAGAGTACTGCATTCGATCGGCACATTTCTAAAACCGCTAATATTGCACGTAGAGAAAAAATTTCATCATTCAATGCCCGATTGTATTGAAATTTGAATAGTAAGTTCCTGTTAGTGAGAGGAAGGACCCTATTGTTTTCGAACAAAATCTATCAATAAATAAAAAGTTACTAATTCTCTAAATAAAAAAAAAATTTTATGTTTTGTAATTAAAGTACAAATGTCTAAAACTAATATTATTTACAAAAAAAAAAACTGTGAAGAGTATCCAATAGAATATGCAACAATTACATCGGCGAAGAGTATAAGGTTAGCTTGTTTGGGTCTAGATCTGATGTTTCAGGAATCTTAGTCTTCACATCTGGGCTCGCCTCTTGTGTCCAACTGTTAGTTCCCATGCACAAAATCCCGAAGTTCTATAGATTAATCAATTACAAATGTCATGCGATTGAAAATGAATAACATGCAATTTTCAAACGCTGTCCTTCAGAAATTAGTGACAAAAGCTGGCATCGTTTGAAACTAAATTTGTAAGGATAGCAATCAATATAATATAATAAGTCTTGATGTAATATGGTCGTTCTATTTTAATGTAGGTACCTATTTCCTCCACATCCACGTAGTAGATTGGAAGTATAGTAATCGTAAAAATAGGTTAGAATGTCGGTCGGTCTGTCTGCATGTCTGTCTGTAACTTTTTTTTTGTCCGCACGTTTTCTCCGGAACGGTTTGAGATATTGACTTGAAATTTTGTACACGTATATATTATAACGAGATCTGGAACATATCCGGTGAAGAGTTGGGGGATAAATAGGGGGAAGTAAATAAATAAGCTGGTAAAAGAACCGAAATTTGAAATTTGGTGTATGTACTAGAAGCCAAGGCCGCAAAATTTTTTATAATATTTTCCATCCCCCCACCACCCTACACTATTAAAGGGGTTGATAAAAAAAAATGAGATATTCACTTGAAGTTCGGTATACGTATATATTATATTGACATCAGAAACTAGATTATATTTTGGGATTATCCCGTTGAAGCATTGAGGGTTAAATTAGCGGTAAATAGGGGAAAATAAATAAAGCAAGCTGGTAAGAATACAGAAAATTGACATTAGGTACTAGAAGCCAAGGCATCAGATTTTTTTGTAATATTTTTCAACCCCTCCCCCCCCCCCACACCACCCCTACTCCATAATTAAATGGATTGATAAAATGAAATTGAGATATTCACTTGAAATTTGATATACGTATGTATTACAACGACATCTAGCACTAGATTATATTTTGAGATGATTCCCTTGAAGGTCGGAGATTAATTATGGGTTAATATTGGAAAATAAGTAAAGCAAGCTGGTAAGAGTACAGAAATAATCATAGATCCTAGAACATTTCATTTTGTTTAGTTTTCTATGGGTTTTCTAAACGTGATTTTAATTTATTTCCCAATCGATTGAAAACTCTCGATCTGTCAATAAAAATTCCACTTAACTCAAAGAGTTTGAAAGGTTGTTAAATCAAAATACATTAATAATGACATAGCTAAATAAGTTTCACCTACCATTTCATTTACTGTATTGGAAATCCAATTTCATCTCAATAAAAATCTCAGTTCAAGCGACCGAGGGATTCATTTATATGGATCCGAGGAAGCATTAGATTAGAACCTGTTCCCGAAAAACATTACCTACCCAAGAATTCGATTTAGTGAGTAAAAACAGATTAAGCCGGGTCAATAAGGTGTCAAGCTCTCATACAACTTCATTTACGGTTATCTTTTCAAAGGGAATACAACTTGGACTGTTTAGGAATTAGGTTAAACTCCGTTCCAGTCACCTACTCTCCCGTATTTTATTGCACAAGCTGTGTGAGCCAACTTTACAAAGTGTTGAGGATTCAACGTTTTACCGCACTTGCCATCAGTCACATTGAGCTCATTCATCTTTTATGCATTTGCAGTTTACCCTCAAAAAGCGTCCAGTCAAAGTTCTAACGATCAAAACGTGCCAACGTGTTTAACTAATTTTTGTTTTAGAGCCGTTATACCGTGCAGTACGAGACTGCAGCAGAATTGTGCATCAGCGTAGTGCTCTTCAGAGAAAATAACATACAGTTTGTACGAGTATAAACGACAAGTAGCCTACATATGCTGAATATGTGAGGCTAGTGACCAGAATGAATTTCAGTTTTAAATATTTGTTCTATATTAATTTATATATGCACGATATGTTCAAAGTAGGAGGAATACTACAAGAAAAAATCGGTAAAGATATTTACACAGAACTTCCCTCTTTATTTGTGCATGGCGGTCACTCTAAAAAATTAATAATTACGAAGTGACATTGAAAATAATAATCGGAATATAGTTATCACTATTATTACAAAGAACACGTGATAAGTTTTGGTCAAAAAAATATACAGAGTGCTCATGCAACAGCAAAAGTTCAATACTAAATAACAGGTGCCAAATATGGAAGGCTTGGGCAAATACCTTTATAAATGTCCACCATGAATTGTTTCTTAGGATGACCACCCTATACATTTTTCAGTAATAGTATAATAGGTGCATATGCCTAATATTATTGCCTTCTGTCACATTTTCAATTCCACATACACGTAGTGGAGTGGAAGTATAGTGGTGGTTAAAAAAATTCATTTTTTTTTTCAATTTTTCAAAAACGTTTTTAAAAAAATTTTTATTTTTTTCTGAAATAGGTTTAGAATGCCATGACACGTGGAAATGTTAAATTTGAGCAAAATGGAAAGTTTCCTTCTATTCTGCAGCGGCATTTTTTTCAGAAATTGGTTTAGAATGCCATGACACGTGAAAATTTGAAATTTAAGCAAAGAAAGAAAAATTTCCATCTATTTTAGTGGTAAAAATTATTTCAAAAATGTTGGTGAAAAAAATTTTCAAAATATTTTTTCTCAAATAGGTTTAGAATGTCAGTTATGTCAAACGCGAAAATTTTAAATTTGAGGAAAAAAGAAATTCCATCTATTCTAGTGGTAATTTTTTTTTCAAAATGGTAAAAAAATGGGTTTGGAATGTCATGAACCGTGGAAATTTTAAATTTGAGCAAAAAAAAAATTTTTTTCATCTATTCTATACCCAGTGATAAAAAAAAAGAAATTTAATCAGAATAATTTTTAAATTCGTTTTAATAGGCTTAGAATGCCATGAAAACGTGAAAATTTTAAATTTGAACAAAGAAAACAAATTCAGTCTGTATTACTTTTTCAAAAATAATAAAAAAATTTCAAATTCTTTTTTTAATAGGTTTAGAACGCTATGAAACGTGGAAATTTTAAATTTAAACAAAGGAAAAAATGTTTCCATCTATTTTGTGGTAAAAATTTTTCAAAAATGTTGGTAAAAAAAATTTCAAAAAAATTGTTTTTTTTTAAATAGGTTTAGAATGCCTCGAAACGTGGAAATTTAAAATTTGAAGAAAGACAAAAAAATTTTTTAGTGGTAAAAATTTTTTCAAAAATGGTGAAAAAAATTTTCAAATAATTTTTTTCTGAAATAGGTTTAGCGTGTCATGAAACGTGAAAATTTTAAATTTGAGCAAAAAAATTTTTTCATTACTTATTCCCTTTAGAGGATCCACCCTGTATATTTTCCATTGAAAGTTCTACCATTTCTTCGCTGACAGTATGGTCAACTACCTACCAAATTTGACTGCTCTCCGTCAAGTAGTTTTTTTAGTAAATGCACCAACAGACAGACAGACAGACTGACAGGCAGGTAGGCAGGCAGACTGACGGAATTGAAAAACCTATATTTTCGTAATCTCCGTGATCTGAAACGTCAGAATCCGAAAAAATCTCGGAGGGTGATTTTTTCTCGAATACAATACTTCCCTTCGGTATGCGAGGGAAGTAAAAGTAATTGTTATGAATCTTATAAATATCATTGTTTTTATGATTTTCTTGCACCAAAATGCTCTATAATAACAAAAAAGAGTAAATTGAGCAAGTTTACGGCCTGACAAAATCGAGTTATAAAGAGAAGAAACCGCTGCCTAAGGAATCACTACTTCCACATCCAGATTTACCAAGTGTTTTTAAACGGAGACATCTTGATACTATATTTGCATTCCAGTATGTGGAACTAATTGCTCAGAGAATATTATTAATTTGAAATTAATTGGAAATCGTCTGCCCCGAGGTGGTTATGGGGTTTGGCTGATGCCTAAAAAATCTTTGAAAACTGTTGTTCTCGTGTACACACTAAGTCAAAATTTTATTTCGTTGATCCCTTTAAGAGGAATGCCCTTAGTAGTTCCCCTGCGAAGTTTCAAGGATTACCGTTTAGTTTACCCCCGGCAACACCATTTGTAGGAGAAATAACTTTACATCTTATTTGCTAGTGAAGAGAGAACGGATACGTCTTCTCTTTCAACCGCAGGCGCAGTAAGAAGAGGGCAAGAGATTTATTTCATCGCATTATTACCTGAGAACCTATAATTTATATGATACGGATCACATTTGAAGTGAAAACCGTGTAAACAGATAACTATTTGACATGAACAGGTGGTGGGTCTGATGTAGCATCAGACTTTCAATCGCGGGGTCATCTGGACAGACGGTTGACCTTCAACATACACGTAAACGAAACAGTACGAAAGGTCTACTCCATGTCCAGGAGTCTGTATCCGCTCCTGGCAAGGGGTAGCGGACTAAATAGGACAAATAAAAAACTATTGTACACAATGGTGATCAGGCCGGCCATCACATACGCGGCACCGGTGTGGTGCAGCATCCCGGTCACGACTATGAAAAAACTCCAAGTCCTGGAGCACAAATTTATGCGCCTCATCTCTGATTCGGGCAGATACACCTCCCTCAGAGATTTATATGATCGTTGCAACGACATAACACCACTAGCGGACTTCATCCGGGACACATCACAAAAATTCTACGAGCTTCGACTGGGTGAAAGTCCGCTTACACGCAACATTACCCAAATAAGAATGCATAATGCCCCTTTCCAAATTAAACACCCATTACCATACCAGGCGTTGCCTATCTTTCGGCAGCCTCTATAGCCACACTCTATTCTACCAAAACTTCCAACTATCATACACTTTTCACCACCATATCTTTTATTCTGTATCTATCTCTTTCCTTCTTCTTGTTTGTTATATGTTTGTATTTTTGTAATTTTTGTCATTTTGTACGTTTTTGTTAACAAATTCAATTTAGACCGATAAACCTTTGTAAAAATCCTAATCATTTTAAACTCAATCTTCCTTTCCCATAACCAAAATTTCCCAGCGGCGAGCAGACTGTTGGGGTAACTTGTTTAAATGGAGCTTTTCCAATTGAGTTCGTCTCCATCTGAACAACAAAATTTTAAAAAGTGTTTTTTCCCACAAAATAGATTTAAGTTTTATATCCATTGTTTTTAGTTAAGTTTTTAACATGTTTTAAGTAAATTGATAATTTTAAGCCGCCACAGGCGGCAGGAGTTTTATCCATTTTATAATTTTATTGAGCCGAACCGGTCAAGACCCGTCCAACCGCACTATTACCACGACGCTACGCGACGTGGTTGTACGGTTGGCTCCGGGTCATGATCCGGTGAGGCATAAATTGTATTTAAATATTTGAATAAATTTGTTTGATGAATCGCGGGGTTCTGGGTTCAAAACCTGGTGCCTTCTGCTTTTTTTCTTATTTGTTCGTAGAAAAGTTATAGGCATTTATATATAAAAAAAACACTATGGGTATTTATGTAAGATATAAAATACTATAAAGAATTTTTTTAGGAAATTTGACGAAAGTTTACCATATTGCCAGATACTAACTTTTATATTTTATTCAGTATCCTGAAATACATCATTCTATAAATATTTGTTTGTTTTATACCTATTATTGAACAAAAACCAGAATTGAGTGGCATTCCCCCATTTAAATATTTTATTGCATGAATATCAAAATTTTTACAAATTACCCGGAAATTTGCTTTTATAGTTATGAAAAAGAATGTTAACATTTTCCTACCAACATATTATACAGTTATACACCTACCAGAACAGGTGGCAGCAAAAACAGGGACGTCCTCACTTATGCATTTATTTTTTAAGAAATTACGTACAGGACGTATTTGATTTAAACATTCATTTTTTCGTAATCTTGTTAAAAAAAAGTGTAATATGTACTTAGCAAATGTCCAGTATTTTTATCCCAAATGTATTTTTAAATTCTTTTTACCCAAAACAACTGTCAGTTTTCGCAATTTAATTAATTTATTACCGTTTTCTTAAATGTTTTTTATATTTCAAATAAGCCGCCGGACATTACTTAAATTGCCAAAGCTCACATTTGCATTTAGTGAAAAATATTAAAAAATATATTTCAAAAAAAATACTGCCTTAACATATTTTATTCAATAATTAAAATATACATATATAATTAAAATATTCAATAATTAAAATATAGCAATTAAAATTTATCAAATACACGAGTTTTACAAAAATGACGCTAGGCGTCGGTCGGCGTCGAGGCGTAAAAATGCGAGAACATAGATTTAGATATCAGATGAAAAATATTATAAAGAAATCTGAGGGCTTGGCTTCCCGTATAGGTGCGCACCAAACCTCAAGTATTTATACTCTACACAGCTTGCTTTTACACATTTTCCCCTATTCATGTACCTATACTTACATCGCCACCCCTTCAACGGAATCATCTCAAAATATGATTTAGTTCCAATTGTCGTTATAATACAGATGTACCAAATTTCAAGCGAATATCTCAATTTTATTGTATCAACCTCTTTAATAATGGAGTAGGGGGGGTGGGGGGTTAAAAAATATTATAAAAAAATCTCAGGCCTTGGCTCCAAATACATACACCGTACTTCAAGTTTCTGTACTCTTATCAGCTTGCTTTAATTATTTTCCCCTATTTACCCCTATTTAACCCCCAACCCTTCAACGGAATAAACTAAAAATATAATTTAGTTCCAGATGTCATTATAATATATACGTGTACCAAATTTCAAGTGAATAAGTCAATTTTATTTTATCAACCCCTTTAATAATGGAGTAGGGGTGGTGGGGGGGTTGAAATTTGTTATTAAAAAATCTGAGGCCTCAGCTTCTAAATATGAAAAATTGGAGGCTTTGGCTGCTAGTATACATACACCAAATTTCAAGTTTCTGTACTCTTACCAGCTTGCTTTACCTATTTCCCCTCATTTATCCCTAATTACCCCCAACCCTTCATCGGATATGTTCAAAAAACAATCTAGTCCAGATCTCGTTATAATATATAGGTGTACAAAATTTCAAGACAATGTCTTAAACCGTTCCGGAGAAAATGTGCTGACAAAAAAAAAATTACAGACAGACAGACCGACAAACAGAAATTTTTCTTTCGCTGAAATTTAAAATCTCGACGTTTCATGAAGTTCTAAACCTATTTCAAGAAATAAAACTTGATTTTTTTTACGATTGCTGTACTTCCAATCCACTACGTGGATGTGGAAGTAATTCCTCTTTTTTTTCTTGTACCATATTGATACACTTTGCGCCTTTAACTATTGTTTATACCCATTACGCGATTAAATGTGTTCCGGTAAAAATTGAATTAAAATAGGTACGCAACAAGCTCAGTTTATATATTTCTCTACTGTAGTAGGTAGATAAGAGTCAAAGCCTAGAGAATGAGAAGTCTCAAGTTAGACAAAGAGCCAATGCGTATATGATCCGCCTCTCTGGCTAGGTGGAGATGGAAAACATGCCTAAACAATTATTAAATTACATGCGTAATAATTGCCCTGAAGTATAACTCATTAAAAAATTGACATTTTTGAATTATTTTTAAACGAATGTGTAAACAAAAGATGATAGAATTATCTGACCGATGCTTTTTTGAGAATGATATCTAGAAGTATGTGAAAATTAAATAAATATCAGACAATCAAATGATAAAGTTTGTGATTTTTTTTCTTAAGATTGGTTCACCGGATTTGAAAAAGCAATGGTCACATTGTAGAACTAGTAGCTAACTTCTTCTAGAAAAAAAATGAGTGTGATACTTGTAAAAATAAAGCTGCTAGAGCTCAGCGCGTTTGTTATATTTCACGTATATTTCCCGCATGCGAGGATTCCTCTTAATAATATAATGGGAATGATGATGGAGCTGGCAAATCTCATTAAAAAAATAAAAACCTTGACTTAGTATACCGGATGTAACAGGATCATGGTATACCCCCCTTTTCTCCTTTAGTTTTGAAGATAATTGATTGAAATTTAGGATATGCTACATACATAATAAGCGATACTTTTTGACGTACAATTGATTTTTTTTCACTTCCGGTTTCGCCGGAAGTAACACTAATTTTCGATTTTTAAATAGAACACCCTATATATTATTGCATTTTTGAATTCTGCATAATTTTCTGAATCCAACGATGCCAAATAAATTACATTTCAAACATCAATTTCTTTTTAAATATAATTTTTAGTTTTCCATTTAAGTGTACCATGATGGTTCCGATTTATAAAATATTTTAGTGGTTTCCTTTTGCGGTATTGTACGTACGTCCGACAACCTTATGCCTCTATCGCAGCTGAGCCTCACCAAAACTCTTTACCCTTTGATGACATCAGTCCAAGATTTTGCGGATCTTCATCTTCACCTCTAGCCACATAACACAATGATTTTATATACGAAGTTTTAAAACAATTGCCAACATTTACCTTTCTTCATGTGGTCTATTTCTTTCACGACATTTTTGTCACATTTCATTAGTGGAAGAACCCTCCGTTTTAGAAATCTTCACATAAATTAATTTGGGAAGATCATTTTCAAAGAGGTAATTCGGGGAATTCTCTTAGTAGTTTTTGAAACATTTATTAGTCCTTTAGTGATGAACGTTTTTAATCATTCTGGAATTTTCTTCTCGCAATTTTTTTAGATTTCGTTATTACCATTACGATAAATAATTTTATATTGATACGATAATACACAATAATACATATCCCTTAAAATTTTAAGATTAATCGAATACCATACTTACCTGTATGAAGATTAATCGTAATTTTCTGAGCTTGTCTTCCGATATGATTACGTTGTAGTTTCGTATTCTTCCTACCTATCGATACGCTTTGAAAGATAAACATTTTTTATCGCCCCGATGCTATCCCTTCGGCTGAGTGCTCATTCTGTTTTTCGTATCTATCGAAGCGCGTCTTAAAATTTGTGTTCCAAAACAAGTGATTATAATTAGTGCAGTGGAAGTGAAGTAGTGCAGTAAAATTTAACTATGCCAAAAAGAAGTTTACCATCCTGTGGGACAAACAAACAAACCTAAATTTGATAAAATCTTCAGATAATTGAAGGAATTAAAAGAAAAAAATTGGAAGGCTCTGCCGACTTCCGCTTCTAGTAAGTTAATTAATTTATTACTTCATTTCCGCTTTCAGTACATTACCTTAGGATACACAAATAATATATTTAAATATATTACTTCAGGCCGAGGGCCTAACGAAACAAAGGATTCAATAAGGAGGCCGAGGGTTTCACCATTACACTGTAATCATTCTATGATAGTAAATTAAACAGTACAATCTACAAAAATGGCCGAGGGCCAAATAAAACAAAAATTCAGTAACAGCATAATATACAAAAAGGGCCGAGGGCCAAATTAAACAAAAAAAAAATCAGTAACAGTACAATATACAAAAAGGGCCGAGGGCCAAATTAAACAAAAATTCAGTAACAGTACAATATACAAAAAGGGCCGAGGGCCAAAATAAACAAAAAAAAAACAGTAACAGTACAATATACAAAAAGGGCCGAGGGCCGAATTAAACAAAAATTCAGTAACAGTACAATATATAAAAAGGGCCGAGGGCCAAATTAAACAAAAAATCAGTAACAGCACAATATACAAAAAGGGCCGAGGGCCGAATAATACATATCCCTTAAAATACAAACAGGACGCTTACAATACTTAGGTCATTAAATGTTCCGATATCAAAAGAAAACTTCACTAAAGTATTAAACGCAATAAAATAAATTGCTGTTTCAATTAATACATTTCGACCAAATACACAGAGTGTTTGGTACATCGATAGAAAGTTTTCACTGGGGGATAGTTGGGGTCGTTTGGAACCTATATGGCCAAATCTATCCTGATGCAGAGTCTCGCTCACCGTTCTTGAGAGTTTTAGTCTGTATCAGCGAAGGATGTTTTATAAATTTGACCTGAATGATAACAATAAGATTCACGACATCGACCGGGCTATACCTTCATGGACTATTGATTTACATTCAAGTGTAAACTGTAGCGAAATGATATATTGGACATGGGTGAACCTCTTATTTGAATAAATCTCTAATAAAATCTTGGAGATTTAGGGCAATAAATACGGCCGTTAAGATGAAGTCAATTCATGGATGCAATATACATTATTTGGTATAATAAATAGTTCACTATAATATTTAAATAAGGAAATATATTATTTATAACTGTTTAAGCCATGGTATCGTGGTGATAAATAGAAGTCGTTGTGAACAAAAGTAGTCTGTAAACGAATGGTGTTCATTATTTACATATGTAGTGTAGATGTTTGATAGAATACATGTATTTGGATATATCGCATAAGAAAGTAGTGATCATAGTATAAAGGATGAAACTAAATGTGCACAAAGATGTATAGATAAAATTTAAAAGAATATGTAATACCTATTTGCGTAAAATATTACAGGAAATAAGAATGGCATGTTAATATGTCATTTTTAAATGACATATGTCAATATGATATTTTATGGCAATTTATGCCATTTGTGCCGGATATGCCATGCCGGTCGGTGGTATAAACACAACCTTTCTTCATCTTTTGACCTATATGGTTAATTTTTCTATGAATTTTATTCTAAAATATTGTATTGTTATCGATACTACATACAAGCAAAGAAGCAAAATATCAAAGCACCCAATCAAGTGCAAATGGTTCAAAATTTACTTCAATGATTTGAACTAAACTGACTCACTGACTGACAGTCATGTGAAGATAAATAAAGGCTTGTTGCTTGATTGATTGATTTGCCTGCGTAAGGTGAGCATTGCTACCGATTCCGGGAGTGCATGAAGGTTAGTTCCAACACGCAGCCTGGTAGTCCACCCAACACGCCCAACAAACAGCCAAAACGCGTGCCGGAAATCTCGGATGTTTTATATACCGCTAGACTAGACCAACTGCATACGTTGGGTTGGACATTAAACATGCTTGTTGTCAGCAGCGAAATCCACATGACGCATGGGCTAGGAATATAGGATGGAAAGTGCAGGTGTTTGTGAGATGTTTCTTTTAAGTTTCCATGCTTCTTATTTAGTTTCCATCTGTCATCATCGGATGGTAAGTGTAGGCGTTTGCAAGATGCTTCTGTTTAGTTGTCGTTCTTCCTTTGGGTTTCCATCGATCACCATCTCCTTATTTATTCTTCTCCCAAGTCTTCTGCTTCTGAATCTAGAGTTGTGCACCTTCTGCCCCCTTGCGCCATAGGGAGATTTTAACCGTTCCACAGGTAAATATCCATTTACGGTGGAAGTGCCCCTATCTCGTGATAATAAAGCTTTTTATAGCGGGTTTGTTATGAGAAAGCGGCCCGAGAGAATATTTTGCACACCCTGTATATCAGTATATTTCTACAGCAATTACTTTCAACTGCCGCTTTCTAATTCCGCATATTTTCTTCTATTTCATTACCTATATTTAATACTTTTTCATTTTTACTTTTAAATTTTTCTCTGCTGTGTAATAAACTGTCCTGCGATTATTAAACCAATAAATAAAACTTAAAAATAAATAAAATATTTTCATCCTTTTCTTATGTTACAACTTCCACTCATTAGAAACCAGTCCGTTGCCTTTCACTGATGGTGTATTATGTTGCCAGATGTTTGCTTTATCATACTAACCACTTAAAAAGGGTCGATCATCTTAGCATAGGTATAGGTACTTACACTTGCTTTATTTTATACTATTTAAAAGACTGTGCGTGTAATTATTAATTCCATATGAACTTTGTTTTTCTATTATGGCGTTTCACTTCTCGCATAATTTCTTAATTTATCGGTGGCTTAAATATTATCGAGTTTATCGTGTTTTTTACCGCTGTTGACATCGTATTTTAAAATTTCCAATATCTTGTTTTCCATTTATAAACAATATTGTTTATACTACAAAACAGAAGAGCCTTGCTTCAGTCAATCCTGGTACGAATATTCAGTGTTAATAAATTTTATTTTAATGAAACAAATAAAAGTTCAGACTTAACTCGCCCCAAGTTAAAAGTTTCTTTCAGCCGCGAATTTCGTCAGAGTTACGTTAAACCCCTTCTCAAACTGAGAAATAATTGCCATCAGGAGCAACAACATAATTGAAAACTCTTAGTTAATGGCTATCAATTATAAAACATAAGTTGTAACAATGCGAAAATAAATTGCTATGTGTGGGTAAATAAGTCTAAAATTTTGTAAATAGATACGGGCGTACATATTCAAAATCACTGGTAAAGCCAATAGCGCACGCCCCGCAAGATGTTTTATCGAATAATAGTAGGTACTTACATGGAAAACACTTATCAATTACATAATAATACATGGCTTGCTAATGATTTGAAGCAGTAAATGAGTAATATTGTTAGGAGTTTACGCCTCCTAGTGGCTGGTGTTGATAGCTTATGAGTAGTAGCCGGAATTAAGTAGCAATGATTGTAGGCAACTGCAATAACAGGATTCATGCACGCCATCTCTGAGATACTGCTAGTACGTTTTCTAGATGCTAAAAACTTATAAAAGAGGATCGAGATTTCTACATTGTTCTGAATTGCCGTACGCGAAGTGATGCACAGTAAACAGTAGAATGCAGGTAGTGTTTACTACCTGATATTTTTCTCGAGAGAAATGCAATTATTAATTAATTCAATATCCACGTAGTGGAGTGAAAGTACAGTAGTCGTTAATAAGTTTCCAAAAATTTTTCTTGTTGAACTAGCTTTGAAATGTCATGAAATGTCGAGATTTTAAATTTGAGCGAAAAAGAATTTTCTGTCTGTCGGTCTACCTGTGGGGGCCTGTCTGTCGGTCTGCCAGTCTGTCTTTAACTTTTTTGTGCGCACGTTTTCTCTGGAACGGTTTAAGATATTGACTTGAAATTTTGTATACTTACGTATTATAAAGAGATCTGGAAATGGATTGTTGTGAAACATATCCGGTGAAGGATTGGGAAGTAAATAGGGGTAAATAGGGGAAAATAAGTAAAGCAAGTTGATAAGAGTACAGATTTAGGATTTGTTGTATATACTAGAAATGAAGGTCTCAGATTTTTTCAAACATTTTCAACACCTTCACCACCCCCACTCTATTATTAAAGGGGCTGATAAAATTAAATTGTGTTAGTCACTTGAAATTTGGTACAAGCATGATTTATAAAGATATCTGGACCAGATTATATTTTGCGATGATTTCGTTAAAGGGGTAGAGGTGAATAGGGGAAAATTAATAAAGCAAGCTGGTAAGAGCACATAAACTTGAGGTACGGTTTATATACTAGAGACCAAGGCCTGAGATTTCTTTATAACATTTTTCATGTAGGTATTCTAATGACATCTGATTGAGACGATTCCGCTGAAGGGATGGAGGGAGTCTGTGAATTGGGGAAAATAAGTAGAGCAAGCTAATAAGAGTTCAAAAACTTCATTTTTGGAGTATATGCTAGAAACGCCTCAAATTTTTTTATCATATCCGTCTCAAACATTATTCTTTCACCAATTATTTTGACATAATAGAGTGCAAATATAGTCCGGATGTTTTCCTTTAAAGAGAGTTGGATGGAAAATCTAGATGTAGAAGTAGTAATTCCTTAGGCAGCGGTTCTTTCCAGTACGACGCGCGAGCGCCCGCAAAATGGGACTTAGTTGCCTTTTTGTCCCTATCACCCAATCTTAGAGCACAAGTTAAAATCTCCAAACTACGACTAAGACACCCACACTTCACACATGGATATCTACTAGCTAGAGAAAACTGAATCCTTTGCGAAATCTGTCATGAGTATGTCAGCGTTGAACACATTCTAATAGACTGTCCACATGGTCACTCGCTGTTAGGCTGTATTCTCAGTCACTATAATCCTTCTGCAGTGCCTGGCATAGTACCTATTCATAATAATGTAATGTAAATTATAAGTATATAATATGCTAATAACTTTTAGTGATTGACGCATGTTAAACAAGTAAAGGAAAAACCCAAAATGGTACTACTTTTTAGAGTAGAAAATTCCCTTTCCAAAACGCTATAATAAGAATCGATCTCTTCCAGAATTAGCCAATTAAAAATGACTTACCAACAAAAAGCCTACTCTTGTAACATCGACCTGTATAATAGAACACAACCCAGCGGGTTGTGCAATATTAAATGTAAAAGTCTTAAATGAATCAAAATAATATAACAGTTCCTCATTAGATAGGTTGGATGAAAGCTTTATAAGCCAACTTGAGAATTTTTAATTTATTCCTGACTTTAATTAGCTTCTAGTCTCGACACCTTAATTAAATGTTTGTGTATGAACTATTAATTTGTTATGATATAGTTAATAAATTCTACTAACCACCTCTCGGCAGATTGTTAATATAATATAATTTACTTATTTAATACTCGTAAGTTTTCTTTAACTTACTGTGCCTTGTCATCTTGTCAAATTTTCATCGCTTCAGCCGAAATGTTAGATGTTTTCAATAGTCTACTTAATTGCCTGTATTCTAATATAAGGAACCAACATGTTTTTAGCACAAATAATAATAACTGTGCTAGAAAATGATGTAAATTGTGAAAAATATTAAGAGAATGTTTTCTTTTAACTCATTTATTATTTTCATCAACGGATGATTCAGAGTATCCATCCCCTTATTGAATGATGAAAAAATCCACTTTAAATCCAACATTGTTCCTGTTATACTTTGAACATATTTCCTATGTATTTTAACGCGCTGAAGCCGTTTTGATTGTGCTAGTATTAGCACACTTTAGACATATTTTAGCTATCCCTACTCAACATAAAAGATTTCTATTTCCTTCTTATATCAACAAATTACAAAACTCTTCCCCTGACTTAAAAGATAATTAAAAGGAAGCTTCCCGACTCTTTCATCAGTTATCTCACTTGTACCCCTTTAATTTTTAAATAATTTTTCCATCATTATTTTTAATTTCTCTACAATTTACCTTTGAGTTTCAATAATAACTGTCAATATTTGTGTAAAAAGGCAAACAGTAAATTTAATGGGAATTCCAGATCATCCGTCACATTTAAAATGAAATATTTCAACATACCTTCTATAAGAGCACAGATATTGCGATGGTTTATAGATAGCCGTTCGTAGGCTTGTGTTTCTACATGTGACATATGTGTCTTCGGTGTGCACGTGCTCTAAAGCATGCTATTATAGCTTATAATTAAAATATAAATGAAAGATAGATTTGCAAAAGAACTGACAATAATGTAGGCACTATTACCTATAATTATTCATGTTACTTTCATATCTTCGTAGTGGAGAGGATATTAATCATAAAAAGGATTTTTTTTTTGTTGAAAAAGGTTTAGAATGTTTAAAAGTGAATTATTATTTGTTTGCTATTAATTGTATTGAAACATATTCTTTATAGGATTTTGTAGGTTATCGAAAGAAGCAAAGATTCCATTAATATTTTTACTCATAGTTTTTCTTTTAGTTCTCATAGATAGTTATTTTTTCTGCTGTTTGCAAAATCTTAAAAATAATATGTTTCAATACAAGGTTTAGAATGTCATGAAACGCCGAGATTTTCAATTTTAGGGGAAAGAGTTCTACCAGTTTGTCTGTCTGACTTTATTTGTGCGCGCGTTTTCTCTGGAACGGATTAAGATATTGACTTGAAACGTTTGAATTATAACGAGATCTGGAATTAGATTATATTTGGAACTTAGTTCGTTGGAGGGTTGGGGGGTAAATAGGGGGACATAGGTAAAACAAGCTAGTAAAAGTCTAGAAATTTAGGATTTGCTGTATGTACTAGAAGCCAAGGCCTCAAATTTTTTAATGACGTTAACAACATAAAATTGTGATTTAGTGTTAGTCGAGGAAATGAAGCAGGAAAAATGCCTAAACCCCAACATGAGACTCCGCCCCATCTGATTTTTATACGAGATAGTGCAAAATATTTCTAAAGATATACAAAGAACAAAGTCAGGGTCATGGGAACTTGTGCTTTTCGATTTCCGGTCGTAAACTGGGACAGAAGTTCGCTATCTCCGGTCACCCACAATTTATCTTTAAGTTGAAAAATAACATTGGATTTTATATTTTGGCCAATTATAAGCATTTTCTGACTAGACGTTTTTTACCTAACCCCGTTCTCGAGAAATAAGCGTTTAAAAGAAACAAGTGTAGTTAATTTCTATCTTTTCCAAAAACTAGTATTTTTTATCATTAACAAGGACTAAAACATGTGGACTCTATATTTTGACATTTTTTTACCTAACCTCACCCTTCTCGAGATATGGGCATTTAAAAATGAAAAAAACGTATATTTAATCTTATTTTTTCAAAAAACTAGTATTAGATTATTTATGGGCGCTTATTATGAACTTTGAGATGTGGATTTTATATTTTGGACAATTCTAAGCATTTTCTGACTCATGGCATTCTTTAAAATACTTATCCAAAATATAAAGTCCAATGTCCTAATTGTAATAAGAGACCAGTAATAATCGTAAATACTAGTTCTTGACAAAAAAGCTTAAATATACGTTTTTACTTTCCTCGCATACGAAATAGTTCCCATTGTATTCGAGAAAAAATCACCCTCCGAGATTTTTGATATTTGATTTGATATTGTTGGACTTTCACTGGAAAATATGTCTAAAGATAATGAAAAAAAATTTTTTTGCTCTAATTTAAAATTTCCACGTTTCGTGACATTCAAAACCTATTTAATATTTTTTTTCTTGAAAATCTAAAATAGAATGAAATTTTTAAATTTTGAAAATTTTTGATGGTGATAATGATATGATGGAAAACATACTTTGCTCAAATTTAAGATTTCCACGTTTCATGGCATTCTAAACGTATTTCGAAAAATACATATTTTGTGAAAATTAATTTAAAATTTTTTGAATATTTCTTATAAAATAGTCGTCAACGAATGGCCCAAAGGGTAGTGTAGAAAATTGTTCAGGATATTTAGGGAGTGAACATACTGAAAGTCCTGACGTCTAGGAGGTGAGACGGAGGGGGGGGGGGCGGCACAAAGATAGTCCCACTTTTGGCTTTTTCACTTATATCTCGAAAACGGTGCGTCGTAAGGAAAAATTCTCTTATACCAAATAAAAGCTCATGAATTTCTCTGCAGCTCTCATTAAATATAATTTCTTCGAGTTCGCAGCAGTTTTCGAGCTACACGCTACGGAAACTAAAAATTTTCGAAAAGCAGATTTTACCTCACATCTTCAACTTTATGGAAAAACAAGGTGGGCTTCTAAAAATTGTACTTGAAAGTCAGAAATCATCAAGGAGGCGGCAGTGATCTTTTATAACCCCTCCTCCACTCAAAGCGAGGTTGAAGAGGCTGGAAAGATTTGTTGCCTCAAATGGTATGGGACACCAGCAAGACAGAGCTCCCTCAAGCAGTACCGCTTCCAGTCGTTCATGAGGTCAGTGGCAAATATTAAGTCAGACATCAGCTCCCTCCCACCAACTGAGAGTGCAGTTAAACAGCATTCCCGGCGCACTTACCACCAAGTGCAGCAGTGGCTCGGGAATGACTGGCCCCCTCAAGAGTGGGGATGGAGACACCCTTGTGCCAATGCAATGAAGCTCTCACCAGAACTGGAGGTCCTGCTGAAAACGGTATTTTGTCGCTGCATCAAGGATTCTGGTAGTGGCAAATGTGGATGCCGGAAAACAATGCTGAACTGTTCTGCGGCGTGCCTCCACTGCCAAGGGAAATGCCTCAACGGCATGCCTGTTTGCGACGGGAACGACGATGAAGACGACGTAGTGTCCCTTCAGTACGAACCGCCCACCACCGAGGATGAGGATGCCATGAACCAGAAATCCTTGCCAAAGAGGATTAAAACGTGAATCCAGAGAAAGTTGAGAGTTTAACATTGAGAAGTTATTGACAGTGGGAACAATGAGAATTATTGAAATCGAATAAAATTACCTTACATGTGAATTTTTTTATCATCTTTAAAATACAATTTTCTATTTTTAGGGTAAAAATCTGTTTTTAGTGAATTTTCACTTTTCCAGAGCGTGTAGCTTGAAAACGGTTGCGAATCTGAAAAAAGTATATAAAATGAAAGTTGCAGAGATTTCACTAGCTTTCATTTGGTATAATAAATTCCTTCCCTAAGACGTACCGTTTTCGAGGTATAAGCGAAACAATCAAAAGTAAGGTTCTTTGTGTGTGTCCCCCTCCGGCTCACCTCCTAGACGTGAGGACTTTCAGTATGTTCAATGTTCACTCCCTAAGCATCCTGAACAACTTTCTAAAGGAATCTCTCAGGTCCTGCTCACGCACTCTACACCTCCTTTATTGACTGAACTAAAATGGGTGATGGAAAAAAAATCTTATTGCTCAAATTTAAAATTTTCACGTTTCATAATATTATGAACATATTTCAAAAAAGGAATTTGTTTTGACAATTAAAAATTACTACAATAATATAGATGATGAAAAAAACATGTTTTCTTCAATTTTAAAATATCCACGTATCATTACAATCTAAACCCATTTGAACAAAAAAATGTTTTGAAAATAAAAAAAAAATATTTTTTTCCCCCACCACTATACAGTAGATGCTGGAAAAGAATTATCAGATTCTCTCAATAATAATAGGGCTAGCTATATGGCGATTATAATTCTCATATGCCATTTATTAATTAAATTAATAATTTTTTAGAGTGACTGTCTTGTATGAATAAAGAGGGAAGTTCTCTGTAAATACTTTTACTTATTTTTTTATTTATAAATGCCTATATCTCGAGAAGAGTGAAGTTAGGTAAAAAATGTCAAGAGTCAAGATATGCTTAGAATTGCTCAAATTATGCAGTCCAGATGTTCTAATCTATAATAAACGATCAAGAATACTAGTTTATAAATAACAGTAAGTACTAGTTTTTTTTAAGAAGGGGAAGTTTAAATATAGGTATCTTTTTTTTTTAAACGCTGATATCTCGAGACGAGTGAGGTTAGATAGAAAGTCAAGATATGCTTAGAGTTGTCAAAAATATAAAGTCTATATATTTTAGTTCATAATAAGCTCCCAAATTACTATCTTTTTGAAAGAAAAGTCTCAATACAAACTATCAAACGTTTCTTTTTAAACGATTATATCTCGAGAAGAGTGAGGTTGGTTCTCTTTTAATTCGAAAAAAATTGTTGGTGACCGGAAATAACGAACTTCTTTCCCAGTTTACGACCGGAAATCGAAAAACCACCAGTTCACGTGGCCCTGACTTTGTTCTATACATCATTAGGAACATTTTGCATCATCTCACATAAAAATGAGGAGGGGCGGAGTCTCATGTTGGAGTTAAATGCTTCATTTCCTCGACTATGTGTGTAAAGCTCTCAAAAAATTTATTGGAATCTGTCACAATCATTACCACTTTGGTGTACACGATTTCAAATATGCTTTTCTGTTATTTTACTACTGTAGTATAAATATAGTTTCAAGATAGTTTCGTTTAGAGCGCCTTGGATGAAATATCTGTATGTAGAAGTAGTTATTCCTTAGGCAGCGGTTTACATAATGTTTTGCTCTTTATTAAGTATTTTACAAGGTATAAATATTTAAAAACTTAATAAAACAGACTTCAGTATTTCAAATGGATCACACCCAGGTTTGTTTTTGAGTAACACTTGATGATTACTATTTACTCTCATACCTAAAAATATAGTAACTGAAATAAAGTTCTCAAAAAATAATTAGAAATTATGAAAATTAAAAGTTGTTAACGTTTTGAAAATAATGGAAGCGTAAAGAAACCAGGTATTAATACGAACAAATACATTTTAACTGATAAACTTGATGGATTACATATGCTTGCCGCGAGGAATACATTCTTTCAGACATGGGTATTACGTTGAAAATCGATACCACCAGTTCTCTTTCTATATTCAACTGATATCTACATTTGGCTCTCAAAAAAGCCCCTGCGGAAACCCCAATTTCTCAAAGATAAGAACTAGGAAATGGTAAAAGCATGTCTAAAGCTCTTATCGTAGAAAATTCAACACCTTATGCACATGCAAATGTTAACGTGCAGAAAAGAGATCCATACGAAATGAAATTTATGAAAGCAAATGCATACAATAAAAGTTTGGGAAACGCTGAATTGCAAGATAGCAGTTCTTTGATGAATAAATAAGAGAAAATGTTTTCATACTATTTTATTCAAAGAGAACCAACTTAATGCTATTATAAGAAAATAGCAAAGAACTCTTTTAGGTGGTTATCAAACACAGTACTATACTCTAAAATAGACCGTTAATATGGTATACTTAACTCTAAATTTAGTGCTTTCCTAAATATGCAAGAAAAATACAAAAATAAGATCGAAATTTATAAAAGTTTATGATAACATTCGTTCAAATTTAATTGACTCCATGATTGTTTTATTACTGTTTTTATGCGGTTATGTAAATACGCAAAATTATTAGTAACGTCTGTTTATTTAATTTACACTGATTTATCTTTCTCGTAACGTATAATTTTACTAATTAATGTATTCTTTGTTACAGGCAGAGGCTTTCCACCAATAACATAATATACTTTGGTAAGTTATTATTTCCTCATTGTAATTTCTAACTTTATCACATTAAATATAAACATAAACTTCCAAGAAAATACAAAATATGATTTAATTGAAATATGTAGGTAGTTATTTAACTAAATTATCTTTCAACCACAAAAATTACTAAGCTTAATTTTGTCAAATATTGTTAGGTTATATTTCACTCGCTAGTGACTTGACTTCATGCCAACGCAGGACACTCTTACATTCAATACACGAATTTAATTTTCTCCTTTTGGTAACTTTTTACCTTATGTACTTCTTGGTTTTTATTATTATTATTTTTTTCTTGTACATATGTTATTAACAGATGTTTATTAAGTATTTTTGAGTAACATGATATTGAGAAGATGTACATGAATAGTATAATTTCGAAAAAATATTATATTTTCGACAAAATGTTTCGAATCAAGTTCATGGCACGAACTTCGACTCGGGATAATTTGCAAAAAATTCGTATACTAAAAATGTTTCCGGCAATAATTCAAGCACTTGGGAGATTATAAGTGAAAATGTAATTAAATTTTTGAAAAAATATACTAATACTTTTTTCTTGGATTTCTATAAATTTGCGCAACATTCTGTTACTCAAAAACATGTTAATAGCGTGTGTACAAGAGAAAGTTAAAAAACAAGTGCATAAAGTAAGAAACTGATGATGGCAAACAAATAATTTCCTATACATCATTGCTTTTAAATCCGGCTAAGAATTTCTCACTATCCATTGGGTTTTTGTCTTTATAACCTTTATACCCACGACGCTCCCTCTTATCCCAACTCAAACATCCTCCTATATGCAGATGATACTGTACTATATGCTCAATCTTTTTATGCACAAACTGCAACTCAAAAAGTGCGGTATCATCTGCAAATCCTCCAATCCTTTTTCCAAAAATGAAAAATAAAAATTAACAACAACAAGACACAGACAATTAATTTCAACAGAAAATATACAAACATAAAGACTTTCAATAAAATAAAAATAGACGGACAGACAATTGAGGAGCGAAAGTCAGTCAAGTACCTGGGGGTAACCTTGGACAAAAGGCTGAGTTTCGCTCCTCATGTGACCCAGACAATAAACAGGACGTACGCAGCACTAAGTAAACTGTATCCTCTTATAAATCGGCGGAGTAAGTTCTCCACCGAAAATAAATTAATATTACATAAGGTTTTGTTTAGGCCAATATTGACCTACGCGTACCATGCCTGGAACAACCTCTCCGCCACACAATGTAAGAGGATACAGGTAACACAGAATAAACTCATACGGTTACTGACGAACGCAGACCGGTACACGCTGAATTACATCGGGCCACAGATCTCCCGATGATTCGTGACTTTATTGACGAAACCTCACAAGAGTTTTTCGTCAATAAAATACAGCTAGCGGCCCTGACGACGAACCTGACCAGTATACGATCATACCAAAACCCTACTCACAGACACACACTCATACATCAACGACTACCCGTCTATCACGATAGACGGTGACAATAACTTTACCCCGACAACACACATACACACAAATACACAATACATACATACAAAAACACTAACAATCCCTAATAAACTTCTATGCCCTCTGACCTGTCGATTACATAAAATTATATATTTATAAAATATATGTCTATATTCGAAAACCACAGTTTTATCATATGACAATTATTAAGTATGTTTTTATAAATTCTTTTTCCTACATAATCCAAAAAGATTATTTAAGTTCCGCACCGCTGAAACCTGACTAAAAAGCTCTTATCTCGACACTCTTAGTAAAAAAAAATGAAAGATAATAAATATAAATTATAAGAAATATTTGATTGATAGCAGCTATAAATTTTGATAAGCTTTTATGAATAGGCCCCAGCCATACCATCTGGCAGCATCGTTTTATGTATTTATACTATAAATTATAAAATGATGTTTATTTCACATCGTAAACATGAAATACCCTATTTTAAGCTTATAGTATGTAAATTATTAATGATTAATAAAACATTAAAATGGAAATGGGTTTTTGCAGTTTCACCAAATTATTTTATCTAGTTGTCACATTGTTCACTGTTCCCTACATTACTCATACGTCTGTTTAAATTTGTTCTTACACACGCTTTATATTCGCTGTACTACAGATGATTTCACTATTAACATTTCGCCTAAATGTAAATTAAAAAACTTCCACAGTTGCCTTTCATCAATTTTTATACCTTAACCTACAAATATCAAATTGCATTGTGCCAACTGCCCCAATACAATACAAATGATCCCGATCTTAGAAAAAAGATGTGCTGACATCAAGTATATTTAGTTGCATGCGCTGACGCTGCCTGTGATTTAGTTACTTCTCGATGGCGCGGCGTACGAATGTACTCGTGGTTTGTGCTGGTCTATTTAGTAGTATCGCCAGCCGGTATCATAGTAGACTCAACTTTTTTATTTACAGAAACCCAATGAAATAATTCTATATTAACTTGAGTACGTTTGATGGCTCAAGTAAACTGAGGGCACCCCCAGGTTTCAGTATAAGAGCTTTTTCTTTTTACCCTCTTCACATAATAAAACGTAAAATTTATAAGGTCTCAGCCTCAGTATTAAATTTTAATTCCATTTTAATTATGCTACCTTCTTGCAAGTTAATTCCATCACTAACGATCTTGAACTGATACAAAACTTTCTAACCAACTCGCACATAAACTTTCTCCCTTAATATGTGGTTTAAGAAAATTTAGGGATACCATATAGAATATCTTTCAACAGTAACGAACTATAAGAAGTTCCAAATATCTTAGACTGTCTTCAGAGAAATTAGCAAAGAGTTTTGAGAATAACGTTGAACTTCGAGTTTACTTACTTCCACATCCACGTAGTAGATTGGAAGTGTAGTAAACGTAAAAAAAATTTAAAAAATTGTTCTTGTTGAAATAGGTTTAGAATGTCATGAAACGACGAGATTTTAAGTTTGAGCGAAAACAAATTTCTGTCTGTCTGTCGGTCGGTCTGTCGGCCTGTCCATCTGTAACTTTACCTGTCCGCACATTTTCTCCGGAACGGTTCAAGATATTGACTTGAAATTTTATGCATGTATGTATCATAACGAGATCTGGAATCGGATTGTCTTTTGAAAATATCCGGTGAAGGATTGGGGGTAAATGGGGGTATATAAGGGAAACTGAGTAAAGCAAGCTGGTAAGAGTACAGAAATTTGGGATTTGGCATACTAGAAATCAAGGCCTCAGATTTTTTTATATTTTTCAACTCCCCCCACCACCCCCTCATTCCATTATTACAGGGGTTGATAAAATAAAATTGCGATATTCAATTGAAATTTGCTACATGTATTATAACCACACCTGTAATTAGATTATATTTTGTGATGATTCCGCCGAAGAGTTCGGGGGTATGTAGGGGTAAATAAGGGAAGGTAAGCAAAGCAAGCTGGTAAGAGTACAGAAACTTGGATTTTTTGTAAATACTAGAAGTCATAGCTTAATTTTTTTAAACATTTTTCAACCCCTCCGCCACCCCTACTCCATTATTAAAGGGGCTGGTAAAATTAAATTAAGATATTCACATGAAATTTGGTACACATATGTATTATAACGATATCGGAACTAGATTATATTTTAAGATGATTCCGTTGATAGGGTGGGGGTAAGTAGAAGTAAATAGAGGATAATGAGTAAAGCAAGCTGGTAAGAGTACACAAACTTCATATTCGGTGTACACACTAGGAGCCAGGGTCTCAGATTCCTTTGTCATATTTTTCAAATCTCCACCACCTCCACTCCATTATGAAAGTTGTTGATAACATAAAATTGAAGATATTCACTTGAAATTTGGTATACGTATGTATCATAATGACATCTGATTAAGGGTGGGTGGGTGTAAACTGGGAGAAATGAGTAGAGTATGCTAATAAGATTTCAGAAATTTCATTTTTGGCGTATATGCTAAGAACCAATGCTCAAATTTTTTTGTTATATCTGCCTCAAGTATTATTAAAATTCTATAACCAATTATTTCCACATACTGGAGTGCAATTATAGTCAAGATGTTTTCCTTTAAAGAGATTTAGATGGAAAACCTGAATATGGAAGTAGTGATTCCTTGGGCAGCTGTTTTTTAGCTAGGGTTGGATCGTGTTGAAATCATCACATTAATTTTTTTAAATTATCTATTTTTAACTTTACGATATTCCGTTATTCTTCCGACCGCAAGTCAACGGTTGATTTTCTAACATCCAACGATTTATCAACCAATGCCACCTTGAGAATACGTATTAAAAACGTATATGTATGTATTGAGATATCCGTATTATCCGTGTCGCTATCCGCATTGTACCCGTATCCTTACCCTAATCAGACTCCTACTCATACTCCTAGTCATGCTCAAACCCACACCCATAGTCACGTTTACATACACATTCACATTAATATGTCGAATTCTTGATTATTAAATTTTGCCAAGAATATAACTTGTATTCAATTTTAATTCGTAATATTCGGCGCAGTATTACAGAGAAAGAGATATATGTATTTTAGGAGACATTAGTTTTAAAATAAAATAATGCAAGATACCCTGAGAGCCCCTGTAATATTATTTCGCCTCAGGTCGTAACTTTGGTGCTCTTATTTTTCACAAGAAATCACTTCCTGTCACGAATTTGTACGTACGTCCTAAGGCAAAGACCTGATGCCACTTACGTTAAAGACACTTGATAAATCTTACTTAGTTTTCAAATGATTCACAGTCATGCTATCATAAATTTGTCTAATAATATTCTCGAATAATATTGAAATGTAACTTTTACTCCAGAGAACGGAGAATAAAAAATAAAAAATAATATGTTTCCTACAAAAGGCGCCCAATATATGAAATTCCGTTGCAGTTGCTTATATTAATTTTTATTGAAAGAGCCTGTTGCGTTAGAACCTTCCTAAATTTTTCTTTATATTATCGTTCTAGAAGGCCAATCAGCACGGACTTCTATAGTGAAAAGTTACACAAAAATTGTGAAAGTTTTTAATCTTTGAGGCTTTATTGGAAAAGGTAAAAAAATAGTAAATCCGGTGTTTCATCCTTCTCCGCCCTCCTGAACATCGTTAAATCACCAAAAAACGTAAACTTGCAATAACTTTTTAAACAAAATTCTGTTTATGCAAACCTTGGAGAACAATTTACTAATTATTACACATTTTCTATCAAGTTTTCACCCTGCTACGATGACCATAACATTGCAAATAGTTGTTTATTAGCGTCATTATGATATATTTTGTTGAAAAGAGTTTCAAAAGTTTTGCAAATGATTGTTTATGCAACAGATTAGAGTTACAAACCAACTTTTAATTTATAATAATAATTTTGCATAATTTTCTTTATCCCGGAAGGAATTTATTTATCGGGCACGGACAGGATTTTCACTTATTTTGGCGTCAAAATAATCCCATTTTAAGGGTACTTACCATCCAAATTTGAAATTATTCCAGTATCTAATTCTAATGTTCTGTCTCCAATATTCTGTGTGGATTCACCTAAAATTGATCCCTAATTAAGAGCGTTGGTAAGTACATCTACCATTGTAAATAGAAACTCCAGACATTTGAAGGATATGCTCTCGACAGACTATTCGAAAGTGAAATATTCTCCATATCTTCGCACCCCTGCAACGTCAATCATGTGCCACCAGCCAGCATGTCCCAAACAAAAGCCATATCTGTGGGCACATATTGTTTGCGAATCTTTTCATTGGGCAAGGGATGAGCCTAATTAATATGATCGATATACCCAGAAAGCATATACGTTACATCGGTTAAACTGAAAATTTCATACAAAGATATTTTTAATAACAAGTAAATATTCTGTTTTATATCATAACAGTTGTGAGACTATTTTTATTTGAAATTATGATTGATTCACTAATTCTATGTAAAAAGGATATATTTGTTTTAAGTCGCTGATACCAACCGATTTGGATATATTTAGCGACTAAATTACTTAGCTCCGCACAGGTGCTAATATTATCATCATAATAATCATACTAATGAGTTAAATTAGGTCTTCGTACTGGCCAAGGAAAGGCTATAGCCTGGTAAGCCGTATAAAATCGATCACAGCTTGAGTTACACCGGTTTCTTTCATGGATGTTGATCTGTATGAGAGTGTTCTCGTGCTCAATTATTTAGTCTAGTCTATAAGTTGACAGTGCTTGGAATTTTTGGAAAATATTTTCTTCTAAAAAAACATTACCTTGGATTACTTTCAAACTACTCTCAAGCCCAGTTCATAACCTTATCGCATTTGTGACTTTTTTTATTTTTAAGTTTATAAACATTAGTAGTACGGGAGCCCATCGACAAAAGTGAATCGGTAGGTCACGTGAGCCCCTCTTCGAGAGAGAGGCGAAAAACAAAGGACCGCTTAAATGTTGAAAAAATACCGAAAAAATTTGGAAAAAACACCAAAGACAAAAGATGCTTATTTTTTTCTAAAGAAATGCGCCTCAATTTTTTCAGAATTCTTTGGCAATTTTTAAGCGGTCCTTTGTTTTTTCCCTTTCTCTCGAAGAGGGCGTGGTGTCGTGACCTGCCGTTAGGAGGAAATGGTAGCTACAGATGCCTACAATATCGTCACCAAGCGGCAGCAACTGCGGTGCCCGATCCACTTTTGTCGATGGGCTTCCGTACTAAAGCGACTATTAGCTGGTTTTGCAACGTAACAATATTTTTCTACTCCCTTATGTATATTTGCTGTTTTCTGTACACTCTATAGAATGAATAAGTAGGCAATTCCAGTTACCTGAACGGATATATTTCACATCCTATCTAGGATGGATATGAAACTGACCAATCACAGTTCGCGTATTAAGTACATAGCCAACTATTCATTTTAGAAAATTCAAGTTAGTTCATAAGCTGTCAAAGTAATTTTCAATGTGTGTGTTAATGTTTAATAAATCTTTTAAAATTGTGTAGTTTTTTCTTCAGATACTGCGTAAGCTGTCAAAGTCACAGTTCGTATATTATTAAGTACATAACCAACTATTCGTTTTAGAAAATTCAAGTTAGTGCATAAGCTGTCAAAGTAATTTTCAGTGCGTGTGTTAATGTTTAATAAATCTTTTAAGAAAGTGTGGTTTTCTCTTAAGCTCGTGTACTGTACAACTCGAGTGGATTATCCATATCGCACTCGAAAGATTGAGGCACTCCGCCTACGGCGTAGTGCTTAATTTTCTTTCTCGTGCGACGTGAATCTCATATCCACTCTTGTTGCACAAACTACTGTATTCATATCTATCTCATATCTAACTTTATAATTTTCTCTAATAATGTTTCAAACATTTTTTACAATTTTTTAAACAACGCACCTCAGAGAGGACTGTTTTCGTTCTAGACATTTTTTTTTGTTTAAATACGAAACGTTTCAAAAAATGCGTTATTTTAGAATTAAAATAATTAATAACTTTTTAATTTACTGATCGTTTTCGTTCAAATTCAATACAGCTCTTCCTCTAGCCAGCAGTAATTTACTGGCCAAATCAATACAATCTAATATACATTCTTGAGTTATCTTGTTTACAAGAAACGTGACAGATACAGTCAAACGGACCATTTTGAAAGTTGCTCAGAATTTGATCACCAACCCAGTCGCATGTATATTTTTTTTCTCTACGAGCGATACTACTGGTTTTAGAAATATTTCGGTCAAATGCAGTACACTCTTCGTTTTGTATTTTCGAGGATTATAATAAGTATATCTAAGTGCAAGGTTACACTTCCTAACTTCCTGAATACTGACCCCATACGTTCGATAAATGAATTATCTTATGCCATTTTAGTATTAGTGACCGCATCCAACCATTTCTATAATATTATGAACGGAAAAAGTTTGCTGTATTTTTTTAACTGCTAATAAGTTGTCATAAGAACCATTCATAGAATTAATTTTAATAAGAATTGCAACTAAATATCACATCTACCTGAAAATTTCCTCTAAAACTCTCACGGAGTCGTTGGAAAGTTATGCTCTGAAATTTAATTTGATTGTTTTGTGAGGATTTCTAAGAAAACCATATCAAATTACAATATATTTTATTCCAGTCTCCTCAACCGAAGTTTCCAAATTATATCGTGTTTCACATCGGAATAAATTAATTTCTACAGATTCACAAAGACTAATAAAAATTAAGACCGAGATCTGGGTAGGATTAACACCGGATTAAATGAGATTCGAAATAAATTAAAATTGAATACCTTAGTAAATTGTGAGAAGGTCGAATTTGACTTATAAATTAACGAAAATTAAAACAGAATTAAATCAATTTGCAGGCTTTTTATGGATACAGAATGATTCTAAAATTGAAATCGGTGTTTGTGGAATCTAATAAACGGAAAATTGAAAAAAATAAATAAAATCGATTAACTTTTTAATTGAAGTACCTATTTTTTTTGTTATAGTATAGTGGTTTTGTTATAAGAAACATATTTTTTTTGTGAGTGGTTGTGTAATGAAACTTGCATGTTTGATGAAACAAATATGCAGTGATTTTGTAAAATTTTACGTCATTAGTTTTGGACAACTTTACAGAAATTCTTAATACACTATGTTGAATTGTCCTACAAAACGTTGTTTCTTCGATAAGTATATTACACTCTTGAAATAAATAAGTCAGATGCCTCAATTTAACGTAATATTTCTTAATATCCTCGAATTCGCCTTTGGACTTACATAGAAAGTATTTTTTCAAACACACCATTTTTAACCGTGACTACATATTTAATATATTATTCTATGATAAAGCCTCATTATTATAATCTATATTACCGTATCAAATGAGACAGACATGTCAAAAGTGACGTGAATACAAAGAAAGTCATGGCGCTCTATCTATTTTATTCAAATTATTTTTATTATAATTTGCCAGAAATAAATAATCCATGTGTAACTTGATGTAAGAAAAACCCGGCGGAATAAATTGTTACAAATCAGTTTTTATTTGTGCTTTTATACTAAAGCATCAGACTTAAATATTTGATGTTATATTAAGTAATTTACTATTCCATATAATGTAAAAAATTAATATTTCATCACTTTAATGACTTAAATTTAATAATAAACCAAGAAATTAAGTGTTCAAAATTCGTTTTTAACCATATACACTCACAGACAAAAATATTGCATATTTTCTTATTTTTTTAACACTTTTTGAGTTTTTTATTGCTAGATGCCTTGCAGTTGAGGGTTTTACGTATGCTACAGCCAAATAAATTACAAACTAAAGCTTTACAGTGAATTCGTAGAAGAATGAATAAAATAGCCTCATTTTGGTTATAAGATTTAATTAGAAAGGGTAACAATACCGACTTATAACAATATTTTCAGGCAAGATGATAACAATTTAGTACTTAGTATTTCCTCCTCTAGCTCGAACAATAGCCTGCATCCTCCTAGACATGCTCCGCAGAAGATCTTTGATGGTATCTTGCGGAATTCGATTCCATTCTTCCTGTGCAGCAATTCTTAATTCTGCAATTGAGCTAGGAGCTGGATTTCGTGGTCGTATATGTCGCTTCAGGATGTCCCAGAGATGTTCTATAGTATTAACATTAGGACTCATTAGTGGCTAGTCTAATGCCCCAATCCAAACATTCTGAAGGTCCTGGATCACCGTTTTTGCGGCATGGGGGCGGGTCTTATCACGCCTTAGCACAAATTTATCGTACCCGATAGCTGTGTAAGGTAAGGTAAAACATGCTCTTCAAGGATACTGCGTATGTACCAGTCATAATTCATTCTTAAATTTACCTCAACAAGCTCCGTGTGACTCTCCCAACTAATGCCTCCCCAAAGCATAATGAAACCGCCACCAAAGCTAACATTTTGTGCAAGATTACAATCTGCAAATCGTTCTCCAGACCTACTCGGCTACGTCCATCTGGCTTCCATAATTGTATTCTTGTTTCATCTGTAAAAAGGATTTTTCCCCATTGATGTTCATTCCAATTAGCATGGGCTCTTGCAAATTGTAACCGTCTGATCTTGTGACGTGGGAGAAGCCTAGGGAATCTAGCAGGACGTTTCGAATTTAAACCGACCTCCTTTAGTCTTCTTATTACTGTTTTGACTCTTACGTTGACTTGTCTAGCAATAAGTAATTCATTTGTCTGCAACCCTCATTGGCTAAAATAACAATTTGAACAGAAACTAACTCACTTAAATGTGGTATCTCACTCACCTAAACTACAGAAACAATAAATAAATCACTGGAAATGACATTTTGACAACAAACAAATGAGCAGTCGTTGTTAGTCGCCAAGGCACACTATCATACGTTTGTGCTATGTTTGTCAGTTGTAACATTATTGCTTATTTAATATAAAGGCTATCTCTAAACATTATGTTATCCAAAAGTAAATTAAATTATGCATAAAACCCTCCAGTGCAAGGCATAAGCAAGCAATAAGAAATTAAAAAAGTGTTAAAGGAAAAAATAAAATAAAAATAATGAAATATGCAATATTTTTGTCTGTGAGTTTATTTACCTTTTTAGTCCCAAAAAAGAGGTTTTTACTCTTGTGAATATTTTAGAAAAATGCATATGTTTCGAGATATGGCTATTCGAAAATTCCTAAAAGTGGGGTAGGAGAAATGTAAAAGTTGAGAAAAAAATCTGAAGACCATCAGGTGAATGGTATCATCGAAACACAAAACTTTTTTTATTTACAACTTTTCCGTAAAGTGCGTTTTCACCGAGTTTTTCCAGAAAACATGAAAGACTACTATTTCTTTGAAATTGTAGCGCTTTAAAAATATGAAATTTAAAATTTTTTTAAAATTAAGAGGTATGCACTGAGGTCTTCTAAATATATCTGGTCTCTCGAAATTTTCTTGTAACTTACTAATTTTCCGAGTTGCGGGCAGTTTTCCGCGATAAATAATATACTACATTTTTTGCACATTTTCAATTAAAAAATGCATTCGAAAAATGTATATATTATTATAAAAAAATATGAAACCTCTATAGTTATACCATTTTTAAAAGTTCAATATAATTATTAAATTGAAAATGTGCAATAAATGTAGTACATTATTTATCGTACTGCCTGTAACTCAGAAAATTAGCAAGTTACAAGAAAATTCCAAGAGACAAAAATTTGTTAAAGGGCCTCAATGCATACGTCTGAACTTTTTAATGTACATGTTTTTAAGGCGCTACAATTTTAAAGAAAGAGGTAGTTTTTTCCAGAAAAACTCGGTGAATGCCCACTTTACGGAAAAGTTGCACATAAAAAAGTCTTGCATTTTGAATTTTTTCAGAATTTTTTTTCTTAACATTTACATTCCCCCCTCCCCACTTTTAGGAAATTTCCGAGTGGCCGTATTTTGAAAAATACACATTGCTCGAAAAAATTCACAACAGTAAAAACATCTTATTCTGGACCCAAAAAGGTGAATATATTGCTTTTTTTCATTTTTGATCTAATGCTACAAGTTACAGAACCCGTGACAAAAGGAGTGTTTTCTACCCCTTCCGATCATCTCCTACTCTAGTCTTTTTTTCAGCTTTTTTATTACCATCATTACAAATACATTGCACAAGTTTTCATCAAAATCCATTGACTAGCACTCAAATTAGAGGTGAAACCCCCCCGTTGACGTCGTGTAAAATAATAATAATTATATTTCAGCCTATGATAAACGATAATGTAAGGTCTCTTAAATTCGTTACTACCCTCATCATTATTCCGTTGTTTCCTCGTTCTAAATAATAATGTATAAGAAAAGTAAAGCATCTAATCTAAGCTAATCTATTTATATTTTTTACAATCATTTTTAGAAATACTCTGTGCAATCATAAATGTATTGCTTATTAAATGGCTCTTATAATTGGTTAGTATTAATATCCCTACAAATTTAACGACGAAATATGTGATTCGAAACGAAACAGAGCCATTTTATTATTGATTTGATAAATTTAATTAATACTGCAGCCTTCCTCATCTTTTGCACAAAAGTAAATCTGTGCTAACGTGATTTTTTGGTTATGTATAATAAATTGTTTATACGTTCAACAAATTTCATTAATTGTCCGTCTCAGATTATTATTGTATGGGAATTAGACAGCATTTGCGAATTAAGTTGAAGCTATATCCATTACAGCTAAAACCCTGCAAATCATGATAAATTTGTTTCGCTCGTTAATAGTTACATTTGAGGGTTCGGTTTCAGAAAGGTGAATATATATGCTAACTCAAATAGGAAGTAGAATTAAACTCAAATGATGAGGTCTAACCCGAAAATTCAAATTATCAATAGGCTTAATAACAGAGTAATTGATAAGTTGTGCTAGGTTTGAAATTTACATAGTTGCAACTAAATTTATTATATAAAATTGACCTATTGCTGAATTTTAGAACAACCTTTAATTTTCTAATTGTGAAATTGATTGATAATGTAAAATTTGTAAATCTTAATTTTCATTCAGTGAAATTAAAAGAAATTATAATATTCCAGTGACACCCAAAAGTTTCTTGCATGTAAACTGAAACATGCGATGAAAAATATTTTTTTTCAATTTTATAAATGTTAAATAAATAAACAGAGTTAATTGATCGAGCAGGCGCTTGATTTGGTGTAAGAGTATAATATATCCTGCAAAATGACACCAATCTCAAGTTGGTGGGGGTATGACATAATTTTTTACTTTTTCTTTCGGCTTCGTACAGCAAGTAGGCAATTTTCCCGAAATTCTTATATTTCCTCACTTGAGAATATTTCACAAATACGTATCAGTTGGGATTTGTATAAAAAGTAGACTTTTAAGTAATCCACACTACAAGGAAACGCTGGTAGGGAACACTTTATAGTTTTCAACAGAGTATCTCGATACCTTTCTCAATCGGCCTATAGGAATTACTATCAGTTTATATGCAAGAAACTTTTGAGTGAGGTATTAACTATTGGTTTTTAGACATATTCATATGTATTATGACATGTAATCGAAGATTAAGTATTATTTATTATTTCTGTGGTGATATTACTATGTTTTTACTACAGATTGTGAAGACTAGAGAACTTCAAGTACGAAGAGGAGGAATATACATTGTGGTCATTCGCTTACGGACTAAAATAAGAAAGCCCATAAAACTAATTGTTTTCATTATGGTTATGGTACAAAAGTTGTGCTATAAAACACACAATTTTTGAGATATCTTGCCGTAAAATCAATCATAATTCCAGTATAATCGTGAAGGATATAATATTTTTTATATCAATAAAGCAATGCAGATAATTACTCGACTCTTTTATTCAGATTTAATATCATCTGTATCTGTGGTAGTTTGAAACATGCCTCGATTCCGAAATTTTCACAGCACCCTTCAGATATGCCTTATTAAAACAGTTTGTGTAGCAACAATTTGGCAGCACCTGAATCTGAATAGAATAGGCATTCTATGAAAAAAGAAAGTCACTCCAAATAATGTGTACATCTTTTGTGAAAGCGATATATTCGTGTACACATCCTTTGATCGAATCTATGGCTATTCACTAATAAGGCGGCTGTCTCTGGAATAAGGTATCAAAGGTATCATACTAGATTTTTAATTTATTTTACATTGCTTGCTATAAGCCCAAATTGATGTAGAATATAACAAAAATTGCTATTTTGGTACGCAGTGAAAGTTGACCGTCGAAGGAAAAGATATTAGATATATCATAAAGGTACTTCTTCCAGCGCCACCAATCCTAATTCAAGAAGCTTTCTATAGTCTTTCCGGCATTGACGTTTAATATCTTCAATTGCAAGTCGTGTGGATTGAGACATTTGTCCTGCATTTTCTGGTTCTAATGCAGAACATGCAAAAAGACTCGATTAAAACACCGTTAAACTCGACAAAATTTGAGTCATCTGTAGGTCATAAAAAATCCTGCCTAAATTGAAGTATCATAATAGAAGGACAAAGTACATACCGAATTAATAATTGAAAGTTGCTGGTACAGTGCTCTTTAATAGTACCAGAAATAAAGTAAACAAGTACGGTGTGCCTTAGTTTGGTCGTTGGCGGAAACGGACCGTCCTATACCCAAGACCCCTCTAAGTGTTTATTGGTAAAAAAAAGCGTTGTTTAGTTCCAATTGAGCGACATGTGTTTATAAAGTATTATAGACATTTGCTGTGTTGTGACCTAAAAATAATAAAACTCCAAATAGAACTATTGTTGTGTAAAGTGTAAATAAATAATAAACTTTTATGTGCAGTGGACAAACTTAAATGTAAGAAACCAGCCCAAGAAAAGAAAATAAATCAGCAATCACAAGACCAGATACTACAGAAAGCTAAGCTATACTAATTTATCTAATGCACTTTAGTAACTCAGGCTATAATAAACACTTTGCTCAACAGGGGGGTACCGCACTACATAAGAGACACGACACACCTACTAAAGAAAGCGCCACGATTGAACAGCGACAAACTGAAAATAGGGAGGCCATGCTACATATGGATAACAACAATCGAGAGGATTATGAATAAGCTAGGAAAGGATTATACACACTGGGAAAAATCGGCACAACAAAAAACGGAACACAATAAAGAAATATCAAGGATATACACACTGCTAGACTCAGAAACAGAAGAAACAGAAAACTCAGAAGTAGAATAGGGGAGAAGATGATCACAGTCAGAAACTAAAAAGAAGCATCTCACAAAAATCCTGAAAGTAAAAGCACGAAAACCTAAAAGAGGCATCTCACAAACGCCTACATTTTCCATCCGATGAAAAAGAAACATCTCACAAACACCTACACGCTCCATCCTATGCTCCTACTCCATGCGACATGCGGCTCTCACTGCTGACAACAAGCATGTCCAATGTCCAAGCCAGCGTATGCAGCCGGTCCGGCGGTATATAACTGCGTCGGGTGTTTGTTCTGACATACGGTGGGATGGTCAGTAGTATAGCTATGGGCATTCGGGCTCAAAATCCCATGTTATTTCTTATGGAGGTTCATTCTGGTCATTTTTGTCTGATTTTACCCCCCACCACTTTTTAAGCTCCGCCTTCGGGGAAGGTCCTACTGGTCGAAGAGATATTATTGGTCGAGGTGTTTGGGCACATGATCGAGGAGCGTGAGATACTATTGGTCGAGATTCTATTGGCTGCAGGAACGCAGAATCCTATTGGCTGAGGTGTACTATTGGTCGTGAGAATCTATTGGTCGTGTGGTGTAGGATTAATGGGGGATAGTGTTTCTATTGGCTGAGATGCATAGGTATGGCGTTTCAAAGATGGTGGTCCGGTTTTAGGTCGTGGCAGCAATGGTGACTTAACAAATCTGAATATAGGTAGATGGTGTAGAGGTGGTGGAGGGAAAGTAATGGCGCTATAACAAATAGCGATCTATTGGTAGAGAACGGAAATGGTTGACAGCGTATCATATAGAGAGGTCTATTGGGGTATGGAGACATGGCAAATCAGAATGGTGAATCAGATAATAGCATAGTGGTATAGCAAATCAGATGGTGATCTGCTTTAGGCTCTCCCTATTAGTTGTGAACGGTAATAGCTAATGGTGTATCAGATAGAGGTCTATTGGGGTATGGAGACACAGCAAATCAGAATGATGAATCAGATAATAGCATAGTGGTATAGCAAATCAGATGTCGGATGGCATGATAAGAAAAAATATGTTCGTATCATAGGTGATTATTTTTCAGTCAGGATAAATGTTTAAGAGAAATTTAATTTTTAGATGTAGGATTTAACGTATTAAATAACGGGGGACAAAATATTGGTCGAGAGGTATAGGATTAATGGCTAATCAGAAGGTCTGAGCTCGTCCTATTGATCGAGGTGACTTAACAAATCAGAAGGTCTGAGCTCGTCCTATTGATCGAGGTGACTTAACAAATCAGAAGGCGTGGTCGAGGCAGCAAAGGATACCTAACAAATCAGAAATGTCGACTTAGCGAATCGGATAGCAGCATAGTGGAATAGCGAATAAGATATGGTGGTCTTACGGGTTGAGGATGATGGAGTCGCAGGCTTTTAGAGAAAAGGTGGGAAAAACGTATGCTAATATATTAACGAATGAGGTTCGGGGAGGCGGTGTCTATATTAATTATAGCTCTATATACTTAATAGGAAAAATAATTTAAAAGCAAAAATAGTATTCTGTCTAATCGGATGGTCGACAATTGGGATGCTGATGCTGATATATCTGACCCCTTATAGTGACAGCTTCTTTTGTAGGGAAGTCTAACAGACACTAGGGTCGATACTGGTCCCATGTAGAGACGCGTTGCACAAGCCGTATCGTCAACCTTTTACAACATCTCAGCGAGATGACAACCAACTAATGACAAACATACTTATAGTATTGATGTACGTCATAACTTGAAGTCTACGGATACAAATTTCCCAGTCACCCTGTATATGAGCAATTGTAATTTTCTCATTCATTATTATTGTTTATTATTTAGGCGCGTTTAAGGTAAGTTATTTTTATGATCAACAGAAATATTCATAGGTAGTCAGTACATTAAGATATTATTTTTATTAGAGAGCTTTCCTCATATGTATGCTCAAGATCTGAGAGTTTAGGGAACCTACTTTACACAAGAAGGTGGATATATGGAACCTACATTCTAAAAGCAGTACATAAGCCTCAGATACAAAGTCCGGGGCCATCCGGTATACAAGCATGTCACAATAGGTCATACATTAATTATTTAAGTATTGCTACATACATGAAACAGAGCTTAAGGTGGGGCCATTTTTAGGAGAAATCACGGTTAACCCGATGAAAATAGATAGCTGTCCACAGGTGACAAGGTGGAAAAAATCGAAAGGTCTTATTTATTAGAAATATATGATCAATAGGGTTGAGATCTAGGAGTTAACAAACGGCATAAGATATAAAAATCTAAAACTTATACTCGGCTACTAAAGAAATATATAGAAAAAGCATGCGCAATGAGGCAATCTGTACAAAACAAAAAGACATGAAGGAGCAGGAAAAAAATGCTAAAAAATCTATGTTAATTACTGGAAAACGGCGGCCTACTATCCTATAGCAAAGTCTCAACTTGTGGTAAAAACAAAAGAGTGACGTCATCATCACACCACATGTTCTCTTATAACTCAAGAACGGAATAATATATAAAACATCTAAACTTATACTCGTTTACTGAAGAAATGTATAGAAAATCATTAGAGAAAAAGCATGCGCAGTGGAGGATTTTAGGGAAAAAATATCTGTTGCTAAAGAAAATCATGCGCTGTGGAGATTTATAGAAACATCATAGACATCGTGAGGATTATTAGATAATGAAATCGTGTGTATATATAGAAAAGCATACCTACGCAGTAGGAACCTTTTATACTCTCTGTCTCTGACGTCAGACTCTGCCCATTATAAAAAACAATCATGAACATGTAATAAAATATCCACCTAATGATGGATACTATATTAGCGTAATCAAATATTTCTACATCATAAACCGTATTCACCGCAATACACCGAGGGGACCTCTACATTACGTTTAAAAATAAAACATCAGGTACAATAAACAGAAAGCATAAAGTTCTATAATCTTACTTATCACTTTACTGTGGACCAGCACCTCAAGGTTGCATTTCTAAGAAAACAACATCCTCAGCTATCATAAACCTATAGTTTAAGTGAATAATAGAATAATCAAATTGATGGATACAAATTCCGGTCCACCCTGTATACAAGCAATTATAATTTTCTCATTCAATAGTTATTTAAATATTGTTTATTATTTAAGTACTTCCAGCTTAAGGTGGATCATTACTGAAATAAATAATAGCTAGCAAAAATACATACCTATTCGCAGGTGGTCGGTATATGGCGTGTTTTCATTAACAAGCTTCGACAAGTCCCTAGCGGTATCATTGATATTTTTTAAGGCATGACAATTTCTATGTCTCACACACAGCTGTATTCCAGCTCAGTGTTTGATGATTCAACTAGAGTAACATTGCGTAATGTGCATTAATATAAATACAACCGAAAAGTTGACACGCTCAGTCACTGTTTTGCGTGTACGCGAATCAATAAAGTTATTTTTCACCCAGTTCAACAATTATTCTTTAGTGTGTACTTCACCAATAAAATGTAAGTACATATTTTAATTACATATGGTATCAAGGTATCATCTAGCTATGATTTGATATAGTATAACTGATACATCTTTAAAATATAAATTATGGGAAACGTTTTTACTATTCTACTTAAGATAAAATTGTTATTAGTCTAGGGCCTGTTGCATGAAAATAATACTTTCACTAATATAGGAAAACAAATAGTAAAAAACCTACTTATGACAAAATTTATAGTCAGGCCAATATAGAACAAAATTAATACTTTCACTAATATATGAAAATAAGTGTCCTTTGTGTTTAGATGTTTAGCCTAAATTAAATGGTTAGAGGTATTTTAATGCAGTCGTTTTTCTATGCTGTTTTTAGCTTTGTAGTATGAAGTAATTTATTTTTTAGTAACTTTATTTTCAAAGGATTAAGTTCTTCACGTTAGACGCTTAGGACAAATAAAGTGATCAGAGGCGGTACATTAGATATTTGGAATGTTCTTTTTTAAATGATATTTTAGCATTTTGTGTAGTAGATATTTGAAACAGTTCAACGACGTTTTAGAATTGCATGCAGTGTTATAGTATATTATTTCTTATAGATATTAGTCCGAGAGCTGTGAAACAAAAATAATACTTTTCACTAAAATGAGGAAATTAAAAGTAAAAACAATTATTTATAGTCCGGGAGCAGTAGGAGAATTTTCAGTAATATAGAAAAATAAGCATGATTATTAAGTGCTTTGCGTTTAGGCGTTTAGAACAAATTAAATGGTCAGAGGTATTTTTGATGTTGTTGCTTTTATGGTGTCTTAGCTTTTCATGCAGTGTTATAGTATAAAATAATTTTTATTTATGTACCATTGTATTACGTATAAGTCACGATAATACCCACCGAGACCCAGTGAACTAAACTGAATCGGTGACGGGAATGATATTTTTCCAGAAATTTTGGTTTCAACCACAAGAATAATTTTTAAATCCGTATGCGAAAGACCTTCGGGCTATCGAAAAACATTCATATGGCCGTCTTGAGAATTGTTTTCAATGAATATTTTCTATACTGTTTATTAACCCAATGGCAGCTGGATTGGATGTCTGCATGTTTTCTGTCGTATATTACTATTATTATCATAAGTCCACCCACGAAATTTTTATGCGTTAGCTTATGCTGTTCATTAACCCCATTGGTAGCTGAATTGGATGTCTACATGTTTCCAATCGTTTAGTATTTTAATTATCATAAGTCCACCCACGAGATTTTTATGTGCTATCTGTATTGGATGTCTGCGTGTTTTCTGTCGTATACTGTTTTATTATCGCATGTTTATTTATACAATTTTTTACCTACTAGCTTATGCAGTACATTAAACAACGGTAACCATATTGGATATCTGCTTGTTTTCACAAATGCTGTTTTAAAAGCTGTTCAGACTGTGTTTAAAATTGTGGTGGCGGGAAAATATTTGAGGACATTTTGATTAAATAAAAGACATATTTAAGTATTATACTTTTATTAGCGTATACAGATGAAGTAACTATGCTATTATGATAATCAAATTAACTAGTTGTTTAACATATTTTTCCACGCTTTACACATAATGGTTAACTATTCTTGTTTGGATCGGTGTATTTATTCAATTTCAGTTCACAGAATTTTAGATCTATGAGTGGCTTCTTTCTTTTTGGTGTTCTTATATTTTCAGTAAGTGGAGGCTTTATTTACATATTTCCACATGTACGGTTTCTCTTCAATAATAATTCACTTAGATCTTCTGTTAGTGGGCTTCACATCTAACTTAATACAAAGTATTTTAACATGTTCATAAAATATCATTGCAGCGGGAAGATAAAAGCTATAATACTATAATCTAATAAATATATATTTGTCATAATTAATAGATTTTAACACTTGAGCACTACTGTAGCCTAGTAAAGTAGCACTTTTATATGTTTTTCATACGTTTCCTACTCACGCTCACTCAGAACTTTTAAATGATCTATTCAGTCGATATCTTGAATAATTTAGCCAATAATCCCCATATCTTGCAAGGTATTTACACACATTTGATAGTCTATGCCTAAACGTTCGCTAACTCTCATTAGTTCGACTATATCGTTAGGATCAGTATTAGAGTCCCACTTCAATACTTCATTCTTTCTCATTATCTCTGAAGTAGGGACCGATCTATCTACGGATGGAATTAACATGTTTTCATTTTTTTGTTTTCGATGTTCAACAATAGAATATTTTTCTGCAGGTAATACTTCTTTGTAACAGTTTTCTTTTAGATCTTCACTCGCCTCCGGAACGGTGTATACTCTTTGCGGATGACATGTTAAATTATCTTTCCTTTGTTCAACTATTTCATCAGGCTCGTTGCAGCCATACCGCTCGATAAATTCTTGATCTAAGGGTGTCATCTAGTAAATAACTGAATAATAATCATCAGAGTTCAGGATATAGGGGAATAGTGTGAAGGAGATGGAAAAAAACACCCAATAAGAGATATATATGTTTTTATTTAGATAAATTTAAATACAACCAATCATAAAGCCTTATACTATTTCTTAAACTACACATACACTTAACATTAGTAAAATGATTTAAACAAGAAGATATTTCCTTTATGAAGTTGGGTGGAGCTTGATCGCCATTAAGATGTTCTACGTTGATTACGGGAGGTGCCGAATTCTTATCCAATTCATGTAATTTTCTTTCGAGAAATTGTTGCTTCTGATGTCCTTTTACGTACACCATATCAGCGGCACCATTAAGTAAGTGATTGAGTAATATATACAATTCATCATAATTTACAAAACCACTACTATATTTCAAGCCATGATGAAACCTTTCCAAATATTTCACCAGTCTTCTTATAGCATAACTTAACGTACTGTAGGGTATTGGAGGTTTTAATAAATAGTGTACAGGATCTCGTACTTTATCGATCTCCTTTCCATTTAATTCATAACTTATAGAATCGAATAAGTATGCTCCGGCGTTATTAGTAAATTCAATAGTACCAGTACCAGCAGCATTTTTCCTTAATGTTCCCTCAATTGATATTGCAGCTTCACTCATCAGTAGTAAAGCATCCTGTTGATAAATGGCAATTTCTATCTCGTCGTTATTCTTTTTGGCGTTCTTATATTTTCAGTAAGTGGAGGCTTTATTTACATATTTCCACATGTATGGTTTCTCTTCAATAATAATTCACTTAGATCTTCTGTTAGTGGACTTCACATCTAACTTAATACAAAGTATTTTAACATGTTCATAAAATATCATTGCAGCGTACTTTATCGATCTCCTTTCCATTTAATTCATAACTTATAGAATCGAATAAGTATGCTCCGGCGTTATTAGTAAATTCAATAGTACCAGTACCAGCAGCATTTTTCCTTAATGTTCCCTCAATTGATATTGCAGCTTCACTCATCAGTAGTAAAGCATCCTGTTGATAAATGGCAATTTCTATCTCGTCGTTATTCTTTTTGGCGTTCTTATATTTTCAGTAAGTGGAGGCTTTATTTACATATTTCCACATGTATGGTTTCTCTTCAATAATAATTCACTTAGATCTTCTGTTAGTGGACTTCACATCTAACTCAATACAAAGTATTTTAACATGTTCATAAAATATCATTGCAGCGGGAAGATAAAAGCTATAATACTATAATCTAATAAATATATATTTGTCATAATTAATAGATTTTAACACTTGAGCACTACTGTAGCCTAGTAAAGTAGCACTTTTATATGTTTTTCATACGTTTCCTACTCACGCTCACTCAGAACTTTTAAATGATCTATTCAGTCGATATCGTGAATAATTTAGTCAATAATCCCCATATCTTGCAAGGTATTTACACACATTTGATAGTCTATGCCTAAACGTTCGCTAACTCTCATTAGTTCGACTATATCGTTAGGATCAGTATTAGAGTCCCACTTCAATACTTCATTCTTTCTCATTATCTCTGAAGTAGGGACCGATCTATCTACGGATGGAATTAACATGTTTTCATTTTTTTGTTTTCGATGTTCAACAATAGAATATTTTTCTGCAGGTAATACTTCTTTGTAACAGTTTTCTTTTAGATCTTCACTCGCCTCCGGAACGGTGTATACTCTTTGCGGATGACATGTTAAATTATCTTTCCTTTGTTCAACTATTTCATCAGGCTCGTTGCAGCCATATCGCCCGATAAATTCTTGATCTAAGGATAACGTATTTCGAGACCTTTTTCGCTTAGCAGGAAATAATTTCGATATGATGTTTTGATATTTCCAAGACCTACAAGCATTAATCCGGAGAATATTACCATATTTTCTCATATGTGCATTACTTAGTGTTAGTATACGCTTATAAATCATTAGATCATCACTGTTGAAATCCTGAGGCTGCTGCTTCGTTAGTAATTCTCTTAAGCCTTTGGTTAGATTAAATTTAGATCCTTTGATATAAAGAACATGGTTTTTAATCTGCACTGGTACTTCTCCAATTACAAGATTTGGGCCAATATGCTTTAGTCCATAACTGTTAGGCTCGATGTTGAGTAGGAAAGACATGTTGCCTTCACTAGGATCTATGAGGCTAATAACTTCGCTGTAATATTTTCATACATTTATATGGTTTCATGGCCATCTCATGACCACCTCGTGACCACCTCATGACCACCTCATGACCACCCCATAGCCACCTCATGACCACCCCATCAAACAGGTATACATGTACAGATGTTGGTATATATAGGAACACATTAGGTTAGGTACGATTGCGGCAATCGTACCTAACCTAATGTGTTCCTATATATACCAACATCTGTACATGTATACCTGTTTGATGGGGTGGTCATGGGGTGGTCATGAGGTGGCTATGGAGTGGTCATGAGGTGGTCATGAGGTGGTCATGAGGTGGTCACGAGGTGGTCATGAGATGGCCATGAAACCATATAAATGTATGAAAATATTACAGCGAAGTTATTAGCCTCATAGATCCTAGTGAAGGCAACATGTCTTTCCTACTCAACATCGAGCCTAACAGTTATGGACTAAAGCATATTGGCCCAAATCTTGTAATTGGAGAAGTACCAGTGCAGATTAAAAACCATGTTCTTTATATCAAAGGATCTAAATTTAATCTAACCAAAGGCTTAAGAGAATTACTAACGAAGCAGCAGCCTCAGGATTTCAACAGTGATGATCTAATGATTTATAAGCGTATACTAACACTAAGTAATGCACATATGAGAAAATATGGTAATATTCTCCGGATTAATGCTTGTAGGTCTTGGAAATATCAAAACATCATATCGAAATTATTTCCTGCTAAGCGAAAAAGGTCTCGAAATACGTTATCCTTAGATCAAGAATTTATCGGGCGATATGGCTGCAACGAGCCTGATGAAATAGTTGAACAAAGGAAAGATAATTTAACATGTCATCCGCAAAGAGTATACACCGTTCCGGAGGCGAGTGAAGATCTAAAAGAAAACTGTTACAAAGAAGTATTACCTGCAGAAAAATATTCTATTGTTGAACATCGAAAACAAAAAAATGAAAACATGTTAATTCCATCCGTAGATAGATCGGTCCCTACTTCAGAGATAATGAGAAAGAATGAAGTATTGAAGTGGGACTCTAATACTGATCCTAACGATATAGTCGAACTAATGAGAGTTAGCGAACGTTTAGGCATAGACTATCAAATGTGTGTAAATACCTTGCAAGATATGGGGATTATTGACTAAATTATTCACGATATCGACTGAATAGATCATTTAAAAGTTCTGAGTGAGCGTGAGTAGGAAACGTATGAAAAACATATAAAAGTGCTACTTTACTAGGCTACAGTAGTGCTCAAGTGTTAAAATCTATTAATTATGACAAATATATATTTATTAGATTATAGTATTATAGCTTTTATCTTCCCGCTGCAATGATATTTTATGAACATGTTAAAATACTTTGTATTGAGTTAGATGTGAAGTCCACTAACAGAAGATCTAAGTGAATTATTATTGAAGAGAAACCATACATGTGGAAATATGTAAATAAAGCCTCCACTTACTGAAAATATAAGAACGCCAAAAAGAATAACGACGAGATAGAAATTGCCATTTATCAACAGGATGCTTTACTACTGATGAGTGAAGCTGCAATATCAATTGAGGGAACATTAAGGAAAAATGCTGCTGGTACTGGTACTATTGAATTTACTAATAACGCCGGAGCATACTTATTCGATTCTATAAGTTATGAATTAAATGGAAAGGAGATCGATAAAGTACGCTGCAATGATATTTTATGAACATGTTAAAATACTTTGTATTAAGTTAGATGTGAAGTCCACTAACAGAAGATCTAAGTGAATTATTATTGAAGAGAAACCATACATGTGGAAATATGTAAATAAAGCCTCCACTTACTGAAAATATAAGAACGCCAAAAAGAATAACGACGAGATAGAAATTGCCATTTATCAACAGGATGCTTTACTACTGATGAGTGAAGCTGCAATATCAATTGAGGGAACATTAAGGAAAAATGCTGCTGGTACTGGTACTATTGAATTTACTAATAACGCCGGAGCATACTTATTCGATTCTATAAGTTATGAATTAAATGGAAAGGAGATCGATAAAGTACGAGATCCTGTACACTATTTATTAAAACCTCCAATACCCTACAGTACGTTAAGTTATGCTATAAGAAGACTGGTGAAATATTTGGAAAGGTTTCATCATGGCTTGAAATATAGTAGTGGTTTTGTAAATTATGATGAATTGTATATATTACTCAATCACTTACTTAATGGTGCCGCTGATATGGTGTACGTAAAAGGACATCAGAAGCAACAATTTCTCGAAAGAAAATTACATGAATTGGATAAGAATTCGGCACCTCCCGTAATCAACGTAGAACATCTTAATGGCGATCAAGCTCCACCCAACTTCATAAAGGAAATATCTTCTTGTTTAAATCATTTTACTAATGTTAAGTGTATGTGTAGTTTAAGAAATAGTATAAGGCTTTATGATTGGTTGTATTTAAATTTATCTAAATAAAAACATATATATCTCTTATTGGGTGTTTTTTTCCATCTCCTTCACACTATTCCCCTATATCCTGAACTCTGATGATTATTATTCAGTTATTTACTAGATGACACCCTTAGATCAAGAATTTATCGAGCGGTATGGCTGCAACGAGCCTGATGAAATAGTTGAACAAAGGAAAGATAATTTAACATGTCATCCGCAAAGAGTATACACCGTTCCGGAGGCGAGTGAAGATCTAAAAGAAAACTGTTACAAAGAAGTATTACCTGCAGAAAAATATTCTATTGTTGAACATCGAAAACAAAAAAATGAAAACATGTTAATTCCATCCGTAGATAGATCGGTCCCTACTTCAGAGATAATGAGAAAGAATGAAGTATTGAAGTGGGACTCTAATACTGATCCTAACGATATAGTCGAACTAATGAGAGTTAGCGAACGTTTAGGCATAGACTATCAAATGTGTGTAAATACCTTGCAAGATATGGGGATTATTGGCTAAATTATTCAAGATATCGACTGAATAGATCATTTAAAAGTTCTGAGTGAGCGTGAGTAGGAAACGTATGAAAAACATATAAAAGTGCTACTTTACTAGGCTACAGTAGTGCTCAAGTGTTAAAATCTATTAATTATGACAAATATATATTTATTAGATTATAGTATTATAGCTTTTATCTTCCCGCTGCAATGATATTTTATGAACATGTTAAAATACTTTGTATTAAGTTAGATGTGAAGCCCACTAACAGAAGATCTAAGTGAATTATTATTGAAGAGAAACCGTACATGTGGAAATATGTAAATAAAGCCTCCACTTACTGAAAATATAAGAACACCAAAAAGAAAGAAGCCACTCATAGATCTAAAATTCTGTGAACTGAAATTGAATAAATACACCGATCCAAACAAGAATAGTTAACCATTATGTGTAAAGCGTGGAAAAATATGTTAAACAACTAGTTAATTTGATTATCATAATAGCATAGTTACTTCATCTGTATACGCTAATAAAAGTATAATACTTAAATATGTCTTTTATTTAATCAAAATGTCCTCAAATATTTTCCCGCCACCACAATTTTAAACACAGTCTGAACAGCTTTTAAAACAGCATTTGTGAAAACAAGCAGATATCCAATATGGTTACCGTTGTTTAATGTACTGCATAAGCTAGTAGGTAAAAAATTGTATAAATAAACATGCGATAATAAAACAGTATACGACAGAAAACACGCAGACATCCAATACAGATAGCACATAAAAATCTCGTGGGTGGACTTATGATAATTAAAATACTAAACGATTGGAAACATGTAGACATCCAATTCAGCTACCAATGGGGTTAATGAACAGCATAAGCTAACGCATAAAAATTTCGTGGGTGGACTTATGATAATAATAGTAATATACGACAGAAAACATGCAGACATCCAATCCAGCTGCCATTGGGTTAATAAACAGTATAGAAAATATTCATTGAAAACAATTCTCAAGACGGCCATATGAATGTTTTTCGATAGCCCGAAGGTCTTTCGCATACGGATTTAAAAATTATTCTTGTGGTTGAAACCAAAATTTCTGGAAAAATATCATTCCCGTCACCGATTCAGTTTAGTTCACTGGGTCTCGGTGGGTATTATCGTGACTTATACGTAATACAATGGTACATAAATAAAAATTATTTTATACTATAACACTGCATGAAAAGCTAAGACACCATAAAAGCAACAACATCAAAAATACCTCTGACCATTTAATTTGTTCTAAACGCCTAAACGCAAAGCACTTAATAATCATGCTTATTTTTCTATATTACTGAAAATTCTCCTACTGCTCCCGGACTATAAATAATTGTTTTTACTTTTAATTTCCTCATTTTAGTGAAAAGTATTATTTTTGTTTCACAGCTCTCGGACTAATATCTATAAGAAATAATATACTATAACACTGCATGCAATTCTAAAACGTCGTTGAACTGTTTCAAATATCTACTACACAAAATGCTAAAATATCATTTAAAAAAGAACATTCCAAATATCTAATGTACCGCCTCTGATCACTTTATTTGTCCTAAGCGTCTAACGTGAAGAACTTAATCCTTTGAAAATAAAGTTACTAAAAAATAAATTACTTCATACTACAAAGCTAAAAACAGCATAGAAAAACGACTGCATTAAAATACCTCTAACCATTTAATTTAGGCTAAACATCTAAACACAAAGGACACTTATTTTCATATATTAGTGAAAGTATTAATTTTGTTCTATATTGGCCTGACTATAAATTTTGTCATAAGTAGGTTTTTTACTATTTGTTTTCCTATATTAGTGAAAGTATTATTTTCATGCAACAGGCCCTAGACTAATAACAATTTTATCTTAAGTAGAATAGTAAAAACGTTTCCCATAATTTATATTTTAAAGATGTATCAGTTATACTATATCAAATCATAGCTAGATGATACCTTGATACCATATGTAATTAAAATATGTACTTACATTTTATTGGTGAAGTACACACTAAAGAATAATTGTTGAACTGGGTGAAAAATAACTTTATTGATTCGCGTACACGCAAAACAGTGACTGAGCGTGTCAACTTTTCGGTTGTATTTATATTAATGCACATTACGCAATGTTACTCTAGTTGAATCATCAAACACTGAGCTGGAATACAGCTGTGTGTGAGACATAGAAATTGTCATGCCTTAAAAAATATCAATGATACCGCTAGGGACTTGTCGAAGCTTGTTAATGAAAACACGCCATATACCGACCACCTGCGAATAGGTATGTATTTTTGCTAGCTATTATTTATTTCAGTAATGATCCACCTTAAGCTGGAAGTACTTAAATAATAAACAATATTTAAATAACTATTGAATGAGAAAATTATAATTGCTTGTATACAGGGTGGACCGGAATTTGTATCCATCAATTTGATTATTCTATTATTCACTTAAACTATAGGTTTATGATAGCTGAGGATGTTGTTTTCTTAGAAATGCAACCTTGAGGTGCTGGTCCACAGTAAAGTGATAAGTAAGATTATAGAACTTTATGCTTTCTGTTTATTGTACCTGATGTTTTATTTTTAAACGTAATGTAGAGGTCCCCTCGGTGTATTGCGGTGAATACGGTTTATGATGTAGAAATATTTGATTACGCTAATATAGTATCCATCATTAGGTGGATATTTTATTACATGTTCATGATTGTTTTTTATAATGGGCAGAGTCTGACGTCAGAGACAGAGAGTATAAAAGGTTCCTACTGCGTAGGTATGCTTTTCTATATATACACACGATTTCATTATCTAATAATCCTCACGATGTCTATGATGTTTCTATAAATCTCCACAGCGCATGATTTTCTTTAGCAACAGATATTTTTTCCCTAAAATCCTCCACTGCGCATGCTTTTTCTCTAATGATTTTCTATACATTTCTTCAGTAAACGAGTATAAGTTTAGATGTTTTATATATTATTCCGTTCTTGAGTTATAAGAGAACATGTGGTGTGATGATGACGTCACTCTTTTGTTTTTACCACAAGTTGAGACTTTGCTATAGGATAGTAGGCCGCCGTTTTCCAGTAATTAACATAGATTTTTTAGCATTTTTTTCCTGCTCCTTCATGTCTTTTTGTTTTGTACAGATTGCCTCATTGCGCATGCTTTTTCTATATATTTCTTTAGTAGCCGAGTATAAGTTTTAGATTTTTATATCTTATGCCGTTTGTTAACTCCTAGATCTCAACCCTATTGATCATATATTTCTAATAAATAAGACCTTTCGATTTTTTCCACCTTGTCACCTGTGGACAGCTATCTATTTTCATCGGGTTAACCGTGATTTCTCCTAAAAATGGCCCCACCTTAAGCTCTGTTTCATGTATGTAGCAATACTTAAATAATTAATGTATGACCTATTGTGACATGCTTGTATACCGGATGGCCCCGGACTTTGTATCTGAGGCTTATGTACTGCTTTTAGAATGTAGGTTCCATATATCCACCTTCTTGTGTAAAGTAGGTTCCCTAAACTCTCAGATCTTGAGCATACATATGAGGAAAGCTCTCTAATAAAAATAATATCTTAATGTACTGACTACCTATGAATATTTCTGTTGATCATAAAAATAACTTACCTTAAACGCGCCTAAATAATAAACAATAATAATGAATGAGAAAATTACAATTGCTCATATACAGGGTGACTGGGAAATTTGTATCCGTAGACTTCAAGTTATGACGTACATCAATACTATAAGTATGTTTGTCATTAGTTGGTTGTCATCTCGCTGAGATGTTGTAAAAGGTTGACGATACGGCTTGTGCAACGCGTCTCTACATGGGACCAGTATCGACCCTAGTGTCTGTTAGACTTCCCTACAAAAGAAGCTGTCACTATAAGGGGTCAGATATATCAGCATCAGCATCCCAATTGTCGACCATCCGATTAGACAGAATACTATTTTTGCTTTTAAATTATTTTTCCTATTAAGTATATAGAGCTATAATTAATATAGACACCGCCTCCCCGAACCTCATTCGTTAATATATTAGCATACGTTTTTCCCACCTTTTCTCTAAAAGCCTGCGACTCCATCATCCTCAACCCGTAAGACCACCATATCTTATTCGCTATTCCACTATGCTGCTATCCGATTCGCTAAGTCGACATTTCTGATTTGTTAGGTATCCTTTGCTGCCTCGACCACGCCTTCTGATTTGTTAAGTCACCTCGATCAATAGGACGAGCTCAGACCTTCTGATTTGTTAAGTCACCTCGATCAATAGGACGAGCTCAGACCTTCTGATTAGCCATTAATCCTATACCTCTCGACCAATATTTTGTCCCCCGTTATTTAATACGTTAAATCCTACATCTAAAAATTAAATTTCTCTTAAACATTTATCCTGACTGAAAAATAATCACCTATGATACGAACATATTTTTTCTTATCATGCCATCCGACATCTGATTTGCTATACCACTATGCTATTATCTGATTCATCATTCTGATTTGCTGTGTCTCCATACCCCAATAGACCTCTATCTGATACACCATTAGCTATTACCGTTCACAACTAATAGGGAGAGCCTAAAGCAGATCACCATCTGATTTGCTATACCACTATGCTATTATCTGATTCACCATTCTGATTTGCCATGTCTCCATACCCCAATAGACCTCTCTATATGATACGCTGTCAACCATTTCCGTTCTCTACCAATAGATCGCTATTTGTTATAGCGCCATTACTTTCCCTCCACCACCTCTACACCATCTACCTATATTCAGATTTGTTAAGTCACCATTGCTGCCACGACCTAAAACCGGACCACCATCTTTGAAACGCCATACCTATGCATCTCAGCCAATAGAAACACTATCCCCCATTAATCCTACACCACACGACCAATAGATTCTCACGACCAATAGTACACCTCAGCCAATAGGATTCTGCGTTCCTGCAGCCAATAGAATCTCGACCAATAGTATCTCACGCTCCTCGATCATGTGCCCAAACACCTCGACCAATAATATCTCTTCGACCAGTAGGACCTTCCCCGAAGGCGGAGCTTAAAAAGTGGTGGGGGGTAAAATCAGACAAAAATGACCAGAATGAACCTCCATAAGAAATAACATGGGATTTTGAGCCCGAATGCCCATAGCTATACTACTATGGTCCGTTGGTCCGTTGGGTGGAGCCGCCTGAATATGTAATAGACGACTGGGCGACTGCAGATGGACGTTCAGCGGGCGATAGGGCTGCGTGGTGGAACAAATCTCCATGCCCCGGAATCGGCAGCAATGCCCACCTTACGCTGGCAAATCAATTAATCAGTTAACAGTTAACTCAATAATTAACTCAATTATTAACTTTGTATTTTTTTTTGTTTTCTATAAACTTAATTTATTAATTCAAAACCTAATTTAAAAAAATCTTAATCTCAAAAATAAACCTGTAAACAGAATGCATGCAATAACATAGAATAATACCTGGAATTAGAAAACGGCAACTGAAATTAATTACTAATAAAACATCAAATTAATATACAGGGCATACGAAACATTCTCTCAGATCTCTTTAACATTTTCAACTCGCTGTAAAAAGCTCTTTTACCGTGGTACAAATGACAATCATTTTAATATAGTATCTTACTGCAAGTTAGCGTACGTAAGCAAAACAAATAAAATAACTCACTAATATAGAATGTTGAAACGAGAACTGCCTATACGGAGCATTAATCCACCAACAGTCACATATCAACGCAATGAAAACTCTGGAAACTTAAAAGAAGCATGAACACTAAACGAAGCATCTCACAAACGCTTACACTTTCCAACCGATGACGAGACATGTCACAAACACCTACATTGCCTATCCTATATTCCTACCCCAAGCGTCACGTGGCTCTCGCTGCTGGCAACAAGCATGTCCCATGAAGCGTATGAAGCCGGTACAACGGTATGTAAAATTATCCAGATTGGATATCCGGAAGTGGCAGCAATGCCTACCTTACGCTGGCTAATCAGTCAATCTAATGTATGCGTCTTCGAAACTAAACTTAATTTGGGCCTTTCTTTTTGAAGCTTTTTGAAAATTGGTACCAATAGAAAGACTGTTGCCACAGTTATTCCTGTAGCATCGCTCTAAGGACCAGCTTGTAAAATGGTATCGGCAAGTCAGATGTAACATTTCTCTTCTCCAGGAACTGTTCTAGTAGAACAGAGGTTGTCATAAGAAACATGACTTGTGTATTATTCTGATTACCCCAATCATTAAAGATTTTGTGAAGTCTATGGCTTGTGACCCGTTCTCGATGATTTGTTCATATGAACGACATGGTCATTGGTCATGGCTTAGAGACACGCGGCTCGCCGCTAGATCTATTTCGAAAGAACTCAAACGTTCATTCCTGTGCAGTGGCGGGTCGTTTGATGTTTTATCTTTTGTATTAAGCACTTTCATTTTAGGTCTTTGTTCTCATTTTTTACTATATCTTCATAACCGTAGGGGGTTATGTAGATACTAGCTTAATCTGCATGGCCGTAGGGGACTGTGTGGATGCTAGTGTTAGAATGAGAATTTTCAAATAAGGAATTAGACAAATTCATTTTAGGATTTTAATTTGCTAGCATAACCAGAATTCAGGTTATCGAAAGAATGCAAACATGTTATTATTATTTTTACACATAGTTTTCCTTTAGTTCTCATAGATAGTTATTTTTTTCTGCTGTTTGCAAAATCCTATAAAGAATATGTTTCAATACAATTATAAGCAAACAAATAATAATTCACTTTTAAACATTTTGAGTTATTTAGTAAAGTTTGTACTTCTAAGAAATTTTTCATATAACTTTGATTATCTACTATGCTCTAAGGAACAGAATTAATAATAGGTGCGCTTTTTGTATCAATGCTACCACCGAAATACCAAACTTTGTCGTTATATTGCTCATCATTCTGATTCCAGTTTGCTACTTTTCATTCTGTCCCAGAAGATGGAAAGATCGGTAGCAAGTCGGAGAGGGGATGACGCGTTTGTACTGGATAGCTTAATATAGCTGATGTTCCGTCAATATTCTTTACACATGCTTTCTTATGTTTACTAATAGTAGAAAGATTTATTTATATACATGGATGTCTATACCATCATTGATTTTTTAACAAAATCTAAGATTCTTAGGAAATATGTCATTTCCTACATCAGTTGTGTCGTTTTAATGGTAAATGTCATTCTGGTAATTCTACTACCGCCGTGCCTGTCGTTGACCTACAAAACTCACCTAAGTTCTTTAGCTGATACAGATGTGTCAGGTAATTGTACGGTGGCTCCTGTATTAATAGACAAGTTATTGTCGCAATTATCTTTTGTTGTCTAGTGATGACAACAATGTACTGAAATCATGCACTCTGCGGGACAAAGATATATTACTGTTCCTCCTTTAAGAAAAAGTAGGTAACAAAAATTAGATTTTAGGTTTTATTGGGGCGACCATTTTTTTTAAATAATAACCTACTAATTTTCGTAGTTAGAAAATATATGAGGAAGACCTATTTTATATCTGTCACTTAATCTGTAGGCAAGTTTCAATTTAAACTTCAAAACTCATTTTATATTAATTGATTATTAATATTGTAATTGCGAAAATAAAATATCAGTCAGAATAACTACTTTAATGTGATACTGGACTAGATTATGACACGTGAAATTAACGGTGGGGAATTGTAAATTAATCCTCAAACAGACATGTAACTCGGGCATAATGCTAGAAGGGTATTAGCTACAAATGGCTCCATTATTGTTATCCTCACTAAACAGCTTATTCTACTCACGGTATGAATTTAACTATGGTATACGTGGATGATAATTACTTCTGAATGTTAGCGTTATTACATTTCACGCACAGATACGTATTGTGGATGTATACACATTTTTTTGTATTTCATAACAACTGACTCAACTGGAATTGAAAGTTTAGATTGAAACTTTCTGCTGACAAATTACCTTGTATAAAATAACGCGAATATGAGATTCGATGAAGAATACAGATAGCAAGATCGGCAATTTGCTTGTTGAGTAAAATTGGTGAGTCAAGAATAATTGGTAGTGTGCTGGTTTTCTCTATCTTCCATTACGCCTCTGAGACATGGATCGTTGGGAAATCGACACACAGTGGTCAATTTTCAAGTTCTAGGTGGACGAAATTCTACAAATTTGCAAATGAATAGAAAATATTCATTAGAAAAGCGGAAAAATATTGAGAAAAAATTACACACTAGATGGGTGGCTTTTGAGGGGGTTTTAAAAAATTATTTAGTTTTAAAATTCTGAAACTTTGTAGATACGATAATATTTTACCAGTGAATACACCAAAAATAGGAAAAAAAATTGTAAGGAGCAAGTGAATGGTTTTTAGGAAGGTTGAAAATTAAATATTATTTTAAAATTACGTAACATTTTGAATTAGATTTGTGAATCTAAGAAAAAAATGTAAAGTAAATGTAGTGAAAGAAATGTAAGCTCTTGAAGGATGGTTTCTGAAGGGGTGCAGTGGACTGTTTTAAATTTTTAGAACGAAATTATTTCAGTTATGTATTTTCTGTTGTTGATGCCAAATGGTTTACTTTATAATTTTAGGCTATTGCTGAAATAATATTAAGATATGTTGCAAATTTACTTTTAATATTGATTGCTCTAAGCAGAGAGATGTAAAAGTGGGAAATTGTAATTTTCTGGATATCTACAAATTCTTGACCCGGTGTAGTTTTATTCATCTTGATTTCAGTTTTATCGTTTTCAGAACTATAATTACCTATTATTACTTTATCATTTTATGAAAGGAAAGCTGATACAATCTGCTACTTTAATCATGATTTTACTTCTTAATTACTTATGCTATACTACCGAGAAGTCTCTTTGGGGTATGATTAATGAAATGTGACAAAGAGGAAAGAATAATAGGACTTAAATCAAGATGAGTAAAACTATACAGCTGCAAGAATTTGTAGATATTGAGAACATTTAAATTCCATACTTTTACATCTCTATACTTAGAGCAATTAATTTTAAGTACAAGTAAATTTACAACATATCTTAATATTATTTAAAGAACAACGTGAAATTATAAAGTAAACCATTTTGCATCAAAAGCAGAAAAAAGAAAATTGAAATAATTTCGTTCTCCTAGATATATAAAACCATAAAAACCATCCCCTTTGCTCCTTAGAATGTTTTTACTATTTTTTTGGGTATTCACGGGTACAATATTTTCGTATCTACAAAGTTTTTTAAATTCCCCTCAAGAACCACCCCTCTAGCGGCTATATTTCTCCAATATTTTACGCTTTTCTAGCGAATATTTTCTATTCCTTTGCAAATTTGTAGAATTTTGTGCGCCTGGAACTTGAAAGTTGACCTGTGCGACATATAGATTGATTCTTTGGAAATGTAGATCTGAAGACTTGCTACGAATTCCCTGGATAATCCGTCACACCAATAACTCGACTCTCCAAGGAATGAGACAAGTGGACAATATAGAACAATTGCTAGTCCAGATAAAACCAAATGGCAAGTAGCAAAAGGGACAACTTCCAAGATGATGACCTAATGTCACCAAAGAGCTGATGAGAAAGAGGTTTGGTAAGCTGTACGCTTGATGATGGCATAAGGCTGTCGTATGTACTATACAGCAGGAACAATCAACTAGATCATGCGTGAATCATAAAACGTTGTTTAGGATGTTATGAATAAGTAGACTTTAACCAACGCGTTTTGAATGAAGCTTGCTAGAAAACATTTAATTGTTTCGATGGAATTCTTAGTCGGAGTTTTAGTAAAATGTCTAATTTCATTTTTTTTATAGCTTAAGAGCCAGTTCGCAAAATCGACTATTTTGAATACCTGCTAACGATTGTGGTATACTGAGGAATATATTATGCTAATCACCGTAGGTTGGGGGTCACAAGTCCCCAATGTGGTCTGGTTTTGGGCCCGGGGCCATGGAATAAAAAATATTTTTCAACCGAATGCATACGACTACTACCTTGCGGCAAAACATTCGTTACAAGTATTTGAGACCATACACAAAAAGTTACAATTTTTCCATGGTCCAAAAAAAAGTTACAAGGCCATTTTAGACCCAGAATTAAGCAAAAATTGAAAATTACACAAAACTCTACACGTGTTTCGGCCTTTATCAAGAGTATAAGATAATACTAAATTTAAAATGTGTTCCTTACTTATTTATACCTAATGGAAGGTATAAATTATTCAAAGCTTTTAATCTATTTATTACACGCAACTAGTTATATGATTCCTATCCTATGTAAATATACTACAAATAAGTTCTTAATGTTAAATTATTTTTTCCAGAATATTATGACCCATAAATAATGCTTGATCATTAGTTACATTCTTATGCTTTTTGACAGCTTTCATGATCTCAAATTGTTCTAGTAAATCTAACATCTTTCCTTTATTTTCTGTATGGAGTAATTCGACTTCATTAAAATTAACAAAATGATTATTTTCTATGCAGTGTGTTGACATACCGGTGCTATGTATACCATTCGTTATTGATTTTTTATGTTCAGCGAGACGATTTTTTAATTTACGACCAGTTTGACCGATATATATAGCATCGCAGTCATTACATTTTAATTGATATACACCTGTTTTTCCTAATAAATCTCTTTTGTCTTTATTATTAACTAACGTTTTCCCTAGATTATTTTTATTAACAGAAATAGTTTTACATCCTAGTTTTTTCAGTTTATGACTAATTTTAAAATCGTCTCGCTGAACATAAAAAATCAATAACGAATGGTATACATAGCACCGGTATGTCAACACACTGCATAGAAAATAATCATTTTGTTAATTTTAATGAAGTCGAATTACTCCATACAGAAAATAAAGGAAAGAAGTTAGATTTACTAGAACAATTTGAGATCATGAAAGCTGTCAAAAAGCATAAAAATGTAACTAATGATCAAACATTATTTATGGGTCATAATATTCTAGAAAAAAAAAAAAAATTTAACATTAAGAACTTATTTGTAGTATATTTACATAGGATAGGAATCATATAACTAGTTGCATGTAATAAATAGATTAAAAGCTTTGAATAATTTATACCTTCCATTAGGTATAAATAAGTAAGGAACACATTTTAAATTTAGTATTATCTTGTACTCTTGATAAAGGCCTAATAAACCGAAACACGTGTAGAGTTTTAATAAAACTGTTTGAAACATTAAAAAGCATACTTTTCCTGTATATTTAAATTATTGAAGAATGTTTCACAAGGAACCAACCGTAGAATCAACCCAATGTATTAATTTTTTCATGGCCATATGTCTGTATTGTCTGTAAGAAGACACAAAAAATTATTACAGTTCGGTATTAAATTCTAGCAACAAAAAAGTAATGAATTTTGTATGCTTGGAAATTTGGGAAGATTTTATAAAAATCTGCAGAAACCTTCGTTTTATGTTACTATAGATGAGCAACTAATTGGGTTTAGAGGCCGATGTCCATTCAGAATGTATATCCCAAACAACCTGCAAAATATGGAATAAAAACTGTTTTATTTTGTGATGTTTCTACAAAAAATCTGATTGATGCGGTTAGAAAAATCTACCAATACTGATGGCATGTTGAAACCCTAACAAGAACAATCCGTGGCACAAATCGTAACATTACCATGGACAATTGGTTTTACAGTATACCACTAGGAGAAAAACTCATTGAGGCTCCTTATAAATTGACAATGGTTAGAACCTTGGCAAAAAATAAGCCGCAAATACCGGCTGAGCTTCTTGAAAATAGGAAAGATCGCCATAATTGAACTTCAATATTTGCATATAGAGATAATGGTTTCTTATAAGCCTAAACAAAATGAGAAGGCTATATACTTATATCTACGATGTTTCCTGATAGCACTCTTAATCCGAAGAACCAGAAGCCGGAGATTATTGAAACATATAACGGTTCCAAAGGAGCAGTCGATACATTTGATCAAATGATCCAAAATATGTGCTGTAATCGTAAAACAAAAAGGTGGCCTCTATGTTTTTTATAATATGCTGAACATGGCTTGTATAAATTCATACATGATTTACGTGCATAATGTAAGCTCACGTGAAGGTAAGCCTATGTCAAGGCAGCAATATATGCAGGATCTACATACAGGTCTTACACAACCCTGACAAACAAACTACCTACACAATAATTCCAATCATAGTAGACAACTAAAAAAAATTATTTCGAATATCTTAGGTAAAGAAGATTTACCAAGAGAAAGCATTGAAGAACAAAAGGGGTCAAGAAAATATTGCAGTATGTGTTCGTATATAAAAAAAAAACGGTGACAACCACTTGCTGCAATGGGTGTAAGAAACCTATATGTGACGAGCACCAAATTAAAATGTGTTCAAATTGTCAAAATTCATCTGTCAGTTACTCTAAAATAAATAAATAATAATTTTACAAATACTTCTTTTTATTTAAAACAGTTATATTAAAACTACCTTAAATACTAGGTATACGCCAGCTTTACGTATCGATACCAATAATAGTATACAAATAAGCGATACGTATAAGTACCTAGGGCATAAAAAGTCCCTAAATCAAATTTTCGATTAGAGGTCCTGGCCACGTTTTCGAGCATATTGCGGCCATTCCTCACAGACAAGCTACGACTTTGTGAGTTTCTTGTTTATTTGATTGTAATATATGTCCACATGTATGGTATACTACATTATGTACCCACTTGAATCCAAATAAACTACATTATTATTATTATTGAAGTATCCCAGCTGTAGTTATTCATTGCCGACTGGAACACGCGATGTTGCAATTCTTACTCCCTATACCTAGCCCATTACTGCATTCACGGTATCATATTTTACGTATCACGAACCTATCGTGCTATTTTTAAATTCTGAAGAAACAGAAATAGAATAATAGTTATTATTTTCATGGAATATAAAATAATGTTTCATTTATTTTCATAACACCTTACTATTATAAGTTATAAAATATTATATAATTTTCACATAGAAGTTTCATTTCAATCTCGTAAGTTTTCATACACTAATTATTTATTCTATTTAACACGTAACTATCTAAGAAATGTTAATGAACCCTGTGAAATGATCCATTTTAAAAATATCAAATTATTAAGAAAATTCGATTTAGACCAAAATTCCCATGAAAAAACCGACTTTGAAACATTATCACTTTACAAAAGACCCATAACCGCCTTTGGCATCGTCTTTCATCGAAATCTGCATAAACAATTATTTTACTAAAAATGTCCAAAAAAATGACACAAATTTTTCATCTCGAGGACGACGATCAATCGTCTTTGGGCTCCGTCGTTCGAAAAATAAATATTGTTCGAAAGTATCAAAAATTTTCAGATGCACGAGGCGGAAAACCCGACAAATTTTTTCGAAAGTATCACGAATTTATTTTTTTGAGAGTACTACGAATTTCGTTTTTCGAAAGTACCACGAAGAGAATTGCACATGGCGGAATTCTCAGTCAGGATGTAACAAGTAGCTATTTTAAATGTCAAAATTTAAGAAAAAATCAATGGGACGGTTTTTCAAATAAAACCAAAATCCACATTTAATTATTCTGCAAGTGGTAAATAATACTCCATGTCCAAGCCATAAGAACGTCTATCAAAAATAACCAAAAAATTCAAAGTCGGAGATTCGATTCCGACGGACGCAAAATATCCTTAAACCAGGCCCAGGTGGAAATCGCTATAGTAGTCGCTCGAATGCGAGTCGACGGAAAAAAGGTATATTTGGGTTCAATGCCGTTAGTACGTTTTTTCAAGCAGGAAAACCATTGAATTCATATAGATAGCTTATTGAAGCATCCTGACAAAGATTACAAGCAATTCGAAAATTTAAGTGCAAAATTAAAAGTGAATAATTTTCAAAAAGTTCGGCATACATCTTACAATCATAACTAACTGGGAGTCTGAATCTTTTTGTGCAGTCGATTGTTATAGTTCTCTCGACGCTGGATGAGTTACGATCCGACGGGACGTAACGTCTTGCCAAGTAGTAGTGCTCTGATGTTTGCCTTATATACTAAGTTGGATGCTAGTGTTATAATGAGAATGTCAAATAAGAAATTGGACAAATTTATTTTAGGATTTTAATTTGCTAGCATAACCAGAAGTCAGGTTGTCGAAAGAATGCAAAGATTTCATTAATATTCTTACATATAGTTTTTCTTTTAGTTCGCATAGATACGTTTTTCTGCTGTTTGCAAAATCCTATAAAGAATGTTTCGTGTCATTATATACACTAGTTGTATATTGACTATTTATATTATTTATATTTTATGAAATGATTTCAATAAATGAAAATATATTTTGAATTTGATTTCTTATCGATCCACTAATTATAAGATTGACGACCAGCGTGCGATTCTCTGTCGTGAGTCGGATAACTACTTACTACGTGTCACCTCTGATCCCGTCAATATTTGTGTAGCGATCCGAGTACTCATGGAATCTATCGACGGTCTTAATTATTAAGAAGTGTCTCTGAAAAAGTGCTAGTTATAAGACAAATTCAGTAGAAGTGCACCGCTCGACATCAGATTACGACGGAGAGAGTAGATTATAGCAATCACAGTCAATAATTTTCTTTATTTTCGTTTTGGGGAGTCTCAAAGGTAACTGGAATCCCCCTTGTGACTAGAGTTGTTAGATGCCCTGGCGAAGGCACGACTACGGCCCATTTAATATACAGTTCTTGTGTGTCCTTCAGACGCGCGATACTAAGATCATCTACAATATCATACCATTTAAAATATTAAGGTGGCCACTCCCTAGAAAGAGACATCCGATAGGGAAATATTTATTATTTTTGGCCATAACTTTTTTTTTCTTAGTACGTATATTTAAAAAAACTATAGTACTTAAGTAGAGCCATAGCAAGACTACTACTATGAATTTTCACTCAATAATTTTTGCAAAATAGATTTAAATTTAAAAATTATGTTAATTTTCCTATTTCGTAGTTTTAAATTGAGCTATTTCCCAAACCACTGAAATTATTGACTGAAAATTCATAGTAATAGTCTTATTATAGTTCTGCTTAGGTACTCTTATGTTTTTTTTAAATATATGTACTAAGAAAAAAAGGTATGGGCAAAAATAATAAATATTTTCCTATCGAATGTCTCTGTCACCTTAAGTTACGCGAATGCCATTCTGAATAGTTTATAACAAACTTGATATTTTCCTTTACAAGCAATATTCGTAAAGAGAATAATTTCCACTGTTGAAATAATTCAAACAAATCCCAATTCAAATGTCAATAATCATTTCAGTTTCAGATAGCTAATGGCTTTGGGGAAATATCGGCGATTATTTTCAAAATAGCTATCATTAGTAATATTTTAAAATTAAATTTAGACCTTGGCCTAGGTCAAGAAATTAGAAATATAGAAATTAAGTTTAACTATTTGAGAACGCGCAAAATTATTATTAGTCATTGCTAAATCTAGTTCTATAACTCTTCTAAGGAGATAAACATATTGCAGTGATACATATGGCGACAAAATATTTATTATATTTGAATTGTAAATGTCCAACGATGAAATGATTATAGAGCATAAAATAAATTGACTTATAGTTCTTATGCCAAAATACTTCCAATAGGTATGAAATGTGTTATAAATACTAATTTTTTAAAATTTTATGTAATTTCATAACAAAACTTGAAAGCTGTTTAAAATGGATATTATTTTAATTACATTACATGAATTAAGATGAAAATATGCTATTATTTTCAAAAATAACCAGCAATAATTATTAATAAACTTCGTGAATAACATATGGCTTATTACAGCCACTGTATGAAAAATCCTGTTGGTTAATAATTGACAGAGATTCTGATAATAGCAACTTAAATATATTTCGAAAATAAATTAAGTGCTCTGATACATAAAACTAAAGTTATTATTATAGAAATGAAATAAATAAAAATAAAAAATCAGCAGATTCAGAATGTCTTTGGAAAATTAATACAAAACATAACAAGAAATGAATCAAAGTCTGTAATCTCATAGTCTACAAAAAATAGAGATGACAATGTGCTAACTCAAACCAAACCGTAGTTAATGAATTTGTAGATACTTTTACGGAAATGGTAAAAACTTTAACTCATTATATAATAAATAAATCATTTTAGAAAATTGAAGAAACACGCTTTAAAAACCAGTTGAAAAACTTATCTGTCTTATTGATGCCGCCATTTCAAATTTTTGAGTTTCGATGACGTATTAGTAATTTGGGGCCTCCATAATCCCCTAGTGGAATTGGATAATAAATGACAATAATCTGTCCACTATCTTGAAAACGCCATCTTCGATTTTTTACGCGTGAATCTGACATACACGTGCAAAATTTCAAACCAATACGACTTCTGGGAGTGGTGAAAATTGAGTTACAAAATTTTCTTACATACAAAGTTACAGGTCAAATAATATCGTGTTAAAAAAGACCCAAACCTTTCTCCTCAAAGATTCCAAGCAAGAGGGTTTTTTTTGCTTCCAGCACACGAAATTGAGATAAAAAATATAATTTGCAAACTAAGAAGTACTAAATCTATAGGAGCAGATCAAATTAAAGTAGAAACTTTAACAGTATTAACTACAGTACTCACCTAAATGAATTTTAACAATAGTGTGAGAAATGAATGATCATACCCTTTGTTTCTACTTTTTATGTTTTATGTTCACTAATTTAAGACTTAATTGTGACAACTCGGCTAATGTTACATAAAAGAGGCAAACGATTTTTGAGGAAAAGTAGTTTAAATGAAAAAATGTAAATTAAAGAGTAATTATCCAGCATTCCTGTTATGGATAAACTTAATTTTGGTTAGTACTGTACAAGAATATATAATGTAAAACCGTGGCCGTAACTTTTACCTAAAATATTTCCCAGATAATTAGTAAAAACTTACACCTAGGTACCATCTTTAGAGGGGCGTAGCTCCCACAGGAAACGTTTCCGGACACATAGGATGTCTTATTATTTTTACACGTAGAATAATCAATTAAAGGGAATGCAAACATTTTGGGATGTTATAGGAAATTTTCTGTTGAATTACAACATAAAAGAATGTGAATGTAATAGTTTTTAATTTAAATTATTAATTGATTTATTTACCCACCAACTTTGTTAGAAGGCGGCAGACTTTTAGCTAATTCTAACGTACTATCCGAATTTCAATAGAATCGGACTTTTCTTTCTTAAGTCATCGTGCTTTAAAAAAAACGTGACGGATGGACGCACGGACAGACAGACGGGGTATTTTAATAGTTGTTTAATATTCAACTACGAATACTATGATGTGATTTTTTTGTCTACAAGGGATATTTACTGTTTTTAGAAATGTAGCGGTTAAATGCAATACACTTTTTCTTTTCATATTTGTGAAAAGTATAATAAGGAATGAGGTTATTGTCGACTGGGGTGTTGCTCAGATGTTTCTTAAAGTTGACAGATACGTCCCTAGAGACACGACATGGAACATTCATTGCCTTAAAGCAGTATTGGCAAGTGGTTCAAAAACGGTGTTTTATATTATCATGGATAGAAACGAACAGCAATTTTCTTAAAACTTCAGTGTTCACACTTTCTAACTATAGTACTTAGAAACTTTGCCTAATCGTATTTTGTTTAAAGCACCGTGTTCTCGTTGTACATTAAAGAGGTTGCCTAGTCTCTAATTAGGGCAATTTTGTTCTTGGATATTTAGAACAAAACTTTGTTAAATATACTGTACGTTGCTTCTCAATATGTTTCGATTAGAAGAAACTAATTATGGCTGGTATCGTCAACACTGAACCTTTTTAAATGTAGTTGGTGTACTACTTCCACATTCACGAAGTGGAGTGGAAGTATAGTAATCATAAAGAAAATGTCCATTTTTACTTCTACATTCACGTACTATTGGAAGTATATAGTAGTCATAAAAAAAATTGCAAAAATTTTTGTTGTTGAAATAGGCTTAAAATATCATGAAAAGCCGAGATTTTAAATTTGAGCGAAAAAAAAATGTATGTCTATCGGTCTGTCTGTCGGTCGGTGTCTGTAACTTTTTTTTGCGCACATTTTTTTTGGAACGGCTTAAGACAGTGACTTGAAATTTGACACACATATGTATTATAACGACATCTGGAACGAGATTATATTTTGAGATGATTCAGTTGAAGGGTTGGTGGTTAAATATGGGAAAATAAGTAAAGCGAACTGAGAAGAGTACATAAACTTGGGATTTGTTGTATATACAGGGTGATTCGTGAGGAGAGGGTCGTACTTTACTAAAAGATAGAAAACATTGAGGTGATCTGAAATCCCCAAACAGTAATGGCTAAAGCGGCCCCGTTTTCGAAACACAGAATGTTTTATATTTTTTGGAGGAATATTCTTTTCGCCATATATCTGTAATGAGTAAGCGGAATCCAATGAAATTTTGTATTATGATTACAGTAGTCATTCACCATCTAATGTCTGGGATATTAATAAAGTGTCAGGGCCGGACCCAGAATAAAAATATTTTTAAGTTATTCCTAGAAAATAACACTATACTGTTCTTAAAATATTTGACATTAAAATATTAATTTACACCTAGAAAGATACAACATCCCAAAAAAATATTTTTTGGCATCATTTCATTGTTTAAATAAAAAAATTAAATTGTTGAGGGTTCAATTTTTTTTTCTGATAAAAAAGTTCTGAAAGAGGGTTGATTGACCTTGAACATGAGCCCGGCCCGAAGTCCCTAACCCTTTCTCTTAACTTACTGTAACTAACTTTGAGTTCTCCTCCTTTTAATTATCAGATCGCAATCTAGCCGGGCTCAAATCAAAGAGAAAATAATTCCGTATCCGATGGCGAAAAAATTTCTTCCCCCACCGCTTTCCTTCCTGGTGAAAAAGGGCTTCTTCTAAAAAAAATGGTTTGCCGCAACCATTTGTTTATTTATGCCGAAAATTATAAACGAATGATAAAACCTTGAAATAGCAACATTAATACACAATGTCGCGTTTGCTGGGCGATATGTGGCTAAAATTGTGAAAGTTAGAGCAGTTTTAATTTGATTTTCGTTTTACCCCTCCCCCACCCCTCTTAATCAACCTATCGAGTTGAAATTTGAACACAGTACCTAAAGAGGATGAATCTACTGGGAAAAAAATAGCAAGTCGCTAAGTCACTTTCTTCCCCGCAAAAAACGCGAGAACGGCTCTCGGTACGTTCTCGCCACAGCGAAAAATCAGTATACAAAACGGGACATTCAAATTGCAATATCTCGAGAACCGTTGAACCGATTTCGACGAATCAAAAATTCAGTATCTGCACATTTGCGAGCCCTCTATTTTCGCTCTATACACTTTTTCGATCCGAATCAAACTAAGCGAGTTATGTCCGAGAAACTGATTTCCCGTATCTTTACATGTAAATTTGCCCCACCCCACCATTCGTGAGTTACCCACACTAGTCGCCACAAGTTTCGGGAGGTCCGACTTTATAATATCACAAAAAAAAGTAAAAAAAAAAACGTTCTCACTTTGAAATCCAGATCGACCCCACTATTTAGCTTTTAGTAAAAACGATGTTTCTACAAGTTGAGGTACAGATGGCGCTGCGATGCAAACATATTTTTCGATCTCGAAAACCTTGTGGTGAAACATTACATTGTAAGCAGCTTTTGCAAAAAAAAAGAAAACTATCTTGAAATCGCCGGTTTTCGAATTTGAAGTTCAATACCATTTTCTTCAGTAACAAAAATCGCTATAATGTCTTTAATATTAATTGAGCTCAAATTATCTGCACGATTGTGTCACTATCTTTGTTATCACCAATTGCTGACATTTGAAAAAATACTAGAAATAATAGTGTATCAAATTTTCCATGACATAATAAATAATCTAATTTCCGATCAAATGAGAAATTGAAACTATCTAAACTAGACTTTTTACTATGAAAAATGCTCCGAATGACTTTAACATTTATTTTAGAAAAGTTATGGAATTTCTGTTTCTTATTAAACTTATACTGAAGTTCAAATATCGCAAAAACCAATGAAACTCGAAAATTAATCGATAGTAAAAGTTGCTACTTGAAAGGCAGAGGGGTGGGTAGACGACTCCCATCAATTGGAGGGAAAGTACCGCCTAAAGAGGATGAAACTTGAGGGGCGGTAGTGGTGTGTAGATGAATATGACCCTAATCATCCTTGACCGCTTCGCAACCGGATCCTCTCGAAAAAGCGCGAAACAAATCGAACGAGTCCGGTATCATCTTTAGGGGGTAGTTTTCCCTGGTGCTTGAGGGTAGGCGGATGAGTACTGAGTCCAATTCATCAATTTCAACCAGCTCCCGGTCCGGTTTCCTAGAAAAATCCCTAGATAAATCAGCCTAGATCGATGTCTACCTCATGGGGGTGGTTTCCATCCCATTCATATCACTAACCTTCCCACCTTATCGTCCTCTTAACCAACAACACCTTTTCTTTCCGCCTTAATACCCGCCTTCTCCCGCTATACCCCGAAAACCCCATATGGTGGTAGTGTTTGGCCAATAGAGGGTGAAGGCATAACTTCTCGACCCCTGGATCCATCGCAATCCATTCTCCGCCCAGAAAACGGGGGAGGAAACGTTTTTTCGACTTATCCGCTAATTTGCCTGGAGTAAAAGTAATCTAAGAATCTAGAGTAATGAACGAATAAACGTGCGCTTGTCTTCTTTTAAATTTTCTGATACGGCTTGGAAATGAACATCAACGCAAAGTGTCATTAATCCACCAATTTATTTTATACATTTTTATCGACTGATAAGACTTAGACTAATATATCAGAAAGATAACCGAAGCCGCAGTTTTTACTGTAAATTTAGAATCGTTCATTAATTACTTTCTTCTATTCACTATTCCCAGTCTTCCAAGTAAGATAACTTCGTTATTATTTTGAGTTTACGAAACTAATAGTTCCAATTAATCTGCTCCCTCTTATTCCGAAATTAGATTATCCGACATACGTGACCTAAATGTTAACTTGGTGTAAAGTTTTATTTTATCAGACCTTGAAATTATATCATAAAGCCAAACTGAAGCTTCATTTAGGAAGTTTGAGACGCTCTAATAAACATCAAATTTGATCCCTTATTATTTGGTAAAGCGTTATACGGATCCCGTTTACTGAGAATAAGTTTCACTTATAACAAGCGAATTTTAAATTGAATTTGTTGTTAAAATAAGTGAAAAAGTATTGTAGTCCGCAAAATCAGTACTTATGCTTTTAAAAATACAAATCTTCAAAATTTTAACAATTCAGATTGTAATTTTAAACAAGTAAAGGTCGAAACCAGGCGCGGCCAACTGCCTATTTAGTTAACATATTTCACTAATATGGCCCGAATCTCTTTTACGTGGTGCCACTGAGATTAAAGACATCATCCTTTTTATTTTTATTATTCCAATAAACATGCGCAGACGACGACGCCGACGTCCGACTACAAGTACTGTCAAACGTTTCAAGTTAATCTTAATTCGAAATCTGGGGCCTCCAAATTAGAATTACTACATTTTTTTATTCTAACATAGACCGAATGCAAAATTAATAGTTATTTTTGCCTAAAAGGGCAAAGTAAGTAGGTAATAAGAAATGAAGGAAAGTGCAAAATAATTGCTTATATGGCGCTACCAATTTTATACATTGTTATTCCGCGAAAAAAGTAGAAAACACGGTTAGAAATACAATAAAAATAAAGAAGCAACCAGAAAAGTACAGTATAAGAACAGTATAACAACATTTATTATTCATTAAAGTAAGCAATTTACATCAGGCAGTTAGTCCAGCCTATTTAGACAGAAAACAGTACTTAAAGTTTTTGAAAAAATGCATGAATCGAAGATTTTTGCCCAAAGCGGAAGAGGGACGTGGGTAAAACCTAAAACAAAAAACTCGGGCGTCTACTTGCTGGCTTCCGGTCGCCATCTTGGAAAATAAGAATGAGGTTGTATCTCCGTTTCTGTTCATCTTTTCGGAAAATTCATAAGAGCTGGAGTTAGAGTTATAGAAAATCATTATTTCTTTCATTTTTAATTTAACTTCTTTTTCGCAGCATTGATATTGTAAAAGTTACAGCTATTTGAAAAGAAATTTTTTTTCTTATCAATTTTTCAACTACTAAATGAAACTTCCGGGTGTAAAACTCTAAATAAAAATTACAGTAAACGTAATTATCTTTAATTTAAATGCTCAACGAAGTTTCTGTGATTAATAGTTTTAAAGCTGCGGACGCGCGAATTATGCCCCGCAGATTTTATTCTGCAACGAAATGTTTTATATTTCATTGCATTACGTCACATTATTTATATTATACATATATGCACTATATTATTCATTGTGAGTATATTATACTTTGCACATAATTATTAAAGTTCAAACTTGTATTTCACGGTTTCTATAAGTGAATTGTTGAGTTGTAATTATGTATACCACTTATCTCATTAAATACAGTTGTTATGCGTAGAAAATACACAAGGTTGTCTAATAGAATAATAATAATAATAATAATAATAATAATAATAATAATTTATTAAACCCTTCTTTGCCAATTACAATGAAATGGATTAGGTACATCAAATGTGGGCTAAGTCCACGGTTAATACATAGTAAGTAAGTAAGTAAGTAAGTAAGTATTTATTGATGCATTATACAAAAAGTATTTACACAAGTCAAAAATACAAAAATAAAAAAAAAGTATATATAAGTATAGTATATAAACAATAACACAATAAAACATCAATAGTATATGAACATTGACAGACAAATAAATGTAAAGTCATATATAAATATATTAATAAAATATGGTAAGTATAGCAATTAAGTATACGACAAATGATACACAAACAAACAGACAAGATATTACAATACATTGGTGAAATGAATATTTAAGTGAATATTTTACCTTAAAATGGTTTAAGATAAACCATTCAGTCAACCCTACCTGTTTTTAGCACAATGTAATTCAAATTCGCTAAGGTTGTAGAAGCAGTTTTCAATTAGTAGGGATTTAAGAGAGTTTTTAAACTTCAGCAATGGGCATAGCTTTCTAACTTTTTCAGGTAGCATGTTAAAGAAATTGGATCCCACATAATCAGGAGATTTCTTGTAGAATGTATGCGTAAACTTTTCAACATGTATGTGGTCCTTCATGCGTGTTGTATATGAATGAAGGTCACTATTTTTCAAGTAGTCATCTAAATTTTAATAAATATGCTGTAATAATTTGAATATATACACCCCCGTAAGAGTTAAAATTTTATTATTTTTAAATGTATCCCTACATGATTCACGAAAACGATAAACCAAATATAAGGCGAATAGTATAACAAATGTTATTTCATAGTAATATTAAGTTTCTTAAATCACACAGTTTGTTGAATTCATCCAAAATATATACATTAGTAGAAATAGTTCAGGGTTCTATATAATAAATTCAAAGATTTTTTATAATGTAGCAGCGTTGAAAATTTATTAAAAAGACCAGAAATGCAAAAAAAAAAATTTTTTCAAATGTTTTTGTTAGTATCTCTGTTAACTGCAAGGCTCATCAATTGTCAGTGATAATCACGACATCGGCGTTGCTCTCCTCCTTTTGTTCTTGTTCATCTAATTCTTCGTCAGATTCTTCGCCCGATTCTTCGCCCGATGCAAGAAGTTGGATTTTTGACAGATTCTTACGAACGAAATGAAGCGTCAGTCACAACCTCAGCAGTTACTGTTGTTTTATTACGGGAATGTCGAACATGCACCGCCAAGGAATGCAATGGAGGACAATATGGGCTCGAATGCGCGCAGCGGTTGGGCATGTGAGACCATAATTATGCGTAGGACTGACTTTGCGGATCTACAACTTTAGACTAATTAGCCACAGAAACTTCCTTGAGCATTTAAATTAAAGATAATTATGTCTTCTATAATTTTTGTTTAAAGTTTCGTTTAGTAGTTACAAAATTAACAAGCTAACCATTATACTCTTCACCTACTTACTGCATTTTTTATATAATTGTTGCACATTCTATAGGATACTCTTCGCAGTTTTTTTGTAAATAGTATCAGTTTTAGACATATTTAGTTTAATTGCAAAACATTAATTTTTTTATTTCAAAAATTAATTTTTGTTTACTGATAGATTTTGTTCAAAAACAGTAGGGTTCTTCCTCTAGCTAACAGTAACTTACTCTCAAATTCTCAATACAATCGAACTTTATCGTGCTTACAAGAAATGTGACGGACAGACAGACGGACAGACAGATGAACAGACAGACGGACAGGTGAATTTTTGAAATTTGTTCAGAATACGATCACCAACACAATGATATGAATACTTTTTCTCTACGTGTAATATTACAGGTTTTAGAAATGTGCCGATCGAATGCAATATACTTTTCGTTTTGTATTTGTGAAGAGTACCTATAATAAAAAAAATACATTTTTAAGCAGTAGTAACTTTTACAATATCAATCCTACGAGAGAAAAAATTATTTTCTACAATTCCCGTTCTTATAAATTTTCCGAAAAAACGAACAGGAACGGAGATACAATGTCACTCGCGTTTTCCAAGATGGCGACCGGAAGCCAGCAGGTACAGTCCAGAGTTTTTAGTTCTAGACTCTGCCCATGTCCCTTTTCACTTTGGGCGAAAATCTCGATTCGTGCATTTTTTCAAAAATGTCATTCTAAATATACTAGACTAAGTATATAAATTTACAAATTGAGGGAATCCTTCATTCTCAATTCCTTGCAGGAAACAGATAAAATACGTTAACTTTGACCCACACTTATAGTCGGGCAGGTAGGAAGTGCAACCTTGCATTTAGGTATGTCTATTATTTTTGTGCGGATTATTGGTTATTAGCGAGTATTTTCAATTTTGATGAATGCCACCTTGGCAACTTTGAGGAAAATTCTTTATTCGTATGTAAGTAGGTAATTTGAGAACAATTCTTAAACCACATCTTCTTGCTGCGAGATGAAGGCATAATGTTAACGAAATTGAGTAAAACACTACTATGTTTTTTACCACTATATTTGCACAAAAACGTGACTGCAGTTTCAACCCTTTTTAGGTCATTTTCAAACAATGATTCAACTAAGAATTCTTAGGTCATTTTCAAACAATGATTCAACTAAGAATTCTTAGTTGAATCATTGTTTGAAAATGACCTAAAAAGGGTTGAAACTGCAGTCATGTTTTTGTGCAAATATAGTGGTAAAAAACAGTAGTGTTTTACTCAATTTCGTTATTGTTATGGATTACCACAGAGTAACGGCTTCCTCAATCAATTTCCTGAAAGAAGGCATAATGTGTGTACTAATGTATCTGAATACACACAAACACAAGTTTACATAATTATTTTTAAGTAGTTCATTCTGCTTTGCTTGTTAATTATGGAAAATTAGGAAGTCATCCAAAATTGCATTTGTTAACGAAATAATTTATTCCTGTTTGTGGGCAAAATTAGTAACAGTTAAACATGGACCAGAAAGCTTCAATATATAGAGCTGTAAACTAGTGCGATTGTGAAGTATTGATTGTATTTGATGAGTATGCTAATGAACCTATCAATATCTATGAAGGCAAATGGAATATCAAAAATGTTTTATATTTAATGCATCAGTTGAAAACTGATATTGCATTGCTAACACGGGATGTGGTAATCCATAATATACACAATAACCAGCTTATATTATCGGCTTTAGCAAAAAGTAAAGCCGTAGTTGGGAATGGCAAAAAAGAAATAAGATGTACTAAAGAAAGTTTAAGAGGTTTAGTGCGAATTAATAAGAGCATGCTAATAAAATTTAATAACAGAATTGTGCAGCACCTTCTGATAATAAATACAAGTATAGTCCATTGAAATGTTACAAAATTATAGCCAAACCTTGCATTTTGGACAGGACAAGTTTTTTTTTTTTTAATGTGTAGAGCGAGGTGTAGAGAGAGTCAGTGTGAGTACAAAATTCGATTTTTGGGGTTGAAAGCCCCCTCATTTGGCCGCCATTTTGGAAAGGGAGGTGTAAGCAATTTTTCCACGATATCTTGAGAATTGCGAATTTTTAAACTTTAATATTATCAATCTCGTCGCCAGTGAGTTCTCATATTGAAGATATGAGAACTCACAAAATCTACAGTAGTATTGCAATTATGGTAACTCTACTGGATACGCTTTTTTAAGTCTTTAAATTTTTGACATCAGATTCAGTACCGGCCACTTCGAAAGTACCTAACTACCAATTTTAATGAAGTTCCGACAAAATTACGTCAACGCATACAATTTGAGTATTTTATAGAAACCGTTTAAGTTATTCCAGAGAAAGTGGTTGAACAAACCTACAAAAACATACATACGGGTCGAATTCAGAACCCTTCTTCTTTATAATATTTTTTCAAATCTTTTAATAATTCATAGTCAGCGTCTACTTTGGTCTTCTATTATCAAAGTAATGAAATATATGACATTCTTCGTCATTGATATAAAGCAAACCTCATTACAGTTTGAATAAAACAAAAACAAACAGCAATGAATAAGTCGCAACATAATATTCAAGCTCCATTGTAAGGTTCATTGTATTACAATATGAATAGTACATACAGAAAGTGTGAGAAAACTAATTTGAATTAGAAATAATATGATGGAAAATTATTTGACAGAAAACGGAATTGAATCTGTTGAATGAGTATCTAAACCAATTTCTGGTTATGATGGACAAACAGTCTGCAAGACAGATGTTCTTAATATATTATTAATGGCATTGAAATCCTTGTACTAACGCCCGTAAGATATTACCGAGTTAAGACCACCCCTCTTGCGTGCAGAACTGTCATTAATAATCCAAGTTATAACAGAAAAAATATTGGTTGTAGGAAAATTGCAAAATTGAAAGTTTCAAATCGTTTGGTAAACATTGAAAAGGCGGCTTTGTAGTGTACATAAATTAAAGAGCAATCCAAATATTTGCATAGTTTAGTTTACTAAAAGATAATAGAAACCATTATTTATTACTTCAAATTGAAAATACATAAAAAGAATGCTTGAGAAATTTTATTATTTTCTAATTAAATTGTACCTATACAAAACATAGTTTTAAATAACTTTTTGCTTAATATCATAATGACATACTTTTCTTCATCCAAAAATGTACTTACTTCACTGTTCTCGGAGGATCTATATAAGCCAATGTAGAAGGAAGCAATTTTTTATTTGTTAGAAATAATTATTTTCAACTTAACTGAACGTCTCAATGAAATATTTTTTATTTGTTACATAGTAAAGTTAATTAAGCTGAAAAACGGCAAAACCTTGAAATTCTCATCCAGTTAATGAATTGATCTGAAACTTTCTGTGATGGCTCTTAAAGTAGAATGGTAGAAAGAATATTAAGAATTAGTAACAGAAACTGACCGTACTTTTTTTGTAGCCGTTAATTACAAATATGACATTTAAAGTTATGCAAATAAAATGGCGATTTCAAAGTGGCCATTTCCAGAGGTAGAAATGTGTTTGACTTTAACTACAAAGTTCAACTTAGTTCTGCTATTAAAATTTTTATATTTCTAAACTGTCACAATTCAGTTTTTCAAATGGAATACCCTGTATGTTTTTACTTAAAATGTTTCAGCAATCAATCACTTACACGATGAAATCAATAGTGATAACTATTTTCCTACATGAATGTTCCACAGTTGTCGAAAAAGCGTGGTCGCTATGAGGTATAAAATTAAAAATCGTTAATTTTAAAACATCTATTTAAAAAAAAACACATTTTTTGTTATACTTTTAGCGCGTCAAAAATCGAGAAATCGGCGATTTATCAATTTTTAAAAATTCATAACATTGAAAATATCAACTTTACGCAAAAAAGTTATTGAATATTTCTTGTTGGAAATCGGGCAAAATTTATCAAAGATATTTGTTTGATTGAAAAAAACTAATATATCCTTTTGTTATAAACAATATCAGATCAGGTTACCATCTGTTACTATGGATTCTCATAATCCGTAGTGCCTCCTGAACTGATTCCAGCGAAAAGCTTTGTTCGAAATGTATTCGACACACATGCGCCCATACCACCTACTCTACCTGCTATTACTTCAACCCCAAGTCTATCCTCTATCCGTATCCGGTTTTACAACAGTTACTTTTCTGAAATCGGTTAAGAATGCCTACTTTCTCGGCGCAATTTCAGACCCCAAAATACCCTATTCTAGTATTTTAGTCCGTTGCTAAGCAACCATGAGAAAATAGTTTTTAATTCCGTTGCTAAGCAACCATAAAAAAACAGTACGGGAAAGTTTTTTCTGTCCTAGGCTGGGAAAGTAGGTAACTTTCCCACATCGGCTTAATGTTATGCATTTATAAAAATCCCTTAATTTATAGTAATATTGATTGCGATATCAGAAAAAATAGTATGGGTACCTCGTAGTAAAAGCACATTCCCGGACTTCAATGCTTGTTTCAACAATTTACATCGTCGTCTGGGAATGTTATGCTTTTACTACTAGATACACAATATACTGTTTTATGCCAAGGCTGCGAAATTCAATTTTACGTGCCGAGAGAAAAATGATATATGTCGGATACCACGGGGGCACGTTTAGGGTTAGACCGCTTGGACATGTTAGCAAGTACGACACTGGTATTTCACTTAATACAAAATTTAATAATAAAGTCTAATTGTCCACACGAATAATACAAGTAATCAAAACAGTCTCAACACCATCGGATAAATCTAATAAAACAAAGGAACTAACGATCCGCTACCCGCTAGCCCGCGATAATCAAATCTTAACTCTTTCACAGGTAATCATAGAATGCCTTTTTGTTCCCCGGACTAGCCGATCTGTTTCGTTCGCTTAACATAAGCGTGTTTCCATGCCCATATAAGGAAATGCAACTGTTATTGGTTGGGGTAGGTAAGTCAACCACAATGTTCATATTAACAAAAATAATAAACAGTCACAAGTACTAGTGCTGAATTCCTAAGAATCACAGGTGGACAGAAATTATTTTCGGTGGCGCCGACATATATCTATTATATTAAAAGATAATCTCGAGGACGCTAAATAATTTCGCGGCCATGGTATAAATACTATTTTTTGTGCAACCGGTAGTCAATGGTGAAAATGACACCACCGTTTATGTTATTTTTAATTTTGGTGGTGGCATGTCACAGCGTTTGTATGGAAATGGTATATTCTGTATGTATACAAAACATTTTGACAGTTCTTGAAAAATCGTGAAAATGTCAGACAGCGATAATGATGTTTCAATTTCTTGCACTCCTCCAGGCCTAAATGGTAGCGTAAATTCGACGCTTTCTGTTTTAATACCTGAAAAATCTAAACGGCAATACGAAAACTGTTACAATATCTTACTAATTACTAAAAAAAAAAAATAACAATTTTTGGTTGTCATATTTTAAAAATGTCATTTTGAAGTGACTTAAACATGAATTATGAAAGTAACGTTTAGTTTTTCGGCCGTTACTAAGAGTAACGGCCATGAAATTGAATTTCTCGGACTGTTTTGAGAACGCGAAATACTCACTTCACGTAAGACAGCAAGAAATAGTTTATTGTGTATCTAGTAGTGAAAGCAATACATTCCCGGACGACGATGTAAATTGATGTCCGGGAATGTGCTTTTACTACAAGGTATACTATTTTTTCTCAAATCGCAATCAATATTATTATAAATAAAGGAATTTTTATAAACGCATAACATTTTTTCATTCTAATCTAATCTATGCTTATGAAATTGTTTCTTGACAACCATTTTTTGTTTATTGTTGTGCTAAAAGTCACATAGAAGTCAGTGTACTTATTTCGTTTTAATAAGTACTTATCGCTAAAAAATATTAAAAACCAATGCGGGAAGTTACTTAATTTCCCGGCTTAGGACGGAGAAAACTTTATCGAACTGTTCTGATGGTTGCTTAGCAACGGACTAAAATACTAGAATAGCGTATTTTGCGATCTGAAATTGCGCCGAGAAAATTGGCATTCTTGAACGATTTCAGAAAAAAAATATTTTTAACAAATTATTTAAGCCTGATGCTTGATTCAGAGTACCTGGCATTCAGGGATGACAATCAGGCTTCCAGTTCCAGTATTCTTCTGATAAACTATTTTCCATCCGTAACTGCATCTGTAAATAAACCCTTTCAAGTTGTGATAATGGATCGCGTGCAGGAACTAATGATGTTAGCTGCACACACTTCTTATTCACAACGTCTTGTGAATCATGTAATGTTCTAGTTGGCCTCCTTTTGCCGTATAGAATGCCCGACAGTCTCACGTCATCTGTCGTGGCTACCTGATAGCACGACCTCAACAACAAAATTCTTTACCATTAGCACTTTGGTTTCATTCGCCCAACATTTTGGTGGTCCTCTTGTTTGCCTTTTTTCATCTGATCTTCCTTGTACAGCCAACCCGTTCTATATTCGAGGGAATATGGTGCTAGAAATTCGCTTTGTGGTGACATATTTCCTGGAGAATCGAACGTCTCCAGCATCAATACATCATCTGTCTGCCTCACTACCAATTCATGTCTCAGAGACGTAAAGACAGCTAGGGAAAACTAGAGCGTTAGCAAGATTTAACTTTGAAAAAAACATCGACTTTTTGCAATAGATAAATAAGTATTATTCTCACAGCATCGTGCCATCTGTCTCAGTTGAAAGTGAAATGTGCCTCACCTAAAAAATTGTTAATGAAATAGATATTGTAGTGTGCCACGACCAATTCCTACTCGTTTATATAGCAGAAAGTTATATTCTAACAATACTCGCTAATGTAAATTATGTTTTTTAATCTATGTCTGCCAGTTGCCAACAGAGATTTTCCTTTGCTCTTTAACGAACGTTACTCTTGACAAGCCATTCAAATATTAAATATATTGTTAGTGAACTAAAAATAAACCTAAAATCGAGCTAAAGCTGTTGGGAGAGGTACACTTTTTTGTGGGAATCTGAAGTACGCATATGGTAATTCTGTAGGTTTTGGACTTCGGGGACACATTCGTCTAAACAACTGAAATCGCAAGTCATCGTTTTCTCGGATTTGCCAAATATCACCCGTTGTATTGATAGTATCGAAAAAGTAAAACGTGCTTTTTAAACCAGGTTTTTAAATTTACTTTGTAGAATATAATTATAAATGTGTAGACCTGAATTTATTTATGATTATGGATTATTGGGGGCTAATTAATTCTTCTTTCTGTTATGCATATGTAACATTATATACGATAAGAGGTTATCTGAGAAGCGAGAGAGGGCCTCTAGACATTAATAGTTACTCCCACTGTTATCCATTGAGAGTTTGGTGCGTCCGATTGGCTTATATATTTAATGCTATATTATTTTTTATTGACTTATTTTAATACACTTGCTGTACGAAAACTCGCCAACGCCAGCTTTTTGTCTCGTTGGTTTCATTGCTGCCGAATGGAACATCGTTCTTACTTTCAAAAAAATCTCGTATATATGTGTCAATATAAAAAAGTATGACTAAAAGTTAAAGATAATTGATAAAATTACGTTAACATCAACTAACTTTTAATTAACCTAGAGTATCAAATAAAAATGTTTCTCTACCGCAAAATTTTACACAATGAATGGTTCCTGGGGCCATTCAAATAAATATTTTGACTTGAAACCGTCTTGTAGTTGTTAACATTCATAAAGAGCATACTTTTCGAAATTTTTATCTAAATCTATAATTTACTGTTAGAGCTATTTTAAGTTGCTTAAAGCAGCTGTAGAGATCGGTCTAGCCAAATACGAACGTGGAAGCACTATGCCCTGTTGACTTTCGTGTACTAGCAGGTCGATTCGCGGTAAGGTGATTTCCGACGTGTGATGGTTACTTAATCATCGGTTTATGTTCATCGTGTCACGGTATACCTTTAACGGGCAAACGATATAATTTCTTCCTATCTTAGGTATTCACAATGCTCGCATTACAATGAACCCATCTGAATATTGGCTTTAAACATTTTTTTATTGAAGTACATATTTAATAAAGGACCTGTATATCTAGAACTGTTCGAAGTTTAATTGTGAACAATTTTCATTTTTATTCTTTCAATGCGACCAATAACTTCAATTAAAACGATCTAATCCATGATACTCCGAATAACAGTATCATGCTTGTATCCCACATTTTAATATGCATCAAAATGATATTAAAGTTTATGCAGTCCCAATTATATTTTTTGTAGATTACTCAAGTATTCTCAAAACAAAGTGCGCTAGTAACTTTCAAGTAAATATCCGGTTTCTGTCGCGTCGACATCTATCGATAAAAGATTAAAACCATTTCATTAATTCTATGTTACATTTCAAAGGCAAGCAAACAACACTTGTTATTTTAAATTAGTAAAGTTATTTTATACAATCACTTAAGATTGTATAAAATAATAAAATATACAAACAGATGAAAATATATAAATTCCGTGAAATGGAAACAAACATCATATAGATAGTAGGTTATTCTATTCATATTTTATTTATTTTCTAAATAATAAATTGGAAATAAATATTATATCGAATAAAATCCAGAAATTATATTGGGATATTTTACTCTGTGTCATGAAATACGTTATTTGAAGCCTGAAACAATACATAGCTACAAATTACATAACTCGCCATCTATTATTATCAATTAAGAATTACGAACTAGTTATTTGTGTAGTAAGCCACGAAGATTATTTGTTAGGAAAAGATATATACCAATTAGAATTTTCGCTGTATTAAATAAATAATTAGTTTGTTGTAAAATCATTTCAAACTAGTACAATATATTATTCTCAACAAAAAATGAAAGGGGTCCATGCATTACCTACCAGTTCCTCCATGTTACTCAAAGGTCGTAATACTGAATTGAAATCAACCTCTTGATTCAAGCAAAGTTTTGGTTTAGCAATCAAAAAACTATTTCTGTCTTGGTTACATAAAGAATTTTAGTTGCTGAGATTTGTTTCAATATTTATAATGCTGAATTGTTAAATTACACAAAATGAGATATGCTTCGATATAATTTCACACTGAAATAAAAGTTCAAAGTGACATCACTCGTGTTTATGTAGCTAAAATATGCCACGGGCTAGCTGCAGGATAGCTAGCTAAATAAATATTTCAGAATGAGACTTTTAAAATAAACGATCTGCGGTGGACGGCACGCAAAATTTATTTCAACCATTTGAAAACTCACTGAAATTAGTCCATTGAGAGCCGTTCCATATTTTAAAATGAAATATTGTTCTGAAGCATAAATAATTAGTTTTATGTGCCGCCGGCAATTATTGATGTTTGCATGGATGCTTGTTATTTTTTGAATGATAAAGGTTATATGGCGTTTCCATTTTAAATGCTCCAAAAACACATGAAGTTCAACAAAGAGCAGTAGGTGTATGTGTTTTTGCACGCATGGCTGCCGCGATAATTAATTTCGAAAAACCTAGTTGCAACGAATTTTTTATGATTTAACAATACAACAATACTGTCTAATCGTGTCTAGAACAGTTTTAAAGTATGGGTAAAACAAAATGTTTGTCATACAGGAAACACGTTCAATGCAGGTTTTTTTCTCAACAACAGACACAGGCGCAGTCTGTTATATAATAGTGATTCCTGATATTATCCTCTTTAAAAGGACTTGTAAGTATAGAAGGTGTGAAAATGACGGTGAAAAACCTCTTTGAAAGGACTTTGTCAATATGCTCATAAATTATCATTCCGACTGTGTATTGTATCTAAGAAAATACAATACGGTTACATAAGAATTCGATTTCATATACATCCTGCCTTTGAGTAGGAATTTAGCCTTCCTCCTTTATTTCTGACAAAGATAAATTGAGCTAAAAAAGCATTTTTTACTTTATGGAAAATAGATACGTCTCTGCTTACACGGATCATTGCTTCGTACTATATTTTCTAGTACTTTATTTATTGAGGTGTATCGTTGACAGACACGCTTAAAAGATAAAATAAAGCTCCGGGTAATCTAAAAAGTATGCAAATAGAACACACGATGGGCACGAATTAGAATCTGTTTAAAGAATAATTAGACCTCTTTCACATGGTTGACATAAAAGATTTACGTTGATGTTATGCGGGTAAAGCTTTAATATTTATAGTGGGTATATGTAATAAATAATGGATTGAGTTTTTTAGTGTATTCTCCCTAGCCTGGTCGATTCCCACGAAGCTTCACTGTTTCGTATTTAGGGTAACTTTTCCGGCTATTTCCTACTGATATGTTATTAACAAAAAAAATACCACTTAATGTTATAAATTGACAAGTATTTTGCATATCATGACATAATGTTTTAAATAGTATATATTTTATTTGTTTTATTTTATTTTATTAACTTTATTTACTAGATGAATTCAGAAAGTACCTACATTACACAATGAAAAATTGAAAATACCAATATGCGTTTCGAATGTATGGAGTCCTCATTTTAACAACGAATATTTCAAAAACGAAGGAACAGAACCAATTTTACAAAATCGGTAAATGTATTTACACAGAACTTCCCTCTTTATTTATACAGGGTGGTCGCTCTAAATAATTATTGATTAAGAAACGACATAGGAGAACAATAATTGTACTGTAATTATCACTATTGGCACAATAAATTAAATTCCAAAAGTATTAAGTGTCTTGGATTGACTTAGAAGGTAGGGAGAAGACATCCTTTACAAATTTCCTATACATCAGTAGGCGTGGCTAAATGTAGTAACAATATGGTGGTTTTGCCAGACCCGTACTAATTAAAATAATAAGAACTTTGTACCCCGACGAGACAGTCTATCTGCATAACGTAAATAAATATTCAATTCAATAAATGCAAGAGTTTTAACAGTTTTTATTTACCTTAATACACAAAATGTGCAATGTTATCCTAAAATAAACCATTTGTTTCTATTCTACGAAATATATAACCTGAGTATATTAAAAAAACATTTAATTAGCTGTTTTTTTTTAATACGGCTCTGTTTGTTGTTCACAGTACCTATGAAATGTTATTCCCGTTAATTTCTTCTTGTCAACGCCATCTCTAGAAGAGCAACTTCTTTTAGCGCACGACACCATAGTCCTTTTAATGTTTATTGTCTAAAATTTAACAAACTATCAGTAAAAATCGCAATAAATCGCACGAAAAACAAACTGTCACTATTTGACGGAAAAGTAGTAACAAGATGACGAAATGATGCCGTTTTTTATCACGTGACAGCTTCTCCCTACCTTCTAACTCAATGGTGTCTTCCTTGCCAATCGTGTTAACTATATGCGAAATATTATTGTCATGTGTCACATTTTTAAATATTTATTCTCTTTAGACGATCCACCCTGTATATTTTCCTCTGAAAGTCTACCCATTTCTGCTCTGGCAGTAGCGTCAACTACCTACCAAAGATTGTTCTTCGTTAAATAGCTTTTTAGGTATAGCACCAACAGGCAGAGAGACAGACTGACGGAATTGAAAGACCTTCATTTTCGTAACCTATATAATCAGAAACGTGAAAATCCGAAGAGATCTTGGAGGGGATTTTTTCACGAATACACGGTAAGCGAGGGAAGTAAAAATAGGTGTTCATTGTGGGTATATCTATGTATATCTGCTGTTATATTGAATATATCTTACTTTCTAAGGAGATTTTTTATTTTATTTAAAAACCTGCATCTTATGTGAATAGTAATTAATGTAGGTAGGTATCGATAAAACGGCTTTTTTTCTTACGATGAAAATTTTTCATTATTTATTATTTTAAAATTTCTAAGTTACTCTTGAATGCGGACCTCATGCTTATTTGGTTATATTTTAAATCATTGAAAACATTTTTAATGAAATGAATTTATATAAAATCTAATAACTTCGAGGAGAAAGAATTCGGATATATCAAGTATTCATCGAGTTATCGAGCATAATAGATAATATTATTGATAGAGAGAGATTGTCCATGGTGCACATCAAGTCGTACTCGACTAATAAGTAACTAGAATAAATGTTAAAAACGAAAAATATTGGTGAAGAGTCTAATCAATTGTAGTGCTGCTAAATATATTTCCAGTTTCCTTTTCGCCTTTCACGGGGTCCCAAAATTAATCCCATTAGATCATTTTAGGGTACCAGGTTAACAGTCTTTTTTTTTGCAATGGTATAACTACATTCCGATTATAATTCTCCTATGTTGTTTCTTAATTATTAATTTTGTAGAGTGATCACCCTGTGTAAATAAAGGAAGAAGTTCTGTGTAAATACCTTTACCGAATTTTATGAATGGTTATTAAGTTAGGTTAGGTTAATATGTGAGTGAACTTCGGACAAACCCTCCACCATCAGATCTATTGTGGCTCACCCCTAGTTATAGTTTACCCAACGGATTCAGCTTTTTAATAAAGCTGATAATCTTGTTGGATGAGAAACCGTCCAGGTCCTCTGGCTCCAGTCGCTCTTTCCCAAACAATGAGAGTCTGATGCTTTCTACAGCAAGTCAAGTATACAAAACGTGCTCTGCCGTTTCATCAACTTACAGACATAGACGCCATTCGGCGTTTTCCACCAGTCCAATTCTGTGAAGGTGATGATTTAATCTGCAGTGTCCAGTGTATAAGCCAATTAGAGTTCTTAGGTGAAGCCTACTGAACACTAATAGTTTTTTTAGTTCTTGAATTCAAGGGGTATGTAATAAACTCCTTTGTGTGAACTAATCCTGGTAGTTCCTGCCAGTGCTGGATTGTTTTCAATTTAGCCCAGGCAAGAAGAGTAGTCTTGGCAGAGTTAGCAGATATTCCAAGCGCCGGTGCTCGTCCTTTAACTTTGGTTGCCGCACCCTCTCTGAACAAGGAATTAGCAACTTCGTTGCTAGGGTGGCCAGGTATCCAAATCAGAATCAGTTTGTTGTTTCTGCCCAGTCGGGTGAGAGCTTTCTGGTAGTCGCAAACCGTTCTAGAGTTGCAACGGTAGGATCCTAGAGCTTTAAGAGCTGCTTAACTGTCGGAAAATAATGTTATTGATCAGTGTCTGGGCTGCGTCTGTTCAAGCCTCCTGCACACAGTTCAGTGGCATGGATTTCTGCCTGAAATATAGTCGCATTATCACCAAGGCTCCAAATTATCCTTTCCCTTGGTTTGGACTATATACACCAGCTCCAGTTCCCTCAGGAGTTTTGGAGCTGTCGGTGAACCAACAACTATCTACCCTTTGTAGGTAGGTTTTGTTCCGATCCCATTTGTCTCTTCCAGAAAACAGAACTTTAAAGGGCAGTTCATGGTTGATCAAGGTAGGCATCACATCTGAAGTCATTCTCAGGATACTGTGACAGTTTAAGTCGTCCAGCAGCCGATTGGACTCCATGATACTAGCCTGCGGCATGTTAGTTACCGCTTCATGGATTCTGTATGTTACCCGCCTGGCCTCTCTCTCCAGGTAAATATGGAGAGGAGGCAGTTCCAGGAGGACTACCAGAGCAACTGACGGTGTGTTGCTTATTGCACCAGTTATTACCATTCATGCTATTCTCTGCAATCCAGAGAGGTTGGCTTTGTTCGCTTGTTGAAGCCCTTTTGACCACCAAACTATTGAGGCATACGCTATCATTGGTCTAATGACCGTAACGTATATCCAGTATATTTGTTGGGGACCAATGCGCCAAGATTTTCCACAAATTCTTCGGTATGTCCACAGGGACAGTCTCGCCTTGTGGATTAACTTTTCCAAGTGGGAATTCCAGTTGAGTGACTTATCTTGGGTAACTCCTAGGTATTTCACTTCTTCCGCAAATGGTTCAAGGTTATCCAGCTTCCTTTTTCTGGTGAAAGGTATAATGGTTATTACATCGAAGAAAAAAAAAACAACTCTTCTTTCATATTCTAGAAGTTTTTTTAAAAAAGTTTAAAGATCACCTTCGTTTGTCCTTGCTGCCACATTTATATTATACCTGTACGTCGGTCGATCTAATTATTTTGCCCTACGCCAAAAATCGAGAAACTGATTGGAACTCTTTAGCTCCACTATTTGTGCCAATTAGGGAAATGTAAACTCGCATATGTTGGCCCACAGAAGGCAGGACTTTTCAAATTTTAATTAGGTAACTGTTCAAATTGTCGATCTAGATCAGTTTTGTTCAAATGCCTCTAGAAAAAAATATTTTATAGGTTTCTCGTTTATCGTGTCGTTCCCCATTAATGAGCTGAAACTGACTATACCCCGTATTTTATAAGGTGTTCTTAATTAATAATTTGCTTAATCCTCAATTATTATCGTTGCCGTAATTTCATGTAAACAAATATTATTATTAGCTTAACAAATTGTAATTTTTGGCGCTTACTGTGTATCCGGTTTCAAATAAGTGTAGAGCCTAATAAATTTACGGCAGAAAATTGCCTAACATCTTGCGGAAAGGGAGGGTTCTATCTAGAGCTTTAACTCGATTAATCAAGTATAGGCTGTAAATCCCATAGTTGTTGGTTGTAGGCGCATCGATTTAAAAATGGAGAATGTTAGAATAATATATGACTAACGGAACTACATTTTGCTGGGGCTTTTAACATAAAAATGTTGTAATAGCAAATGGGAATATCTGAACGGAAATCCATTTATTATCCTCTCGAGTAAAACTAAGGAAAGAGAGTGGCTGATGAAACCTCTCTTAGTTTAACAGACAGAAATTACCCTTAAATCGTGTGATTGTTAAGGCCACCTGAATCTAATTTTAATTACAATATGTCAGTTTGATATCGTTTACAGTGTTTGGTGGATAGTTTGGCAAACAGAAAGGGTGAATAGATAAGGCCATTTGTACCATATTTAACCCTAATGACCTATGTAAAAAAGTCTCACGGTTTTAGAAATATATAAATAATGTTTCTTGTTGCTATTTTTGGAAAGGGGGTGAAATTGCCTTCCAGTCAAATTGTATGAATTTTTAACATGTTGTAGCCCAAGTCATTCTGATCCAAAATCATTAATAAGTTGCTATCCTCTACAGGCTAATTTCGGCGCTAACTTCCAGATTTGCAAGTACAGTAGTAGATTATTGCTTTGTCTTCGCCATTGACATTGTAGTGAATCCAAAGCTGATACTTAACAGCGTTGCGATGCCTTGATTTTATTCTGATTCTTAAGAGTCCTGGTTCATTTATGCGATCGGCAAATTGAAATAAAATGTTCCCTATATCTTGCCTGTTGTCTTGTACATAGGATGGGGTAAGTTTTATCTGGAAAATCCCGAATGTTAGATCTCTCAGATATTCCAATGTAAGACGTGGAAAATCGAGCACCTGATTTTCCTCTATAGGTAACCATCTACCCCTTCTTTGGAGGAGTCTCTCTTATTCCACTCTAACTGGAAGAGTATTAATTTCATTTGCCCGGTCTAACATTCTACGAGCCGCACAGCATTTGCTCCCTCCATATTAATTAGCTCATGATATCTATTAATTATTCTGATGTAATCTCTAATATAAGGGACTTGTGGCATTTGTACTGCATCTCTGAAGAATTTAAAAATGCTCTTAATATGGCCGTTTCTTGCTTCCACGATCCATTTGGTCTTTGTCACCAACGGGGATAAATTCGCCTCTTTAGTGGTAAGGTGATGTTGCCAGCGAGCAAGCACTACAGGCATTTTGACTTCTATGTTTAGATTACCCAAAGAGTCTTGGGCGTCACGGTATCTCCTATCCAGCACAAAAATATCACCTTCTTCGAACTAGTATCTTAAGCCAATCAGATCCCTTTCATATTCGTGCCTCATCATTGCCGCGTCGTTATTTCTAGAGTCCGAAAAATAAGAATCATGAACATCAAGTATACGTCCATTGGGAGCAACAATTAATGCTCGTTTTAGAAGATGATATCCCTTATGTGTGCAATACGACTGACGTAACACTTAAAAAGCTCTGCTTTTGGGGATTTTTATGTATGTCCCGTCAATATACACTATTGCTTTTCGATTTCCTGGTTCTGGATTGTACAGAGTATTGGCGAAATATGTTACATGTTGAGCAACGTATTGGTCCCTGGTTATGTGCTGTAAACCCAGATTATTTGGCACAAATTGTTCTACTAATGAAACACGGACTTTTGAAATTGCCAAGCTTACAGCTTGGCGACTGGAGTAAGAGAACATCCCCATCAAAAAATTATCGGAAAGTCCTTGTCGTAATTTGCACAAGAAACATAATAAATCCTTTTTGGTTATTATCCTATTTTTTTGGTATATATTAACGCGATCGCAAAATTCAAAAAGTTCCCTAAACTGTACTTTGTTTACTGGAGTTAATGCTTCATACTCTTGATAGGAAAAATAATTTTCACTTTCAAATATACTGATAGATTTATATTTCAGGGCAGTGTTCCGCACTATATTTAGAAAATGTTTTAAATCACTTCCTTTCAAATTAAATGGTCTGGTAATACCTCTACGTCCATTGAATATTGCTGGCAAGAGAAGTCCTTTATCGGCCTAACGACCTCCACAAATTCAGGTATAGAGATGCCAGTCTTCAGAAAGATATCAACTTTACCTTCTAAAGAAAATCTGATGAGATGTTCAAGTCCACCACATATGAAACATGAATTTCGAGTTGAGTTTTTTTAAGCACTATTTTGAGTACAGTTGGATCCGGATCCTCTACGTAAGCTTGAACTTCTGCATCTATACTCAAATCACAGTTGCGACAATTCTTTGTTTGTTCCGTAATTGGTATTTGAGGCAATTGCAATTCGATTCGACGATGTTCAGCAATGTGCCTTTTTTCTTCTCCCAAACGCACCATTTGGTGCCACTTATTTGTCGAAAAAGTTGCACTTTTTCTCAAAAATTAATTCTTTTTCGGCCCCTACTAGCGCCGAAATTAGCCTGTAGATGATAGTAACTATATAATGATTTTGGATCAGAATGACTTGGGCTACAACATATCAAAAATTCATGCAATTTGACCGGAAGCCAATTTCACCTATAGAAGTGTGCGGTGTCCTTTCCCAAAATTCACTATCTCAGCTGTGTTGCAAATGTTATAATTAAATTTGAGACCCTGGTTTCAAGTTTCCTTCTATTTACCTTTATTTACCCCCCAACCCTTCACCGGAGTAAGGTGAAAGTATAATCCATAATATCGTTATGATACATGCACGTCTACCAAATTTCAAGTCAATATCTTAAACCGCTCCAGAGAAAACGTGTGCACAAAAAAGTTACAGACATACATACATTTTCTTTTCGTTCAAATTTAAAATTTCGACGTTTCATGACATTCTAAATCTATTTAACAAAAGAAATGTTTGAAGTTTTTTTTTTGCGATTGTTACACCTCAACGCTCCACGCCACTACGTAGATGTGAAAGTAATTAAGTAATTGACTTAAAATCTGGTACAGGTACTTGTTATAATGAGACCTGGAACTGGATTATTCTTTGAGTTTATTACGTTGAAGTATTGGGGGATAAATAGGGGTAGATAAGTAAAGTAGTCGAGTACGAATTCAGAAACTTGGAATTTGGAAAACGAAAATTTCGACTTTCGGTTCTGAAGAAAAGAAATTTGCTTTTGAATTCAAATCAGCATGTATATTAGCTAGGGAACTGGTAGCAATATGAGTATATGATTTCATTGTAGTTAACAATAATATGGAATGAAGGTATTGATATAACTGATCGATTAGAGCAACTACCGAGTTTGGTTGCTGCTGATTTTTTAAATAAATGGATGTCAAATTTGCAAAAAAATGCTCCTATATTATTTTATTGTTTCAGCCATTGCTATAAAATTGTTCATTTATCAAAAAAAATCACAGATTTCGCAATTCTTGTAACCATCGGAACATTGGAAATGATAACACCATACATAAAACATAAACTTTTTCCGGACTCGGCTTCGCTTCGTCCGGAAGCAGCTACGATCCACTCTCGATTGCGACACCGCTATATTTCGACCTTAAATGAAAACTGGTAACTTGACCCTATGTGATATATGCAACTCATATTACATTTGCATATATCAACCGTTGCATATACGACAGTCTTACTCGACCGCGACACCGCTGTCTTTTGACCTTGAACGAAAACTGGTAACTCAACCCCCATATACGAACATAAACATTTCCAATGTTAGTATAAATAAAAAAATGGTTTTCTAAAGTCCATGCCTCTGATTTTTTTATAAAACTGATTGTTAACTTGCAAAAGAAAAGAGCGCTCTTAAGTTATTTCATTGTACTTTGCATTGGCTTTAATTTGTTCGTTTTTATATCCATAAGTAGAGAAAATATTGGCTGACGTGCACGTTGCTGATTTTCAGAAATATTCCCAATTTACTCCAAAAAATGTCTAAGTAAGAAAATAGTCGCAGTTTTTGCCCTTCAAAAGGTGGACTAGTAATTATTTTGATACATATTGTTTAAGTCGAATCCCTGATAAAAAACACAAGTTTTCAACCTTGGGGGCGGGGTGAGGCACGAACCGCCATCTGGAGTTTGAGGTGCACAAAATTGGTTTTTTCAGAAAAAGTCGGCAACGCTCGATCCTATGAGAAAAATGATGGAAACAAAAGTATAAAATTCCCTACATTTTTGTATATACATTTTTATTGTAGGTCTAATGTTTAAGGAAATACAGCGTCAGACAGATGGATTTTAGAGAAAAAACTTTGTATGTTATATTGTACGTTTACAACATAACTTGTTTTATAATATTTATATTATCATAACAAAGATCCACTTTTGTTGAAACAAGAAAAAATTATCATTCCTCGAAAATAGGAAACAAGTTACGAGACAAGTTATTAAATTTAATGACAGGTATTCAGAGGAATTGGCTGTAACCATGGAATACTCAAGAGTCGGTACTTGCTCTTTATATTATTTTAACATAATCCAACATTTCTTAATGAAATTTCAAATTATAAAAATTCTTGGGACTACCTAGATAGCGATAAGAGCTTTATAAAAATAACACAGGCCGACAAAAAAGGGTCTGTTTTGTCGATGAAAACGATCTGATCCTATGTTTTTTGATATACTAAAACCAATTCTGATATTAAAAAAAATCAACCGCATCAGTTTTTGTCTACCACCCCTTTTATTCCCTAAAAAGGGGAAACACGGTCTAGTCCTAAGGTTCTGATGTAACTTTTTGAAGTATTTTAACATGCTGAAGCCAATTTTGGACAAAAAATTTCTATCGTCTCAGTTTTCCTCTGCCACCCCTAGGAGCTAATAGGGGGTTGTAGGAGGAAACTGACACGACAGAAAATTGTTGTTGCCCAAAATTGGCTTGAGCGCGTCAAAATACTTCAGAAAAGTTAGATTAGAACCTTAGAACAAGATATTTATTTTGCCCTTATTAGGGGATAATAGGGGTGGTAGACAAAAACTGATGCGGTAGATTTTTCTTTTAATATCAGTATCGGTTTAAGCCTATCAGAAAACATGGGATAAGATATTTCTGATCAAAGAACAGTCCCACCTTTTGTTTTTTGTCGGTCTATGTAATTATTAAGAGACGTCAACCAATGAAAAATCTGCATCGCAGAACTCGGCCACTATTTTTTTAATGTTTTTTGCATATAAAGAAAGCCCTCTGCTAAGCGGCTGATACATTAAAATAATATAGAATCGTTTTTGTACCCCATTTTTGAAAATTCACCCCCTTTAAACGCAGCAGTACACATCACTTAATTTTTAGTATATAATAAATTAATTAAAAAAATTAAATTGCAAAAAACGTAAACACATGCATTTCAGCCGACTGCATTTATATCAATGTCATATTGACAAGCAACGTTTAAAATAAGTGGCTGACACAATAAAATCATATAGGAGCGCTTTTTTTACTGCATTTTTAATTTACTGTTAATTGAAAAATCAGCAACGCCGTAATGATTGAAATGGTTTTTCCGACCTTTTATTACTACATCTTTACTCAACTTCACTCACACAATAAAATCATATAAAAATGTCTGCCACTAGCTCCCTAGCTATGTGTATTACTGGTGATACGGAGAATATCAGGAGTCAGTATGAATGCAGTTTGATACCTTATCAATAAGATATGACTGGTTTTACATTTTTTAAAGACAGGAGGGAGTTTTACTCTTTTGACACGGTGTTTACAGAACAGCTCAAAAATGTATAATTACACAGGTTTACAAAAAAAAAAGTTGTCTGGATCTGGGGTTAGACCATATGTATCTTATGTATTTTTCGACGCTGAATTCGAATCTATTTTTAGTATTGCTCTATCACGTCAGAATTTTGAGATAATCTAACTGAAAAGTGCAAGAAACACGGTTTTTGACATATTTGAGGTTAGCCTTGCGATCTTTTTTTCCTTAAAAAACCATGTATGAGATCTTAAAGTATAAATCTTCCTCTTTAAAATTCCGTTGAGTTTGCTCAAATATCTTTTTTTTTTCGCCGAGATATCGAATTTTGAAAATTGTCTGTTCATATTATATCTTTCCCACAGGCCTACAAAATTAGGAAACTTTTTTGTATCAAAAACGCTACTATACTTCTTCGAAGGTTTTCGGTGCGCTGAATCTGAATCCGTTCTCAGAATTGCTCTATCATGTCAGAACTTTGAGATATCGTAACCTAAAAGTGCAAAAAACACGGTTTTTTGGCATATCTGAGGTTATGTAGCTTCGAGAAGTTTTCTCACAAGAAACCATGTATGGGGTCTTAAAGTACAAGTCTTCACCTTTAAAATGCCGTTGAGTTTGCTCAAATATCTTTTTTCTTTTCGCCGACATATTGCAATTTAAATAATGACCATAAGGTTTCCGTATTAATTAATTATACTGGGAAAGATATGATATGAACAGATAATTTTAAAAATTCGATATCCCAGCGAAAAAAAAGATATTTGAGCAAACTGTACGGTATTTTAAAGAGGAAGATTTGTACTTTAATATCCCATATATGGCTTTTCGAGAAAAGAAATCGCAAAGCTGCATAACCTCAAATATGTCAAAAAACCGGGTTTTTTGCACTTTTAGGTTAAGATATATCAAAATCCTGACGTGATAAATATATAAGAAATATATAAGAAACATATGGTCTGAACCCATATCTAGAAAACTTTTTTGTGTAAACCTGTGTTATTTAAGACTATGAATTCCTTGCCGTGAATTTTTCTATTCCACGGTTGATCTGGACAAAAGTTATATGCCAAAGACATATACTAGAAGTCTAGGTCTCAATTTTCTTTTTGAGATCTGCCACCACTACCACCACCTCCAACTTCCCCACTCCATTATTGGCGGGGTTATCAAAATAAAATTACATTTTATGAGAACAAAAGTTTTAAAACAATTTTTAGCTATTAAAATTCTATGAGCAATTATTTCTCCACTTACTAGAGTGCAAATGTAGAATCAAGTTCTTTTCGTTTAAAGAGACTGAGAAATCTGGATGTGGAAATAGTGATTCCTTAAGCACCAGTTTTTTAATTTTGTTCCATACGATGAGTGTGAAAATCTTAGCAGCTATTGGTTCTTCTTGTATTGAAACATATTCTTTATAGGATTTTGCAAACAGCAGAAAAAATAACTATCTATAACTAGAGGAAAAACTATGTGTAAAAATGTTAATGAAATCTTTGCGTTTTTTCGCCTGAATTCTTGTTATGCTAGCAAATTAAAATCCTAAAATGAATTTGTCGAATTTCTTATTTGACAATTCTCATTCTAACACTAGCATCCACACAGTCCCGGCCATACAGATTAAACTAGTATCTACATAACCCCTACGATCATGAAGATTCAGTTAAACATGAGAACAAAGGCCTAATATGAATTTATTTATCTACCCTGTCTTCAGATAAGGTAGATAAATAAATTGTCTTAAGACAAGGTAGATAAACAAATTCATATTAGGCCTTTGTTCTCACATTTGACTGAATCTTCATGATCGTAGGGGGTTATGTAGATGCTAGTTTAATCTGAATGGCCGTAGGGGACTGTGTGGATGCTAGTGTTAGAATGAGAATTGTCAAATAAGAAATTAGACAAAGTCATTTTAGGATTTTAATTTGCTAGCATAACCAGAATTCAGGTTATCGAAAGAATGCAAAGATTTCATTAATATTTTTACACACAGTTTTTCTTTTAGTTATAGATAGTTATTTTTTCTGCTGTTTCAATACAATTATAAGCAAACAAATAATAATTCATTTTTAAACTTAATTCTTGTAGTCTCAGGGATATGATGCAACATTTATATCACAAATTATGAAGTAGTAACGTATCTTCGCAACATACAAGTATATATAACAAAAATTATTTATATTCACGGCCGGAGTAACTAAGTAACTAAATGCCTCGTCATCTAATTAATGACGCACATGAGTGGATTAACGAGATTCCCACTGTCCCTACCCACTATCTAGCGAAACCACTGCCAAGGGAACGGGCTTGAAAAAATTAGCTCTGCTATTCCGCTAAGTAATTCACTTTTTATGATAATTTAAACATAGCGATTATTTTTATTCCGAACATTCCAGCTTAAAGACGATAGATCAGATAAGCTGATTTAGTGGGCAATATTGCTTGATGCCTTGTTGCTTGGAAAATGTATTCCTATTTTATGGAAATAATTTAAAATATATTGCTAATAATAATTCGTACGATAGTGAAAGATTTAATGGATGCCGAAATGGGCATTTTGCGCCATTTTTGGTACAGTAAAAAATGTAAAAATATTAATCATATGGAGATGGGAGATAATTAGGAGATTTAGTATCAATGAGTTAATGGGTTTTCGCTTTAACATGAGTAGATTTGGTTACAATTCTCTAAAAAATCTCGACTTCTGGAATAGGGGAAGTTATTTTTTTAATTTATATTTACTGGATTCAGTGAAGTTTTTACCTCGAAATTTTCGAGCAGTAAAAGGATTTACATGAGATTGCTTTTGTAATGTCTTCCTAAGGCTATGTAAATTAATATTAAAAAACTTCCAACCTGCCCCATTTCTCTAAAACCGCTAGAAAAATGCTATATAAATCATATTTAGGCTTTTTGCAATTTGTTCACGATTTCTTTTTGAATGGTACCAAGTTTCGCAATTTGGACTTCAGATTCGTGTTGGGAGGTTCAATATACATGTGAATATGGTATTGTGATCACTAGAAAAACATTTTTTCTTGTGTGCCTGTGTAATTAGTCTGACGATAAAATTGCATGAGATAGATATTAAAGATCTTGAAAGTATCTGTAAAGCTTGGTTCTTATATCCATGCCGCTTTAAGAAATAGTGCACACCGCAAGGAGACAATGACCAAAAACATCCAATTACTCGATCCCGGGGGTACCAAGCAAACAACCAGCTCGGTACCCTTACCATAGCCCGTGCCGGCCTGTGACGCTAAGAAAGCGTCTCTGGCCGAACACAATCCTGAACTACACAGTTCACATTTCCTTCCGACGAAATTGGAGCACATGATGTCAATTGGCACGCTGGGCTTCCGACTAGTCAACACCCCCAAATCCCTTTCAAACTCAGAGAGAGCTCGGTAACAGCCGTTCCCTCTCACGACAGACGAAAGTCGCTCCCGGGAGCATATACATGCCAGCAAAGAAAGAAGACCAAGACAGAAGAGCGCCAGAAGAAACGACGCAGCTGGCAGGGTCCAACAGACAGGACCAGGGGAGGTTTGCTAACATCGCCAATACCGTCCGCAGTTGTGGGGGGGATAGGCGAAAAAGCAGGCCCATCTCTTACGAGGCCGGTCCAGGTCTACAGCGATAATTGGGGCAAAGAACTCAAGCTCGACCCCGAATCATCCGAGACCGTCATCTTTAGTCAAGAATATTGGCGCGAAGAAGTAGTGTCTGTAGAATACTATTATAAAAATCCTTATTGGTTTTAATTATTGCTCAGTATTACTAACATGTTCAAAATTTAATATTTTTGATGTACTCATTTTGGAAATTATTATATTCTAAATTATAGAATTTCACGATTTCACTGGAAAATTTCTTTCTCTTCAAAAACTGTATTAAGCAAAAAAATTATAGAAAAATAGAATAATTCATTCGTAACGCAGAATAACTATGAAATAACAGCACCCACTAAGGGACGAACTAAATATATACCACACTACAATGTCCCTAGACTTTAGAACAGGCTGTATATGAACTCATTTTCCACATTTTACAGGTACCATTGCCTAGCTAGGCGCCTCGTTAAATTCAGTATAATTAATAATAATATTTTCACGACCTGAATAATAATGAATATGTAATTCAATTTTTAAATAAATTTAATCCATGTTCATCTAGAATATCTACATTTTTAATTGAATTCTAATTTGCATTGTGAATGTTTAAATCACTATTTCTTTACTTTACTACTTTATTTTATATTTTTAACTAATTTAAAATACCACGTAATAACTGTTTCCTCGCTAGGTATTATTAAAATTGCATTTAAAACCTCTTGGGTCTATTGAAACGTTAATTAGTATTTTATTATGATTTAAGCAGAACTACAGTTTTATAATTAAATTCCTTTTTCAAACGTGAAAACTATTCAAACCGCTTGAATTGATAATTTTGTTGTTATTTTGTAGCTCGAGACAATTAAATACAGTGAGCATTTACGATTTGCTTAATTTAGATGTAAATTAAAAGGTTGGCTTGGAATATTTCTGGAAATGAATTAAATTATCTAGCGAGATATTAAGTTTAAAAAAATACTCTTGTCTAGATCCTCTGATTTGACCATTCTTATTAAAAATACTACAGTATAGACCACAACTCTCTCCGATTCATTAAACGTTTTATATGTATACTTTATAGAAATACTTATATGCAGTTTCGAGTATTTTTATTTTAATTCAAGTCCGTATGTGCAATAAAGACGTTAATGTCAACTTTCAGATCAGAATCTTAAAAAATAATATCGTTGTTGATATAGGCAAAGCCTGATATGGCAGGTTTTATCCGAAAAGGATCATTATGCTGTCTGATTTGGGTTATATTGCGCGTTATCGATTACAAGTCGAAAGCTAACTGCCACACCATCATTGCTTTAAAGGATTTCAATTTCCATAATACAGGGTGTATTTAGTTTCATGTCATTAAAAAAAACTGGTAATATGGACCGACTAGACCTATAAGACTTTTTTTCTAGGGGCACTTTGAAGAAAACTGACCTGGGTTTACATTTTTAATGTTAAGGTAGGAAACATTTGAGAAACACCGTTTTTCAGGGTCAATGGATGTTATAGTTCCGAATATTAGAAATAATAAAAAACTGTAATACCCGACTTTTTTTCACGCCGGTAGAAGTGCAGCATGTTGATGGGATTACTTGTACCGAACTTTTTATACCACTAATTATGAAAATGCAAATAATTCCTGTCCTTTCGGCACAACGTAAGCATAGCATGGGCGCAGGGGTTTAAATAGGATTTGTTTACATGTGTTCTTAATTTGGAACAAAGCTATTGTAACTTTTATTGTCGTTTATAAGAATTTATAAAATCTAAAAGTGGTTTATTAACATTTGTAACATTGTGTTAAAAGCTTAAAAAATTAGTACTTATTTCATGAAATTGGAAAACGAGCAGTTAGACGTCCGAGATACGATAACAGAAAATAGTTGTGTATTTAAGTTAGGAAAAAATCTGATTTCAGAAAATCGAGTCTTTGTTCTCTATGAAGATCAATGTAAACAATAATAAACAGATCAAAACAAGACAGCGAATGTTAATAATAATAATCATACCTTGACTGAACAATAGGTATACTTTATACGAGCAGAATTGAAACCGTATAAAAACTAAAAGCCGGCAAAAACAGTCGGCATATCTTTGTTGTACATGGGCGGAGGTAAATAGAAATGCTTGTCATAAGAAAATGTTATAATTTTTTGAAAATTGTATTAATTTTTATTATTTTTTGTTTATTAGATAGGCTATTTTTGTTAATTTCGCTAATAACATATTTTTGAAGTATTATATCAGTTTTATATATATTTTCTTCATACATATTATGAATTATACTCCGTATTACATTTTTGGTAGCATCCTCAACATTTTTTAATTTCGTGTTTTTCCGTTTCCTATTTGTACCGTGATCTGTAGCATCTCCTTTTTTTAATTACGCGATAAATTGTTGATTTTGATATTTTGGTTAATTCGTTAATACGTTCTATTATTTCTTTCTCACATTGTTCACGATTTTCGCTTTTCAAACGTTCATATATATTTAAAATAATGCGTTGACTTTGTACGTGTAAATCTTGATTTTTAAACTCCAAATTCATTTCGGCTTCTTCGACAATAACCGGTTCAACTATTTCGGGATTTTCGGGCGTTATTGTATTATCCTCTGTTTCAAATGGCCTCCAGAAAGCCATGGTAAATTAGTAAATAATAAAATATCTTACATTTTATATAGTAATAAATATTTATAAATATGAACAATAAGTATAAACTGAACCACACTTGATATTATAATAGGTATTTCTGCACTGCACTGGAAAAATGTTATAAAGAACTAGGCATATCTCACAAGTCCACGTTGACTGTTGAGAAACGATTTACGGGTTTTTTATGCTAGTGGACCTGTCCGTTTTATTATGCTTAAGCCAGTGCAGTCGTAGATGGTTCATTCAGGCTGAATACATTACCAGTCTCGTACTCCCCTGCACAGTTTCAACTACTATTCGATTCTCGATACCATTGTTAAATACATAGGACAAAATATCAAGTTAAGTGCGCATGATCCTCTGCTTTAACACTGACCAGTTTCAATTGACTTCGTAACCACTATAACACACAATAACTGAACAATTATTTTAAATATTTCACAAAAATTGTTCGAAATGACCTCCGTCTCCACGTATACACATTTCGGCACGTCGAACTAAGGATATACGTACTCCGTTCAACACACTTGGTAAATTAGGATAATTTTTTATGGTTTCTATGCACATTAAAATACGTTGTTGCAATTGTTCTGAAGGTCTTCCGCACCAGCTGCATTTCCACCACTTTGTCCATACACCAAGTGCATATCCGCAAACTCTGGATAAGTGTAATCTCCTGTAATGTCCAAAATCTGCATTTTAAAATACCACACTAAACTGTGAATTAACGTTATCAATAAAGAAAACAAAAAGAAGAACTTGGTCCAAAATCCAAAAAGTAACACAAAAAGCACGAACGAGAAGTAGTGTCTTACGTAACCAAGTACTAATGATTTGAAGTCAATAAAATAAATCTTAACATAAGTGGCACAAAATTCAAAATGAACAAAAGCAACAGACAAAACCAAGGAACGGGTAGGTCGCATCGTGTGTTACGTTATTTACCAAGTAAGAACACAAACTGAAATTATTACTTGAGAATATTACAAGGGAGAGTACACCACGCGTAATAAGATCATTTTGCCGTGAAGAAGCAAAAAACATGGCGGTGTCCTCTGTCGGTCACTTTTAACTGCTTTGTCGGCATGCTTTTCGATGATCTCTTAGGCGCACCATACTTATTTCCTCGAATGTCAAAGTATGCCAGCAGTTTTCAAACTATGTTATTAATTGCTTTGGAAATTTTTGTTTATTTTTTTTTCTCTCCAAAACTATGAGCTTTAGACCCCATGTTATATCAGGTTTTCTTGTGTGTCTTGTCGTTCCTTACCGCCAGTTTTTTTAATTACATGAGACTAATTACACCCTGTATAACAGTTGGAGAGAAAATCATAGTTCCGCAAATGTTATAATCAGGTCTGTTATATTAGTGAAATATGTCATTAGATGATAGGAAATAACATTTCACAAGCCTTGTATTTAATTACCAAACAGAGAATTAAGTAAACATTTTTTTTTAATTTAAACTATTAATAACTTTCTATGCACTGAAACTTGTTCAGAATTGAAATACTAATACAGTGCACAGTCAACTACGGAACTCAAAATCCTGACCAAAAGTCTGAGGCTTTTCAGATAATGTGAAGATGGGGTAGTAATCGCGGAAAAATTATTTCCTAAAATCAGACAATAAAAGGGGGTGTATCAGAGGGAGTGGAAGCATGTACATTTGTACAACTGGGTGAAATTTACTGAATTATGTGAAGAAGATAGTTGTAAAAGCATTTATAAAATCTAATCTATGCAGATGTGTTTAAATGGGATAAGAAATCCTCAAAAACGTATTAAATTTTTGATGGAAATATTTAGTAATATTAAAATATTTTTAAATAACACGAATGATATCCTTAAAGGCGTAAGAAATTAATACATACATTAAAATTGCTTTTGTTGGAGTGTTCAATTTATTCAAGAATGCTACTAAACTTTGTAAAAAAAAAACGAAGAAATCAGTAACCATCATCACTGTCATTCAGGGTTTCGTCAGAAGCTGAAGTCTCTAATTCAGATGTACTTTAGTTCATTATATGTAAGTTCTTCTTCATTGCGAGGAGCTAAAAGTTGCAAAACTTCATGAGGGAAGGTGCCTCGACTTTTTTTGGATAACTTCGTTAGGCTCGTTATAACTGGGTCTGAACTCACTAGAAGCAGGCTCAAAATGAGGGTAGCAAGTAAAAGCAGCTAATTTTTTTACAGGATAAAATGTGCATATGACAGATATTATTAACACATATCTTGTGGCTTGACTAATCGTGACTAATTGTGTAAGCTAACAGAAATTTTATTTATTGCGAAATTAATCCCAAAATAGGGGAGTAAGTATATATCTGTATTAGGCTGGTCCATATTATTTTACTTGACGTTAGTCATTTAACAGTATGTTAATGGGAGCGATTAATAATTGAGACATTTTAACGTGGGAGTACGTTAATTGTCAAGATTATTAATCGCCGATTAACACACGAGTTCGTTACAAAATTTCTCAGTTCATCGTACCTATTGGAGAAAATCTATGAAACATTTAATGAAACAAATTTATGAAACATTAAATGTTGCTTTATTTATTTAATTATGGTAACACATATGGAACTTAAAAAATGTCAAAAATACAATTACAAGTTCAATTAATCATTAATTATTTATATATCTATGTTGTGTTTGTGAATATTTGCAACAGTTTTGACATTAATTGTCATATTTGTTTTCAATGATGTCCTTTGTTATATACCTATCCTAAAATCGTTTATTAATATAAAGTCATTCATTAATAGGGATTATTAATGAACGATTTTTTATACCTTAATCAAGCCAATAAATAAATAATCAACGGAAAAATTAATTAACAACTGCTAACATTCTTAAACGACTTTTAAAAAAATTGAAACTAGCCCTAATGTTCCTTAATTGTTATCATAATAACCGTTGTCAGGCAACTGCAACAGGTAACGTGACTTCTTAAAAACAACAATCATGACACTGTGAGTAGGAAGAAGGTAATTAGAACAATTAACGTATAGTTTTCGTCGGAAATAATAATAAATTTAATATTTTATTAAATACTCTGTACATAATATTGTTACGAAAGTATTTACAGTTTTCATCAATTAGTCTTTAGCTAACAAAATAGGCAAAAACAAATATTTGTACACTGAACTGAACTTGTGGTAGGTACCTTGTGAAACATCTTGAAAATAATTGTTAATAAATTAAACACTGCTTTTAGATGAATCAATCAATATATTATAAATACTCTACATATGTTTCGGCTTATTAGGCCTTTATCAAGAGTACTACATAGTGAATACTAAACTTTAGTATTCACTATGTAGTACTCTTGATAAAGGCCTAATAAGCCGAAACATATGTAGAGTATTTATAATATATTGATTGATTCATCTAAAAGCAGTGTTTAATTTATTAACAATTACAAATATTTGTGTTTAATGTTAATTGATTCTACTTTCAGATTTAATTTGCACTGAATTAAATCTAAGAAACTTTATATAAGTCCTAGTCTCCTTTAATAATTATATCCGGAGATTTTTTTTTTGTATTTCGCTTACTTAATTAATTTAAAAATCCTGATGAACCTGATTTAATTTAGCTTTATATCACAAAGTTTCTATTCGTTTTAATTAAAATGAGCATTTTCGATGTTTTCCAACGAAAGTTTTCGGAACATCCTTTATTGTGAAAGTTTAAGCTCAAACGTTTATATTATGCGTGCTAACAAGTGAAAATTTAATTTAAAATTGTTCGAACTACTACCTTTAACCTGTTTAAAAAGTAATTTAGTGTCTTTATGAAACTTAATCATTTTATAAGTGGACTTCTTATATTTTTAAACAACGTTTTTCCCGAGCTGTTACCCCTTTTACAATGCGGTAAATGAGGTGCAAATTATTTATTGGTTAGAGAAAATAAAACAATACGGAAACAAGAATTGTACTTACGGTAATCTTTTAGAGGTTTTGTCAACAAACATATTTACATATACAGGGTATCCCGAAGAGGGGTGATAGGTTAAGTCAGTTCCAATCAATATATAACAATGTTTATCCAATTGTTGACGATTAATTGGAAAGTAAATTGAAAGTTATTTCATTTTTTGTATCACTCGTTGAAATCGCATAACAGGTCACTAAAAAATGTATTTAAAAAGGTTTGTGTTGTTTGGTTGTTTTCTTATTTTATGAGGATTTTAAGTGGGTGCGCTATTCTAATAGATGCATTTTTTCTACCCTGTTACCTTCTGCCAAATAAGAGAAATTGTTTTGGTAACACTTTCTATTTTCAAAAAAATTTTATTCTTTATTTCGTAATGCTAACCGAAAGAAAAATGTACTACAGAAAGTTGACAAACAATCAGAAAAAGCTTATTACACGCATGTTATTTTCGTGTCTGTTAAAAAATTAATTTTATTTGCTTAATTTTTTACACGCCTACTGTTTTATGTGTTGAAATTTTGTAAAATTTTATTTTTTATTTTATTTTTTAAAATAAAAAATAAAATTTTACAAAATTTCAACAGATAAAACAGTTAGCTAACAAAATAGGCAAAAACAAATATTTGTACACTGAACTGAACTTGTGGTAGGTACCTTGTGAAACATCTTGAAAATAATTGTTAATAAATTAAACACTGCTTTTAGATGAATCAATCAATATATTATAAATACTCTACATATGTTTCGGCTTATTAGGCCTTTATCAAGAGTACTACATAGTGAATACTAAACTTTAGTATTCACTATGTAGTACTACATATTTAAAATAATGCGTTGACTTTTTACGTGTAAATCTTGATTTTTAAACTCTAAATTCATTTCGGCTTCTTCGACAATACCCGGTTCAACTATTTCGGGATTTTCGGGCGTTATTGTATTATCCTCTGTTTCAAATGGCCTCCAGAAAGCCATGGTAAAAGTTGCAATAACATCAGAAGTGCTGTGTCCAAGGCGAGATCTAGGTGCCTCGGGGGTGCTGAATACGACGGTGAGATATTTAGACTTCCCACCCCTCGGAAACGTGACCCCTCGCCAATCGCTAAACGCGAATAACCACTCCCTTTTCGCGTTTCTTTCCATACAAGACATACGAGAGCTTGTCCGATCGGGTTCTTCTGGTGGGCCATATGGACTTTAACCACTCAAAATATTTTCAACCCCCGGTGTTGAAACTACCCCCTACCCTGATACTACAATCTCCCCAAAAATTTCAAAATTGATAAAAATTTGTATTTATTTGTTTTGGAAGGTGCTCGACAGATAGAAACATACATTTCTCCATTACCCTCCACTAACCACTCCCCAAATCCCCGAAATCACCCCCATTTTAAATTTCTGGCTGCTGGGCACGTGGAGAATCATTGGACCGAGGTTTCTGATACGATTATAGACACAAGACTAGACCAGAAACTCATGTACATAAAAAATTGAAGCTACTGCCAGTTGGTGTGTAATTTTGGATACTACTTGTATACGAATATAAACAATAATTATATAATTGATGTTAGTTACCTACCATCAACGTATTATTATTATTAGCATAGGGTCAACGTTTTTAATTACTAACATTCAGTGCACTGTTTAGTTAACAAATTTTCAATAATAGCATAATTGTTCCTCAAGTTCTTAATTAAAATCAGGAAGTTTACATGAACGGGTGGTTTTACAACAATTTTATTATAAACATACTGGTGTTTGTAATTTTCAAAATATTACGATAAATTTTTTATGGGGATCTAAAAACAGGTTATTATTTAAGAGACATACCAAGACTAATGTGATTTTGTTTGAATGACATAATTAATTCCACACTACTAAGTTTAATCTATTTTACTGTACATTGTGTCATTTTATGAAAATTTTGTAGTAATGTATCTATCCTTCCAGAAATTCAAATAGCTGTGTATGCAGCAAGTGCAAAAGTGACTATTTTTGGCAAGCGGCCTGAGAATTGTCAGCGGGTCCAAGTTCCAACAGCATACTTTCTTGTAACAGATTACTGTTCAAAATTACTTGACTCTTTTTGTAGTCATAATATAGCTACAATGTTTATGTTGGGTAATAACTACTGCGGATTATACCATAGAAGAATTTAACTCATTATGCAGTTCTTATATAGCTACGTGCTCTTTTTTGTTATTGTATAAAGACTGCCGGAGGTTTTGCTATAAAACAATTTAGCTTGTTAGATATTTACTATATAGTCACAATAACAAGTTTTTATGCAGACCGGGGTTTATTTTATTGAACAATTCAACTTTTTACGAAGGCATACAACCACAATGTAATAGTACAATTTAGTGTATTACGATTATGCAACCATTTTAAAACATTATGATATAACTTCTCTTAAAACTTTCAACGAATTGTCATTCTGTGTCAAGGATGTGTGTAGTTCCTGTGTATTTACTTCAGTTGAAATTACGTGAGGTACATCACAAATTATTGTCAATAAGCTCTTAAGATTTTCTACAACATTTCCTTTGAATGTCCGTAAAATGCCATCCAGCCTGACTTTCATTCTACGATGAAAGTTTTCACTACATTTCGGGTTTGTCTACGTTGACTGATTATTCTCATGTTCTTTAAATACGTTACATGATGGCATGTTATAACAAGAACATTGGTACCTTCTCCCACTTGAACAATTTTATAAATGTAATTACTTCAAGTGATAAACTGCATCAACGATATAACGTTTTCACAGGATTTCATTAAAACATCTTAACATAGTTTCTGTATAAGAATTCTTATCAAGAAATGTTACCTGTATACGCCTAACTGCTGTTGTATGAACGTTTATATCACTTGGTAATAAGACATTAAAGGATCAAACCATATGTTTTATGATGGCTTTATAGCCAAGATCTAATGTAATTATTATAAATTAAAATATTCGCATAATTACTTCAAGCTCTATAAGAGATATATTGGACACTTTTATAAGACAATAATAGAGCCTTTATAAAATGGTTTTATAATTAGGTTATGAAAACATATTGTCGGGGATAGCTGTTTGGATCACAATAGTACTTTAATAAAACATCTAGACATTTTTTCCACCACTGAAAAATTATTATACGGCAATTCAGCTGAAAATTAATACAATAATCCTAGTTGGGTAACGTCCAATGCAACGGATATTTTAGAAGTTTGGAGATGAAATATAGTAAAAACTAGTCCTCTAAACTCAACAGTTATAATTATTGCAGTACGAAATTATACAGTTACCGCCATAACACATTCTGTATTGATTTAATATGGGTAGTTGGATTAATAAGCCACAGCGCATTTTCAATTACAGAAAAGTGTTTACTTCTTAGAAGTGGTGCAATATAATTTTTCTCTTCTATAAATTATACACGCCAAGGGGCGGGAATAATTATTACCGCCCAACCATAAACTCATAAAGTATTCCGTACACAAGTTAAATATTTCTCTATGCTCGGATGAAAATGTTATTAGTAAAAGCAATAACAGTTTTTCAGTTTGTAATCATAATTTAGTCTACCGTCAAGGCCAATTAGTTAATTAAATAGCTGCTAGTGATTGAGTTGCTGAAAATATTAATAGTAATACAGGGTGTTCAAGTAAAATGGTACATTTCGAATGAATCAAATGACAAATTGACCGATGACTTCTTATTATTATTTGATAAGCATGGAATTAGTGATGTGGGAAATGGACGTTTATCGACAAGTTATGCGAATTCGCAGCTACCAATGTCGATTTAAAGAATTGTTAATAACCCCATAGCAAATTCTTTGACGTACAGCTGATTGCAATTGTAATATAGATATTTCTTCGACTTGGAAGTTGAATTTCCTTCTTAGAACTCAGAGTGATATTTTTACGTCTTGCAAGTCAAAAATTCCTACTTAAAAGTTCCTATTATATATTTTTCTTACTTATAATTAGGTAATCGTAGGTGGCTTGTATCGAAAATTCCGACTAACTTAGAAATTAGAGTTCTATTCTCTGACTTTAATCGGAAATTCCTGATTACATTTGACTAGGGGTCGGAAAAATATAAAAGTTTGGTGGTTCTTATTGGAAAAAAATTGAAAACTTAGTCTAAAAAAAATTGCAGAGAAATGATTTCAGTTAACCAAATATTGATTTGACAACTTTTAACTAGAAATTAAAACCAATGTAAACTCCTAGAGGGACTTTCTTGCATAATATAGCTTAACGTCCAATCCATCGATAAATTAAGTTTAGCGACAAAAGTTTCTGATCGGCTGTTTTACCATTAACAGGTAATTTAATCTCAAAAACATACGGTATAAGTAATTTGTGGTATATTCAAATAAAACGTTGGTCAAACAGGTATTCGCAAATCAACAGACTCAATCGTAGCTTCCACGCATTCATCATTACTGGAAACTGTTGAACGTTTAATTCCTGTTAATCAAAAATGTAAAGAGTTGTCTCTACTAAAACCGTTTTATATGCATGTGTACTTCTAACTTTTAAGCCTGCATATACATTACACAAACAAATATTAGCGCACGTTGAAAATTCTTTAAAATCCCACATAATGTTTATTTTAGCTGTATTTGTTTACCTAAGTGTAAAATTAGTAAGTTATGCTCCATCCTTCATTATTAATTTGCAAGATATAAATAGTAACATTAAAAATGATTTACTTTAAATACTTTCGTTTGTCCTCTTAGCATTGAAAATATGTAAACCAGTGGCGTAACCATAAAGGTGGAGGGGGTCAATGCAGTGTACAAGGGCACGGGTTCATTAGGACACCGTCACAGTGTACATTCAACATTCGTAAATTAAGTATTTTTATATTTATTTCATGCTGTCCGGTAAATGACTATTTCCCGTACTCATTAGCGGTCGGTAAATCGAATACTACAGTATCTGCTACTGTAATGTGTTATTACAGTATCTGATAGCGTAATGTGTTACCTAGCAAAACTATCATATTATTGTTATTAGTAAGCAATTATGTTTTAATTTTGACTTTTGACTTTTTCACTTCGAAATAGCGTTTTTTTTTTTACTGTAAAATATACTTTCTACCAGCTTTAGTAAATGACAGCTGTTATATAACCATAGATTGGGCTTCTACTACATTTACAATATTTTGCCTTAATGAAGTTAGTAATCACTTCCACATCCACGTAATGGATTGGAAATACATTAATCGTAAAAAAAAATAATTTTTTTTTTTCTTGAAGTAAATTTAGAATGTCATGAAGCGCCGAGATTTTAAATTTGAGAGAAAAAAATTTCTGTCTGTCGGTCTGTCTGTCTTATTTTTTTTTGTACGCACGTTTTCTCCGGCACGGTTCAAGATATTGACTTGAAATTTTGTACACGTATAGGTATATTATAATGAGATCTGGAATTGGATTGTTTTTTGAACATATCCGGTGAAAGGTTTGGGGGTAAATAGGGGTATATACGGGGAAATACGTAAATCAAGCTAGTAAAAGCACAGAAACTTGAAATTTGGTGTATGTACTAGAAGCCAAGGCCTTAAATTTTTTTATAATATTTTCCATCCCCCACTCCTTTATTAATGGGGTTGATAAAATAAAATTGAGATATTCACTTGAAATTTGGTATACGTATATATTTATAATGACATCAGGAACTAGATCATATCTTAGGATTATTCCGTTGGAGGGTTCGGCGTTAAATAAGGGTAAATAAGGGAAAATAAGTAAAGCAAGCTGGTAAGAGTACAGACACTTGAAATTCGGTGTATGTACTAGAAGCCAAGGGCTCAGATTTTTTTATAGTATTTTTTAACCCCGCACCCGTACTCCATTATCAAAGGGGTTGATGAAATAAAATTGGGATATTCACTTGGAATTTGGTACACATATGTATTATGACGACATTTGGAACTATGTTATATTTTGGGATGGTTCCGTTGAAGGGTTGAGAGTTAAATAGGGGAAAATAAGTAAAGCAAGCTGGTAAGAGTACAGAAACTTTAAATTCGGTGTATATACTAGAAGCCAAGGCCTCAAATGTGTTTGTAATATTTTCCATCCCCCCACCACAACTCCACTCCAATATTAAAGGGGTTGATAAGATAAAATTGAGATATTCACTTGAAATTTGGTATACGTATATATTATAATGACATCAGGAACTAGATTATATTCCGGGATTATTCCGTTGAAGGATTGGGTGTTAAATAAGGGTAAATAGGGAAAAGTAAGTAAAGCAAACTGGTAAGAGTACAGAAACTTGAAATTCGGTGGATGAACTAGAAGCCAAGGCCTCAGATTTTTTTTATAATATTTTTTAACCCCCCCACCACCTTTACTTCATTATTAAAGGGGTTGATAGAATAAGATTGAGATATTCGCTTGAAATTTGATACAAGTATGCATTTTAATGACATCTGGAATTAGATTATATTTTGAGATGCTTGCATTGAAGGGTTAGGGGTTAAATAGGGGCAAGTAGGGAAAAATAAGTAAAGTAAGCTGGTAAGAAGACAGAAACTTGGATTTGGTGTATATGCTAGAAACCAAGGCTTCAGATTTCTTTCTAATATTTTTTCAATTGTTAGTACACGTATGTATTGTAATGACATCTGACCGAGATGATTCCGTTGAAGGGGTGGGATGCGGTAAGTTGTGAATAGGGGAAAATAAGTAGAACAAGCTAGAAACTTCTTTTTTAATATAGATGGTAGAAAGCAACGCCTCAAATATTTCTATGAATCTGCAGCAAATATAAAAATTCTATGACCAATAATTATCACATACTAGAGTGCAAATATAGTCAAGATGTTTCCTTTAAAATGACTTAGATGAAAATGAAAAAGATGTGGAAGTAGTGTTTCCTTAGGCAGCGGTTTTTTTCATTGTTTTGAACGTTATAGTATATAATTTTAATATGGTGGTAGTGCTTACTTTGGAAGTGGTTCAGAAGAATGTTTATTAATCAAAATTAAGAAATACATGAATACAATGAAATAGAAATATTCATTCTGAATCATATTATTTCACCTGCCAGTTAATGAATATAAATGAAAGGAAATATGTGGCATAAACGATTGCATTAATGATATAAAAAGAGATACGTATGGAGGTATCTGAGGTTGGGGTATATTTGGGCTAGGGGACTATGGGTTGTACTAATAATACTTTTAATTTAATCATCAATTGTTATCGTAAATGGAAGTTTTCCACCGAGATTTACTCCTGAATAATATATGTCGCCCAAGGGAAGTAAATGTTGAATTCCGGTATAGCGGCATGAAAATTTACTACAATGTTAAATTTTATAAAAAGGTATATAGTTGATAAAATGATATTTGGCGCTAAAAAATCATCGCAAAAGAAGCCATACAGCATCAGAAAGACATGTCGATACAATTACTGTTTGCAGTTACACAGTTTTAAATTCGGACATAAAAGCATTAAAAATACGTTAGCAAATAGTGCAGTTTAAAGTATAAGTAAATAAATAATATTCTCATTCCAGATTATGATTAACCCGCCAATTAGGAATGAATATGGAATCATTTTCATATGATTGAAATAAACAGTAGACCTAGTTGAAATAAAAGTTTTCTGATGCTTTTTAGAGTATTTTATAAAATGACTATCACAGGTATTTACTGTAAATACACAAAAGATGTATTTATTTCACCCGTTTTATACAGTTTTTAAATTAATCATCGTGCTTGTGAAAACGACAAAATTCCAAATTGAATTGAACTGTTCTTCTTTATAAACCTAGGCACAAAAATTACTAGATAGTATTTATGCTTTAAACTGTAGAAAATTGTAAGAACAGAGAAAAACATGGCGTATATATCTATCAAAAGTCAAGGTCTCAATTTCCTTTATGACTTTTACCACCACCACCCCTAATCCATTATTAACAAAACAAAACTGTGATTTAGTGTATATACGAAAAAAAAGTTCTCAAAAAATGTTTTGGTATCGGCCACACCCATATCACCTTGAGGCATCGTTTTCAAATATTATATTATTCAAATTTCATGAACAATTATTTCCACATACTGAAGTTCAACAATTGTATCAAAACGATTTCGTTTCGATTTCGAGACGTGGATGGGAAAACTGAATGTGGAAGTAGTGATTCCTTAGGCAGCGGTTTTTTACTAAGATTTTGACAATACGCTTTTCTAAATTAACCAATCATTTAAAATGTAGTAATGTCAACCCTCCCTCACAAAAATTTGAATTTAAATAACCTAAGTTTGTTTCTCTAGAAAAAATTACCATAATTTACATCAGCGTAAAAGAGCTTCGGCTCTATTTTTGAATTTAGCTAAAGCCTTCGATAGCATATCTCATAGTGTATTGCTAAGCTAGTTGGAAGTCTACAATATGCGATGGATGTCTTAAGGTTTATAACTAAGAGGCAGTCATTTGAATTAATATACGCGGTTTTAGACAAATTTGGCGTCCCCCGTCGAACAGTTTTAGGACTGCATCTTCTTATCTAGATCAAACAAATGTTGACATACGGTTAAAAATACGTTTCATTTATTTAGTTGTTCATTTTCCCATCATTTTCTGTAATCTAGTCAGAAACTGATCCCTAAGTATTCACTACTTCCACATCCAGATTATCCATCCAAGTGTCTTTAAAGGAATACATCTTGATTATATTTACAATCTAGTACGTGAAGTAATTGGTCAGATGTCATAAAAAAATTTGAGTCGTTGATTTTTAGCACATGCGCCAAAAATAAAGTTTCTGGACTCCTATTAGCTTGCTATACTTATTTTTACAACCCTCTCCCACACCCTCTCCCACACCTTCAATGGAATCATCTCAACCAAATGTCATGGCAATACATAACCTATACCAAATTTCAAGTGAATATGTCTATTTTATCAACCCCTTTTTTTATAATGGCGTGGAGGAGGTGAGGAGGTTGAACAATATTGTAAATCTGAGGCCCTGGTTTCTAATATGTGCACCAAATCTCAAGTTTCTGTACTCTTACCAGCTTAGCTTACTCATTTTCCCCTATTTACCTCTACTTCCCCCACCCCACTCTTTCAACAGAGTCATCTCAAAATATAATCTACTTCCAGATGTTGTTATATACATACGTGTACCAAATTTCAAGTGAATATCTCAATTTAATTTTAACCTTTAATAATTTTGCTCAAATTGCCGTGTCTACACTTCCGTCGGATGGGAGCCGATTGCTTTCCCATCAGGTAATATATGCAATATTGAACAGCGGTACAATGCCTTGCTTGCAAAATTTTGAGGTAGCTCAAGGTCGCCCGTTGAAAGTCAGTAGGTGGTATCCGAGAGGGGCAAGGAGCATTTGCGCCGTTTTGGAAATTTAACAGATTTTTGTTCAGATTACCTGACAGAGCTTAATGAAAAAATACTGAATATCATACTCTATAGTTTGCAAAAGATATCGTAGACATCGTTTAAGCTATTCCAGATAAATCGTTAAACAAACAGGAAAATAAGCAGACATACGGGTCCAATTAAGAACCGCCTACTTTTTAAAATCAGTAAAACATATTTGATAGAACGTGCCAGTGGAAATATTTTAGTATTCGCACTTTTAAAAATAGAACAGGATTAATTATTATGTAGATTTTTCTTCACAACATAAGCGATAATAATGACAAAATATGATTATGATTATTAATGTATGCGAACAGCAACAAAAAGGGAAGTAGAGAATTAAAGATTTTTATTTATGAAAAGAAAAATAATAATTTTGCCTTAATTCTTGATTTATTTTCGTAAGAAGCTGACGATTAATTTTAATGAAATACTGAGAAATCTCGCCTAAAATATTAATCACTTTATAATTTCGGTTCTAAGTAATATTATATTGTACAAATACTATTTTCAATATGAATAATGACGATGAAGTGAAAATAATTTAATCTTGTGAAACATCGCAAATAAACTATAAACTTTATGTTTATTTTGGAGGAAAACAATTTTTGCTATAACTATTTCATCATTTTAATACAAATAGTTCGTTTATCTCTGCGTTATTATGGTTATGAAAAAAACTCTTTACAGGAGTTATGTTGTTTTGTTAAACGCTATGTCTGTTTTGAAAAACGAAAGTGCGTAACTCAGCTCCAAAGATGATGGTCACTGTCTAGACGACGTTTTGGTAGAATCAGGTTCTCGCTGATAACTACCTTCTGCTTAATCTCGTTGCTGAACTGTTAATTCAGTTTCTGCCACGAGAGACAGTAGTAGGCAGCTATTGACTATGAAGAACCTGAGGATTTCGGATATGATTCTGACGAAACGCCGTTTAGATAACTTTAGCAGGGGTTTACCAACCATAGAATCCCCGTTGTATTCTGATGTCTATGAATAGTCGGCCTTGATGCGATAAATATAAGAACTACACGGTATATTAGAATCATTAATTAAATATGGACATTTCTCAAATGCATATTTGTCTCCCAGAACTCTCATTGTTTCATTCATACTCTCGTTTGCAATTAAGTCTCAAACAGTCTGCTTTCCTCGCACATGAAATATTTATAATACGGCATGTCATGTACTATGCTGTAAAAACAATACCATTTTTATTATTTCAAGTAATCTTCCAGTCCTTCTATTCTCATATCCGGCTCAGTTCTACGCGTACCTCAACATCAAATAATGAACAGAAAAGATATTTAGCCAAATGATTTATAAATGAAAGTAGCTGCTGCGAAACTATATGAAATTTTCAATATTAGCTGTATACAGTGATCCATCATAACTCTTCATGTCTTGAAGGAAAATCTGAGTTATCATCAGAATTAGAGTTTCTAATTAAGGTTTTATTAAGGCTTATTGCCTCTAAATTATCTCTTAGATTGTTAAATAACTAAGACAACTGCGCATACATAAGATATTGATATAACTTCAATTTTACTTCCGCATCCACCTAGTGAAGCGGAAGTATAATAATGGTAAAAGAAATTTCAAAAATTTTATATCCATAAATAGTTTCTCAGAAACAGTTTAAGATATTTCGTTCATATATGTATCATGTCGAGATCTGGAACTAGATTATATTTTGCACTGATTCCAGTGAAGTGTTACATTAATAAAATTGTATTACCAATTATTTCCACACACTAGTGTGCAAATATGGTCAAGATGCTTTCTTTTAAAAAGAGACTTGGAAGGGTAATCTGAATGTGGAAGTAGTGATTCCTTAGGCAGCGGTTTCAGTGCTTGGCATAGAAAAGCGAAATTTGACACAGTTGTGGAAGTTGTGGCCCAATTGCATATGTTAATTACAAAAATAGTGCAGTAAAAAAAGGCCAAAAAAATGGGGAGATAGGTATAGTCTGGATACAGCAAGATTATGATTTTATCCTGTTTGGGGTATCACTGGGAGTATATTACTAAGTTTTGGACCTCGAAAACCTTGTGCTACTTTTTTTATAAACAATTAATTTTTTTTTACTGCGTTTTTCGAGCTTAAAATGTGAATAACCGGCTCTATAAGTCGAATCGGGGCAAATAAAAAACCAGTCTCTTTGTAATAAAATTGCCAATAAATTGTCGTTAGTTTCAATTCTCTGAAGTACGTACATAACCTACAAAACTGAAAAAACGAGAAAAAAACAGTATTTTTTTCATTTTGGTGCCCAAGACCGTCAACTTGACCAATTTGCATCAAACTTTCAGAAAATATACTTTTTGATGTAATAAAAAGACTCTGAAAAGTTGTTGTCAAAATATTGAACCCATTGGCCAAAATTGCATTTGTTATCTAAAATTTGAAATGCCCGCCATTTTATGCCATTAAGTTCAAAATGAATTTTTTTTTTTACAAAATGTAGATCTCGATGCCATCTTTCTAATGCAATTAAAAAGAATTTTTTTTAATGTAATTTTGGTTACTTTTTTTACATTTGTTTTTAACTCAAATAACAACAATTGCATTTTTTCGGCCATTTTGAAAAACAAATTAAAGTTTTTTATCAGAACTGGTAGAAAATTTTGGGTCATTTAATTTAAAAAAAAGACAGTTCATTTTTGTTAACGTGAACTCGAGATACTTAACTTTTTGTATTTTGGTCAATTGTTAATTAACAAATGCATATTTTGAGTTAAAATTTGGAATATGTCATTTTGAAACCTATTCATTTCATATGATAAATTCAAAAAAATTTTAAGTTTTATAGAAACTTATTTCCAAGCATTATAATGCAAGTATTGTTAATTGAGCTAAAAAGTGTTTTTTTTTTAATTTTTTCATAAAGCTCAGTTGCAAAATGCAATAACTTCCTTGTTTCTTAAAATTCGGAGAACTTTTTTTTAAATACGTTATTTTTTCCCTCGCAGTGCGACCGTCAACTTAGCTTTTTGTTAATAATAATAAATATTTTATATTTTTAAATTTATATAGAACCAACGTTTGCTAATGTACAAACCTATTTTACCTGCGGAGCGAATAGTTGCTTATAAATGAGGAGAAATGTTTACATTTTCTTTCTTATTCCCCACCAGTTCCATTCCTTACAGCTTAGATCGGTTGCCGTGCAGTATTGTCTGTTTACATTTTTATATTTGAGAAGCCGTAAATTAATTTAATACATGTGTGATACCAAGGGGGCACGTTTAGTGTTAGACCGCTTGGACATGTTAACAAGTACGACACTGATATTTCACTTAATACAAAATTTAATGACAGAGTCTAATTGTCCACGAATAATGCAAGTAAATAATACAGTCTTAATTTCACCGAATAAATTTAGTAAAATAAAAGAACTAACGATCCGCTACCCGCTAGCCCGCAATAATCAAATCTTAACTCTATCACAGGTAATCATAGAATGCCTTTTTGCCCCGGGCTAGCTGATTTCGTTTCGTTCGCCCTAAGCGTGTTCCTATGCCCATATAAGGAAATACATAGAATCTTAAACTGTTATTGGTTGGGATAAGTCAACCTGAATGTTTACATTAACAAAAATAATAAACAGTCATAAGTACTAGTGAAGGGTTCCTAAGAATCATAGGCGTGGAGAAATTATTTTCGGTGCCGCCGACATACAAATTAAAAATGTCTTCGAGTGAAAGTGAGATTATTAGGTGTTTAAAATATCATGAAAGTTTTGTATGGGTGTAATCTAATAAAACCCATGGATTTAGGTGATTTAAGATTTCATTGTTTCCAAAAACTTACATTGAAAACCGGTTGTAATTTGAAAAACCTTCCTCCGATCGAAGAAGCTACAAATGAACATTTATTGAGAGTGTATCTTCAAATACACAAATGGCTGGAATATGAAGAAATAGATCCACGATTGTTTGGTTGGGAGGATACAATTAATGGTTTAATGCCTATTACAATGAGAAAACAGCCAATACCACAAGAAATTCTTGAAATTCTCGCTTGTGAATGTAATGCCGGCTGTATAGACCTGAGATGTCGATGCAGGAAGTTCGGACTACAATGTACAAGTTTGTGCGAATATTGTGGAGACATTAATTGCAGGAATTGTACAGAATGCACTATAGTCAGTGAAGAAGAAAATCGTGAAGTTGAAGAAGACAATATAGATGAATCAGACATAGATTCAAGCTGTACCAATATATCAGAATCGGAACTCCAAAGCGACTGTGAACGCTTGCAAGTTAATGTACCCGATCTTCGTGTTCAAATTCGTGATGAAGAAGAAAATGGTGAAAAATTTTTATTTGAAACAGATTCACGGAGTGACACTGAATTGTACACATTACCAATCAAGAGATATAAAATACATTAATTACGATTTTGTAAATTTATAAGAATAAAAATGTTTGTTTTTAAATAAAATGTTTTTACCATATTATTAATCCTCGCCTTTAAAACTTTTTCTAACAAGTATTTATATTACAATATTTACTATTTCCTTTTTTAAATAAAACTTAAAACATTATATTTAGAAGACAATATAAATTTAATCTAAGTATTCATATTTATATAGAAAGATTAAAAAATAAATATACAGGTTTATACGTTAGCAATCGTTGGTACATGTGTACATATGAATTTGGAAATAAAAAATACTCATTTACATTATTAACAAAAAGCTAAGTTGATGATCGCATTGCGAGGGAAAACATAATGTATTTAAAAAAATAAAGTCAGCCGAATTTTAAGAAACAAGGAAGTTATTGCATTTTGCAACTGAGCTTTATGAAAAAATCAAAAAAATCACTTTTTAGCTCAATTAACAATACTTACATTATAATGTTTGTAAATAAGTTTCTATAAAACTTATTTTTTTTTTGAATTTATCATATGAAATGAATACGTTTCAGAATGATACAGTCCAAATTTTAGCTAAAAATATGCATTTGGTAATTAACAATTGGCCAAAATGCAAAAAGTTAAATATCTCAAGTTCACGTTAACAAAAATGAACTTTCTTTTTTTTTTTAATTAAAGGACACAAAATTCTCTATCAGATCTGATAAAAAACTTTAATTTGTTTTTCAAAATGGTCGAAAAAATTTAATTGTTGCTATTTGAGTTATAAACAAATGTAAAAAAAGTAGCCAAAATTACATTAAAAAAAATTATTTTTAATTGCATTCGAAAGCTGACGTCGTGATCTACATTTTGAAATAAAAAAATTTCATTTTGGACTTAATGGCATAAAATGGCGGGAATGTCAAATTTTAGATAACAAATGCAATTTTGGCCAATGGGTTCAGTATTTTGACACCAACTTTTCAGTGTCTTTTTATTACATCAAAAAGTATATTTTCTGAAAGTTTGATGCAAATTGGTCTAGTTGCCGGTCTTGGGTACTAAAATGAAAAAAATACTGTTCTTTTCCCGTTTTTTCAGTTTTGTAGGTTATGTACGTATTTCAGAGAATTAAAGCCAACGACAATTTATTGGAAATTTTATTACGAAGAGATTGGTTTTTAGTTTGCCCCGATCCGACTTATAGAACCGGAGTTATTCATATTTTAAGCTCGAAAAACGCAGTAAAAAAAATTCAATTGTTTATAAAAAAAGTAGCACAAGGTTTTCGAGGTCCAAAACTTAGGAATATACTCCCAGTGATACCCCAAACAGGATAAGATCATAATCTTGCTGTATCCAGACTGTGCAAATTAAAATGCTTTTTTTACTGCACTAAAAGTGGAATTTTTATTTTCAAATTTAAAAATCACTGTCCCCATTGCGATATCCAAAACAATATTCCAGAAACATCTGCGACAAAATCCTGAACGTCGGAAATAAGGTGTAGACTGAGCGAAAATGATCAGGATTGCACACAGTACAGGAGCCACCGGACACATTTGTAATAGTTAAACACGTTATTACTAATCCTGTTCCTTAGAGCTTGATAGACAAGAAAAGTGATATGAGAAATTTGTTTTGTGGTAGAAACTTCACTGGATGACTCTTGAAAGTCGATATGTTTTTCATGGTTGGTGAAAATATTTGTATAAAGCTGATATTTCTTCTATCGATTACTTATCATACAGTGAGTACAAGCACACAAACAGATTTGTAGAAAGCTGATTTTTCGAATAATTACCACTTGGTAATTACTAAAATACGATTGGCATATATATCGGGTGGTGCCTTTCCAGAGGCAGAAACTATTAACACTTTGACTGCTGACCTGGTGACTAATCTAATCAAGCTTGTTTTTCTGTTGCACGTGTACTGGTTTTGGTCTTATATTGCCAAAAATATAATCTTAAAAAAAATGGAAGAAAAGGTAAACAAAAAAAACATGACGTCCAAAGGCGTGATGGGCACTCGTTATGAAATTTAAACTTTTTTGCTCATGGCGTCCTTGGGCGTTATGACGTTTAAAGACGTCATGAGCATTGAAAGGTAGTAAGGAGATGACGCCTTAAAACGTCAGCAGCACTTAACGTGTTAACCCGCAAGAATTACACTACGCATGACAAATTTGATTTAATGATTTTGAATTGTGATATAGAACTCTGAAATCGCGAACTAAATCATTAACTTTGTGCTACTTGTAACAAGCTAATTTTGAATTCATCAAGATAAATTTTTAGAATTTACGTATTTCGATGTAGCGAAAAACGGTAGATTCTGTAAAAATCCATCGATATACTGCTTCGAATTATAAACATTCATCAAATAATTATTTAAAAAAAAAGCCACCTAGCCCTGAGACTATATGGCAATTTTTGCTAATAAAAATAATGTTTGCTCAGATTCCACTTCAACAGTTTTAATATGCTGCTGTCATAAAGCATTCAGCATTTGGAAACTTTTATAATATAAATAAATGAGTGACTGAGAATAAATTCAAATACGGCCTTTTTCGATACCATCGCTCGCAGTGGTTATGTACTTTTTAATCCTTCTTTTATTCTGTTTTGAGCTTCAAAACGATTTCTATCTCAAAGCTCCTCCTCGTTATACAAACTTTATTTTTAACGGTTTTTCAATAATACAATTCCATTGATATAAAAACTGGCCATTCAATGAGCGAACTTTCATCCTCATCCTATTGAGAAAAAAGATTTCGTTTAACCCAACCTTATAATATCTAGATGGTCACCTCGTCCTTATGTACACGTCAAGCATTGATTGCGTTAAGAAGTTCATTGAAAATTTATTCGGTATTAAAATTATTGAAAAAGAAAAAAAGTCGTATAATTTGTGATTTCTCAATATTACAATAATTTGCGAATACGGGTTTTTCCTTCTCGCACTCAAAAATATTTTGGAACCATACTACATCTCTTAATGAAATCACTTTATTAGTCATCGTAATTTGTTGAAAATAATTTCGAAACTCAGAAGAAATGCTTGTGCCCATAAACACTTATTTAGTCGTTTTCTTCCAGCATATCTAAAAATGTTAAAACTGCAGAGACGCGCTATTCCATATTTTTCATTTTTAATTTAAGTTTACGGCCATATTTCTTAGACTATACATGATACGCACAGGTGTTAAATAATTGAAATAATATATCCCCTAATATTTTTGTCGTATTCAAAATATTCCCAAACTGATTGATACATTTGTGTATATTGTATCTTTCTTCTCTACAAAAACATTAAATAAGAAAATGTATTGTTTCTAAAAATATTTGAAATCAATTAAAATCGCCAAGTCCGGTATTTATTTATAAAAAGAAAATATATGTTTTTTTTTTAAATATAAAAAAACTTGGCGCGTTTCACTTTACATGTTTCTGCAGATCCTGCACATGTTGATAACCGGAAATAATATGTAATATTGCAGTTAGAGGTTGACGGGAAAATTTGCATAAAATTAACTGAGTGGCACTAATTTAAAAAATATTATATCGAGAACAGAGCTAATAAATATCTACTATGGCATTGTCTACCCACAACTAAAATATATGGTTTTATTGTGGGGCTCAGGCACATCCGCTCAAAGGATATTCATAATCCAAAAGAAAATTATAAGGCTAATGTTTTCACTAGGGCCGCTAGAACCCTGCAGAGGAACATTTAGACAATTCAAAATATTGACCTTAATCTCGATATTCATATAAGAGGCAGCTTTGTTCGCTCACCAACACTCAAGCAAATTCAATCGCAACCACACCGTTCACAGTCATAACACTCGAAATTCAAATGATGTCCTGATAAACAATTATAATCTGTCAAACTTCCAAAAAAGTCCCTATTACTGCGCTGCAAATATTTACAACAAGTTGCCCCAAAGTATCAAAAATAATAACCTACATAAGTTCAAAACAGTAACAAAAGAAGTCCTAAATGAAAAATGTCTGTACTCACTACAAGAATTTTATAGTCTGGAGTAATATCGACCTCTGTTCATATTAACGTAATGTAAGTCTCCTACAGGTGAATACGCATGCGTACATATGTGTGTGATTATTGTATATTTGTCTAATTGCAAGCTTTGTATTTGTAATCTTATTGTATTTATACCACATTTAATGTACTTTTATTAAAATACGGTATATATATTTTATGCATACCTATGACGCTTCATATCTGTTTTGTACAGCTTCCTTGAATAAAATGTATTATTATTATTATTACTAGTGAATCCAAACAGCGTTTTGTATTTGAAAAAAAAATCTTCATAAATTTTCTATTTATAAATAGATCCCGAGTTAGCGATTTTAATTAATTTCAAGTATTTTTCTTATTTTATGTTTTGTTTTTGTAGAGAGGAAAGATATTCTTTTGGACAGAGGCGCTACTTCTTACAGATAATCTGTTTTTGTGTTCATTTCACTACTTCTTGTAGATATTATTTCTGTAAAGATGCACGCCTGCTTGCTTATATTATTTCTGTGAGTGTGGAGGACTTTGGAGTGAACTTGGTGCGAGACACTACCGTGTAGCAAAGTACGCTTTTGTTATACACCTAGAATAACTCAGGATTTCATAAACCACTTTTCAAGTGACGCGCTGGTGTAAGCATCAGCCTACGAATCATGAGGTTCACGGTTCGATCCCTGAGCGTTCCCAGCTTATTTTCGACAAACATAAACTTAATACCTGTAACCAAATTTCTTTCGGATTATAATATGATGTTGAAGTCTAGATTGATGGCACTAGATGGCTAAAGGTACTTAAAAATTAAAAATTCCCAGGCTGGACGCATGTATGGAAGTCCTGACGAGAATGCGATAGTCTAGAAAACACTAGGTGGCGCCTGGTGATCATTTGTTATTTTTGGTTGACATCAGGCTGCCGTCGGCGCCATTTTGCATGGAAGTTAGACAACTCATTCTTTCATTTCTGGATTCATGTGTTACTGAAGTGTGAATGTTATAGTCGTTTTTTTCATTTGCAAAAATTACGAAATTGCCTTTGGTTTGCTCACTACAGAATTAAGGTAATATATGAGAAAGAGACAACGTTTGTTTCTTTAAAATTCCTGCCATTTTAAAAGAGAAGAGAAGAAGAAAGAGAAAAGAGAGGAGAAAATAACAACAAGCTGTTAAAATAACACCGAGAGACAGGATAAGGTCTCTAAAACGTGGAGAATTAAGCGAAACATTTTTTAACAATCCTAGGACTTGTTCAAAATACTTTATAATATATACTTTTCATATATACTTATGTGTGTTTTGAACTGTTAACCTGAAACAAGGTTTTGTATTTAGACAGCTGCGTCAAAATCACGTGACCGGAAATCATAGAAGTGAGTTTATATTGTGCGAGAAAAGAGCAGTAGTACCATATGACTAATCTCAAATTTTACTATTTTGTAAGTTTACTCGCATTTTTAATGCTTTTATTCACATTTCTAGATTGGAACCAGTGTAAAATTAATACACCCTCTCATATAGAATACATATTATTTTGTGATGTTATTGTAATGTTATTGACTTGAAAAAATGTATTGAAATTGAAAATTGGAAATCCATCCTATAAGTTAGCTCTGTGTTTTTAATCAACGATATTACAAAATTATAGGTATTCTATATAAGAGGGTTTATTGATGTTACCCAGGTTCCAATCCAATGGAAAGGCGAATAACACATCAAAAGTGATGATAAACTTACAAAAGCGTAAAATTTGATGTTAAGTTGGTGATATAGTGCTAGTGCTTTATTAAAGAGGCCACAGAACGAACAGGAATTCCTGTGGGCCCCAGAGTTGAAAATGTTGAGTCCTACGGCGATCCCATTGTGAAATATTAAATGGAGCCCAGCAAAGCCCTTTGGGGGAGCAAAGCCCTTTGGGGGCCATAGCGAAGTCTTACGAGGGCCACGATGGAGCTCTGCGGGGGCCTTAATAGGGGGCGATATGGGGCCCAGCGAAGCACTATATGGGCCGCAACGGGGCCCTATGGGGTCCCATTATGGGGGTGAAATGGGGTCCAGCGAAGCCCCATGAGGGCCAAGTCGGGGTGCTACGGGTCCGTGAAAAGTGCCGCAATACTTACTGTGCATCTTTTGGATCCGATCACCACCGACTAAAGCCGAAAGCCGAAATTAATGAGACAAATCGCATATATATTTTTTAATTGTTAGAAATATCATTCTGTGTTTTTGTGCGCAAAGCGCGTAGCTACGCATTGCTATGCACGCATCTTCGTTAATATGTAATTAATATCATTGATTCTGGTCCCAATTGATAAAGAATTATCGATTTACAAGTGTAATTGAACAAATTCTTAGTTAAATCCGAGGTTAAATCCTTATATTTTTTGAGAAATTTCAATTCCAAATATAGGTAGGTGGTGGTGGGGGTAGGTATTTTTCCTGTAAAGATACACGGGCGCTCGCTTATTATTTATGTGAGCGGGGATGTTTGAGTAAACTTGGTGCGAGACACTACCGTGTCTCTTGATACATCAATAATTGCTTTCAACATAGATACATTAAATATGATATTGCCCAATTCAGTATTATACGCCGATAGCTAAAACATTTTATCTAAATACCTCTCGTATTTTTGGAACAATGATATACTAACAATGTCTATAAAACGAAATTTTCACTTATAGTCTCAAGAATCCTATGGCATCAGCTCGAAAATTCTTTGATTATAATGAAGGTTTTATTAAGCAGCCCTTTTTTGGAAATTAAACTCAAGTCAGATTATTGATAATATGACGCGGACTTTGGACTAGTGAAGTAAAACTAAAATTTCTAGGCAATAGCAGTTTATTTGCTGGAACTTGTAAATATTTCAAGAAGTGTAGTTAAAAGTGTTGGATTAAATCCATGTGGTGGAAAGCATTTGTTTAAACAAAGGAATATTTGTCATTGTGTTTTCTCACAGTTTTTCTTAAATATCTTTGATTATGTAACCCGTATCGCAATAAAAAACGAGAAGCAGATTGTTTACATGGAAACTGCGAGCTTTATCTAAACCTTTTTGGTCAATTTGTCAAGTTGAAAGACAAAAACATTTGACATATGTCATGTTGTGACAATTTATGATAACTTGACCAATAATGCACATACTTTGACGTAACTTTAGAAGAGTTATACCCCTATTAAAGCTAAACCACCAAGCGAAGTTTCAACTTAAAATATTTAAAATCAGCAATGCCTAAAATATCATTGCAAGGTCGAAAATTTAATCGTCGATTGTTTATGGGCATCAAGTCGTACAACTAAAATTGTTGTTTCAGATAGTGTTTTATGTACTTTTCAGTGATAGGACCAAAGATTAATTTTGTTTAGTTTTTCTACTTTTCTTAAGAAATAAATGCATTTTACTCATCAATACTTTGAACGGATTTTCTCGACTTTGTTGTGAACAATTTGATTATCTTTCTTTACTGCGATATTGATTATATAACCAAAAATATTTAAGAAAAACTGCGAAAAAACACAATTTTGAACATTATTTTGTTTAAGAAACATCTTTCCACCACACGAATTTATTCAAAACTTTGTACTTATCTTCCTGAAATGTTTAAAATATTCTCCGGCAGGGAAAATTGCTATAGTAAGACAATTCTTTTTTAGGTAGTTTAGAACCCTAGTTTTATTCTACTACACGTACATTTCATTGGAATATTTATTAAATGACAAAAATCATTAAAACAATGTAATTATATAATTTATTCGACAATAACAATAAAAGCTGTAAACAATTGTAACACAAATATAACGTCTTGAATTACTTTTGCAAGAATACGTAATTAATGCTAAAATTTTTGTATGTAATGTTCAATTGAATATTTGAGATTTTCCTCATTTTCATGGTGATTTTCATTCATTTGAAGATTTATTACGGCTAAATCCTTGCTAATATGGTTTGTTATTTGTCTTGTCTTGTTTCTGTGTATTAAAGCTCATGAGTTCTAACTTTTTTTAGATTACTTTGCCCATGTCTGAGAGTCCCTTTATAAGTACGCGTTTCATTTGTTCAACATACTTTAAATTACAATCCCTAGAACCCAAACAAACCTTTGCTTAAGTCAAATTATATCTTTTGGGGTGCCTAAAAGTTGTTACAATTTAGTTCTTGATGTACGAACAACTGTCATATCCAAGTTTTTAAAAAATGTTGCTAATACCACTGGTAAATTGTGTTTCAGAGAGAACTGATACAAATTGTGAATTGCGCTCGGTTCGAAAGGTCCAGGAGCTCAGGAAGGTTTTCTTAAATCTACTTTTCCGCATTAATTCATCAACTAAACTTCCAGGGTATCCATTATTTTTAGCTAAATGCTCAATTAAAGCTTTCTATTTTGCAAATCTCTGTTCATTTAGATGAAAACTTAATACACTATGAATCAAGAAATTGAGATCCTCCATTTTGGCTGTGGACAATGGCGTTAGCCATTAGGAACATATCTTAGAATGCTGATGTCGTTTCTGTGTCTATTAAATTCTAAGTTATTGTCACTATTATTACTAATTGCTGAAATATCAAAAATATCAATTGGTTTCCATTTCATTTGCAAATTTTACCGAAGTGAATGGCTACTTAATAGAAACAAATTTATCTGCAGCCTTTGTATCGAATACCGTGAATATACAGGGTGTAATCAGTTTCATGTCATTAAAAAAAACTGGTAATGGGGACCGACTAGACAAACAAAAAACCTTTATGACTTTTCTCTCTAGGGGCACTTTGAAAAAACTGACCTAGGTCAACTTCTTTAATATATTTTTTTTTAATATTAATGTAGAAAATAATTGAGAACCACTGCTTTTCTTGGTCAATGAACTTGTAGTTCCCAATTATACAACTTTTAAATTATCACAAAAAAGTGCAAATGCCTTGGATCATCGACCGCCTTTGATGGACCGCCTTTGATGGACCGCCTCAACCGAACTGAGACAATTATAAAGAGGTAAATAATTCGTTATCTTTTCCTGCACAACTGCAAGCAAATAATGGCCGTAGAAGTTTAAACAGAGCATTTCTTTACATGTATGTCTTTTAATTTGGAACAAAATATTGTATCATCTGCATCAATACACATTCTCTACGTCGAATTAAGGACATACGTACTCCGTTCAACACTAAACAATAAACTATCAACTAACGTTGTCAATAAAGAAAAATAAAAGAAAAACTTGGTCCAAAATCCAAAACGGAATACAAAAAGAACGAACAAGTAGGTGGTGTCTGTACGTAATCAAGAATTTAACGACTTCAACGGTAAAGTCAGTAAAATAAATCTTCACTATAAATAAACAGCGACCCGAAATTCAAAAATAACAAAAACAACGAACGGCGGGTTGGACGTGTGTACATGACGAGACACCCACAGAAACTAAAATATTGCACAAGGGAGAGTCAGAGTATAGTTTTCTTCAGATCAGATCTACTAAACACTCAGAAAACGTCGACGTCTTTCGTCTTATTTACCGCACCGCTAAAGACCGCCGACATTTTACACAAATATTGAGTATCATAGGCAAAGACACGTGCGACGATCTAAACCTACCTCAATATTCCAGCAGTTCTCAAAAGATTTTATTGAAAATTTGCGAAATTTTTGTTTATTTCTTTTCTCCAAAACTATGAGCTTTAGACCCCATGTTATTTAAGGTTTTTTTGTTTGTCTTGCCGTCCTCTACCACCTGTTTTTTTAATGACATGAAACTAATTATACCATGTATATATCATCTACATACCTCAACCATACCCTAGGTAATTACTCGAACTTTTCCTTTATCTTTGTTTCCAACCTGCTCATAGAGTGACAATGAAAGGTGACAATGAAAGGTGACAAAGAGCTACCCATTATAGTCCCTAAGAAGAAACTTCCTGCGAAATTGTACTACTTAATGAAATTTAAATCAGCGAAAATATAGGCATGTCTTGCCAGAAAAACAAATGTGCTGAATATTTTCTTGAATATTTAAAATATTACTCAAGTAATCAAAATTTCAAGATATTATGATTTTACTCTATATACTACTTCCGGTACAATGTTTTGCATTATTTTTATAGATTGATTTATTTATTTTATTCACATTGTCTGAACGATACATCAACTCCTACTTGTCGACAAGAAAAAATATACATCAGACAAACAGTCGATAACTGACGAGTCTAATTATTTATACACACTTCTAATTCTCAGACAGCTATCAAAATATTTGCTGACTTTAACTTCTTTTCTAATATATCATTTATAATTTCTGATCATTATAATGAGTTTAATATCCAAATATTACGCGGGCGTTATCTATAAACATTATCGTTCGGATACATCTAAATGAAATTGATATATCACACAAGGAACATTGATAGATGATGTTGAAAATTTTATTTAAAAATGTTTACTTTATATCCACGTATAAATATTCTTTGAGTTCGCAAATATTTGCATTTAAAATTTTTCATTTCATAAATACATACGTTACCACTTGGTGTAAGTGGCTTATTCAATTTTAGAATAAACTTTATGTAAACAGAAACGAGGAATAAATATAAATTGCATTTTAATAGTGTGGTTAAAGGGTATAATATATATCTAGGGAGGGATTCAAATTATGGTAAGTAATGTTATATACAAAAGGGTCAGATAAGAATATATGACATTTGAATATACGGTGTGTGTGTGTGTGTTCACTGATTTGGTCGAAAAAAGAGATTTTCGTAGAGAAGCTAAAAATTCTGCTTTTCATCATATTCACAAACTTGTAATTTAACGTGAGTTCGCACGGCATGGTCTTAATGACTACTACCAACTAAGTAAAGAAGGACACAATGATTCTAAATACTTTCTTTTATTCAGTAGTTCGAAGAAATATTTATATTTTTTGAAAGCTTCGCTCTGATCTTGTTGCTATTATGATATGATACTATAATATTAAGTAAATTATATTTACACATTCCAAAGATGAAGTTTATATAAATGTATACATTTTTTTTAGTGTTTATTCTTTGTTTTTTTTTCAGACTCGCGCGGTGTTGCCGCTAGAGCGCGAAAAACATTTTTTTCAATACTCAATTTGGAGAGCAGAAAAAAATTTTTTTTTTGAAACCCACCCTTCATTTCTTACACAGCTGAGCATAGAACGGTGCATTTAATAGTATGTACTACGTGCATTCAGCTGTAGTGGTCGTGATGGGCCTTTTTGTATATGTCATCCTTAATGTCATCTATATTAGCTTAGCCGGTAAAAAATATTGAGTAGAGGGAGGTGGAGGGGCAAAATACTACAGCTGTTCACGATGCCTATATTTCTTTTTATCCGCTCAAGAGTATTGAAAAAATGTTTTTCGCCCTCTAGCGGCAAAACCACGCGACTTTGAAAAAAAACAAAGAACAGAATTTGTCGAAAATTTTTTTATCTACAACTTTGATCTCTTGATATTTTTTTATAAAATGCATAGTTTTGGCTTAAAATTAAACACCAAAAAATTTATACATTTACATAAACTTCAGCGCGCTCTAACGGCGCAACTAAGCGGAATTTAAAAAAAAAATGAAAAGAACAAAAATTATAGAGAATCGCTAGATCTACAATATAAAATTAGGTCATATTTTCTAAAAAATACATAGTTTTGCAGCAAAGCGCAAAAAACCGCCAGGATGGCCAAAAAGACATATATGTGTATCTATATCTAAAAAACAACCCTTTTTTCATGCGCTAGGTGAAAAATATGTTAACACAACCTCAAGACAACTTTCTATACGGGTGGCTTAGCTGTAGGAAAAATTTCCCTCAGTTTTCCTAATTTGAAGGGACTACACGACATATAATCTAATATGGACAATATCACCTCGATTTGCTTTCGAGCCACCCCGATGGAGATTTACGCATCATCATTTTATGATACTAATAATGCATATTTCCAAAACTTTCGTTAAAATAATAAAAATTTCACTTGAAATGGATAAAAGTTGGTTAAGTCGTCTTCCGATATCTTTCCTCGAAGCTGAATGAAAAACGCTCTTCGGAATGACTAGATACGTCTTAAGTCATAATTTGACTTTTTTTTGCAAAGCGTATATCCCAAATGAACAGAGAAAATTGAAGTCGAATTTCAGTACAGATTTTAAAAAATGCATCCGACAGATAAAAAACATATTTTGGGATTAAACAATTAAACATGTTTCTAACTCCAAGAAATTTTCATTGGTTTCGAAAAATTGTAAGTAATCAACCTAATTTTGTTGATTTTGTTAAGTTTCGTTACACTACCACGGACCGTCCTGTATACGTATACATGATACTGATAACTTAAAAGGTGTTCACTATATATGTTTTGTTAGAACTTTTACATAAACTATTCCGTGCTTCATTAAAAAACTAAATTACCATTTAATTATCCATTTAGTTATTAAGAAGTTCTCATTGCCATTGAAAATTCGGTACCAAATCACACATTGGCATTTAGCGTCTATATCGTTTAGTGCAACGCTCACGTCAAATTTATCCCTTCCTGTGAACTCAATGAGAATTTCCACGACCCAAACTTTTCGAATAGCTTTATTGGCACTAGACTTATTGGAAATATCTTCAACTTATTACCTTTTTATTAACTTAACAGAAAAAAGAAACCGGAAATGAGAAAACATTCAACTAAATGTCAGGCATAAATATCACAAGCAATTTGGTAAGGGTCAACTGTTCGGAGGGGATATGAACGAACTGATTTCAAATTGTAGGCCTAATCTTGTTTTATATCATCATAACGATAAGCGGATAAAACTATGTATGAGTATGAAGGGTCGGGATTATTTTGTAATAAGTCTTCCTGGGGTGTAAATTTTATTCCAGACATTTCTTTACGCGCATTAATTTTGTTTTTATCTGAACCTCTTCAAGCTCCATGATTTATGCGGTTGATTAGGTAAATGAGAACAATAAATATGCATTTAACCATGAAGTTAAATTTAACAAAATGTGCATTTTGTTTGTAGGATAGAGTGTGTAGTTGTGAAGATACATATAGAGTTAAATTGTATTTCGGATTAATACCTAGTTTGTAAGATATTGATATCTTTTTGAATTTATATGAAGATAAATAATAATAATAAGACTGAACTATTTGCTGGTGATATAAACTTAAATATTTCATACAAAAGAATGTTTGAATAACACTGATACTATTGTTTGAATGTTACTTGTGGCATTCTTTCAATTCTTTATTTTTCTTTTTGGGATTCCTTGCCACATCTATTTTCTCTTCTAAATGACGTCCAAGGGATGTACAAAATAACACAACTAACGGGTATATTACTGGAAACTAATCTCTACGTCTGTGACTTTTACGTCAAAGCATTAGTTAGAGGTTGCTTTCATTGACATATGACACGAGCAAGTTTAGAAATATAAAAATGAATTATTTCGCCGACGTTTCGGGAACTTATTGTTCCTATTTTCAAGGCTTTTTTTCAATCTTTTGTGCTGTATATGTTGAACACACAGCTCTAAGAATGTTTGTTATATTCAATATCCATAGGTACTTACTACTTACTCCGAACTGTTGATATAGTTAACAGTTATATTTTATACAATGTTAAGTTCATAAAGTTCTTCAATTATTTAAGTGCATTAATTTCCAAGTACATCATTGAAGATATCATCTGATGATGTTCAAATTTTGTTTTATCGATTAATTGGGCCAATATTTGGCTAGAGGAATGCCTAGTTCAGAAGAGGCGCTGAAAATTAATATGAAAACGAGAGCCAATACAATTTCGTGTACATGCCGATGATAAACCATTCATAATAAGGGAGGATCGATGCCCTCTTCGAACATCATGGTAGTCCTAGAAGTCATTCCAGTGATTGATACGACCGTATGAAAAGTCATCCCACACACGCTTATATTGCAGGCCGCATTTGTCAAGTATCTTCAGGTACACTCCAGCTTGAGTTTTACCATTAAATCACACCAAATAGAATTAAACTTATTAGGCATTTGAATAAATATAAGATCAACTCAGACACTCCAGTCTTGCTTTAGACAAACATCCATGGTACCGGGGCGCCATGGAAATTGAAGGACTGATGGGCAGCGAGGCTGAGATAGAAATAAAAACAAGCTAACCGTTATACTCTTCGCCGATCTACTGCACTTTTTATATAATTGTTGCACATTCTATAGGATATTCTTCGCAGTTTTTTTGTAAATAATATTAGTTTTAGACATTTTTAGTTTAATTACAAAACATGAAAAAAAATTATGTAATTTTTTTTTATTTAAAAAATGTATATATTTTTTTTTTTATTTACTGATGGATTTTGTTCAAAAACAATAGGATTCGCCCTCTAGCTAACACTAACTTACTGTCCAAGTTTCAATCGGACTTCTGCTGATTCGAAAAAAACTCACTGAAAAACGTTACATGCAATGTAGTACCAAGAGAAAAGGCGACTGTGTCGTACCACCGAATTTATCATACAATTTCTAGTTTTGGTTCTAAATATTATGATTATTTTAAATGGTTTTATTAACTGTTTAAAATCTGATAGAATAATTTCTAAACCAAAAGGTGATAAACAAAAGTGAAAATGACACAATGTAATGAAGAAATATTTTAAAAATACAGTAGGTAACTAGTTGATATTTTGGTAAAGATTAGGGTGGCTATATGTGTTTGCTATGAAAGATCCATTATGCTCTCTTATCTGTATGATGTTGCTTGTTAGCGGGCTATCACCAAGTTTCTGTTGATACAATTTTTGAGATATGATTTTATTGTAGACAGCGAGTGTAGCAACGGCGTTATAACGGACGTTCAACTATCTGAGGTAGGTGTGTCTGATCGAGTTGGAAATGAGTCGGACGAATTTGCGTTTTAGGACTGAGAGTTTCTTTACTATCGTGACCAAGAACCTTCTCAGTTGATCTAAGGGTGAATACCGAGTCGGTGACAGTGAACTAGACCACTGTTGAGTGGCACAACAAGTCTAGTCGCTATTATATAGTCTGACTTCGAGTCTCTTCTGCGGCAGATGACAGTGTCGCAGGGATGGAGTCTATGTCCACGCATCCTGGAGTGGTGGAATAGATAACGCCAAAATTCACAAGGAGATTAAGATAAATAGGACAAAACAACACAGGATTCTGTTAGTTAAAGAGAAACGAGGCCTACAGTTTATAGTGGATTCTGAACCACTTTTTAGAAATAGTTTTATATTTAATATTGTTTGGCAATAAGTAGAGCTCTATCTCACCCACCTCGCTCTTATTCCAATTTGCAAGCTAAATACGTTAACAATTTGTCATGCCCTAAATTAAAATTTACTAAATATAGTAATATAGCCATGGAAGTTAGTAATCTGTTTTAACTACTATACACGTATTAATTCTATATTATTTGATTGCGGTAAACTAAGCATCGTACTTATCGGCTTAAATATAAAAAGAGGTCACGGTAAATATCAATGCCATTATCTATTTTCAGTTATTATTATTTACAATGTAATCTGTACACATTTCCATAAAAATCTCATAAAAAGTATAAGGATTATATTGCACACCCGGATTATGCGATGAACATCCGTGTTATTTATAAGTACACAGCCAGAACGAAACATGGTAGAGGCTCTAATTAATTAAAAATACCAACTGTTATTTTCAATTAAATATATTGCCGCTGTAGTAATAAAAATTATTGATTAATAATAAACATAATGTTAGATTAATGGCGGTATATACAAATTACAAACTTGTGTTTATAAAAATCTGCCATTTGAATATTTTAGTACGTTTCTACTGCTTTGTGCAATACAATTAGGAAACTTAGCTATAGTTGCACGGCAGTCGTCAAAGTTAACTACTAATTTTATTATAGTGGCACGGTTTTATTAGTTTTACTGTTTGTCTTTACAGTCCAATCCACTTAATTTTTTGCTCGGTTTTAAGAAATCAAAATCATGCTTCGTAATAGCATGCTCAGCTCTATACAGTTTGCCAAGACTAGCTTGGCCCGTGAACATCTGATGCGCAGGAAACTCGTCGTTTTCGATTGGGGAGAGTTCGGTTTACCTAGCGCTCTCATCTAGTTTACTTCGGTACAGTCTGTGAAAACTTAGTTTTGTGTGGTCTGGCAGTTGTTGTGAATTTTGGAGTATCACTTATCTTTTTTTTTTGTCATAGGTTGAAGCATGCCTTTTAAAAGTCGAATTAAATATAAAGCATTGGGAGCACAAGCGCGAGAGATTGTAAATTCAATTTTGAAATTTATACAGGAAGAAGTAAATGCTAAAACACCCATTGTGGATTTGACAAAGGTATTTATTTACATGCGTAGTAGCTGTTCACTACTAATTTACTATTTAGTGAAAACAGAAAATTTTCTGCATAAGTTTTCCATTAATTGCATAAATGAAGCATGCATTATTATTTAGTATATTTATTTCACCTCAAGCTGTTTTTACATTTTAAACTTTTTCAGATGTGAGAACGTGTTGCAGCCGCGACTGGCATCAGTTTGAGAACTGTAAAACGGGTAAAGCAAGAAGCTAAAAGTATTGAGGAAGGAGTGAATACATCATTCTCGATGCAAAATGAAAAACGCCAATCCATAAAGAGTAATATGCTATGGACGACTTGGATCACTTTGATTACGACGAACGATAAGTATATAATTTTCACGTTACAGAAAACAAGTTCCCACCCTCCGACGAATTTATAAAAAGAATGTGCGAAGATTGAGACTTCCTTGAAGTCTAAGAATCTCTTAGAAAGGAGATGGAAAAAAATTGGATTCCGTTGGAGGAAAATAAAGAATAGCAGAAAAATTCTTATGGAAAAGCAGGAAATTATACTTTTGAGAATTGAACTGAATTTTTGAAACATATATAGGGAAGAGCAACGTCCAATTATATACAAGGATGAAACATACATACATACATTCCTCTCATACAAAGAAAAGGGCTTGGAGTGATGAATCTAATGAAGGTTTAAGGAATCCTGTATCAAGAGGTACGCATTTAATAACACTAAATTCCAGCGATGAAGGTGGTTTTGTACCGGATTCCTATGTAAGATGGAAGTAGCAATACCGGAGATTATCACAATGAAATGAATTACGAAACTAATGAGACATGGGAGACAAATAATTCATTAAAATCTGTAATTCCCAGGAGTGCTATTGTTATCGAAAATGCTCCATATCATAATAAACAAATAAAAACATGTTTAAAAGTGAATTATTTATTAGTTGTTTGCTTATAGTAATGAAACATATTCTTTATAGGATTTTGCAACAGTCGAAAAAACTATCTATGAGAACTGAATCTTCATACCGTAGGGGGTCATGTAGAAACTAGTTTAATCTGCATAGCCGTAGGGGACTATGTTGGATGCTAGTGTTATAATGAGAATGTCAAATAAGAAATTGGACAAATTTATTTTCGGACTTTAATTTGCTAGCATCACCAGAAGTCAGGTTATCGAAAGAATGCAAAGCTTTCATTAATATTTTTACATATAGTTTTTCCACTGTTTGCAAAATCCTATAAAGAATATGTTTCAAATAAAAATATGTCCATATGTGGGTACTAGAAAAGCTGAAATTTAGAATTGGTTGATGGACACAAATATATCGCTTAACAAAAATGCATTGAAACCCGAATTATATAAGATTATAAAGCTTCATAAATCCAAGTATAAAATATATAAAATAGAAACGATAATTAATGGTATGGGGCGCCTTATCACCCCGATGATAATCCAATTGAATTGGTATGGGTAGCCATGATAGAGTATGTGTCTTTGAGAAACGTTAAGTTTTTAATAAAAAGTGTTATGGAATATTGTGACGAACCAGTTCACAGTGGAGTATTGGAAGTCGAGGTGCGAACGAGCAAAACGTTTGAGGCTGAATATTTGGTATGAGAACTTATGATTGATATAGTTTTCGATGAACTGATAATAAATGTAGGTGAAGGTGACTCCTCATCAGACTCTAAGGAGGAAGAAGAATATGACGGTGAATTGTCAGGTATAGAAGAACTTAATGCTACAGAAAATCCTGGCCGAAGTACTTCTAGAAATTATTAGCTATCATTAGCTATTGTACATATTTTGATTACTTACTTTTAGAAAATATGATGTATTAAATAATTAAAATATTTTAGTATTATTACCTACCTAATGACACTGTAAACATTAGCAGTTTATTACAAGAATATTTGCAACAATACCAAAAATTTCATATGTATATCTCAAACAATCATAAAAGTATATTTAAAAGTGAATTATTATTTGTTTGCTTATAATTGTATTGAAACACATTCTTTATAGTATTTTGCAAACGGCAGAAAAAAAATAACTATCTCAGTCAATGTCAAATATAATTATTTCATACTTCATAGAAATTGTCTCGGTTTTGCATGAAGCATCTTGATGAGTGGCTTTATGTCTTTCTGATGAGCTCCAGACTAAGGGCGAGAAACGTTTTAAAGGCTAAGCATTTCCAAGAAATAGAATGATAGATTTCATGAAAATGGAATCCATTAGAATGAAAAATTTTTAAGACAAGGTAGATAAATAAATTCATTTTAGGCCTTTGTTCTCATTATTAACTGAATCTTCATGACCGTAGGGGGTTATGTAGATACTGGTTTAATCTGCATGGCCGTAGGAGACTGTGTGGATGCTAGTGTTAGAATGAGAATTTTCAAATAAGAAATTAGACAAATTCATTTTAGGATTTTACTTTGCTAGCATAAGCAGAATTCTGGTAATCGAAAGAATGCAAAGATTTCATTAATATTTTTACACATAGTTTTTCTTTTAGTTCTCAAAGATAGTTATTTTTTCTGCTGTTTGCAAAATCCTATAAAGAATATGTTTCAATACAATTATAAGCAAACAAATAATAATTCACTTTTAAACTTGAATAGAGTATATAGGCTCCAATACTAGTCAGCTAATAGATATGTGAAGATCTGTTGTTTTTATCAGTCAGTGTCAAATATAATTATTTCATACTTATTCATAGAAATTGTCTTGGTTTTGCATGAAACATCTTGATGAGTGGCTTTATGTCTTTCTGATAAGCTCCAATATGAATCCATTAGAATGAAATTTTTTTATGACAAGTTAGATAAATAAATCCATTTTAGTCCTTTGTTCTCATTTTTATCTGAATCTTCATGACCGCAGGGGGTTATGTAGATACTAGTTTAATCTGCATGGCCGTAGGGGACTGTGTGGATGCTAGTGTTAGAATGAGAATTTTCAAATAAGAAATTAGACAAATTCATTTTAGGATTTTAATTTGCTAGCATAACCAGGATTCAGGTTATCTAAAGAATGCAAAGATTTCATTATTATTTTTACACATAGTTTTTCTTTTAGTTCTCATAGATAGTACTATGAAAATAGAAATAGCAATCTGTAATTTCGGCTTGAGAACGTTAGTGCCCGATCCCAAAAGTTATAGTGATTTTCCCATATATCCTCTTTTGAGGTTAAGTCACACAGAAAAATGAATAGTTTCAAAATTGGTCCACGTGACCTACTTGAGGATTCTTTTAGCTGTAGTTGATTAAATTTTCAACAAAATCACGTATTTTTTTGCAAAAGAACTTTGGCATTAAAGAAGTAAGGTGGTTTCCTTAGGTTCTTTGAGATTCTGAGGTTAGATTTCATTATTTTGAAACGTTTTTTTCTCTTTTCATGAAAATAGTGTTGTTTTTCAAAGGCCATCTGGCTGTGAAAAAATTAGCATAGGAGATTCTTAGTCACCAATCTAACTAAGTACGTGTTCAGAATCGTAAAATATAGGGATTAAAAAAACAATAATCTGCCTCATTTTGCTGCAAAAAATTCTCTGGTGCCTGGTCTATCGCTGGGAAATAAAATAGAAGTCAGTGTTATCACATTCGTTATTGGTCGGCGGGATTTATGACACCGAAGTAGGTGTGGTGTTGGTTTTGCAATATTTAACGAAAACACTCCATTACGTAGATTAAATCCATATATCACCGTAATTAAGTGGAGAGAACATTTATTTTTGTACAGATTACGGACCCCGCAAATATATGTCCATAGTCTATAGCTTCACCCCATTATTTTGGGTCTTTCTTTATTTACAGATTTTAGTGCTCGACAAGGAATGAAACAAGAGCTAACAAAATAAATGTTAAAACAGTGTCTCTTAAGTTTGTTGATAGAGTAAGAACTCTTTATAGCCCAAGCTCACATGACATAAATTTGTACCTCATATAAAACACCAAAAACTGTTTTAAAGCGAATATGATATAGCTACAGAGGAAGAAGGATGGTCAATGAGACAAATTGTATTGCGATATAATATTGACAAAAATTCCGCATTTAACATTTTAAAAAAGTGGAGAATAAACAGTTTTATTAATTAATAAGAAATAATATAAAAAAAAACTAAAAAAACTAACTATTAATATTGGTTATAGCACCATTTCTATTTACAACTTCTGTTAGTCTATTTGACATAAAATTCAATAAATTCATGCAATAATTATCGGCAATAACTTTCCATGCATTATTTATTAATTCCTGTAATTTGTGGGCATTTCGTGGTCTCATATTTCGGTTTTGGATGTTTCTTAGGAGTAGTCCCCATACTTCTTCGACAGAGTTAAGGTTTGGACGATGACTGGTCCAGTTAGGAACATTAAAGTTGTTGTCTCGAAGCCAGTTAGTTACGGTTTGAGTATGAACGGAACAATTATCTTGTTGAAATATGAACGCATTATTAGGAAATAATTGTGACACTGAAGGGAGCAAAATATTATGTAAAATCCTAATATACGTTTCACTATTAAATCGTTCATCAATATGCCGCAAGACACCAGGACTATGTGCCGATATCCGTATTAATGGAAAATCTGCCACTTTTGTCATTTTTATCCTCTTCCCAAATACAAAACGAAGAGTATATACTCTCAATAATATGTATTGCATTCGATCGGCACATTTCTGAACCTGGTAATAATGCCCGTATAGAAAAAAAATTAAATTACTGTGTTGGTGATCCAATTCTGAACAACAAATGACCGTCCGTCTGTCTGTCTATCTGGCTGCCCATCCTGTGTAAGCACCATAACTTAACAACGAAAAGTCCGATTATATTGAAATTTTGACAATAAGTACTATATATTCTAGAGCAAATCGTATTCAAGCTTCTTTATGCCCTGCTTTAAAATATATTCACCAATTGCAAATCTTAGTCTTTCGGTGATATCTTTCCTCGGCCTAATCCAAGATTTCTACTAGTCATCAATGTTTAATAACGAATTTTTGTTAATGCTATAATGCAGTGCAATTTGTTTCATTGACCAACCATTTTCTGATTTAGCAATAACACTAGCTGTAACTAAATCACTAATGTGGGTTTTTACATACTTGCAATATTTTTTGGCAAATAAATGACGTCACAAATATTAAAGTTGGATATACACAACTAAATTTTAGCAATAATACGTTATAAGTCTTATTCCTATTTAGTCCCTTCAAATTAGTCAAGAAATCGCTATTTTATGGAAATTTCCCACAGCTAGACAAAATTTGCAGGAAATTTTGTGCTCTACAACTTTTCTCTTCTGATGTCTTTCACCAAAATGCATAATTCTGGCTGAAAATCTATAAAAAGGCGCAACAGTTCATATATGTATATATCTCTTTCGCGCCCTCTAGCGGCAAAACTAAACGAAATTCGGAGAAAAACGTAGAGGCAAAATAATTGTATGGTGTACGACTTCGCTCTCCTGATATTTTTCACCAAAATTGTCTTTGTTCAAAATAGAGAAAATGGCGAAAATGCGCTATTATACGTGTGACGTATTTTGAATGGAAGCACCCTTGTAAAAATGTGTTTATTTTCTGATTTTAACGGGGCTTTTTCTTTAAAGATAGGCCATCGAAAGCTCTACCTTATGACAAAAATTTAGAGATAAATTTTAATTTTCAACTCTATGATTAATTTAGTGAAATAATATTAAATAATGACAGATTTATGACAAAATTAATGTAGGTAATATTTTATAATAAGTTTTACATTATTTTTTCTAAAAATCGAAGTAGCTCATGAACAATAAACAATAGAAAGATAAATTAAGTGGATGGTTTTAATAAATATTGTCTTTTTATTGAGTAATGGCATAATAATAGAGTGCCATGGAAAACAAATTTTAAAGTCCGACGTCAAATCTTTAACATGCGCATATACTCAGAGTATATTATTATTGAAATTATGAAATTGTTCAATAATATTATCAAGTATTAGTTTATTAGTTTGAAGTTAAAATTATGGATATTCTAAATGTAGTAGAAAAAAATTGAACTTGTGCGCCTTAGAGGAGATAACAGAACTTTGGGAGAGGTATGTGAGATATTTAATAATAGGCACCCGAATAGGCCTAACGTCACCAAAAATACCGTTTCTAAAATAAACAAAATTTTTAATGAGTGTGGCGCAGTAATAAGGCGAATTATAAGAACGGATGATGTACAAAGAAGACCCAGGTACGAGCAGACCGTTTTAAAATATGTTAACAACAATCCAAACGCCAGTGTAAGAGTAACTAGCTTAGATTTGAATTTACCTAGAGAAAATATTCGCCGATGCCCTAAAAAGAATAAGGTAAAACCATTCAAACCCAAGTTTTCATACGTTGAAACCTGGTGATGATGATACACGGATGGAATTTTGCTTGTGGGCTCAAGGAGAATATTTTAATACGAGAAATTTTTTGAAAACTACTTTATTCAGCGATGAGGCAACTTTTGCCACAAATGGGGTGGTATCGTCACAAAATTGTAGGTTTTGGGCTACAGAAAACCCAGAGTGGGTCATTAATAATTGTAAAAGACAATATTCCCAAAAGTTAATGTTTGGTGTGGGCTACTCAATGAAACAATCATTGATCCTTTCTTTTTTTAAGGTAATATGAAGATCATACAGTTTTTACAGTTCCTAAGAAACGAATTTTGGAATATGCTACATGAACTTTCAATACAAGAAAGAATAAATCTACACTTTCAATTAGATGGCAGCCCTGTCCATAATGCGAGAGTGGTTACCCGATGGCTTAATGCTAACTTCCTTAATCGATGGATAGGTCGAGGTAGCCCGTTAATTAGATGGTCACCCCGATCCCCGGACTTAACACCGATGGACTTTTTTTGTGGGGTTTAATAAAATCTAAAGTCTACAGGTCACGCCCGAGTAATAGAGAAGATTTGTGTGCAAGAATAAGACAAGCTTGTGCAGAAGTTACCCGGCAACAATTACAGAATGTCGTAAAGAATATTAAAAAACGATTCGACAAGTGCATCGAAATAAACGGCGGCCTTGTAGAGGCTACAAAAATTTAAGATGAATTGAATTATTTTGTTTATTAAATACCTAATTATTATTACTTTCAATTGTACATACATGTTTTTAAGTCAAACATGATTAAGTTTGTTTAAAAGACAATATTTATTAAAACTATCCATTTAATTTATCTCTCTATTGTTTATTTTTCATGGGCTACTTCGATATTTGGAAAAAATCATATAAAAGTTATTATAAAATATTACCTTCATTAATTTTGTCATAAATCTGTCATTATTTAATATTTCTTCACAAAATTTTGGATTTACCCATTTGAGATGTTTCTGAATCCAATGGTATAGTTAGATTTTATAAAAAAAAAAACGCCAATCAAATTTGTCCATTTTTGACATTGAAAGAAAATCATAGTATGTCTTGAAAATTGAAATTTATCTCTGAATTGTTGTCATAAAGTAGACCTTTCGGTGGATTATCTTTTAAAAAAAGCCCCGTTAAAATCAGATAATACACACAATTTTTTACAGGGGTGTTTACATTCAAAATGGGTCACATTGTATGTATATATTTCTCAAAGCTACCCATTCTTAAAAATGCGGGGCATAAATATCATGTTTAGACAACCCACATGATTTACTTTTAACAAGTTTCATAGCTGTAGGAAATATTCTTTCATTTTTCCTAATTTGGAGGAACTGATTTCTATTATTTATTGTCTACTACAGAACAAAAGGAACAATTTTAAAATTTGTGCACACTGACAGTGTGCTAAATTGAAAATCCATCTACGATGAGAAGGATAGAGCAACACAGGCGTTAACAATGAATTCACCAAGAAGATTTCAAAAAATCTTTGAGACCTAGCAGATGAATATTGCCATATAAATAAATCGTATTTGCGGATTACTTATAAATTTAACAAAGCTCTACTCTGTAAAACAAAATCTATACACACTTTAGTTGAAAACGATGCCGATGTTTTTACAAGTATAATAGTTTTCACTTTTTTGCAAATATCCTGTATATATATTGTGAAAGATGGTATCATTTTCAGATTTTCAATAAGAAGCAGGTGTTTTATTATATGAGAATAGAACTTATTAACCACCCCACGTACATGGGCAAGATCCTTTATCTCTTCATTCATTCAGAAAAAGTGCCGGATTCAGCTATTTTTTGCCTTTGAGTATCCAACAATAACGACCTCTTCCTAATTTCGAGAAGGGAGTGAAATAAAGGATATTTTAGTCGTTTATTAAGAGAAACTGCCGCAGAATCCGGTTTCTCCCACACTTATATCCACTTCTAGTCAGTTAAAGTTGTTCTGCATAAGCTTGATATAATTATGCCTAGATTTATAGAACTACTTTACTTTCTTTCACCTTACAAAACCGTACTAAAAGTCAATGGCGTCGAAAACACTAATTACTATATTCTCACGATACGCATACAAAAGGCTTATTAGAAAGCTTATTTGAAGGCAGAATTTTAATCAGGTGTCCAACATAACGCTATAAATTGCTCAATGGAATTTTGTTTAGTTTATAAAAGTTAACAAAAACAAATAACTTGTAAATTATATGCTGGATGATTGGTGAAATTAAGAGTCAAAGAGATAGATAGAACTTTCTTTCATTAGTTTAGCTGAAATAGTCTTCCAGAAAAACGGGTTTAAAAAGACTGCTGCCTAAGAATTCACTGCTTCCACATCCAGATTTTCCATCCAACTCTATTTGATGGAAAACATTTTCACTATCTTTGCACTCTAGTGTGTGGAAATAATTAATCATAGAATTTTAATTATATGTCATAAAAATATTTAATGTTTATTTCCAAATTTCAAATGAATATTTCAATTTTATTTTATCAACCCCTATAATAATGAAGTGGAGGGGGGGGGAGATGAAAAATATTATTAAATAATCTGAGGGTTGACCTCTAGTATACAGGGTGTTTCAGTTAAAAGTCCCCAGGCCATTATCTCTAAAATTAATAAAAATATTTTATTTTTGTAAATGGCAGATGATTGATACCAAAGAAAGGTTTAAATAACGGTGATTAGAATTTTTCCTCAACAGCACACAGAGATGGCGCTGCGATGCAAAACTATTTTTTGATGGCTGGAACCTTGAAACATAAGTCATGTGATTAAAAAATAATTTGTGAATAATTTTGATGGTATAGAGAATTTACAAAAAACAAGCCGTTTTGGAGTTACATGAGTTTGTTTCATTAATGCCCAGTACACGTGAATTTTGATAAATCCCTATAATTTATTTATTATAGAATATTGGTTACCAAACACTTTTTTTCAAGATAAGGAAAGTGATATAATACACTATCATAAAATTATGTTTACCACTTCCGGCCAAACCGGAACTAACATGATGAACCAATATCCATATGTTCCTACATATTACATTTTTTTTTCTAATAACGCTTCTAATAAAACGGCTCCCAAAACTTAAAGTAAGTAAGACAACAAAGAAAATACACACTAATTTAGAATGGTAATGAAAAATCTACTTAAGAGATATTAGTAGGCTTTGATTTAATTTTAAGTTTGACAGTTATTAAACAAAGTTTGTAGTTGGTGCATTTCAATCATAGTTTCAAACAGAAATAGTGTACTTAGAAACAATTCAAAGCAAATTAATCCAAATAAGGCAATAAAAAAAAAATATTTAAAAAATGGTTAGATACACCAATGAAGATAAGTTAAATATGATTTTAATATACGGTGAATGCAAAAGAAATTCCCGACAAGCAAAACTATTGTTTTGTTTACGATTTCCAAATAGACCTACACCCGATAAAAAAACATTTATCATGCTGTTTAAAAATTTAAGAAACTGGGGTAGTTTTAAGAAAACTATTCGTAACAGAAATAGGCCAGTTAGAAACGATGAAAATACAGCCTTGGTGTTAAATAGTGTTATCAACAATCCTCAATGTTCTCTTCGGAAATTGGCATCGGAAACTAATCTGTCGATATCTTCGTGCCATAGAATATTAAAATCAAATAATTACCATCCATACAAATTAAAATTGATCCATCATTTAAGGCCTGGTGATTATGAACGAAGATTACATTTTCTAGCTGAATTTTCAGTTCTTTCTGAAGAATGCCCAAATTTTTAAAAAAATGTGCTCTGGAGCGATGAAAGCCGTTTTCACAACAACGGAGTTGTGAGTAAGCATAACTGCCGATACTGGTCACAAAATAATCCTAGATGGATGAGAAGGACCCGAGATCAGGTAACTTTTGGAGTTAACGTGTGATGTGGAATATTAAATTCATATATTATTGGACCATATCTATTCCATGGGACTTTAAATGGAAGAAAATATGAGATATTTTTGAGAAATGTATTGCCAGGATTATTAGAGACTATCCCTCATAACCAGGAGAATATTTGGTTTCACCAAAATGGTGCACCACTCCATAACTCAGTACTAGTCAAAGATTGTCTTAATGAAATGTACCCTCAGAGATGGATTGATACTAATTGAGTAGTCAGATGGCCAGCACGATCACCTGACTTGACTCCATTAGATTTTTACCTTTGGGAGTATTTAAAAAGTGTAGTGTACATTGAACCCATTGAGGATATGGCCGATTTGTATAATAAAATATATGCAAGTGTTGCTGCTATAAATAGACATACGTTACAAAAAGTTTGCAATGAAGAGTTACTGAAACGGTACAATATGTGTATTCATGAAGAAGGGAGAAATTTTGAACATTTAATATAATAAGTACCTACTAATAAGAAAGAAATTAGTTTAATTTCATTTTTAATAATATTTCGATAGTTTTTAAATGTTTGTTTATAAAACTTTTGTTTACGTTCTTTACTGAATTGTTAATATAAATTTAGCCTATTCTAAATTAGTGTGTATTTTCTTTGTTGTCTTACTTACTTTAAGTTTTGGGAGCCGTTTTATTAGAAGTGTTATTAGAAAAAAAAATGTAATATGTAGGAACATATGGATATTGGTTGATCATGTTAGTTCCGGTTTGGCCGGAAGTGGTAAACATAATTTTATGATAGTGTATTATATCACTTTCCTTATCTTGAAAAAAGTGGTTGGTAACCAATATTCTATAATAAATAATAAATAAATTATATGGATTTATCAAAATTCACGTGTACTGGCATTAATGAAAGAAACTCAAGTAACTCCAAAACGGCTTGTTTTTTGTAAATTCTCTATACCATCAAAATTATTCACAAATTATTGTTTAATCACATGACTTATGTTTCAAGGTTCCAGCCATCAAAAAATAGTTTTGCATCGCAGCGCCATCTCTGTGTGTTATTGAGGAAAAATTCTAATCACCGTTATTTAAACCTTTCTTTGGTATCAATCATCTGCCATTTACAAAAATAAAATATCTTTATTAGTTTTAGAGATAATGGCCTGGGGACTTTTAAGTGAAACACCCTGTATACACCAAATCCCAAGTTTCTGCACTTTTACCAGCTTGCTTTACTTATTTTCCCATATTCACCCCTATTTAATCCCCAACCATTCAACGGAATTGTCTATAATATAATCTAGTTCCAAGTGTCGTTATAATATCGTGCAACAAATTTCAAGTGAATATCTCAATTTTATTTTATCAACCCCTATAATAATAGAGTGGGGCTGGTGGGAGAGTTGAAAAATACTAGAAAAAAATCTGAGGCCTTGGCATCAAGTATATACATCAAATTCCAAGTTTCTGTACTCTTACCAGCTTGCCTTACTTATTTTCCTCTATTTACCTCTATTTATCCCCCAACCCTTCAACTGAATTATCTCAAAATATAATCTGGTTCCAGGTGTCGTTATAATATATACGCGTACCAAATTTCAAGTCAATATCTCAACTTTATTTTGTCAACCCCTTTAATGATGGAGTGGGGGTGGTGGTGCTGGGGATGGATCATATCATAAAAAATCTGAGGCCTTCGCTTCTAGTAGGTACACCAAATCCCAAATTTTTGTACTCTTACCAGCTTGCTTTTCTTATTTTCTCCTACTTAGCCCTATTTACTTACCCCCAAATCTTCATCGGATAAGTTTAAAAAACTGGAACTGGATTAGTTCCAGATCTCGTTATAGTACATATGTGTATAAAATAGCGCACATAGAAAACGTTACAGACCGACGGACAAATGTTTTTTTCGCTCAAATCTTAAATGTCGACTTTTCGTGAAATTCAAAACCTATTTCAAGAAAGAAAGAAATCAATTTTCTTGCGATCACTATTCTTCCACTTCACTATGTGGGTGTGGAAGTAAATAGACGGTGCCTGTTTTCACAGTTATCTCAAGGAAAAACGGAGGTTAAGCACTGAAAGTTCACCAATCGTATTCTTATGTCATGCCAATATTATAGTATAAGTTATTTCAAAGATCGCTTTTGGGGGCCATTTCGCCTAGCTGTCTAGCTAGATCCTTCCAGAACTTTTGTATGGCGGCCCTATTGTGTCGTATTGTATCAGATTCAGTATCAGCTGCTCTAAAAACATCTAATTGCGAATTTAATAAAGTTTCGATGAAATTATCACAAAGGCATTCACCTAATTTCCGAATAGAAACAACTTTTTTCCGATTTATACCCACTTTATACTAGACACAGCTTGATTAAACTAACATTGGCCGTGTTCTACTGTTTGAAAAATATATCATACAAATTGTTCAAGCCTTTCCAGACCTATGATTGAACGAATATTACAAAAAAAGGACAAAAATACATACGATCAATTTGAGAAACCCGTCTCTTTTTTCTAAATATTACTAGTGTAATTTTTTTACACACTTTTTGGAACACCCTCGAGTGTGCATGTAATTCTCTTGATTAAATTTTAGGTTTTTGCCTTTTAATTACATGTATATTTACATTTCTAACTAACTACAATACGATGTTTTGAAATAAGCGGATTTTTCAAATTTCAATGTTATGAAAATATATTATTTATTTACAGATTCCCATCATCAGAGAGTTTCGGTGGTCTTCCACACAGAGTAAGTCTCTTTGTTATATCTAAGTATTTGAATACTAAACAATATAAATATAAGTACATTATGTTATTTGTTGAAGTCATTGTAAACAGACCTGCAGATAATTGAATTTTCCATTAATTATGCAAATGTGCTTATTATGTATGAAAGTTGTATTCTCTTAGATACATTTCCCTGAATTTGTAGAAATGAGGTATTATGTAAAAGTCCCTTTGACGAACAAAGAGAAACTGTACTCCGAAACAATAACCTTGGGTTGAACCCTTTTGTCAATGTAGTGTACCCAAAAGTGTTTCTATATGCCTAATTGTACTTAAACTTCCATTTTGGTCTAATAAAATATGAATGCTTTAACCTCTTGCAAACTTTAGCCATAAATTAATAAGACCATTATGCTGTTTCCGATTCTTTCTCAAAACACACAAAGCAATATGTATCGAGTAAATTAAAACGTCTCCGCACAGAACTGAAAACACTTTCCGATTTATGTGATGTTTTATCTTAATAATGTAGTTTATCTGATACAGACATATCCGCTACGTGGTTAGGAACCATAAGTTTCAGTCGCATTCCCGTTACAATGAAACAGACACGTCTAAAGAAGTTGTTTATAGCTATTCGCTTAATTAATTTCCTTATTTCAACTTGTTAAGATGAAATAAGGAAATTAATGCGAAAGAAGCAAAAAATGATACATGGAAATGCGATTAGGTGTTGTCACTATGTGCAAATTTGCTTTTTTGGTATTATTAAAATGAAGTTCTTGTTATACTAAAGCAGTTATTGATATTTAAACAGCATTCTATCGTCCATCAAATTAAAATTTCAACAAATAAATAACATAAAGTTGTAGTAATTGAACGAGTACGTAAAACACTCAGTGACGTCATCGGTTATATTAGTTTCTTAAATCGCGTTTAAAAATTGCTAAACACAACATTTTATTCACTTTATTTACGTTTTACACGTGATTAACTAAGTAACGCCTTCCTAATACGGGATTTGGAAAAGCTACTTTTGGAAATTTATTTGCAAAATAACTTGTTTATGACACAAAATGACACTGACAATATAACTGATGACGCCATGAGTGCGCAATGAATTGATGTAGTGTTTGTGGCGAAAAAATTTCAATACAAAATTAAAATGGCTTATTTTAAGGTATTATTAGACTGTTTCTCAAAATCCAAGTGTTTTTAACTATAATAAAGCATTATCCTCAAATAGAAAGTGAATTTAAAATTTGTAAAAACACTAACTGTCATTAGTTTTGTAACCTTTAGTAATTCGACAAAAAATGCATGGCATGGAATTATCAAGGACATATTTTAATAAACCGCCGCCTAAAGAACCACTACTTCTACATCCGGATTTTTCATCCTAGGCTCTTTAAAGGAAAATACATTTATACTATATTTACACTTCTAGTAGGTATGTGGAAATAATTGCTCATAGAATTTTAATAACATATTGAATCTGAAATTTATGGATATGTATTAGCTATCTTTACTTATTTTCCCTTATTTAAATTCAAAATGTATTCTAGTTCCAGATGTCGTTATAATACATTCGTGTGCCAAAAGTGAATATCTCAATTTAATTTTAAATAATGGTGCTGGGGGTGGTGTGAGGTTGAAAATTATTATAAAAAATCTGGGGCCTTGGATTCTATGATATATACCAAATTTCTAGCTTCTGTACTCTTACCAGCTTGCTTTAATTATTTCTCCTATATACCCACCACCCCTTCACCGGAATCATCTTAAAACATTTAGTTTCAGATGTAGTTGTAGTATATGCTTGTACCAAGTTTGAAGAGAATATCTCAATTTTATTTTATCGTGTCGTTTAATAATGGAGGGGGTGGTAGTGGGTGGAAAATATTATTAAAAAATCTGAGGACTTGGCTTAAATAATGGTGCTGGGGGTGGTGTGAGGTTGAAAATTATTATAAAAAATCTGGGGCCTTGGATTCTATGATATATACCAAATTTCTAGCTTCTGTACTCTTACCAGCTTGCTTTAATTATTTCTCCTATATACCCACCACCCCTTCACCGGAATCATCTTAAAACATTTAGTTCCAGATGTAGTTGTAGTATATGCTTGTACCAAGTTTGAAGAATATCTCAATTTTATTTTATCGTGTCGTTTAATAATGGAGGGGGTGGTAGTGGGTGGAAAATATTATTAAAAAATCTGAGGACTTGGCTTCTAGCATTTGCACTAAATCTGATATTGGGCTCTCATTAGCTTGCTTTACACGTCACCCTTCCCCTCACCGGAATCGTCAATATATGATCTAGTTCCAGATGTCGTTATACTACGTACGTGTACCATATTAACAAATTAGTGGTGGGGAGGGGTTGAAAAATATTATAAAGAAATCTGAGGGCTTGACTTCTAGTATATATGCAAAAAGTTTCTGTACTTTTGCCAGCTTGCTTTAATTATTGCTTTAATTATTTTCCCAAAATATAATATAGTTCCAGATCTCGTCATAAGACATAGGTGTACCATATTTCAAGTCAATATGTTAAACATTTCCTGAGAGAACGTGCGCACAAAAAAGTTACAAACAGACCGACAGACAGAAATTAGTTTCCTTTCATATTTAATATTTCGACGTTTCACGACATTCTAAGTCTATTTCAACAAAAAAAAAATTAAATTTATTTACGATTAATATACTTTACTCCAATCGTAGTGGAAGCAATTATGTTATTTACTTTCTTGTTCTAAGTACCGATAATTCCCTAAAGTTCATTATGTATAGAGGAGGTCGTAACTTGAGACTCTTTGAAACTTATTCAATAGAAGTTGATTAAGATTTACAATGTTTTTCTTTAATGGAATATTATATAATTACTCAATGGTCATGGAAATCTTATTTAAGGTGGCCATTCCCTAGAAAGATACATCGGAATAAACTATAAGAGTACCTAAGTGGCACCAGAACAAGACTATTACTATGAATTTCCACTGAATAATTTCAGTGGTTTGCAAAATAGCTAGATTTAAATTTAAAAAGTATGTTAATATTCCTATTTCGTAGTTTTAAATCCAGTTATTTTGCAAACCACTGGAATTATTGAGTCAAAATTCACAGTAATAATCTTATTATTCTACTTGGGTACTCTTATAGTTAGTTTATAAATATACGTACTAAGAAATACAGTTATGGGCAAAACTAATAAGTCTTTTCCTAGCGAATGTCTTTTTCTAGAGAATGGCCACCATAAGTTCATAATACTTAGTAAATACCCATAATATTTTACCGAAAGGTATTTCTAAACATTTTTCACACTTCCCATGAAACCAGAAGTGTATTTTCGAGCTAAGTTGGCTCAAAATATATAATTTCATACCAAATATCCTAGTACTCTACATTCATCAAATTTTTGTCTTGAAGAACAAGAAAAAGAAACTGACTGTGTACTTGAACTAGTAGACACTTGATAGAGTATCAAAGTATCAAAAAGCTACAATTATTATTATTTTTAATGACCCGTTAAGCAGTTTTCTCAAAATATATTGTTGTAAAATATATTTACAAAGAATAACGTTTGCTCTATACCAGCCCATTATTATGACTATTTTTAAATTGAAGCGGCAACTGTATCCTTGCAAGCTTTTTAAAATTTCCTTACATATCCTAAATATTAGTTGAAATTAAAAAATGACTTGGTTAGCTAATTCATTCAGGTGTTGATGAATTTTATCCCTCGGATGCGCTATTTCGTGTTTCGCTTTACTGACTTTGTGTTGGTTCATTTTATACCTTCTTATAGAAGGTATTTCCCCTAATCGGAACACTGATAAGAGTTGGATATGATCTTACCTCAACAGGTGATATAAAATTTGATGTAGAAGCTGTGGGCTTCAATGTGATTGATTGTTGATTTGTTGGTGGAGTTAACCATATTGCAGAAGGTTTTAGAGTACACAATACAGGATGAGCAATTAATAATAGGCTATAATTCAAGAGTACATTCTTTGGACCAAAATATGAGTGAATAACTAAACTTGCTTTAGTAAATTGTTGCTATGGAAAAAGATACAGGGTGTAATAGTTGTACTTTTTGTCTTTTTTTTTGCAATATCAAAACTACCTCTTATCCGATCTTGTCCAAATTTGGTAAGAAAACATTTCTTGAGATAAGAAACAATCATTGATGTATCACATCACGTTCACCAATGGAGGACGCCTCATGAGATACACCTGACGTAAAAAGGTGCACTTGATAGATACTTGATAATTCCAACCATTTTCTAGAAAACTGCCGCAATAGATTTCAAGAATTCTTTGAAAGCAAACTCAATTTGACAAGGACAAATTTTATTTACTGAAAAAATTACACAACGTAAGTAAAAACTAAATAGTCACAACTACGCAAAGTGATTGGCTTTTTTATGAACTATTTGTTACAGCTTAGAGTAAATTCTAGCCCCCCCATCGTACTTGCATACGCCGACGATATACTCATCATCACCGAGGAAGAACAAGACATCGTTAAATTTCTAAGAAACATGACACCACATCTGGATCACTCTGGAATGAAAATAAACTTCAAGAAGAGCCTAGTAATGGCCCGAGACCCATTGACAAAAACAAGCCCAACAACTGGGGAAGAATACAAAATAGGAGACTACACCCTGAGAACCACGAATAGAATGACATACCTAGGGAGATACCGAACGAATCAACTAAAAAGGAGGGAAACAGTAAGGGAAAGAATCAAAACAGCCTACAGAGTCGCAAGAGATCTACTACCCTTCATTGAGAACAATAAACCACCATGGTGCCTAACCAATCATAATGCCTACGATGATATATGGAGTTAAAAAGGCACCAACGACAAAAGCCAACAGAAGAAGCTCGAGAAGAGCTGAAAGCGACATTATTCAACTGCTAGCAAAACAGAAAAACCACAAAAACGACAGAAAACGTCACCATTACTGGAGGGAAGAAAAATAATCGAAAGAATAGAATCATACGCAATGAAATACTGGGGACACGTCCAAAGACGAGACAGGACACACCTACTAAAAAAAGCGCTGCGACTGAACGGCAACAAACTGAAAATAGGGAGGCCATGCTTCACATGGATACCAACAATTGAGAGGATTATGAATAAGCTAGGAAAGGATTATACACACTGGGAAAAATCGGCACAACAAAAAACGGAATACTATAAAGAAATATCAAGGATATACACACTGCCAGACTCAGAAACAGAAGAAACAGAAAACTCAGAAGTAGAACAGGAGAGATGATCACAGACAGAAACAAAAAAGAAGCATCTCACAAAAACCTGAAAGTAAAAAGAAGCACGAAAACCTAAAAGAAGCATCTCACAAACGCATACACTTTCCATTAGATGAAGACAGAAGGAAAACAAGAAGAAACGTCTCACAAACACCTACACGCTCCATCCTATACTCCTACCCCATGCATTATGCGGCTCTCGCTGCTGACAACAAGCATGTCCAATGTCCAATTCAGCGTATGCAGCAGGTCCGGCGGTATATAAACGCACCAGGGGTTTGTTACGGCACACGGTGGGATGATCCGTTGGTCGGTCGGGTGGAGCCGCATCAATATGTAGTAGACGACGGCGACGTTCGGTGGGCGATCGGGCTGCGTGGTGGAACAAATCTCCATGCACCGTAATTGTCAGCAATGCCGACCTTACGCTGGCAAATCAATCAATCAATATGGCCTCCACCTACTTCTATACATTTTTTGACAACCTGTATCTTTTTCGATAGCAACTATACTATAGCATGTTTTGTTACATCCTCATATTTTGGTCTCTTTCTAATGATTGAATTATGGTCTATTACTAATGATCCATCCTGTATAGGTGAATGTCATGAAGCTGGGCACTAGTGAATGTTGTGGAAGCTCTTGCGGTCTATATGTAACTGAGGAAGATAACAAGTTATTATCGCTGAAGGCATTTCTGTTAAGGGACCAAATTTCGGTAGACTTAAATTCATTGACAGTTTGTTACACTTAAATCCGTTTGGGTAAGCTATTTTCAGTAACTCGAAAATTTCGTATAGTGCAATGGTTTTGCCCGAATTCATGATCGTCTTCTAGTCGTCACATGCAATATTAGTCTTTGTTTCGACTTTTATACCAAGTTTTCAATGAATATGATCAGACGGAGTTAGAAGCGTAGAATTACATTATAGTTTATGTTATTGAGATATGAACTTGACGTTAAATGTAAGAAATGTTGACGACTGCAATGTACTAGTTGCAAATCCAAGCAAGTACATCAAATAACATTTCGCTTTTTATCCAATGAGATTTTACAGCACCACCTGCTGTACCTGGAGGGACTCCTGTGAGCTCTCAGAATTTAAAATTAACTTTGCTATCAGTAACGAGAGTACTAAATTTCTGGTCTCAGTTTCAAGTCAATGACAAGTTTAAATCTGAGGAGGCGAGGTGTCACCCCTTGGGACAATGTCGCCATTTTGGTTTAAAAGGATGAGTTCGCTTTTTGCGAATTACTCGTTTATTATTAATTTCAGCAAAAAAGTGTTAAGAGCTTTTGTGTAGAGAATAAAATTATCTACAGAAAATTTTATAAACTCTTTCTTTGTAAGTATTAAATAATCCATAAACAAGGAAGTTGAAAATGTTTAAACAATGATTTTCTTATTTCCAATTTATATATTTCCAGCTAAGAAATGGAAAAAAGTATCAATGAAATTTGTAGATGGTATAACGGAAAACCATCTTTGTTTCTACAATTTTTTCCTACGACTCGTAATTTTTGCACCAGAAGTCGTCAAAGTTGCGCACTCCGGAACAAGATGCGTTCTGAGGTCTCTAGTTGTGGCAAACTCGTCTATCTAATTTCGATAATTTTACTATAAATATTTGATCATGAAATTTTAAATTTATTTCACAATAAAATTGTTATAACAAATTTTGAAATTCCAAAGGCTTCTTTGTTGGTTTCGCCATCTTTAATCTTTAACTTCTGAGATCAGATTCAGTACCAGCTGCTCCGAAATTTTCCAACTTTTTAATTTCGACTGACTCATCCAAAATATATTCGCATATTGTCGAATAGTAAATACTTCTCAATTTTTTCTCACGATAAATTAGACATAGCTTTATCGCGTTAATACGGGACTACCACCGAGTCATACTCTACGATTTTCAAAACATTTCTATAGAAATTTCTTAAGCTATCCCAAAAATCTCAATGCACAAACGTTAGATAAACATTCATACGGGTCTAATTGGAAACCATCTCCTTTTTAAAAATGTTTAAAGTCGATTAAAAAGCAGTTTGTCTTAGAATAAAAATAATAAACATTTTTGCCAAGATTCTTAAAATTGGCCAACAGAAATTAAGTAAAAAATGCCAGCATTGTGCGAATGCTAATGTTTAATTGACTTAAAAAAAATTCTAAAAGGAACAAATAAAAACTGTTTAATATAAGCAAAATTGTTCACCCATTTTAATGTCTAAATTTGTATATTAAGTATCGCTAACACTTAATCAGAATTCCTTATTACTTAATGTATTAAGTACTATTTGTTGTGGAAAATTCAGTTGTATAATCGATTATGAGACGATATATCATTATATAACATACATTTTTAGTACTGTGTTCGACATTATGGGAAACCCTAGGTATTCATCTATGATATATTAACATAACCACTAATGCAACTTACTGGTGCTCGTTGCCGATACTAGTAGAGTTAATCCAGGAAAATTAATAGTAACAGCACATGCAGCTAAAATGCTTTAAATTAATTACCACTCTCTGCTTGCCAGGGCTGATGATAGTTACTAATAATAATTATCCATGAGCGCCCGTCTAACAACCACCCATACGTAATTTGAGAATAATTTAGTGCATCCATTGTTGGAATATATCTTTGTCATTCAACGATCATGTTGCAGGTTTACATTTATTTGCATATTGTGCATTTGCTAATTAGTTATTTCACTATATTGTTTTTATCTACTTCAGGATATTCTGCGAAATGAATAATAGCTTTTCTATACAATGCGAGCTGATGTAAAATATGTATGTTTTCACAGTTTGGGTAGGAAGAGTGACATTTTATTTAATAAAATGACAAATATAAAGTGCGAGCGGAAAATGAAATTAATGTATAAAAATTGTGAGGAAATATTCAGTTTCTTTCATAATTTCATAGTCCTATGAATTGTCTATTTAATACGTTAAAGGAAATTACGTACAAATGTAATGTACTTTACCAATAAATGTTATGTATTTAATCTTAATAACCAAAATTAAAACATGATTTTCTCCACGGATCCATTCTTGGGCCTGTAATTTTGCTCATTTATACTAATGATTTCCCCAAGACTCATATAAATAATATTTTAGTGATATAGAATTGAATTAAATGCGTAATATTGAACTAGATGCCCAAAACTAATTTGCTTCAAATAATTTATGGTAAAATATATTCAAGACGAATATCGTGTATGGTATTTGGTTTGCGAAACACGCGAAATAATCCTACATTCATAACATTTCTTAGGGTGAATTTAAACCCCAAATTGCCATGGGAGAATCACACCGCTTGTGTCTGAAATAGAATGTGACAATGTCCCTTTCAGATTTTGAAATTAAATTAATCATTTTTAATTTAATTACTGACGGTGGTTAACCAAATTTGGATTACAATAAACAAAAACATGGTGAGTCTATTCTTATCATTAAAATACATTGTTTGCAGTTTGACAGAAATTTGGGATTATTTTACACTGTCGTTTAAATGAAACAAGTACTAACTATCACCTCGTAGTTTAAGGAGGTTGTCGAATTATTTTTCCTTATATAAGTACCCAATTAAAAATTAAAAATTATTCAACCGTTTACTTCGAATGAATGGGCCTTTTCACTGATTTTTTTTATTGCTTTATATGATAGTGTTTTATAAATAAACATCACCGTATTTTTTTATTTTTTTTTTTTGAGCACGATTTCTATCGAAAAAAAATTATCAAAAATGCAGAAATAAAGCGCGCGCTTTTACGTGACGTCACGTACCCTCCTTAGTGACGTCATAGGGTCTATGACCTTCAACATGACACATCGGTATATTGCAAAGTTGGCTCCCTGCTTTTTTACAGTTGACATTGATATTAATTTTGACATTTGACAGTCATTTCTCTTTAGTTGAGTTTTTTGTGTTTGGAAAATGTTTAAAGAGTGCTTTGTACCAACATGTACAAATAACAACATAAATTGTCCAAGCAAAATATTCATTTATGTTCCACAAGATGAAAGCCGACGAAAATCATGGTTTGAAAGAGCCAAAGTTGAGAAGAAGTTGACCAAAACCAGGAACATTTGCTGTTGTGAAGATCATTTTGATGTAAGAACAGCAGTTGTATTTATAAATTGATGCTAAATTATTTAAATTTTACAGTTAAAAGAAGATTCGGAAAACTGGTTTTACTATAAATCCATTGGTTCCAAACTTATTCTTAAAAAAGATGCTGTGCCCCATCGCAACTTGGAAGCAAAAGTTGAACAATTTCAATCTCCAGACCAGTCATCACAATTAACGTCATCAGCAAGAAAAAGAAAGAGTGAAACCTTAATAAATTTATCGTCTATTAAAAGTGCAAAAAAACAGTTATTTAGTGTACATGATGACATACCATCCACTTCTAGACAACAGCAGACTCAACTTACTCCTACAAAAGAAAAGCATACGATTGTTGCTTATTCTCCGTCGGGATATTTTGATGTTACCCCACAAAAATTAAGTGTTGCTGTACAAGTCGACATACCTGTTAGAGAAGCAAAACATGCACAAAAAAGTAGTGTTGCTTTGCAAGTCAGCATACCAGCTAAAGAAAAAAAACGTTTTCGCAGTATTGGTGTCAATACTCGTATTAGACAAACTGACAAAACAAGTTCACCAGTGAAACTTCCTAAAACAAAAATTAAAATTCCTGTGGAAGTTATACCTCCACCTCGATCTCCAGTGAAGTCTGAGTCGTCTGTCTCTTCCTCAGACAACACCAAGAGTTCTGAATCGACATCTAGTATCGAAGAACATTTTAAGGTGCCATCCATGGGAAGAAGAAATTCAACAGAATATTTGTGTGAAAATAAGAGCAGGTTCTATTTAAGATTGCCGGAAAATGTTTACCATGTTGTTAAGTTTATTGTTGAAGTGGAGAAAATTCATCACGTTGACGTTTTAATTACGTTGAAGAAAATCAGAACAGATGATGTATATGCTCGGCTTGCTGATGACTTTGAGATGAGCGTTACTTATATTCACAATATATTTACCAGATCAGTACCAGTCATTGCAGGAGCTTTACAAGAACTAATTTTTTGGCCAAGCTCTACAGAAATAAAAAGATTATTACCAATTCCATTTAGAGTACGATACAAAAATGTTGTATCAATTATTGATTGTCTGGAAATAGAAATAGAAAAACCTTTAAATCCTATTCATCAAGCAATGACCTGGTCTGATTACAAGAAATGCAATACGTTGAAATTTTTAATATCTTCAACCCCAAATGGCATGATCACCTTCATCCCAGGGGCGTTTGGTGGAAGAGCTTCAGATAAGGAGATAGTTACACAAAGTAATTTTTTAAATGAATTGCCAAATGAATGTGCAGTTATGGCCGATAGAGGATTCAAACAAATTGACTTCATGTTAACGAAAAAAAACTGCTTATTAGTTAAGCCACCGAGTGTTGAAGGACAAATTTTATCAAAGGAAAAAATTAAAGAAAGTAAGAGGATTGCATCTTTGCGTATACACATTGAACGTGTCATAAGAAGGTTAAGAGAATTTGCATCACTGGACATTCACGCTAGAGTGAACACAAATTTGTTATACCTCGTAAACCACATGGTGTTAATAGCTTGTGGAATTATTAATGTACAAGGTCCATTCATAAAATAATGTGCTATAGTTTTAATATAAACAATATTTGCTTTCATGAACTATTTTTGTAATCACGATTTAAGTTATAAATTATTATTAAAAGAAAATCAATATGTTCAAACATAAATATGTATTATCTACTCTTTGGTGGTGTTACTACTAAAATAAATTTAATAAAGTAATTCTCTTCGCTGATTAAATTACTATTAAACATATTTATTAGCACATATTTCATCCTACTCTGTATATTTAATTATTATATTGAACTTAAGACTAAAAATTGTTATAACAAGAGATAGCAATTTCAGAATTTATCAAATTTTACACTGTTAGTAAGGGCAAATTTATTTCATTTAAATATAATAATAAAAATAATATATGAAAACAATAGTTTTTCAACGTTACTTTGATAACAACTCATCAATGGGTTGCCACAATTCTTAAAATCAATTTGTTCAGTTACTAAGAATTAATCAATATAATATTTACTTTTAAAATCTTTTAATAACATTTTGGAACATAATATTCATACCAAACCAAAAAATTATATAAACTTATTTAATTTCAAACCTTATAAACTTTTTGAACTATTAATTAAGAAAAAGATGCAATGCTTACAAAATATTTTGTTCAATAACAAAAACCTAAAAATACAGAACTTTATACTACATATACATATACTGCTACAATGTTATAACTTAGGCCATATTGCAGCTTTCCAAAATAATTGGGCCGCTTCCATCAAATTAAAACAAAAATTTTCATCAAATGCAACTTCTTTAATTTGTAAGTCCCTGCTTTGTTCAAAATCAGGTGCCGCAACACAAAACAAACTCCTTGTCCTTTTACTGAATAGCATTTGCAGTTGCATTTGTGCTAAGTATTTTTCGTTCACTATACCGTCATTTATGTAATTTCTCATAGTTTTCTCTGAATTTGGACACTTCACTTCGATGCAAAGTTCAACTGTGAGTCCATCAGGTGAAGCACCAAACAGCGGGAAGTCCTTATCCAATAATAGCCCGCACTTCTGGATTTTTAACTTCCTTATTTGTTCTACTTTTTTTAAAACTTTGTCCTCCAGTAACAGTCCTCGTTTCATCGGTTCTGTAACGATTGGTCTTGTTGCACCCAAAATTTTTTCCATTAATGCACCATCAGTCGTTTGGCATCTGGAAGCCTCAAATAATCGGGACGCAGTGATCCTACCAAATCTCAGTTCATACCAAACTACTGATTTGGACTGGCCCCTGGTAAGTAATTCTGCCCTCTGACAATCAACATCTGTCATAGTACGCTTCATGAACTCTATAAAGTCATCCGCAGTTACTAAATGGTTATTTTTAAAGTTTAAAGCGAGCTGATACATTGAAATATTCAAAAACTCTGGTGCCTTCACAAAACTAAAAACCTCCGCTTGCGTTAAGTGTTTTTACTTTTCCAAGAAAAATTCCAGTCTTGGGCCTCAAATCAGGAATTTTCTTCCCAGCCAGTGCTTGAAGGTCCATTATTTTTGTCTCCTTCACTGCTTTGGACAAGGCAGACTTCCGCCAGTAGCAATCCTGTGAAGTTACCGATGGTTCTTCACTACGGCGATGAACCCACATCAAAAACGCTACAGCATGTTTACACCCACCTGACAAATAAATAGAAATTAAAATGTTACTGTTGGAAACTAAAACAAAAACACACCTGCGGAAGCTGAACAGTCAAGGCATTTGCATTCCAGTACTTTTTCTTCCTGTTCATCGACTTTCATTATTACACTATAATTTTTCTTGTGTACACGGTGTTCTGGTGTAATTCTACCTTTTACTACACAAACTGGCCCATTACGCTGTACTTGCACATAAGCAACTGCATTGTCACCATACGATTCTCTTGTTGACCTGAAAAATTATTACACATCAGTGTAGTTGAAACAGGAAAAATTATTGTAATAATTGTATGGTAAATAATTGTAGTTCCATTATATTTATAAACAGATTACACGAAAATTTATTACTTATGACCTACCGTTTTGTTTTAATATTTCTCACTTCTGCTGATAAATAATCCAAGTTCGACATGTAAAACTCGTCCACCATGGTAAAGTCAACTTTCGGCATATTTTCTGCACTTCCTTTAGAAAATCCTGGCTCCATTTTCTTCCAATAATGTATAGAAACAAAACAAAACACAATTCGTAGATGAACACACAGAACATAACCACAAAATTTATAAACGTAAACATTTGCCAGCTGTGATGTGATGTTAGTGGCTATTAGAAGTTCTGGCAAATGCTGCCAACATATTCCGCGCCGTGTGACGTCACTCAGCCCAAGGTCAAAAGAGTGTTCAAATTGGCATAATAAATGTTTATTTTTTTATTTAACAGTGTGAGATTTATATTTGAACAAGGTGAATATTTATCAGTTAACTTTCAAATAAACATCTTTGTTTTAAGATTTAAGAATGTAGTGAAAACGCCCATTGTGTTGTTTGTGAAAAAATGCTTAAATGGCAATAAATAAATTAATCCTAAATTAGTTTCTGTTAATAATTTATTAAAAAAGGTAAAAGTAAAATAGTTTCATTGTATTAAATGATAGGTTGCAACACTGCATAACCTGAGTCAACCACACTAGAAGTGAGCGCAACATTCTTGTTTCTTCCGTCTTTCCTTTATAGTTGCACTACATGTGTTAGAATCATTGCCTATTTCTGATTAATTTTAAATAAAAAAAAATTGGTATGAGTTAGAAAGAAATATAAACAAATTTTTTGCTTCTTCTTCTTATGCAAAATATTTGTACTTCATACATCCCGTATATATTATAGTATTGTTCTTTGACCGTATTTACCTTTGCGCTTAACGACGTCATGCACGTTTCACTTAATTTTACTGTGTTACTGTTATTTTTTCCTAGTTATCAAATTTTATATACATATAAATTCCACTGCCTAAGGAATCACTACTTCCACATGCAGATTTTTCATCTAAGTCACTTTAAAGAAAACATTTTGTCTATATTTGCACATTAGTATGTGGAAATTATGGGTCATAGAATTTATATAATATTGGGTTCAGATGTCATAGAAAAATTAGAGGCATTGGCTTCTACCATATACGTTAAAAAAATTTTAGCTTGCCCTACTTATTTTCTCCTAATCACAACCTACCACCTCCCACCCCTTCAACGGAATTATCTCAATCAGATGTAATTACAATACATACATACGTGTACTAACTTACAAGTGAGTATCTCAATTTTGTGTCGTCAATCCCCTTAATAATTCAGTGTAGGTGGTGGAGGTGGGTTGAAAAATATTAAATAGAAATCTGAGGCCTTGTTTTCTAGTATATACACCAAATCCCAAGTTTCTGTACTCTTACCAACTTGCTATACTTTTCTTTTTATTTACCTCTAGTTACCCCCCACTCCTTCAACGGAATCATGTCAGAATATAATCTAGTTCCAGATATCGTTATAATACATACGTGTACCAAATTTCAAGTGAATATCTCAATTTTGTTTCATCAACCCTTTTAATAATGGAGTAGGGCTGGTGGGGAAGTTGATAAATATTATAAAAAAATCTGAGGCCTTGGCTTCTAGTACATACACCGAATTTCAAGTTTCTGTACTCTTAGCAGCTTGCTTTACTTATTTTCCTCTATTTAAGCCCGAACCCTTCAATGGAATAATCCCAAAATATAATATCTAGTTCCTGATGTCATTATAATATATACGTATACCAAATTTCAAACAAATATCTCTGTTTTATTTTATCCCTTTAATAATGGATGGGGATGGAAAATATTATAAAATATTTTGAAGCCTTGGCTTCTAGTACATACACCAAATTTCAAGTTTTTGTACTCTTATCAGCTTGCTTTACATATTTCTCCCTATTTACCCCTATTTACCCCAACTCTTTACCGGATATGTTCAAAAAACAATCCAGTTCCAGATTTCGTTATAATATATACGTGTACAAAATTTCAAGCCAATATTTTAAACCGTTCCGGAGAAAATATGCAGACAAAAAAGTTACAGACAGAAAGACAGACATTTTTTTTCGCTCATATTTACAATTTTGACGTTTCACGACATTCTAAACCTATTTCAGAAAAAAAAAATGTACTATTGCTATACTTCCAATCAACTACGTGGATATGGAAGTAAAGTAAACATACCTTATTGTAAAATCTAAATAAATATGAGGTATCTTTAATTTATAAATCTATTACATTCAGTAAGAGAACAGCAAATTAACTCAAATGTTTTTTAAATATATGTCTCCTCTGTGCCATATTTTGAAACCGGTATGATTTCGAAATCATTTATGGAACGTAATTCCCATATTGTTATATTTTAAAAAAAGTGAATTATGAGGGTCTTCATAATTTATGAGTCGACGATCGATGTATTGTTTTACTGCTTCTACAGATGAAAGCGTAGGCGGTTCTTTTATCTTGTCTACTAAATTTTCCAGTAAAATATAATATAACACTTTTAATCTGCTATCCTAAAAAAATAAATAAATAAAAAAATCATAAAATTTTAGCGATTATTTATTCGCTTAAAGAAAATCACAAACATAATTCAAAATGATATATTACCTGCCTAACTCAATATTTCTTTCATGTTCTTAATATCTTCTGTCCTAAATAATATAAACTAAAACATATATAGAGTGCGCTAAAGTTACAATTATATTCAAAATTATATATTTCAACTAGTATGTCAAATACATATTTTTTTCTGTACCCATAACAATTCATATTGTTATATATTTGGTAAAGAGCGAAACTTTTAAAAATTAAATGAAAATATGTAGAGAAACTAGAATAAAGAATTAAACATGATTGTAAATCGTAGTTCAATAAAACCGAATATTATTTTGTAATGTGTAAACTCGTATGATTAATAAATGCAAAGTACATCACGTGCTTTAGACATAAATCGAAAATATTCCATAGAAATTCTGACGTAAATGTTCAATGTGACCACTATATTTTTGTTCAAATATTCTATTATTCTACTTTCAACAGATTGCGTAGCACATCTTTGCGCCTACCATTTCTGACGCCAGAAATTAATGCAAAATTGAATTTTAGGGCCACTTTTATTAACATTGTGTATGTCTATCTACAGTCGTTTTTGAGTTATTGGCATTTTTTGAAAAAAATATTGTTTTTTTTCTCAAGGGTAGTAGGCTTTGGAAACAATCATTTCATTTTAATTTTTATTCAATAATATTGCAATAATAAATAATAACAACAAAATAACAACAAATAAACAGATTAACAAAATAATTATTTCAATACAAATGCTCAATGTGTGCACCGTTTTCACTGACAGAATTTCGTCAACATTGTTCTTGTTCGTTAATAATAATTTGTTGGTGTTGTGTGTAATTAAATAAGAATCCATATTTTTCTTTAAAAATTATTACAACTGTCTTTTGTTTCCATGGCATACTTGATGAAATAAGGAATATCTCGGCAAGATAAGGTATTTCTTGATTTTTATTGAATAACTCGATATGGGTTGAAGTTAGGTATAGGGAATGCATAAGTAATTTACCCTAAAATTCAATTTTGTTTCGAACGGTGTGAAAAAAAATAGTAGGTGCCATTTGAAAAAATAGACTTTTTGACAATTTTTGATTGCGACATTTGAAAATCGACTGCGCCCATATGGTACAAAATGGGACCACCGATGGGAAAGCAAAAGTTAGCCTGGACTTCCAGCTAACTGCTTCACAAATTTGGTTTCATAATTTTGAAATGTTTGCTAGATACAAATTTGTTCGTAAACTACTACAGCGGCAATTTTTTTCAAAAAATTGGACATATGTCAAAAATTGTAAAAGATAAGTTAACATAACTTAGGTTCTCTAAACTCAGAATTAGAATACCAATCGAACCATCTATGGAAAAATATATGTTTCTATTTAAAATAAGAAAGTTGGTACCAATTTTTGGCACACCCTGTATAGTTGGAGGACTGAAAATATTTTAGATAGAACGGGCATGATCGATTATGGTAGCACACCAAATTTCAAGTTTCTAATCCAACTGCAAGTTGAAAAACTTCTAATGAATGGCCTACGTGAATCACCCTGTATAGAGATAAACAATAGGATACAATTATAAACCTACGCCAATCTATTGTTTAGCTGTTATCAAATATAGGAAGTCTAATACAATTTTACCTAATGGCGAGTTTTCATTAATTAGAGCTACCATATTTGGTATATTTGTTGGGAGCATTAAAGATAAGTTTGCAATATTCATAAGAAACCGATTAATTTCTATGGTATGATTTCCACACCCAAAGAATATGTGATTCAAATCACATATCGATATATTGTCACATGTGCATAGGGGGGAATCTGCAAGGTGAATCTTGTAAAGATGTTGTTTACAATTACCGTGGTTAAAAGCTGTTCTAGCTAAGGAAAGATAAGCCGCCCTGGATAGTTTAAATGTTTTGCACAAGGGTTGTTTTCTTACATTGGAATAAATCAAACCATATTTGTATTTTTTTGTTATAAGAATATTAGTCCAGTGAGCCATTTTTCACACATCCGCTTCTTTAATACAGCTATCATGTTCTCGTAGAATACTTTCTCCACTCCTGTGAACATGTTCATATTGGACGCTTATGAAAAAACTATTTTTTAATGTTTTGTAATTTAAAAAAATGTCTAAAGCAAGTATTATTTACAAAATAAACTGCGAAGAGTATCCTATAGAATGTGCAGAAATTACATAAAGGTGCAGTAAATCGGAGAAGAGTATAATAGTTAGCTTGTTTTGTAGATGTTGCAGATATAAGTTTTAGAAGAGAAGTAAAATGTGATGGAAAAATTACAAAAAGAAAAAGAAGAAAATGAAAAGAATGTCGCAGCTAACATTTAGACACTCTTTTATTAGCTTCGTTGTACATTTGAAATATATAAAATGTAAATGACGTACATTTTGCCCGATCAAAAGTATAGCCTATATTAACTAAATAAACGCATTTTTGTTCCGTAATATATGTGTACATTGTACAAGTTCTTCACATTTTTGTCTGCCTAAAGCAAGTCAAATTAATCATTTACACAAATCCACATTTATTCAAATTTCAGATTCATGGTAAATGTACTTTAATGTTTGATTTATGACTAGCATAACTAAATTATTAACTACCCACAGAGCAAGACTACGTAAAATTTTAGTTTCGACGAAATTATTCTCTCGTTGTACGTTATCACTATTACCACGAGAGATATTTCACTTCTCATGGCTGTTTTACTACTCACTTTAGGTGAATATCTTTATATAATAATGATGTCGTTTAGTACATTAGACTTTTAATACAGTGGCGTTTAAAAGGTAAGAAGCCGCGGTGTTAATGTAACTACCATATTATCTAACTTATCTATAGTTCAACTGTTTTAAAATTTTTGTAATTATTTTTATACAACCGATTTTGATTTTATCACAAGCATCTGATTCTAGGATGAGAGGGATTGAATTTCCTAAAACATTACATTAGTAATTTAAGGAAATATTTCTAAAGGTACTAAAGACATGTGGGCCCACTTTCACTTTAGTCTTGCTAGCAACTCGAGAATTATTGAAGGTAACAGAAACACTTTTTGTTATTTTTTGTTTGTTAATAATAATAGAAGATAATCTCACACAAATTTTCTAACAATTTACTTTTATTTAACTATTCAGTTTAATCTATAATAACTAAGCTGGCTATGGAAGCGACTGACAATACTACTACATTCTTAATAAGTTGAAAAAGCTCTTTTAAGCTGAGGCTAAACGTCGAGCTATTTTAGTAGTTTATATCCTATTAGCAATATGTTTTCATTATCTGACGATAAACTATTTTCATAATAATAAATGTGACTAGCAATATCAGTTGTTTCCAAAACCAGCTTTGTAATTAGAGATCCAACCGGATACTTTCAATAAACTTAACAATGTTAGTGATTTAAGTATATAAATTTTTTTGTTATTAGGTACTGGCCTAATTAAAAATCGCCTTGGGCAAAATTTAATTTTGTTTTCGGATGTTATATCCAGAGTGCATCAAGTTTAAACCATGTACATCGTATAGTTTAAAAATTTTGCTTAACAAAATTACTGTCATCGCAACATTGCTGTTGAGGATATATGAAAAAGATGCACTTTACGCCTATCTTTAAGTCTAGGGTATAACACTTTACGACCGGGACCTCAAATAAATATGTCTATTCAGTGAAAATTAATGCGTGACTACGTTCTAAATAATAAAAAATTTTCTTTTGACATTCTTGACATAGTAATGAACGTCTCATTACACAGCGCTAACAAGCATATAAAATATGATGCCTGGTTCATTCGCTTGGATTTAACACATTTCTAACGTAGTAAAAAGACAAAGTCCTATTACATAAAGTGGATTACCAACAACATATTTTTTGATACTTATAGTACTTACATAGCATCAGCTATTGATTAATTTTACTAATTTCTCCGATTTCTCCCCAAAGTGTAAAAATATTGTACAAAAATTTTGAAGAATCTGACTGGTATTATTAAGATGCCTTGATATACTTCATCGAATAACATTAAAAGCATATCATACATTTACGTTTGTCTTTGCATTTGCAGTGCGGTTTGCTTTGCGTTTACTTTTGCGTCTACAATGGACTTTCTCGCAAGAGGCTCTGATTTAAACCCTATTGAACACCTATGAGACCAAATGATAAGATGACATCGACCTCTGCAGCAGCCACTTTCGAGCTTTAATTAGCTTACCAAACAATTGAAGGGTAAATTGACCAGAAAAACTTAATTTCATCATGGGGCTTCAATACTAAGTCTCCTTTTTGGCATGAGTAGATCGATGTGATATTGGAACCAGTAAATTATTTCTTTGACTTGGCTAGGTTTCAGGTTTTCCCTATCTCCTGTATTTTTTTATCCATATTTTAAAAAACTGCTGTCCAAGGAATCATTACTTCCACATCCAGATTTTCCATCCAAGTCTCTTTAAGGAAGAATATGCTGACTATATTGACACTTTAGTATGTGTAAATAATTGGTCATAGAATTTTAATAATATGTGAGGCAGAGCTCATAAAAAATTTCAGGCGTTGGTTTCTAGCATATACGCGAAAAAACAAGTTTGTGGACTCTTATTAGCTTGCTATACCTATTTTCCCCGATTTACACACTCCTTCAACGAAATCATCTCAATCCGATGTCATTACAATACATACGTGTACCAGGTTTCAAGTGTGTATCTCAATTTTATTTTATCAACCCCTTTAATAATTAAATGAAACTGGTGGGGGGAAGGGGGTGGGGGGGTTAAAAAATATTATAAACAAATCCGAGTCCTTGGCTTCTATATATACAGGGTGTCCCAGAATTGAATTCCCGGACGGAAACCTGTACTTCCTGAGTTCATATTGGGCCCGTATAACCCAACTTACCTCAGTCCAAAAATACATCCCTGAAGAAATACATTCCCTTAAAGTGAGCCAAAGAAAAATTTCCAATAATTTCCGTTATATTAAAGAGAAAATTTTCTAATTTTCCTGGGACCTGTATCTCCATAAGTACTCTATGTACGCTTAATACCAACCAAATATTGCTTGTTTCTCAAATGCGTTAGGTTTCCTGTTTTACAAGTACCTATGACCAACAGAGAAAAAATTATAATTCTTCATTTTCCTTGATATTACAGAAAATTTTAAAAGTATTAATTTGTGTACTGAAACAGGAGGACGTCATGTGGAGCATTTGTTATTAATGTATATTTTAGAATAAACTGTACTTTTCTATTACTACACCATTTTATTCTAGAATTGCAAATAAATGTTAAATACAAATGGAGGAAGAACGATAATTTCTTATGTTTTGATTGATACTACAAACATTTTTAGTACCTTTTTGCAGCCCTTTCAATGTCCTATAAGAATATTCAAGCATTCCGTAATTTTACAGGGTGATTAAAGAATTATAGCCAGTTAAATATTAATTATTGTGAAAAAAATGGAGACGAAAGATATTTGGTTGTTATCAATGTCACATAGAGTACCCATCAACTCTTGAAAATTTTATCTTCAATATAACGAATATTATTGAAAAAAAAAGTTTTGTCCCACTTTATGAGAATGTACTTCCCCAGGCATGCATTTTTGACTAAGTTACTCCCCACCCCTTTAACAGAATCATCACAAAGTATAATCTAGTTCCAGGTTATAATATATCGTATGCTAAATTTCAAGTGAATATCTCAATTTAATTTTATTGGCCCCTTTAATAAGGAAGTGCGGGTGGTGGAAGGGTTGGAAAATGTTATTAAAAAATATGAAGCTTTGACTTTACTTATTTTCCCATATTTATACTCAATGAAATCATCTCAAAATATAATCTAATTCTAGATATCGTTATAATACATACGTGTGCCAAATTTCAAGTGAATATCTCAACTTTATTTTATCAACCCTTTTAATAATATGGTGGGGGTGGCGGGAGGAATTGAAAAATAATGTAAAAAAATCTGAGGCCTTGACCCAAGTTTCTGTTTTCTTACCAGCTTGCTTTACTTGGTTTCCCCTATTCACCCCTATTTAACCCACAACCCTTCAACGGAATCATCTCAAAATATAACCTAGTTGCAGGTGTACCAAATTTTAAGTGGAGATCTCAGTTTTATTTTATAAATCCCTTTAAAAGTGGAGAGGGTGGGGGTGGTGGGGTGTTGAAAAATATTATTAAAAAACCTGAGGGCTTAGCTTCTAGTATATACACCAAATCCCAAAGTTTTGCAGTCTTATCAGCTTGCTTTACTTATTTTCCCCTATCTGCCCCTATTTAACCCTCAACGCTTCACCGGATAAGTTCAAAAAACAATCCAGTTCCAGAACTCGTTATAGTACATACATGTATAGAATCAAGTCAATATCTTAAACCGTTATAGAGAAAACATGCGGACAAAAAAGTTACAGGCAGACCGACCGACCGACAGACAGAAATTTTTTTTCACTCAAGTTTAAAATAAAAAACTCACGACGTTTCATGGCATTCTAAACCTATCTCAAAAATAAACATTTTTGAAATTTTCTTTACGATTACTATACTTCCACTCCACTACGTAGATGTGGAACTAACATATGTGGAAGTCTAACACCACTCGATCAATATGTCTAATAATTTTTATTTTACCTGAAATTCTTTAATTTCGTAACGAATTTTATTGATTAAAGTGATTCCAAATTTTCTAACCATTTATTACTCCTCCAATCAAGTAGTAAGTTCTTTGCTTGGAGATTATCCTAGTATTTTCAAAAATGATGTAGGTTAATTTGCTATTTGCACCGTTTTCATTTTAAGAGGTTAATAATGGCTGTTACTTTCCGTCTCCGTTAAACATCAACCATCTGCCAAATCATTGAAAATACAATTGTTTCCATGATAACTGAATCAGCTTGACCCACGGTTTGTGTTTAATGGAGACCGAAAGTAATGGCCCTTAGGGCGAGTTGTACAGAAATCTCAATACCGATCGGTTAACTAACCGGAGGTAAAATTTAACTGACCTAACTGAATTAATGATTTCAGCAATTTCTGATACTTGAAACTTTCTTGTTTTTGAAGTGATAATTCAACAGTTACCTCACTTTAACCTAGGCGGTTAAGAAATTGAACTCTAACGAGGGCAGTTAATGCTAACCCATTGTTGTACAACACAAATTTTACTAACCACTCTGGTTAAGCCTTAACTATGCTTTATACAACCCGCCCTTAGGGTCATTACTTTCGTAAACCGTAGGTCAAGGTGATTCAGTTACCGTGGAATCAATTGTATTTTCAATGATTTGGCAGACGGTTTAACGGAGATCGAAAGTAATGGCCCTAAGCGACCAACTTTGGTGGTTTAAATTAAACTTGGTTTAAGCCGATTTAATTTATAATTGACGAGTGGTGCAAAGGAAATTTGATATTTAACCATGATTTAATATTAATCCTCTGATAGAAAATAAGGTGTAAACGGCTGTAATTTCTTCTAAATGGTATTTCAGCATCGCCCTGTACATGAATTCAATGACTTTTTATCTTCTTATGCAATCCGATTTATTAATGTCCGTTTGCAGAGTGTAGGTAGTAATTCTGTAATGTTGCCATATACATAAGCAACTGTTTTCCTAACTACTGAAGACATATATTTTTACGTATTTAAGCAGCCAGGAATCTGTAAAAGACAAAGTCAATTTTACTGACTGCTGAGCATTGCGGAAACATAAATAATGCATAACATGCCGGATCCACGGTACAAAGCATTGCACAACACATTTCTCATATCTTCATGCTGGATGACAATGTACAAAACATAAACAGTTTTTTTTTATTTTCAGCTCTTTTACATAATTTAAGAGGAATGACTCTTATTATGCCAGACGTTTACATCGTAAAGATAAACACAACATTCGTCGTCCATTTAGTAACGTTATAGTATAAAGCTTAGGGGAGTTACTCGAAACATATCCAATGTTATATATCTATCTAATGTATTTTGTTGGTTCTCATATTAAATATTTGATGGAGTCTATGAAAGTTGTCTGCAAAATACCTAAAGAATGTCTTTCGCAATTTGCTGTGAAATTATTAATCCTATTTTATTAAAAATCGAAAATGTTTGTAGCCATATTGATACGAATGTGGTCGTAAAATTGTTTAAGGTTATTTTCGAGCTCGTTGTTCGAATAAAGTTAAAATTAAAATGGACACATACAGGGACTTTAAACATTTTTATAGTGAATCATTTAATAATGATCTATTTATTAGCCCTTGGCATATACACAATATTAAAGATATATCTTTAATACTTATTATCCAATATTGTTTTCCCTAAGGAAATGGCATTGAGAACGTAGCCCGTATAGCTACGATAAACTATAGGTTTTGCGAAATTCATTACGTCTACTCTAACTTAATCGATAAAGAGGAAGAAAAAAGGAGACAAACAACACAAGGAATAAACAATTTCAAAAGAAATCCCTAATCACCCAACCTCTTTAGTTCTAGTGGCAAGTTCTAATATCAATTACAATGTCACTCCCAAATAAGGGTTGTTCTTATGTGTTCCCGAGATTTTTGGCCAAAGCGGGCGAGGGATTTAGCACTCCAAAATTAGTAAAGAAAGATGGCTTCCACACTTTACCACCTGATGGGCCAAAAAAGCCCTTTTTTAACATTACTCTTTGTACTGTAAGTTAGTGTTAGCTAGAACACTATTGTTTTTGAAGAAAATCGTTCAATAGATAAAAAGTTATTAATTATTTAAATTTTTTAAAAATTCACAGATCTTGCATCTTTCGCAAGTATCTTAAGCGTATTGAAAATACCAGATGCAACTATGCTCTTGGAGTCCAGAGATGGATGGCTAGGATGATAGGTATTTTCAGCATTTGCATTAGGTACCATTAGCGATTAGTGATAAAATAAATAAAATTAAAACTTTTATCAAATTTAATAATACCACATGGGTTCATTGTAATTGGACCCTGTTCATTGATAATTTTTTTTTTAGATTAACCCAGCTTCTGTCAAATTTGGTCATAAAGCTTGTAGAACACCCTGTATAGTGCTTTTCTACTGTACTTTTTTATATCATGCTTAGATGTGTTTGATAATTTTAGTTACGTAATTTTAAATATATTTGTCCATACGATCGAATTAAGCTAGTCCATGTTTTATTGGGTTATTTTGTTTTTTTTTTAATGTTAATTTGAAAGTGGCGGTGTTCTGTAAGAAATAACACAAGATACCATTAAGTTTAGGAGTGTTTGTGTTTATATTTTAGTTTCGAGATACTGCTTAGATATTTATTGAAACGTGATATCCCTAATAGCATGGCGTTGAATGAACGGTACGGTTACAAGGCCGGCGCAGCGGCCTTGATAGAATCTGTCGCTCTCGATGCGTTTTTCGTAAGATGGGTCCTATATCATGCACCCAGTAGTATTTTCAATACTAAAATCTGCCTTTTTATGGTTTGTAATTAACAAAAAATATCTAAAACTAATATTATTTCCAAGAAAACTGCGAAGAGAATCCTACATAATGTGCAACAATTACGTAAGAAGTATGGTAAATTCATTGTCTCATTGACCTGATGAGTAGATCAATTTTGTTTATTATTAAGTTTGAATTTGGTGATTAGGGAACTAATTTAAATTCGGCAATTAATAATTTTTAAAAATTCTGTTAGTTCATGTTAAAGTCCTTGCTTTGAATCTTAGTTCCTATTCTTGATATAATCTGTATTCGAAATGTTAACAATATGATTATAGTAATTTGAATTGATATTCGAAGTTTAGCTAACTATCTTGTATAAGTTTCGCGTAAAATTTAAAAGGTTAATACTTACACAAAGCCCTTGGACGCCAAACATATAGAGTGATTCGTGAGGAGTGGTGGTACTTAAGAAAAGATAGAGAACATTTAGGTAATCTTATATCCCCATACAGTAATGGCTAAATCGGCTCCGTTTTCGAAATACAGGTTGTTCAATATCTCTTGGAAGAATGTTATTTTCGCAATGCATCTATAATGCTTAAACGGAATCCAATGAAATTTTCTATTTAGGTTATAGTAATGATTCACTATCAAATGCCCGAGATCTTAATAAAATATCAGGGCCAGACCCAGAATAAAAATATTTTTAAAGTATTCCTAGAAAATAGCACTCTGTATACTGCTTATAAAATGTATACTAGAAAATGTATTATTTTAAAAATTTTTGAACCCAATTTATAATTTATTTACATTATACTATAATAATAAAGAGATCACAGGGCAGCGATATATTGGATATATTTTCTTGTTTTCACTTCCACATCCACGTAGTGGTATTATAGTAATCGTAAAAAAAAATTTTGTTGAAGTGGTCTTAGAATATCACAAAACGTCGAGATTTTAAATTTGAGCTAAAAAGTGTCTGTCTGTCTGTCTGTCTGTCGGTCGGTTGATCAGTAACTTCTTTTTGCGCACGTTTTCTCAGGAACATTTTAAGATATTGACTTGAAATTTGGTGCACATAGATGTATCATTATGAGATCTGAATCTAGTTTATATTTTGTGCTAATTTCAGTAAAGGGTTGGATGGTAAGTAGGGGTAAATAAGGAAAAATAAGTGAAGCAAGCTGGTAAGAGTACAGAAATTTTGGATTTGGTGCATTTAGTAGAGGCCAGGGCCTCAGATTTTCTTATAATATTCCACCCCTCCATTACTAAAATGGTTGATAAAGTAAAATTGATATACTCACTTCAATTTGGTAGACGTATGTATTATAACAAAATCTGGAACTGGATTACATTTTGAGATGATTCCGTTGAAGTGGTGGGTAGGGGTAAATAGGGAAAGATAAGTAAAGCAAGCTGGCAGGAGTACAGAAACTTGGGATTTGTTGTATATACTAGAAGACAAGGCCTCAGACTTCTTAATAATATTTTCCGAACCCAACCACCTCCATTTCATTATTAAAGGGGATAAAAATAAAATTGAGTTATTTATTTGAAATTGGGTCGATACACGTGTGTATTGTAATGACATCTGATTGAGATGATTCCATTGAAGAGGTGGTGGGGGTTGGTGTAAATAGGAGAAAATTAGTAAAGAAGCTAATAAGAATTCAGAAACTTCATTTTTGACGTATAGGCTAGAAGCCAACGCCTCAAATTTTTTATGACATCTTCCTCAAATATATTGTTATAATTCCATGACCAGTTATTTGTTTGCTTATAATTGTATTGAAACATTCTTTATAGGATTTTGCAAACAGCAGAAAAATTTACTTTTTTATTTTTTTTTTTTTATTTAATTCACGGGTTAGCCCAATTACACATTACAATTGACTTGCTTAAATGACTATTAATAAATAAATTACAAAAATAGAACAAAACAACAAATAGAAATACACTTTAAATACGACAATGAGAGTATATAGAACAACACAAAAAACGGGACAGATCATAAAAGTATATATCCTTAATTATTATAAGCGAACAAGTTATCAGTAAGCTATCCATAATAATTACATCTCAAGTGCCTTTTTAAATTATCGACTGAGATATTGAAGAAGTCTACTTGAATATTGTTAGCATTTTTTAGAATTCTACTTATGCCTAGATTGGTACCATATAAGGTTCGGTGATTCTGTATAGTGAACATATATGTTTCTCTTTAATGTCTCTGTGGAACATAGAAGTCTATTGTGGAAAGTAATTCTGGAGAGTCAATAATGCCACTACTAATCTTGAATGCCAAGATAATATCTGCGTTGATTCTACGTTGCTTCAAGGTACAAAGATATAAGTTATGTAAGAATTGTTTATAATCAATATCTTCAGTAGCAATGTTGGTCTTATATGCAGCATAGCGTAAGAATCTTTTTTGCACTCTTTCTATTTTATCTATATGTGTTTGAAAATATGGGGACCATATAACTGAACAATTTTCTAAATGAGTTCTTACCAATGAAATATATAATGATTTTATTGCAGCTATGTTTTTAAAGTTTTTAGTATGTCTTTTAATAAAACCTAGAATTTTTAGAGATTTATTGCATATTAGGTCAATGTGATACACAAATGTCAGTTTAGAATCAAAATATATGCCTAAATCACGTATTACATCTACATTTTTAATTGATGTATCCTTAATTACGTATTTATTTATAGATGGGGATATCTCTTTACTGAACTGGATATATTTACATTTTGAGATATTCAGTATTAGCTTTTTCCGCTCACACCAATTCTGAAATCTGTTAATATCTTGTTGCAGTTCAACCATGGAGTTGGGATCTTTAATTTCTTTAAATATTTTAAGGTTATCTGCATACATTAGTACTTGACTATGTAAGAAGCATTCTACAACATCATTAATAAACAGATTGAACAACAAAGGTGCTAAGTGTGCTCCTTGGGGAACACCTGACCTAACTTGAATTTCATGAGAATAATAGTTATTAATTTTTACAACTTGAACTCGATAACTTAAATATGATTTTAACCACTTCAAAAGACTGCCGTGAATATATCGTGATAATTCATTTAGAAGCAATGTATGATCTACTTTATCGAAAGCCTTGGAGAAGTCCGTGTAAACTGAATCCACAGAATATCCCTTCTCCAAAGATACTATCTATAAAAGAAAAACTTTGTGTAGAAATATTAATGAAATCTTTGCATTCTTTCGATAACCTGAATTCTGGTTATGCTAGCAAATTAAAATCCTAAAATGAATTTGTCTAATTTCTTATTTGACAATTCTCATTCTAACACTAGCATCCACACAGTCCCCTACGGCCATGCAGATTAAACTAGTATCCACATAACCCCCTACGATTATGAAGATTCAGTTAAAAATGAGAACAAAGACCTAAAATGAATTTATTTATCTACCTTGTCTTGGTTTTGCATGAAACATCTTTATGATTGGCTTTATGTCTTTCTGATGAGCTCCAGAATAAGGGCGAAAAACGTTTCAAAGGCTAAGCATTTCCAGGAAACAGAATGATAGATTTCATGAAAATGTAATCCGTTGGAATGAAAATTTTTTTTAAGACAAGGTAGATAAATAAATTCATTTTAGGTCTTTGTTCTCATTTTTAACTGAATCTTCATAATCGTAGGGGGTTATGTGGATACTAGTTTAATCTGCATGGCCGTAGGGGACTGTGTGGATGCTAGTGTTAGAATGAGAATTGTCAAATAAGAAATTAGACAAATTCATTTTAGGATTTTAATTTGCTAGCATAACCAGAATTCAGGTTATCGAAAGAATGCAAAGATTTCATTAATATTTCTACACAAAGTTTTTCTTTTATAGATAGTTAATTTTTCTGCTGTTTACAAAATCCTATAAAGAATGTTTCAATACCAGTTATTAGTTGCAAATATAGTCGAGATGTTTTCCTTTCAAGATACTTGGATTGGAAATCTGGATGTGGAAGTAGTGATTCCTTAGGCAGCGATTTTTCGTATCAGCACATGAAAATTTTGTTTTAATATATGACATCTTGTCTTAACAACTAAGTTTTATCATTCCTATTGAAAATTTTATTTTTAATATCATTCTTAAATCATCTATAGCGATAAAAATAAGTAAGATTTTTATATTTAATAATATTAATAATAATAATTGTAATAATAATAATAACACGTCTTTATTATTTTCCATCTTAAAAAAAAATACAATCTATTATTGATTTTATAAAATAAGCAATGAAAAATAAATGGCGAAGTCAAGCATGCACGCTTTTCTTACACTTAACCATATATTCTGTTTGAAGCATACAGACTCGGTCCCTCCTGTATCTTGGAGGTACACAAGGGAGGCGAAATCTGCCCATTTCGAACAGAATCGAAAATAATCTACAATAATTTCAACATGAATACAAAAAAAGGCAAGGCTGCAAGAATGAGATTTAAAGAAAAATTTTTTCTTTTTCTTTGTTTTTTATTATTAATTTCCTATACAAAGGACTACAATAATCCTGTATATTGACGTTCGAGCAAATATGATTTATATATCTTTTTGAACCTGGTAATGCTGTTGCTTTTTAGCTGATTATTCAAACCATTATATGTTTCACAAATTTGGTAACTAAATGATCTCTTAAACAGTTCAGTACGGTTCTGAGGTGGAGTTAGAAGACCCTTAAATCTAATATTTAATGTGTGCACATCAGTTCGAAATTGAATTTAATTTAATTTAAATCTTATTTTAAGCTGCTCCGTCCTACCTCTCAACTGCCACAACGCTTCACGTCGTGGATGTGTGACAGGCTCCGACCAAGAGTGTCGCAAGTTCCATCTGCCACTAAATTATTAATAAAGTAGCTATGATTGATTGTTTGACCCCAAATCCAAGAGTCGCGAGTCAGCTGCCTCGATATGTTGAATATAAATTCAATTATTTTGTTTATTTCATTTTATATTGGCGGGTGATTCACCAGTTAAAATGGAATAATAAAATTAAAAATGTCCAATACTAGAATTATTTATGATAAACTGCGTATAGTGTCCTATAGAATGTACAACAATTGTATGAATAGTTCAATAAATCGGCGTAGCTTATTTTTAATATTGTGCACCCTTATTAAAATTCATGCTTATTTTCAGGATATGATGTTTTTAAATATTACTGCCACCATATTGTTTGACTTAAACAATACACTTAGGGGACTAAAATATTTTAATATAGTGTGATAAAAAATATGAAGAGATTTTTAGGTTGAAAGAGTTAGTATTTATAGGAAGAAACTTAAAGATCGCTGTAAATTAGAGCAAATAGAGCATAACTTTAGAAATATAGGCACGTGTGTAGGATGACGACAAAAGGCATTTGTGCCCACTTTGCAGTTGTTATTCACGGTAAACGTGATCTGAAAACTCATAGCCTGGAAATCCAGTTGAAATTTAACCAACCTTTTCGGTTTTCACTTTAAGCGTTACCTTACTCATATCAAACCGTGTATTCATTATAAACGTGTAATATTAACAGACAGAGGTTACTGACCTGACCTTTTTGCGAATCAAAGGAATTAAAATTGTTGTATAAAATCAACATTTATAGAAATAAAATACCTCGTGAGTGAAACGTATTTAAATTGGCCATTTTCGACGTTGTGGTGGAATTTTCTTTGTGTTGCATTTTAAATATGAACTTTTTCAATACATACCCCAGCTGTCAAGTATTCTTATCGAAAACATCTTAAGATGGAAATTTTTTCACTAAAATCTTTATTTAATTCGAGAATTCTAATTGGATCGGAGCGTTTCGCAAAAGGAGCTAAAATCACAAAAGCGTGGATTGTTCACTTTCAGTTCATCCTCTATCTAACTACTTTTGGTAATTTTTTACTTTAGCGACTTCTTGATGTTTACCTTTTTTTATACACATGTCATAAACATATGTTTATTAAGAGTTCTTGAGTAACAGAATGCTGCGTAAATGTATAGAAATGGAAAAAAATTACTTACTTTTGAAATTAATTAAAAATCATCTTTTTTGTTGAGAATTCAATTTATGTTAAAGTATGAATTTTATTATTACGTGGGGGGCTTTGGCCCCCAACCCCCACCAGGGCGTTGCCCTTGGACCCCACCGGGGGCTACGCCCCCTGGAACCTCATTTTATATTGAGATTAAATACAATAAAATTAATTCACTGATGGTACTAATTTGAGGATTAGAATTGGAAAAAAAAAGTGTTTGTATAAATACTTATCTTAGTGTTGTACTTTCGTTTAGATTTTTTTTGAAGAACATTTTTGACACCTAAATGAAAAAGAATTGCCAGAAATAGTGGGGACTAACGTGGAACTGCATTTTGATAACTTCTGATGGCATGAAATAACACCATGCTGAAAACAAAATTTCATTAGCAATTCTTGCGATGCTTTGATATTATAGAAATTGGCGTAGGTGAAATCGCAATGGTCACACTCATTAAAGTCACAATTTGGCACAGGCACTGGAGTGGTATTAGACATTGACGGCACCGTGTTACAGTCTATTTTCGTATCTGCACATTTACAATTTGAATATCGTAATATGTTTTCGTTTTAGTCGAGGCTATATATAGTATAACTGGTTGCCTACCGTTCGTGCTCCATGTGAGCCACGCACAGTGATGCTGGCAACGCGTTGCTGGCAACGCATTGCTAGCAACGCACCGTAACTGTACCTAATTAGGAAGCGAGTTTCGAACGTCTCGATTATAACCTTTTCAAGACCGTTATTATCAATTAAACTTATTGTTTTGTTAATGGAATTACGAAATACTGTATTATGTGTGAAATATAGACGTCATTAAGGGAGATTTATCAGATTTGTGGGTTATGTTGTATAGTGTTCATTCGGAACGTACCCATGGACAAAGTTTTAGTCATTCTCAGATTTTGACAGAGGTTTCCGTCTGGGCCATTTTTGGGGATTTTTTTCCATTTGCCGGCTAAAGAGAAGTTGTGTCACTGAGCACATGGATAGCATTTTGTGAATTTGCTCCTTTAATGGGATTTAGTGCTGTAGTGACAAATTAGCAGTACTTTATTTTGATATTTTTATTATTTTCTGTTGGGAAGTACTACTACGGAATTTTCCGGATAAATCAACTTGCTGGAAGCACGTGGCAAAGGAATTCTGAAAGCCCACTCAACATCTAAGGTATACCTCTGAAATCTCTTTAGAAAATAGATTTGTAATATTCGTTATTTCTTTATTGCAGGGTTTTTTGTTCTTTTTGGGTTTTTGTTCTTTTTGTTCCTTTTGGTACCTTTTGTTCTTTTGGTTTCCTTTTCATTTTACTTTACTTTTACTGGTACCGCATCATGTATGTTTGACCCCACATCTTACCTGTTGGATTTGTTCATCTGTATGTGAACTTTGGTTTTACTGAAACTTGGTTGGCAAGAATATTTGGTGAATTTGGAATCCTGAGTGTACCGGTGAGACTCTCCTGCCTGGTTCCATTGGAAGCTACGCTCCCCTGGTAGGCCTAGTGGTTACATTTTGAAACCTGCTGGAGGTAAGCGTCTTTGTATAGCCTAACGAGGGACCTTATATCACATACCACCTTCTACGTGAGGCATAGAGAGCTCGTCAGTTTTATTACGGTACTAATTACACGTTAAAGGTAAATTGTCAGTAACTATTATGCACATGACCAATTAAATTTAGTAGTTTTGAACACCACGCTTGAACCTATCGTCACTTACCTAATTCACATTATTTTGTTCATTTCATGTTATTTTTCAGTATTTTAATGTAATCGTCTAAGCTAATATAATTTGGGGGGGTCATATTTTGCCTATTAGTTAAGATTTTAATAGTTTTAAGTTATCATATGTTTTGTGTTAGGTTAAGTGTGGGCCACACATCTAAGCATATCGATTGTGTGTAATGTTATCTCTGTGGAAATTGGCTGTAAGCGTACCTAAATATAATTATTAAATCTGTTATAGTAAGAAGCGTATTTGTTTTCACCAGCGTATATTTAAAGCCCCAATTTGTCGGATCCACTCCCCAGGTACTTGTCCAGTCGGCCGTGTGAGCGTCTTTCGCCACCAATTAAATGCAGAGAGGGGACTGCACGTAAAACATAAAAAAATTGTTCAGCGCACAGGGTGACCACCCTACCCTGCTGTATTGCTGATATATCGGCCTCTAAAGTAATTTTTTTTTACATATTCCCCTTTTATCTGGGAGCCCTGCAACAACCGAGCACATAGTTTATTATAAAGAAACGAACACATTGGAAATTTTAGAATAATGGCAACTTTGACAACCGAATGCCTTCGGTGTTTTGATGGGACTAAGTGTCAATATGAATTTTACATATTTTATTAAATGTGTTTATAGTCATTCGCGCAACATATAATGGTGTAGAATGTGTTTCTGAAGTTCTTTAGAGTATGTAAGTACCTTCATATTTTCTGTAAGTGAGAAGTCGCTAAAGTAAAAAATGACCCTACTTCTAAGAGAAAAACATCGATTTTAGGTAATACAATTAAAATTATATTCTAATTCTCGTTAAATCCGGGACAAGGTTCATTTGCGACCGTTTCTACTGCTTTAAACCATACTGAATCTACCCCCCTAAATTTTCCTGATCTCTCACTAATTGCAGGAATGGTTTAGGCTCTTAATGTTGTTGGATTACATACTTAGTACTACTGTGAAATGCACGCACTTCACGCAAGTCCCTTGGTGACGGAGGCGGTACACAAGTGGAACAGACGTTCTGGAATGAATAGTATCTCTATTTATTTGCCTGAGTTCATCTACAGTCCATTTATATACTGTAAAATGGTAGAGCAGAACGGAAACGTCAATTATTAGCGGGCATTCTGTTCCTCTCCAAAAGTTCAGACGACCAATTTTTTGGAGTAGTCCTCCGTACTTGCCGCGGAGAGATTTCTTTACTTGCCGCACATTCTGAACCTGTTGTTGTTGCACACCTGGGAAATGTAGATCTTTCCGGTATTCAGATATCTACGAACTGAACATGTTTGGAAATGTCCCGCATAGCCATTTTCTACTTGTTCCTCTGTGGCAGTAAGAATTCTACGTATCTCTTATTACTTGTTTTATTGTTATTATTATTATGAAATTTCAAATCATCAGATAATTATGTTAATGGATATTGGGTATTGTGACTAAATTTCACTGTCTTTATAATTCCTCTAGACGCCGTTTTTTGCACTAATCTTGTGAAGTTACATAAAGATATCATGTCTCTTTCAATTTTAGTTAATTACCAAGAAGTAGCAGTGTTATATGAGCTATACGTATTTTAAAGTAATAATAATATGCAAAGCTATCTCGGAAACTTGTTAACTACAACATCCTAGAAAATCTCTATTTAATTACTGCAAGACGTTATCGTGAAGTAGTAATAAAACTTTGGTATTAGAAACACCGCACTGACTTATAAAAATGACTGACGAAATTACTAAATTCTGCCAAGAAATCTTTAAACTGAACATGTATTTATATAGTTTGATTCTATTAATGATATATTTTAAAACTGTGACAAAAACTTTATATCTCCAAGGCGTAGTTCTTTTTATGATAAGATATCAACTGAACTTCTTCATTTTAAACGCCGTTTAATACATAAAATGTACAATATTTGCGTCATATCATATCTTCAGAAGCAAAAAGCCAATCAATGAAGAAACTCGTCCCTTACATCTTGTAACATTTCCGGTGAAATGTATCTGATGCATTTTATTTGCTGCTGGTTCCCTATGTTGACATATTTTATTATGTAAACCTTAATCTTAAGGTGACCCTATAAAAAGAAATCAAGTGGAGTAATGTTCAATATTTACATCACATCATATCTTCCTAAACAAAAAGCCAATCAATGAAGAAATCCATCCCTTACAACTTGTAATATTGCCGGTGAAATATATCTGATGTATTTTATTTGCTGCTGGTTCCCATTGTTGACCTGCTTTATTATGTATACCTTACTCTTCAGATTTGTCCATGAAAAGAAATCAAGTGGAGTAAGGTCCGGAGATCTTGACGCCTACTCGATTGAACCTCTCCTTCCAATCCAACTATTTGGGTACATATCATCTAAATACTGACGAACGGTTGCTGCATAGTATGATGAGCTTCGTCTAAACCTGCAGAGCATTTTATCTCTTAATTAACTGATTTGGAAGTAAATCTGCCAAACATGGAACGAGATATTCTTCAAGAAATGTAAGACATGTTGGCCGATTAAAATTATTGCTGAAGAGTATTTTGTAGTCACTAAGTATTAATTTTCCGCATCCAATGAGAGTTAGCGTCAGCCCAGCATCGAAAGTTTTAACAAGTAACTCCACTATGTGATGTGAACTTACTTTCATCTGAAAAACAATTCCATCCCAGAGATATTTGATTATGGCTAAAGAAGACCATAATATTTTCGAAAAATTCAATTATACGATCTTGATATTCCTTAGTTGATTCTTGATACATTCGCATCTTCCAAGAATGATCTTGTCACCGAACTCAAGTTACTGGATTCTCTTAATTAATTAAGACGTTCAACTTAGTTTAATCTATAGCGTGTTAGTTTGCTGAATATTTTATTACTTCATATATCACTCCAATCCAATGCCTTTCACATTTTTATTTAATCTGGCCATTAAATCTAATTTATTCTCTGATGTATTGAAATTCTATAAATAAAAAGACCGAAAAAAATAATTTTGAAAATTACAGACCTATAACGATTATCAACAATTTCTCTAGGAGCGAGCGTAGAGACGTCTGCATATACTCGTATTTTGATACGCAAATGCAGCAACGTCGGGCGCGGTTAGTACTTGGATGGGTGAGCCTCTCCAGGGAAACACAGCGTTCTCGCTCCGTCTTCTAACGGCTTGTATATCAGCGCATGCGTAGAAGGTATGTAACTTTAGGCGGGGGTTACATAGTGGATATACCATCCTTCGGAGGGGATGTAAAGCAGTCGGTCCCTTGTCTATTAAATGTTAGGCAAGTAAAAGATCCCTACTCTTCGATAGAGAAGAGGTTCGGCAAAATTTCCAGGTTGGGGGTAGCTCGTCTCCTGGCGTCGGTGATTGGCCTTGGTAGCGGAAATAGGCCGACGTTAAATAAGTGAATAAAAAAAAAAAACAATTTCTCTAAAGCCTTCGGAATTCTGCTATATGAATCAACAAGCAAAATATCTCATTACTGAAAACCAGCACAATCTTTTCAACGGATGATCTACCTCAACTAATCTTGTATAACCCAATATATATCTGATGCGATCGATGTTAATTAGGAAGTTAATGTAATTTACACTGACTTCACTAAAGCATTTGACAGATTTGATCACAGTATTCTATGTTCAAAATTTCAACAATTTAACTTCTCATGAAATATTTTCAAATCTTATCTTGAATATTGAATACTCTGGGCCAACGGTCTGCAGAATTTGTACCTACTTCAGGTGTATCCCAGGGTTCCGTGTTAGGTCCATTGTTCTTCAATATTTTCATTAATGACATTATCACAAAAAATATTAGAAATGCAATAAAGAAGTATCAATCAATGGAAGACAATTCAAACATTTGTTAATAATTTTCAATAGCCTCCTCACAAATATATTAAATTATTGGAAAATGTATGACTTTTCTAGAGATAAATATAACATATTATACATCTTTGGAAAGCTAATATAAATTGTGATCTAATGGTGAAATAATTTACAGGGTGTTACATTTAGAAACACAAGTTATATCTATATCTCGAAAACAGAGGCATGCATAATTTTCTTTTTATCAGCAGTGAAATCTTCAAAAAGAGTGTATTAAGAATGTGTTACTCGTTTTTTGATCCAACATTTAGACATGGAGATAGAGAGGTTGGTTAAAAGTGCACATTTTTTAGAAATACTCTGAATCGGTAAGAGATAGGAGGTTGCGGTCTACGTCAGTGTTTCTCGAAAGTCGAGCCTAGAACAGCCATATCGGTCTTTTTCTATCACTCGTACTTTCAGAGAGAACCATAAATCCCATCTAACTTGGTACACCCTGTAAAATAAAATATTCTAATTTTAGTATTTTATAAAACGCCGTGTATAATATACAGTCCTGATTTATATGTTATAACACATGGAGCGCAGCGCAAGCGTCGAAATAGAAACTGATTGCGTCGGAGAAAAGATTTTATCATTGCCAATGTCCGAGTATGCTAAATAGTACATCGTGGTGTTAAAATCGATAGGGTTGGATAATTAAAGCATTATTAATTCAAAATATGGAAATCAAACAGCATTAGAATTGCTTGCTATAGACATGTAGTAAATATCTACAAATTAGATTGTATTTACATTCGTTAGGCAATAGTAGTTTGTATTTATAATGAACCAATATTTATTTTACAATTATTATTCAAATATTTGCTCAGGCGCAAGACGAAGTAATGAGTAGTTTCACAAAAGAAGTAATTAGAAATATTGATAATAATCATTGGTAAAACTAATTGTACACACCCCGTAAGTTGTTTCATCTAATATGTGCTATGTTAGGTTAGGTTAGGTTAGGCTAGCCACACGTGCCCTCGAATTGAATGAAAGACTTTTTTTCTGTTTAGCAATTATCCTCTGGTAATCAACTATTCTTTTGCGTATTCATCTTAAGTTGCTTTTATTTATGTACATGTATACGGATTTCTCAGCCTCCAGGTTTTTCTTTCATACGCCATTCATCGTTCAAGTTTCTTGACTCCCTTGCATCGTCTACACCATTTATCCAGTTTTTCCTATCCTTTTTCCTATCTTTCTTTTTTCTGGCGGAATTCCTTCTAATATTTTTCTAGGCCATTTATGTTCATCCATTTTTTTGTGTGTCCAAATTATACCAGTTGTTTCTTTTCGACCTCATCTATAATATCTCTTTTGTGACGTTAAAGTAACCCGGCAGGTGGTGAAGCGACACTTTGACAATTGAGCTTCGGCAGTCGGTTGACGGTAAGGACGGAATGCGGATAGCTCGATCGTCAGTTCCTTCTTTGGTGGAACAACCAATTACCTTTAAAGCCGGTTCAGCAGAGTAGCTACAGTGAAGAAACGGTAATATCTACCGATCTAGGGATAGTTATTCTTCACGTACACCACAGTAAAGATGGACAATTCAAATTATATAACAAGATTTGTTATCTTAGAATCTACTATTTATAATACTACTTAATACTACGACTACTATTACCAAACGGACAACCAAGAGCTTAAGCTAAAGTTAGGCTCTGGTAAACAGGAGCAAAGCTAATGTGAAGACGGTGATGATACGATGATAAAGACGGTCAGGCGGTCAATGAGACGGCGATAGGGTAGACGGATAGTGAGTGGTGCCGACGGCCAGAAGCGGTAAAAACGGACGGAAGTACAGACAGTGCAATACGGATACCAGAAGTAAGTAGACACTTACCAAGTTGGTACTTACAAACTTTACTTACTTTCTCGTGTTGCTGGTGGGCTCAACGAACTGGAATTCTCTCCATGGACGGCAGGCAAAAACTCCCGTCTGGCTTCTAAACAATGTTTCTTGATACTCCAAGCGGCGCAAACGGTAGAGGGAGAGACGGCATAGTCGGATTGCGCACCAACACTTGTTGATCTTACTTACTTCCTCAATGTCGGTATCCTCCTCGTCTAGGCACGGTGTTGCTGGTAGTTTCGGAGACGACTACTTACGGCGGACGGTCTGTGTGAACTAACCTTTGGATTGCAGTAATTGCTTGCTGATACACGTCTATCGGTGGGGATGGCGGAACACCAACTATATTCTCCCCAACAAACTGTGCACTGCTTGGCGGAACAGCAGGTTGGTTTTCCGTAAGTACACATTTGCAGGCGGTGGTTACTTAATATTACAACAGACGGTGGTTTGGGGTGCCATTTCCGTAACCAAAAATGCTTCGCTTTTTATTTTGATATTCCTTTTGATTACTTCATTTTTGATCTTTTCAATTCTGGATGTTCTGCAGCTTCTTCTTAAATAGACACTTTCTGTGACATTCTCTTTTTGTTTAATTTCCTTAGATCTCGCACTTCTGCGCCATGTACTATGTACAATGCTTTTGTAAACACGTACTTTGGTTTCTTTCTTTATATCCTTTTCTCACAGTATCGACTTCAATGTTCTAGTAGCTTTCCTGCCTTGTTTTATACTATCCTTAATTTCATCATTGCTATTTCCACATTTATTAAATATGACTCCTAGATATTTACATGATTTCACTCCTCTGATCATACAGTTTTCTAGATGTAAATCATTACTACATCATGTCCAGTTGCTAAATATTCACATTTTTTCAAATTCATCGTTAGCCCGGCTCGGCTGTAATCTTTGTTTCATTTTCTAGGCATATAGCTCAGATCTTGTTCATTATCTGCTGTCACAGAATTGACTATAAGTGTGTCGTTTCCTACTTCGGAATTTTCTTATCCATCGTTGTATGGATCGGTCTAAATATATTTTAAATAGGGTAGGAGATAGACAACGTCCTTTTCTTTCATCGCGGTAAAGTCATCTTTGTAGTAAAGTTGTATACTTTTGATTAGAGATGGTCAAATTTCCAGATTACGCATTTCTATCCACAACTGTAATATAGGGACGCCATCACAGCTTTTCTAGGTTATTAGTGCTATATGAGTTTCTCTGCTGCGGCGAATACGTTTTTCGACAGCGATTTTCAGTGTTAAGGGATTATCAATTGTGGACCTGCCAGCTCTGAATCCTGCCTTTTCCTCCGGTTGCTTAACTCGTCTAATCTTCTTCCACGAAGTTTTTAATAATTCTTTAGTATATATCCATCCTATTGTTGGTACACTGCTATAACCTTGTAGTTTTTTTTGTAGTCCTTGGGTCTGCTCTTATATATTGCCGAAATATAGGAAGTCCTCCATTCATTATACAATTCTTATCACAATAGGTATGCACATTTTAATTCACTCTACAGTGAATGCAGTTTGAGTTTATTTTTTAGTTGTTTGTAATCTCAACTGGCCTCGTCACGTTCAGCCACAGATTTACCAGTCTGACAGAGAAGCTAATACTTCCAGAGTAAACTCCACAGGCAGTGCGCATGCAGTGAATGCACGTGCTTCGTGTGTGGCTGCCTTTGTTTTGTTCATACATTCCTTGGCCGTAAGCGTTCCTTGCACGTTCTTGATTCCTATTTCACTTTTAGTATTTTGTGTCTTTAAATTATGGAAAATTTAGTCAGCTATGCCAAAGCCACCATCCAATGGAACTCGTTGTATATATAAAAATTGTAAGAATGCTTTGTACAAATGCCGTGGTAAAAGCGTGAAGTTTTTGAAGTTTTTTAGAGTGCCCAGGGATGAGAACATGTAAATATTTTACTTTTCACAAATCCCAACATTTTCATTTTATAAAAATATCGACATAATGTGTAAAGGACAACATTGCATTTGGTGACATTTTTTAAGTTTGCAATGTTGCTTTATTCCACTGTAAAGGGACGAGATCATAGCTCCTGGCCTTGACATCAAAGAAATTTCTCTGCATATTCTGTCGTTCAGCCTTTCAGTTGCCTAGGCTCCTCGCACACGGTGTCTGACTAGCTGCGGTGCCTGCGCTTGGTGAGGAAAATTTAAAATAAAGTTTATTTGATTGATTGATGCCGCATTTATAAACTTATACACTTATACTAATACATTAAGTACTCTCCCACTGAACTGACGCAGCTGATACTGTGAGCCGACATGAACATTTTGTCACATCAATAAATTATAAATGCACATCGTTGAAGGTACCAAATGTTCCCATGAGTACATTATTTCTCGTATGTAAGCGTTCATATATCTGTATTACACAGCTGGGCCGAAATATGAGTAATTAATGGTTCAAAACTGTTGACTGATATTAATGTAAGTTTATATTCACTTTACTGTATTAATTTTCCATATATTGTTAGCAAATCCAATTAATGATGTAACGCGACTGGATTTAACGATATAATTGAAGAGAGCATTCTCTGAATTAATTTAAACGATGTGGGAAGAAAGTTTTAAAATATTTGAGAAAGTTGGGATGAACAAATTGAATTTCCCCCAAAGTAATGGCGAAGTCGGTCAAAGTACAATTAAAAAGTTTTTAGTTGGGAAGTGGATTTACTGCGTACTGTTTTTACGTCGTTGATCATTTCGTAAATCAACTGTAATGTCAAACAACAATAGAAATAGGACAGGAGTATCTTTCGATAATAAAACTTATTTATAATGGAAAGGAACTCAGATACAAACACGATACGCCTATTTGGAAAGAAAGTCGGTTTGTTGTAAATCTAAATCGAAACGCTTTCAAAATAAACCAACTGTGAACGCACGGCCTAAACCGCCTTAAATATTTACCTTATAACGAAACTAAACTTTAATACTAAGGATATTTTCGAGAGATGGTTTCTTGCAGTTAAAGAAATCACATTATAATCTTTTAAGAACAGGGAAAAATTGTAGTGGAAAGTTCACGTATTTAACCAGTAGCAGTAGCCGCGAGTCTGAGCGTCTGTGGGGAAGTTGAAGTACCTAATTTTTTTTGTATGACGGTCAAGATACTAGTTTTCAGGCGAATAATAAACCGTCATGTGATACGTTATTCTACTATGGCGTCATCAACTATAGTCGCGGGCCGCTTACTATTATGATTATACAGTATGTTTCATAAAACGATGCCAACCTTGAATAGAGAGGTATAGGAGGTGATTTGGCATCTATATCATCAAGCATACCTACATAAAATAATACGATATTTTCTGTAATGCCGGTCTTGCACTTTTTTATGTTCATTTTCCATCATTAAAGCAAGTATTACGCACTCGTTACGTTTAAATTTTGATATTTTGTACCCCTCAAAAAAAAATGCAATTTTCAGTTTTTCAACAAAAAACGAATTACGAATCATCTATGAGAGAATCTGCACTAAATGTGAAGTAGTAACTAGGGACAATCAATTTGGTTTCAAGCACGAACTGGGAATAAAAGAAGTATTTTTTTTTCATAAAATTACTAAACCATATGTTATGACCAGCGAAAATATGTATTCGTTTGCTCTGTTAACTACCAAAATGTTTTCGATAACATGCGTCATAACTGCTGTTACCAATATTTAAGGGTACAAGCCTAGATGACAAAGACCTAAGAATAGTTCACAATCTATATTGGAACTAGTTGGCCAATAAGTAACTACATACACTACATACAGACTAAATAGCATCATATGTGTATTGGCCAAAAACTGACAAAAACCTAACACAATGAAAGTTCCAAAAGTTGCAACGCTTTACCTGCTTAGAAATTACAGGAGCAATGGAGAACCTACTTCCTCTACATCTGCATGTAAGGAAGTATGCACCACTCAGTGCCTTAAGGTTGCAATAGATACTCTCTTTCAAACCAGGCGATCTGGTTGGTCACTTAAGGATTCTGGGGTTCGTTCAATTGGAATCCACGACTAAACCCACAGACTCGATGTCAATCAAGCGGGACTTTGACTGTCCGTTTGATGTGCTAATTGAGAGCCGTCGAACGAGCAGAAGCTCTGCAGTTGGAGAAGGGGTCACTCACCCGGTACAGAGATGGTTCGAAGATGGCTGAAGGGGTCGGCGTGGGTGTAGCGGGGCCTAATTGCAGGCTATTTAGAGCCCTCGATAAGACGCCAACCATCTTCCAAGCAGCAATCTATAATATAGATCTACGTGCCCAGGAATCAAAAAATGAGCCCATTCGAAGGGCAAAGATCTTTCAGATAGCCAGGCAGCGTTAAATGCTCTCAGGTCCTATATATACCTTTGAGTCTAAAATTTCCTGAGAATGCAAAGAACCCCTGAAGCAACTGGCAAAAAACAACAAGGTTACCTTGATGTGGGTGCCAGGGTATCAGGGAATAGAAGGATATGAATTAGCCGACGCCCTTGCAAAAAAAGGGGCTGAACCCGAACCGTTTTGTGGCCTATCCAAGGGACACATAAGGGAGGAGATCCTAAAATGGGAAAAGTGACAGAAAGAGTCCTGCTGGAGAAATATACCAGGCCAAAGAAAGGCAAAAAGGTACATCAGTGCGTCATAGAATGCCACAAGGCTTTTCGAATTCGAAAAGTCCGACTTAAGGCTGATAACAGGCCTTTTGACAGACCAATTATTTTCGGTGTATCGATGACATAATAATAAAGGTGTTTGTTTAAAATTTTAATATTCATATGATCTTAGACAAAAAAAAACTTAATATGAGAAATAATGATAAGTTCTGAAGAACAGTTTCGCATCTGAACACTTCGTAATTTCTCTTTATGGGATTAAGACGAACAGTTTAAGTAGTAGTTTAAAAGTTTTTCAAAGATTATCAAAGAGCACAAAATTTCATAGCACAGCTAATGGACTCACCACCAAATTCAACACTGGAAAGGAAATATTTTAAATCGTTTTTAGTGGGGTTGGAAAAAATATAAAAATGGATTAGTGCCAATTAGCACAACTAAACCTACTGCACCGCAGACTTTACTGGAGCAAATAGCTTGGGGTGCATAAAAGGTTGTCGCGGAAATTGTGGCTGCAGAAAATAAGGAATTAGCTGCTCCGTGTTCTGCAAAGAATGTATGGCCTTTAATTGTGAAGACGTTGATGTTCCAGAAGTTACGGAAGAGCATGTCCAAAACGATGTTGATGATGATATTGATATTCAGTTCGAAAACATTATGGGATAAATAAAATAGATATGTAATTTTCAAAAAAGTATCTTTAAAACAGCTATAAGTTAGTACAATATTAAAGTTTTTTTATATCTATGATCATATGAATATGAAAATTGTAAAAAAATATCTTTATGATTGATAAACCAAAAATATTTTTTTATAGAATAGAAATAATTGTTGCGTGTAAAAATTAAAAATAACATGGTATAAAAGAAAAAAGTGGTAATATCGTAAAAAGTAGGGAAATTTGAACGACTGTATCTCAGCCAATTTTTATCAAAAATGCTTTTATTTGTCACAATTTTGATGGGAATTTCGTCAGCTTTCTTTTTTATGCACCGATATCTATACCTAAATCCACTCCACAGATGTACACAAAAATTTTAAAAATATGTAAAAATTAAAATTTTTAGTTTTCTTTTTAATAGTTTTTTTTGTTTATTTTGTTGAAAACTTTTTTTTTTCTTTATAAAGTACCACTTCTATAGGAAATTTGATTCTCTACAAAGATCTTTTTATAGGTATATACTAAAAACGCATAGTTTTTGAGTTATATTTAACAATCTAAGAGTAGACAAATTCATTCCATTCTTAAAAACCCAATCTTAAATTTAATACCACTTTTGGATTTATCATTGTTCGGGTACAATTGAACATACGAAATAATAAAATACCTTTAACGAATTACTTCCGTTGTAACGAGGTAAATTTTCCGTTGCCAAAAATGCAGTTTAAATTAATAACATACCTCGTTATTTGCTCCGCTTACATTCGAACATATGCATTGTAAATTATTATTATAGATTTCTCCTAATTTAGCTAGCTAAACCGCGAAATAGATTTCTACTTTAAATAGGTAATTTAATAAACCTGGCAGTGAGAGGGCTATCAGTAATATTAACATTAATTACAAAAATCAACATTGAGGGCGTTAGTAAGAGAGCTGCGTAAATTAGTTTTATTAGAACACATTTGAGAATCACTTCTGTCCGATCCGTCAAACAGCCCAGTCGGGTACTATTCCGTATATTCTCAACATGTTAGTACACCGTTTTATCATCGCCGCTGGTTTCTTGTCGACCTTTTTATATTAACACCGATAAGAATAATTCACTAAAATGTGTGTTTTAAAGCAATAATTTGAAACCGATTCCGTTTAAATGTATCAGAATATAATTATTATTTCCCGACTTAGCCGAAATTAAATAAATTTATTAAATTATTACAATATAATAAGAGAGTCCGAGTTAGGACATGTCAACTTCTCCGATTTTGTCCAAATAGCTATGTTCGCAAGAATTTCCAAATGGGAAAAAGAACATAGATGATATTTCGAGAGAAAATGTGTACCGTTTACCGTTTATATTATTTTAATCCAGACCATTTGTGATGGTACTGCGATAGAATAATATGTTGTTCTACCAAATGGGTAGAAGTTTTAATTACCGTATATTTTATTTTAGCTAGATCGTAGCAAAATAAAATCTGTATTTGCAAAAATTATTTTTGTGAAATTTATTGTAGTGTTATTGTTAGTTTACCGTTCATTTTGTTCCCATTATTTCGTGTTGATACGAAATGGAACAAAATTCCTTACTTTGAAATAATTTATAGAAATTTATTATAGTCCGGGAATTGAAAATAAAATCTAGGCTACCGTAAATAAATTAACTAACATTACATTCTGATACATAGACATTTTCCGCATACAATCCGACAAGATACCACGTGGCCGAACCGAAATGCATTTAATGAAGGCACCCAACTGTGGGGTTTGAGGCGCTTGGCAAACACCGCATCAAGTGTTGATGTAATTTCAGCATTTCCGAACCGAACCGAAATACCACCGTTCTGATTATTGCTGTCTGTCCGTCTAGGCAGAATAATCTCCACCGTAAGCTGATACCAAATCCGATAACCGTTTTATTTTCCGAACCGAGTGTAACCAAGGTTACACACCGCTCCGAATCCGATGACCGTTTTACTTTCCGATCCGAGTGTGACTTAAGTTACACACCGCACCGAATCCGAAAACCGTTTTATTTATTTGGTATCAGTTTTATTTCATTTTGCCAAGTTCTTCACACTTACACTCTGACCGTCCATGTAGGCATGATTATTGCTGTTGATAACCGCTTGCTTTTGCCTGGTACTTGCATACTGCCTGCTTTTATTACTTACTGTAGTGTTGTTTCTTACCGTTTACCGTTTTTTTTTTTCGCTTACTGTTTTTCTACCGATCTTATTTTTTTTTTTTTACCGCCTTCGCCGTTTGCTTGTTTACCACCGCTTGCTTCCGTATTAATGAGTAACTAGTAGCTAACTAGCTTCTCACCGCCTGGTTACCTGTACGTCACAAAATGGCGCCCCACCTAATTCAAATTAGACTAAAATGACATATCTTAAGTTTTTCTATTTTATTTATGAGAAACTCCGTATTTTGGCACCTAACCGATTTTTCATTGTTTTGTAAACATTTCATTGTATGTTAATAAACTTTGTTATTTACCGACCTCTGCCTTTTACTGTTGAATGTGAGTGAAAGTCTAATCTGCCGTCCGGACCCCTGGACATACCGTGTCTCCACTGTAGCTATCCCAGCCCTACTGCAACAGGCTGCGTTTAGGAGGCTAATGTGGGACCTTTGCCCCACGTAAAAATTGCAAAGGTGGCGCTCGAGATTACCGAATTTAACCGAAATACAGCTCAGCGCCAGAGTGACGCTTCCACTTGCCTATGCGCTAGGCAACTGGAAGAAAGCACGTCACACCGTATTCAATTACATACTCAATAGCCTATTATACACGAAAAAAGTTGTCGATTCCACGAACTAGACCAATCAACAAAACATTATTTATGTATCTATAGCATGAATAAATATCTATTCTATTCTGTTCTATTCTATTCTATGATCCTAATCAACCTAATTTCTAGTGTACGTATATATTATGTAGTGTAATATTCTCTTGTAGTTTTTACTTGTGTGTTTTTATTTGTACATTAGCATTTACATATTTTTTGTCGCTGTGTAATGAGATTTATTTTTTTGATCTTATATTTTCAAAACTATTTTAACCTGTAAAACAATACAAAGATACAAACTTGTGTAAGATTTACCTGTATTTACTATCATTAATAATTTCATGGGTATTTCTCCCTCTGAGATTGAGACCATGTATTTTAAAATTACTACACCAGTAACTAGTTAGTGTAAAAAAGCAATAAATTACCTGCAGGTAAAATGAAACCCAATATTGGAAATACGCTTCATTGAAAAAGTTTTTCCAATCATTCCAAATGAAATATTACATTTTAATGACTGCCTAGCTCGTTTAATTTATTATGTTGTGGAATGAAATTGTCAGAATTATAATATATTGCCCCAATATAGCATATTATCACTTTGAAATACTGATTGATTTCAGCATTACCCACCTACATTTAACAAGTTTATTAAATCAATATTCAATTTACATTCTATGTATGCGATAAATTTGTATTACCATTAAGTAGATTCAAATACATCATAAACAAGTGTTCAATCACATGAGACTATTAATTACTTTAACCAATATCTACCTCAGCGCTCCTTACTATTATTCAAACAAATTTGATTAATAAAGAAACATATTTCACAGTCACGTAGAATATCTGAACTTCTTACATGCGAAGTAAGTGGAAAATGGTTCTGTAGGCTGTCTCATACTTTCTGCATTTGTGTAGTACGCTAATAGAAAACAAATAAAATACAAATTTGATTTACATTTTAATATTATGCTAAAAACGCCAATTATTGAAATTTAATTGATTTAAAAAATGTACGATCTGAAGATATTGAATTTCACGGTGCTAGGAGCTCTACATCCCATACAGCACAAGGACATCCTCAGAACATACTGGGGACAACTTTTCAGGACATATGGGATATCCTGGGAAGATCCCATTATCACCTTAGGATGTCCGTAGGATATCCAAATGGGACAGTTCGGGCTTTGCTGATGACGTCCTCAGGATATCAGTACGGGTGTGTACAGGACATCATCAGCTCTTATATGGGATATGCCTGGGCTTTACTATGAACAACCTGAGGACATTGATTGGACTTTATATAGGACATCCCCAGTTCTTTTAGAGTTTATTAGATATCTCTAAAGACGGCAAAAAATACATATTATTTTATAATACAGTAGATCATTACTTATAAACTGAGCCAATAAGCAAAAACAAAGGTATACAAGTTTATATAATGGCAAAGGTAAAATGACTAATAAAAATGTGATACATATATGTACAATTTCATACACATATTTGTATTTATCAATTGGCTTATATCGCTTTAAAAGTAAATCTACCAAACTAATAGAGATTATATATAATCCAATGAAATAGGTCGACAAATCAAAATTTTGAGGTAAATACTTGAATTTTTTATATAAGTTACTTTGAAGTATTTGAACACGATTAATGAAAGAAATTTTTTCAACCCCGAGAAGGGGTGAAAAAAATATAACAATGTGTTTTTCAAAATTACTCAAAATGTGTAAAAGCTAGTAAAAAAAATTACAAATACAAATTGCAAAAGCATGAAATATTACATAAAAATGATCTCTTGCCTTTTTTTGGTATTATTAAAATCAACAGAGTTTAGGGTGGTTAGAAGTTATAAACAACTTTAAAAAATCATAACGTGCTGAAAAGTTATAATGAATTTAAAAAAAATTATATTCACTCAGAAAAATATTGAATAAGGATTACGTAACTGACAATAACATCCGCGGACAATAACCAATCACATTTTACCCTTTTAGATAATACAATAAATACAAATATATAACATATATATATATATAAACAATAAAAGACACTATAAATAAACATCTTGCCAGGATTTGTCTAGGATATCACCATTTCGGATATTCTCAGGTTGTATATATTTTATTGGGATATCCTGAGGACTGTTGTCGTCGATTCGGATATACGGGACCAAATGAGGATGTCCTAGGGATGTCATGTGCTGTGTAGGATGCAATATTTTTTGCTATCATGCAACTTTATTTTGAGCTAAATCGCAACTGTTGAGGGTTTTCGTTAACAAAAACATTTAAAACCTAATGTGTCTCCACAAACATTAGGAAATTAAAATGTAGGTTTTGGGAAAGCAATGTCTAGTTTAGTGCGAAGAATGGGCTTGTTCGGCATTTTTTTTTTTAGTTCATAAATCGAAAATGCAAGTATAAAATAATGGATCTGCAAAAAATCAGGATCTTATTCGCACGTTTAATATCTTAAAAACTATTACAAATGTCCACCTCGCAAAAATGGGGCGTGGCCAGGCGCTACGTCACTATACGCATAGACTCGGCGATCTCAATACACTTGATGCTCCTTAGTTGTTATAATTATAAGTATTTTCGAAGTATTGTTTCTTTTGTTTACTCATTGACAGTAGGGGAGTACTATTTGGTGAAATGTCAAAAAATTACAATTTTCTCTCGCTCCTGTCGGGGCGAATTTTCGATTTTAACCCTGAAATTTAAGATTAGGATTCATCGCCGACCTTCTTCTTTCCGTAGCGACATAGAACGAACTTCCACTCGACGTATTTATTTAGTTACCAGCGTTTGAAAATTTCATGTTTTTCGATCTTTCAGGTTAAATTTGATAGGTCCTAGAAAGCCATTTCTTACGTCACTTGCGTATAGTGACGTCACAAATTGGCGCTCGGTTTTTGCAACTATTGCTAATTTCAAGTCCTTATATCTCGAGAACGGAAAAGGTTAATAATACGAAACTTTAAGTGCATAATGAGAATATCGAGTACTATATGACAAATTATAAAAACAATATAAAAAGAATATCATGGAACAAGCCCATTGCTATATTTTGCTATCTATCTATAAATCAAAGATAATCAAACACACTGGTCGTAGCATGTATTTTCTATTTTTATATTCTACAAATAATCTTCTATTTTTCTTATTTGATGATCTATAAAACTCAACCCAAGTCTTCTCTTTGCTCAATGGAAAACGTTCCTGGTGTTTTAGGCTCGGGTATTGTGACCAGCAACATCAAGTTCTTATCTTCCGTATCATCCAGCTTCAGAAATCACCTCTTCTACCTTCGTTGCTAAAACAACGTAAAAATAATTAATAATTAATATAAGGAAAATGTAAGTAACATTAATTTAAATTTGCCCCTGAAAATAATTTATTAAATGGCTTTGAATACTCTTAGAATATATACAAATATTTGTATGTATGAATGCATGTGTATATATGTGCTTGACCTCGTGAATATAAGTCATGTTTGGTCGATTTCCACGGTAATCGTACACTGTTACTTAAGTTCAGATCTAAAGTAAGTTGATTTATATTGTAAAGCCAGTAGCACCTCATAGGTGTGGGTAGCATGAATTAAGTAGCAAGGAGAACAATGATGCATTATTAGCATGACTTCACACCCAGTTTATATTCTGCTGCACTGTTTCAACTGCCACCTCAGAGATGGCGCTAGTAAGACAACTTTTTCTGGAAAATGTCGGATCCAAATTTCCAGACTAGAAAAATTCAATATTCCTTCCTGGAAAATACTTTAGAATGTTGGAGAATGCTCTATAGCCATCTTGTGGTGTATATAAGGCAACCGATTCACTGTGGGAGGGCAGTTTTTAAATGAGTTTGAATTCAGAGAAGTTTAAATAAATCCCAAGTGACCCCAAGTGGATAGTAAAGTGATATGTAATTATTAAATAATATGTCACGTCTTATATGTCAGGAAGCTCCAGTGGCGTAACTTTCAGACGTATATCGATACATCATAAAAAGCAGTTTTAAAAAAAACAAAATTCCGAGGAGGTCGATTTTTGGATGATTGCATAATTTTCAAGCTAATTGTCCTGTCAATAATATTGTATTATAGGTTATCTCGTGGTATAATTCGAATTCACGGATTAGGGGTAGTTCCTAGTGGGAGAAAACTCGCAACAATATCATATTCAAAACATGATTTTACTACAACAATAAAAATGTATAGGTACTACGTAGCATTAACAAACAATTAATTCATAACTCCATTCATCCACAAAAAATTGAATTAATATTAATTCTGTACTTCCTTAGTTTTTTCCTTTCCTCGCATACCAAAGGGAAGCGAAAAAATTACCCTTCTAGGTTTCCTCGGATTTTCCGTTTCAGAAAATTACGAAAATATATGTTTTTCAATTCCGTCAGTCTGTCTGTCTGTCTGTCTATCTGCCTGACTGTTAGTGCATTAATTAAAAAACTGCCTTACGGAGAACAGTCAAATTTGGTAGGTAGCTGACGCTACTATCAGCGAAGAAATGGTTAAACTTTCACTGGAAAATATACAGGGTGGACCGTATAAAGGGAATAAATAATGAAAATTTTTTTTTATCAAATTTAAAATTTCAACGTTTCATGACATTCTAAACCTATTTCAGAAAAAAATAATTTTTGTTACCAACGTTTTTGAAAAATTATTTACCATTAGAATAGATGGAAAAATTTTTTTTGCTCAAATTTAATATTTCCACTTTTCATGCCATTCTAAACCCATTTAAAAAAAAATGTAATCTTTTTTTACTACTACTATAGAATAAATGAAAAACTGTTTTTCTGTTTAAATTTAAAATTTCCACGTTTCATGACATTCTAAAGTTATTTCAGAAAAAATAATTTCAACAGTTTTTTATTATTTTGGAAAAAATTTTCACCACTAGAATAGATGGACAAAACATTTTTTCGCTAAAATTTAAAATTTCCAGGTTTCATCGCATTCTATTTCTATCCCAATCTATTTAAAAAGAAAATTTTAATGTTTCTTTTAATTTGTAGTTACCACTACCACAGAATAAATATAAAATTTTCACGTTTCATGATATTCTAAGATTATTTGAGCAGAAAAAAAATTTTGAACATTTTTTTACTAACAATTATATCAACGAAAAATGTCAAAAAAAAAGAAATTTTTTAGCCACTACTATAAATACTTCCACTCCACTACGTGAATGTGGAATTGAAAATGTAACATATGGCAATAATATTTGGCATATGCACCTATCATAGTTTTATTGAAGAATTTACTGGGTGGTCATCCCAAGAAATAATTCAACCATGGTAGACATTTGTAAAGGCATTTGCGCAAGCCTTCCATATTTGACACCTGTAATTATACTCTTTTCAAATACAAAACGAAGAATATATTGCATTCGATCGGCACATTTGTAAAACCGGTAATATTGCTTGTAAAGCAAAAAATTTCATATCATTGTGTTGGTGATTGAATTCTGAACAACTTTTAAAATGTCCGCCCGTCCGTCTATCTGTCTGTTTATATGTCCGTCCGTCCGTCCGTCTGTTTGTCCGTCCGCCCGTCACGTTTCTTGTAAGCACGATAAGTGAAGAACGAAAAGTTCGATAGTATTGAAATTTGGACAGTAAGTTAGTGTTGGCTAGAGGAAGAACCCTGTTTGAACAAAATCAATCAATAAATAAAAAAGTAATTAATTCTTGAAATAAAAAAAAATGTTTCGTAATTAAACAAAAAATTTTTGAAACTAGTGTCATTTACAAAAAAACTGCGAATAGTAGATAGATAGATAGATAGATAGATAGATAGATTCTTTATTCATTCTTTACGCCAATTACAAAACATTGGATAGAACAAGTCCACTGGTGAGTTACAATAATTACGATTACATTACATGTAAAACAAACAAAGTATTTATGTACATTTTAGTCACAAAAAAAGACGTATATATATAAAAAAATAATAAATAAAACATATGTACGTATATATACTCACATATACATACATATACACATATATATGAGAAAAATAAAATTATAAATGGGTATATATAAAAAAAATTCCATCGAAAAATGGTAATATACATACTAGGAACAATATACGCATACATTTTGTACACACACATATATACATATACATATACACACACATGTACATATACACAGAATATGAACTATATCTTGAAGTATTCGTCTAGTTTGTAAAAAGTTTCATTTAATAAATACAATTTTAAACGTTTCTTAAACAGAATCATGGAGTTACACTTTTTGATGTCTTGAGGTAAATGGTCATAGACTCTGAGTCCCAAACTGTTAGGCGAATTTAATGCAATATTTAAACTATGAAAAGGTATATGAAAATTATGTTTTTGTCTCGTATTAATACCATGCACATCTTTATTAGATTCGAATTTGTCCTTGTTAATATAAACATATCTACTTAATTCATATATAAGAAGACATGGAAGTGTCAATATTCCGTACTCCTTAAAAATATTTTTACAGGTTTCAGTAATTGATAAACCTGCCATGCATCTTATAACACGTTTTTGCGCTATGAAAACATTACATGATAGGGTGGATCCACCCCAGAAGCATATTCCATATCTTAATCGTGAGTCCACTTCAGCATAGTATAATTTTTTTAATTGATCAATATTTAGTACAGTTTTAATGCTTCGAAATTGATAAACAATTGAATTCAGCTTGGAGACAGGGTTTTCACAATGACTTTTCCAAGTTAAACATTCATCTACATATAGACCTAAAAATTTTATATTTTTATTATTTTCAGGGATTGGTCTACTGTCTATTGTCATGCTCAGATTATTGCACATTTTCTGCCTATTGTGAAATCTTAAAGCTAGAGTTTTATCAATATTAAGATGAAGAGAGTTCTGGCGAAACCAATCGCTTAATTTCTGTAATAACACTTTATTTTTAATGAATATTCATTTTTTTCTGATATAATGATTGATGTATCGTCAGCATATAGAGCAAAACAAGCTGGGTTTGTTGAGTTTGTTAAGTCAACAATATCGTTCATGTAAAGCATAAAAAGCACAGGGCCCAGAATAGAGCCCTGCGGCACGCCTCTGTTAATTTCCGTGTATTCTGAATTAATCGTATCCACGGTACTAGTTTCATTATTTATCAGCGAGACATATTGTTTTCGTTTATAGAGAAAACTCTTAACCCAGTCCATTGAAATACCTCTTATGCCATATGTGTAAAGTTTGGAAAGCAACTTCTCATGATCGACGCAGTCGAAAGCCCTGCTGAGATCACAAAATATTCCAACAGGGCACTCTCCTGCTTCGATATAATTAATAACTTTTTCATAAAATGAATGAACAGCAGTTACTGTTGATCTACCAGATAAGAAACCGTGTTGACTATTTGATATTATGTCATTATCATTCACGAAACTTAATAGTCTGTTTAAAAAGCAGTATTCAATAATTTTTGAGAATCCAGTAGGAATGGTTATTGGTCTATAGTTTTCAAGAGCTTGGGTATCATTTTTTTTGTGTATCGGTATAACTTTACCAATTTTTAAATGTTCGGGAAATGTACCATTTGAAAATGATAAATTCACCAAATAAACCAGAGGCGGAGCTAATATATCCAAAATTCTCTTTAATAAAAAAACAGGTATTTCATCATATCCGTGGGACTTTTTGTTTTTGAGTTTATTATTTAATAATTCGCACATTTCCGTTACCGTATATGGTTTTAAGAAAATTGTGTTTTGTTGCGGTTTAATATTATTAGAAAATATATCTACGTTGCTATTGTTACTGCCACTTTGTGGAATTTGTTTCAAAATATTAATGGGAGAATTTATGAAATATTTATTAAATGCGGTAGCAACCTCTTGTTGATCTTCGATTAATTCGCCATTATTTATTATTGAAAGAATATTTTTTTCTGTTTGACAGCTCAGCTACTACCTTCCATGCCGATCTGGTTGGGTTATCGGAATTATTTATTTTATTTTGATAGTATAGTTTTTTTGTGGAATTGATTAAAATATTATGTTTCTTTTTTTCTATTTTGTATGCTGATTTAAGTTCCGGATATGTGTTTTTTAATACAAATAGATCCTTTAGTTTAAGACTAGATGCCTTAACCGAATCGTTAACCCAATTTTTATCGTGTTTATTGTTTTTGTCATACTTACGTTTAGGAAAATATACGTTAAAATAATACAAGAAAGTGTATAAAAAGTAGTCAAACGCAGAGTTTATGTCATTAATATGGTAAAGGTCAGACCAGTCTTCATTTTGAATACCTGTTCTGAAGTTGCAAATAGCAGTATCATTAAATGATCTTTTTATATAACATTTATTTCCAATATTCCTACCTTTTTCTAAGCCTAAGTCGAACAGAATTGTTCGGTGGTCCGATATGTAATTATCGAGTACACATGTTACCCATTCATAGTATAGTTACTAAATATTTGATCAATTGTTGTGGACGTCGACGATGTTACTCTAGTGGGCCACCCTACCATATAATTTAAATTAAAAGTTGACAGAACGTTACTTAATTTTTTAAAATCATTCGACGGTTTATATCAGTCCACATTAAAATCACCACATAATAAAATATTCATATTAGGTTTAAACACAGAGTCCATAACTTCCACAATTCCATTAGGAAATATATTAATATCTCCTGAGGGAGATCTATAGCAGGACAGAATTATAAACGTATTGCCTTTATCCGTTTTCCAGGAAACTGCGCATATTTCTAAATGTTTTTCAATACAGTATTGATCCAAATTGATGTTTTTAAACTTTAAATTGTGTTTTACAAAAATTGCAACCCCGCCTCCTTTATAGGTAGGTCTACAATAGCTAGCCCCTAATTTATAATTAGGTATGTGAAAAGACTATAGAATCCTATAGAATGTGCAACAATTATATAATAACTGTAGTAAATCGGTGAAGAGTATAGTGGTTATCTCGCATAGTATTGAATTGTTGCTGTCGGATGACCACTGTATAATTTTTTGACCAAAAGCTATCATGCTCGCTTTGTAATAATAGTGATAACTATATTCCGATTATTATTCTCAATGTCATTTCGTAATTAATAATTTTTTAGAGTGATCATGCACATATTAAGAGGGAAATTCTGTGTAAATACATTTCCCGATTTTTATAATAATGTAAATATTTTAAGCCCTAAAATTAAAGGCCGTAAATCTAATGAGCTGCTTACGAGGTTCAACGAATGTCTGCAAGAAATTCATAAACAGCATATTAATTCTTGGTAGCAATACATTGAAATGTACAATATAAATAACGTTATATATTAAGTATTACACATATCTACTAGATTGCTGAATGAAATAATCTCTTAAAAGTATCTTGCAAACATATTTATTTTCACGGTGAGTTAAATATTATACATTTATTTGTACGTTTTCTCTTTACTTTTCAGGTTTCGCAGATGTTTCTAATTCAAAAGGAAGCAATGTAGGATTACCAGAAAATAAGGTAAGCAAAATTAAATTTCTCCCAACTTGAAAATGTCTGCCTTCTGACAGTGTTTCCATTCCCGCTTTAAAATTATCCTAAAGAGAAGTTGGAGATAAATGTATCTGACAGAATGGTTATTTATTTTCTAAGACTTAAAACAGAGGCAATCTTCTCTATAAAATGTGTGATTTATATTTATACAAATGGAATATATTACCACATATATTAAAATTCATTTAAAGTGTATTTATTGGAGGCAAACAGACGAAATATTATTTTGTTAAATAAAAAATTGCCTGGCACTGAGACAAGTGTTTATTTGTTATTATTTAAATAAATTTTTGTTATTATTTAAATAAAGCAGAGCGAAACGAGAAAAAGTATGTCTAAGTATTTGATTCACTATGTATTGGTCAAAATGAAAACTTATTTCTAGTAGTTTTGTATTTTCCCATATATTTCTCCACATACAGGGTGAGTTGGGGTGAAACTCCCGGACTCTATACTACACATAAGTATTTCACTAAGAAACTCGAAAGGTGTAATCCGGTTTTTAAGTGTTTTATGGCCGCTACTTTCGGTCTCCGTTAAACTTTAACCGTCAGCGTATGCCAAGTCATTGAAAGTACAATTGTTTCCATAATAACTAAATCAGTTGGACCCATAGTTAACGCTTAACGGAGAACGAAAGTAGCGGCCCTTAAAATTATATATATATTAAACGTTCATATAAAAAATAAGAAAACAGCTCGTATCGCTCTTACACCATAGAATTTCGAGTAGAAACGTTTTTGTCACAGTATTCTACATGGTCTTTTGCTCCATAGAATTCCGAGTAGAAACGTTTTTGTCAGGGTAGTCTACACGGTCTCGTACTCCATAGAATTCCGAGTGGAAACGTTTTTGTCACGGTAGTCTACCCGTCTTTTTCTCCATAGAATTCCGACTAGAAACGTTTTTGTCACGGAAGTCTACACATTGCGTAATAGTGGTAAACTTCCCAGTGTTAACATGTCATCTAACATGCCTATAGATAAGACGGAGGTGAAGTGAAAAGCATTCTTGATTTAGTGGAAGAGAGTCTTGGTACTAGTTCATGAAGAATTGCCGCTCAATTTTAAATTCTCTAGATAAGAGTGATTTGCACACTACGTCACTAGGTCTTGATCCATACCTCTTATAGAGGGTACAACATGTGCAACCGAGAGATCTTGCTAGATGCATGCAATATTGCAGGTCGATGATTGCAAATTGTTACTTTGGATTCTTTGTATACTTTAACGATAACAGCTACATTTACTCGTGATGGCATCAACAATACACGCAACTTTCATAGATGCCCTGACGAAAATCCACATCCAACTCATATGTGAACTCATAACTTCGGATCGACTGTTTCGATTTGAATTTGAATAGATTTTCACTAATAGGATGGGTATCGGTTAGAAAGGGTAACAGATTTTATCATTACGATCACAAAGTGGAGGGATGTACGCGGGAAGGAGGAATAAAAACGTTAAAAGGTTTTGAAGAAACACCGGATCCTCCACCATTTCTTAGACATACACTGTGGGCCCGAAGCAACTTTAATTCAAAGTGTCTGCCATTCGGAATTTTTTTGTTTTCATATATTTTTATGTGTGTAGAGTCCATTTTCACGAGAATTAAAATCGCCTATCGCAGAATTTTTTTAACGTATTTTAGTTTTCTTTGTTTCATTAATTATAATAAGCAAAATTGAGATAAGTTAAAAAACAAAATTTATTTTTAGATAATCGGATGAAATATAACAACTTTTTACTCCTGTAAAATTTTTGAAATAATGCGTATTTTCTGAGATACAGCGATTCAAATTTTCCAAAAAGGAGAGGTGGAGAACAGAAAGTGACGAGAAAAAAATTCAGAAAAATTATGGTAAATGTATTATTAAAATATAAGTCTTTTTTCCTTTATGACTTTTTCCTGAAGTGCAGTCTGGCTTTTCCAGAAAGCACGAAAAAAGCCCTTATCGGAACATGGAGAATACGAAATTTAAAAATCTGAACAAATGCAGGCTTATTAGATAAGTTACTCTTTAAAATTTCGATTTCTTGTAATTTTTTTGTAACGTGCTTATTTTCCGAGTTCTTAGCAGTCTTTCACGGTCAAGAACACGTTTTTGAACCGTTGATAACTCGGAAAATGTGAACGTTACAAAAGTATTACAATAGATAAAAAATTTAAAGAGTGTATGAACCTATACGTCGAGTTTTTTCAGATTTTTTAATTTCATGGTTTACGCAATTTTCCATTTTCCGATAAGGGTCTTTTTTGTGTTTTTCCGGACAAACTTGGACAGAGTGCACTTTAGAAAAAAGTCGTAGTGGAAAAAAGTCTTTTATTTGAATAGTACATTCACCAGATTTTTTTCTCGTCGCTTTCTATTACTCCTCCTGCCTCATTTCTGGAAAAATTCGAACTGCTATATCTCGGCAAACACGCATTTTTTTAAAAACTTTACAAGAGTAAAAAGTTGTTATTTTTCTTTAAATTGTCTTAATTTAGACGATTTTAATTTTCGTGGAAATGTGCTCTACACACATCCAAAAATATGAAAAAAAAAATCTCGAGTAACAGACACTTTGAGTTAAACTTGCTTCGGGTTCACCATAGTAATGTAGAAACACAAGATTGTAAAATAAACAAAAGTAAAACAAAATTTAAATGTATGCAGTCAATTCTTATCGCAACTACATTGCACTGGAAGATATCAAACTGGTCTTGAATATTAGTCAATTTCTTACACATTTTTGAGAGATTCGAGAATTTCAAGAAAAGAAATTCTGAACTAATAAAAACATGATACGTTTATTTAAATAACTGTAGCTCACTCAATTTCTATCTTGGAGAAACACAAAGTCAAATTAAAGACGATTGTATTACCTACAAGAAATCATTATTTTTTCTAAAAATTAACATTTAAGGAGATATTTAAAAAAAACTCAAAAACACATTCGTACCCTCATTTTTCGACCCATTGATGGCCGTAGGGGACTATGTGAATACTAGTATTACAATGAGAATTGTGAATTGTCAAATAAGAAATAGACAAATTCATTTTAGGATTTTAATTGCTAACATAACCAGAATGTAGATTATCGGAAGAATGCAACGATTGGAAATTAATATTTTTACAGATAGTTATTCTTTTTAGTTCTCATAGATAGCTTCTTCTATTGTTTGCCAAATCCTATAAAGAATATGTTTTATCACAATTATAAGCAAGCAAAAAGAATAATTCACTTACAATTATACATTACCTATCATATGGCTGGAAAGTATTAGCCAACTATGTATTTTTATGTAACTGACAATAGTTTTTCCGAGGATTCTTAGTTTGGCCGTCGACGAGAGCAGAGTTGTGAAATTAAAAGAGCTCCTACCTAAGACAAGACCCCTTCAAGTGGTTGTTGGTAAAGAAAGTTGAATACTATGTTTTTAGCGTCAAATCGGTGACGTGTTTATAAAGCAATATATACATATTAACTCTAGTGTGACTTAAGAGTAATAAAGCGCTTATATCTCGAGAAGGGCGAGGTTAGGTAAAATAACCTTAAATTCGACATATCGACCGCTTCAGATAGTTCCGTTTGTAAACGCTGTAAAAAAGTAGCAAAAAGTGCTGTAAAATGTAAAAATTGCGACACACAATTTCATTTAAGTTGTGCAAAATTGTATAACGCAAAAATTGTTGACGACGCGACTATAATATGTTGTGGAAATGTGACCAGTGCAGAATGTGATACAGCATTTTTTGATGCTATGGAAGAACTCTCTGGCATAGACAAAAAGGTAGATCTACATATATTTAACTATATTATTAAACAAAAGGACACTATTATCAGTGAATTAAATGAAAAAGTTAAATTATTAAATAATCAAATTGAAATAATGAACAAATACCAAACAAACTCTACTTTAAAAGAAAGTGTTCAAAAAAAGGGCGATAATATAAAAGTGAACGATGTAAAAAACTCGACTGTAGATAACAATAAAAAGGAGAACAAAAACTCTAAACTGACTGTAATTAGTAATACTAATATGAATAAACCAAATAATCCACCGATAACAAAAAAAGACGTGTCGGCTAGTCTTTTTCAAGTGGAAAGTCAAGCTAAATTAAATAAATATATTAATTTAACCAAAAATGATACACCCTCAACTTCGGCTTCTAGAGGAAATGAGTGGCAGCAAGTTCCTAAAAGAAGGAGGAGGCATTCTGTTATTGTTGGAAATAATACAGAATCTGTTATACAGGGTGTTCCAAAATATGCGCTTCTTCATGTCTATAGAGTGGATCCAAAAATAACGGCTACCGAATTGACAGAACAGCTCGAGTCTCATCTGCCGGAGGTAATTTGTGAATCTATAACGCCGAAACATCCTGGACTTTATTCATCATACAAAGTCTCTGTGTATGAATCTAGTTTTAAGAGAGCGATGAATCCATCAATATGGCCTTTTGGTGCATGCATCAGTCGTTTTTTACAGATGCGCAACAAAAAGGAAATGGCAAAAGATTGATCTTTGATCCCAATATTCTTCTGCTTAATATAAATACTTTGAATACTGATAAAATTAATAACTTACATTTGGATATAAGCAGCTACCCAAATTTAAACTTTTTGTGTCTAGTAGAAACTGGAGTCAAACCAGATATAATCAATACATTTCCTATTAGTGGATATAAATTAATAACCTCATTTTGCAGATCTTCTCTTAAATGTGGAGGGGTTGGAATTTGGGCAAAAGATGATATTGATGTAAAAGAAATAATTCTTGAAAGTTTTTGTATTGAACAGCATTTTGAAATTTGCGCTGTGACTTTTAAACAAAATGGAACTACCCGAATAATTTTAAATTGTTACAGATCTCCTTGTGAAGACGAAGTTATCTTTTTAAATAAGATTTCTGATGTACTAAGTAATTTGTTTAAACCTAACATTGATTTTATTTTATGTGGTGATTTTAATTTTGACATGTACAGTGTTAATTATTTTAATTCTTTGTGTAGTGTGTTATCCAGTTTTAACTTAATATCTGTGGTAGAGTGGCTAACTCGTGTTACAGACACTACATGCACTTGTATAGGTCACATTTCTATTAATTGTAAAAACGATGGAATTTGTTTAGTTCTAGACAATATTATTTCAGACCATAGAACGGTTCTATTAGAATTACATTCTGAGAAACCTAATTCTCAGAGTACGTCTCACATTAAAAGAAGTTTTAACGATAATGCTATTTTAAAATTTGAACAAGCACTTCAAAAGGAAAATTGGCATCACCTGTATACTGTAGACGACTTTAATTCAGCATTTGATTTATTTTATGAAACATTTTTATATTATTTTAACTGTTTTTTTCCTGAACGTAGATACTATATTAACACACATAATAACAAAAAATGGGCAAATGATGCAGTTAGATCATCTAGTACACATTTGAAAGACTTATATATTTTAAAAAGAACATATCCTGATTTGGCTTCTGTTTACAATGAGGCAAAAAGGGCGCACACAAATCTTATCAATAACACAAAAAAAGAATATTATCAAAATAAAATTATTAATTCAAATAATCCCACACGAGCTGCATGGAAAACAATTTCTGAATTATCAAATAAAAATAAAAAACATAATAACTTTCAAATACACTATGAAGATAATACCATTCAAAATCCGGAAGCGGTTGCCTCATTATTTAACGATTTTTTTATAAACACACCAATAAATATTGCTAACAAAATACCAGTTACCAATAATACATATTTTCCTACAAAACCCCAAATTATCGAACATACATTGTTTCTAAGACCATTTACTGAAGACGAGATGTTTTCATTATTAAATATTAAACTCAAAAATAAAAGATCGTCTGGACCAGACGATGTAACTGGCTTTTTAATTAAGAAAGTCTTAAAATTACTGCTGACACCATTTACTTATCTGGTAAATATGTCTTTTAAAACGTTTCCAGAATCCTTAAAAGTGGGTAAAGTAGTACCAATTTTTAAGAAAAATGATCCTCATTCTTTAGAGAATTATAGACCAGTAACAATCCCATTTAGTTTCTCTAAATTACTTGAATATTGTTATCTTGACCGTTTGTTAAATTTCTTAACTGAATTTAAAATTTTGTCCTAGAAACAACATGGTTTTCGTTGTGGAAAATCCACTGTAATAGCTATATCTACATTTTATAACAATATAATTCAATATATTGAGGCAGGGGAATGCCCTGTTGGAATATTTTTTGATTTCAGCAGGGCATTTGACTGTGTTAGTCATGCAAAATTGTTAACTGTACTGTATGACTATGGGATTAGAGGACAACCACTAAACTGGATTAATTCATTTTTAACCAATCGTCGACAGTATGTGAGTATACATGTTAGTGAAAATATGGTATACAGAGCCAATTCTGAATGTTCATTTTTAAGTATGGGAGTTCCACAGGGATCAATATTGGGCCCAGTGTTATTCATATTATATATTAATGAGCTCGATTGGCTTTTATGTAATAATTTCTTTTCAATGTATGCTGATGATCTTTCTATGATTATTTCAGATCCTATGCATAATGTGTTAGAAAGTAAATGTAATAATGTTGTAGAAAAGGTATCTACATTTTTCAGTCAACATCAGTTGTATTTCAATGCAGATAAAACTCAGTTAACTCTGTTTCATAATAGACAGAAAAAATGCGAGTCAATTTCATTTCAGGTCAATGGGTCGATTATAACCAGTACCCATGAGAGTATAAAATTTTTGGGCTTACATATCGATGAGTGCCTGACTTGGAAATCACATTGTGAACATCTAATTTCCAAGCTAGCATCAATTTCATTTTTATTTAATAATATTAAAACCGTACTTACCAGGGAGCAATTAGTTAATTTATACTATGCCCAAGTGGAGTCTAGATTAAGATATGGTGTCTGTTTCTGGGGGAACTCCACTCTATCACAGAATGTTTTCATTGCTCAAAAATGGATAATGCGTTGTATAGCTCGTGTTTCTAGTACCCACTCTTGCAGAGAGATCTTTAGAGAATATAATATATTGACTTTACCATGCTTGTACATTTTCGAAATGTGTGTTTATGCTTATCGAAACAAGAATATGTTTACTGTGAATAAAAATATTCATAATGCAAATACGCGTAACAAGGAAGAGTTTCGAATACCTTATGCGAGACTTAATATAATCTATCATTCTCCAAATTACATGGCACCAAAATTGTTTAATAACTTACCCTCTGAATATAAAGTAGCTAGAAACTTACAGAATTTTAAAACAAAGTTAAAATTGTTTTTACTGTCTAAATGTTTTTACACTGTATGCGATTTTTTACCCAGTTTTACCTAGTTTTTAAGGTATATGTTATACTTGACTATTCCTATACAATTGTAATGTTGTCTTTATGGAAAATAAATTATTCTTATTATTATTATTATTATTAAAACCTCATCTGAAACTGATTTAGAAGGTGTAAATAAATAATAAACTGTGTGTAGTGACAGAAAAAATTAAGTGTAGGAAACCAACCCAAGACAAAAAAATAAACTAGGCGATGATAGAAAAATAAGCTATATTATTTTTTCTATTCATTTAATTTATTAATTAATAAACCTAATTTTAAGTAATTTCCTAATTTCCAAATTTCAAAAACAGAACTGTGTTAAACAGAAGGCTAGTAATTAAATACAAAAATACTTGGAACTGAAAGTAAATAGCAATTGAAATGTATTACTGCAAAAACTTTAACAGATCAATATACAGGGTGTAGAAAGGATTCTCTCAGGTCACTCATTCTCATTTGCAACTATGCGGATTTTCGTTCTTTACCGCGGTACATATAATTAAGAAAATCTCTTACAATAGGCTAATATATCTCACAGACCACTGCGAATCGCTGCTATTTACCGTGGTTCAGTTAATAATAAAAGTTTCTTACAGCAAACTAATATAGGACTTGAAAAGCAAACGAAGCGGACACACTAATACAAGACGTTGAAAAAAAAACGAATTTCTAGGAAACCTGAAACCACATCAGGTCGCAAATAGGCAGAACTAGTATTCATGCAGATCACTCAAAAAATTAGAAGAAATTTGAAAGGAAAATGACTAACATATGTTAGGCGACTTCAAGATTCATGCAGGAGAGGACAGTAAAGCGCACACAGATAAGAACATGATTGGAAAACCCTACTTCTCACATAGTCAAACGTAAATTGAATCCCACTTAAAGACTTGGCACATAGCTTTTCGATGGGACAATAAGAAAAACATGAAGCAAGAACCAAAACTGCATGGAGCAACGCAAACACCATCTTCTAAATAGACTATATCCTAGCGGATAGAGAAACAAGGGAGATAGTTAAAAATACGAAAACTAAAAAACGACAAAAAACAACACATACCATAAAATACTATATGGAAAACTAGAGACATGGAAACTGGAAGTACGAAAAGGATACAACAAAACACTAAATAATACTTGGAACATTTTCCTACTATAGAAAGAAGAATATAAAAAAAATACCAGGAGGAAATAAACCAGGAACCAAAACTGCATGGAGCAACGCAAACACCATCTTCTAAATAGACTATATCCTAGCGGATAGAGAAACAAGGGAGATAGTTAAAAATACGAAAACTAAAAAACGACAAAAAACAACACATACCATAAAATACTATATGGAAAACTAGAGACATGGAAACTGGAAGTACGAAAAGGATACAACAAAACACTAAATAATACTTGGAACATTTTCCTACTATAGAAAGAAGAATATAAAAAAAATACCAGGAGGAAATAGAAAATAATTAACAGAGAAATAACTTGTCAACAATTTGTTCAAAAATAAAAATGGCGACGGGGAAAACACTGACGGGGAAAACGCTGACGCTTAGGAAATCACGCATGAGCACACAGTAAATACGAACAACTAAAGAAACCGAAGGTCGCGGAAAAACAACATATACCAAGTACATGCAAATAAGAACATCTTGGGAAAACCTTAGCCCACATATGGTCAAGCGAATGTGGAAGGAATACAATAAAGAAATATCAAAGACGTACACACTTCTAGACTCAGAAGAAGGTAAACAAGAAGATGGTGATAGATGTAAACTTAAAGAAGGATCCCACAGACACCTAGACTTCCCATCCTATATTCCCACACCATGCGTCATATGGCTCTCACTGCTGGTAACAAGCATCTCCCATATCCGATCCAGCGTACGTAACCGGTCCGTCGGTATGTAAAAATATCCCGACTGGACATCCGGAAGTGGCAGCAATGTCTACCGTACACTGGCTAATTAATCAATTAATCAATCAATTAATTGAAAATTATTTTTCTTATACTATTTTTGGATAGAACAACTTGCGGGAGTGTACACTTTTGGCTTTACCCACAATTGTTTTCTTTTGCTTTATTGTGACAAAAATTATGTTGGTTTGGTAGTCTATTATGCATACTTAATAAATATAGTCATATCGTTATTTTACCGACATTTTTTGTTGAAGTTGCTGAACTTAATAGTATCTTATCGCACTTAATTTAGAAGTTGTCATATATCAAAAAAAAAATTATTTCTCAGTTTTAACGTGATTTTACATTCTCCTTCAGAGTATAATTAATAGTCATGTATATATTTCTCTGTACGTTCATCCATTAGTTTGCTTGTCGCTCTGAGAGAGATTTTATTTTCGATTGTTGAAAGACCACGATAGTATCATAATTTTCGTTTATTAGATTATAAATGCTTCCTCTATATTTAAGTGTATTATCTATGGTTTTGTTAAATTCTATCGTAAAACTGCAGCTATATGATCTTAAGTTTATTTATTATATTTTAATAAATACTGCAGTGAGCTATTTTACTTAATTTTTAGAAATTCCCAATTCAATATAAAATCTCCTAGCATCTGTAACTTTATTAGCTAATAAAGTGCTATCCGGTTTCTGCTGCACGTGGGATGAAATTTCTAATAAAGAGACCGTCAAAGTTGCTATCGATATCACTCTTCGATGAACATTCATAAATACACACAGGGATTGTAGGTGGCTCGTGGTTATGAATAATGTAATGAGGTGCGAAGTAATGAAATATTTCCAGCAATCTACGGAAAATATCAAATATCATCAGTTATTTAATCAATTCATCGAAACCTGTCGAATGTCGGGAATGATACATTGAATTGGTGTTACATAAAAACCGTTTGCATGTCAAAAATAATGCTGGTAATTTTAAATTGTGGTTCAGTCAGAAGCAGCTGTCGAATACAGTCCACTTTTTCATCCGATATGTTTTAATTCACTTTATATTTTGTTATTTATACGGTAGTAAAGTTTAAAATAAAATCTATGTTAACTTTCATGGTATACTGAAATGGAAAAATGTACTGCCTATGTTTCACCCCAAGAGTGAAGAATTCAACAAATGAGAATATTCTATTTTTACTTAATCTATCTAGTAATTTAAAAATTATGTATAATAGTAATAAAGTTATAGATTTTTTTCTACTGAAAAAATTGTATTGATTAATAATAATAATCATATAGTTTATTTGGATTCAAGTAGGTACATAATGTAAATTATACTTCTTATAATCGTTTAAAGGTCCTTTTAACCGACTAATTTAAGAGGTTCTCAATTCGATCTGCATGTATGTTGTTTTATGTTGATTCAGTCATCACTCTGGAACCTAGGGAATGGCTCGGCGGCGCACAGTGGGTCAAAACTGTAATGTTCCACCCAAATCAACTTTTGGATCGTAAAATTAAAGAATTTAAGATGCTTTGTTTTTAAATGTTCGGTATGAAATTCTCTATCGTCACTCTAGCCGGATTAACTACTGTGCGGCGCATAGTGGTGCCAAGGTAAATAAAAAATTTCAAAATATTTGCTACGCTCGTGAAATAAAAAAAAACAAAAAAATTCAGTCACGGGAAAGTGTGGGTAATTATATTAGCAAGAAAGTGCCGCCTTTAAAAAAAATGCGTTTCTACCCCCGTTCTCAGGGATTCATATTAAATTTTTTTCTCGGTATTCACCCCTCAAAAAAGCTTTTATGACCCCTAATCAATCATTGAGTGTCAGATATAGGAGTATACTACATTTTTAAACAACCGAAAATGTTATTAAATTAATATCTATCAAAATTTCGTTGATTCCAGTCAATTGAAAATGATTATTACTGCATTTCAACGTTTCAAAAATGATAAGAGATATTGAAAAAATTTTAGACACTAAAGGGGTGGTTTCTGAGGGGGTTTAAAAAATGTATTTAGTTCTAGTATTCTGAAACTTTGTAGGTACGATAATATTGTACCCGTGAATGCACCAAAAATAGTAAGAGAATTCAAAGGACCAAGGGGATGGTTTTTAAGGGGGTTGAGAATTTAATATTATTTTAAAATTACGTAACTTTTTGAATAAGATTTGTAAGTCTACGCAAAAAATGTAAATTAAATGTAGTGAAATAAATATAAGCTCTTAAGGGATAGTTCTGGAAGGGGTACAGCGGACAATTTTGTATTTAGGAAGACGAAATTATTTTAATTAACTTTTTTCTGTTTTTCATGCAAAATGGTATATTTTATAATTTTTTCTTGAAATAATATTAAGGCATGTTGTAACTTAACTTGTATTTAAAATTAATTGCTCTGTATACAATATATGTCAGTGGTAATAAAAATAAAAGTAAGCAAGCAAAAAAATTAATCGCTATCACTATCGTCACAACCAATTTCCTTGGCAGATCAGGTAGACCATTTATAAAAGAGAAGTGAATATTACTCACAAGTGGATTTTAATCGGTTGTACTGTACGAGGACAGCTTTTTCTAAGTTTTTCTATTACGCAAACGACAACACATTTTCCACTTGCATTCTTAATTATTTTGAAAAATGTTTCAGTAGTGGTTGCACTTTTCTTTTTTTCGTTCTTTGTCCACTGTTACTAAAACTTACATTAGATTCACATAAACTGGCTAGTTAACGAAGTCGAATATATTTTTTTAAATGAAGATACACACAAATTTGTAGGACCTCCAGCGCTTAAGCAAATTACACAAGAAGAGCTTCATATTTCAGAGAAGTTTAATAATTTTCTGTTCCATGGTCGATTCATTGAGTCACCTTGTCGATTGCCCTTACAGATACTTCATCGCTAAGTAAATTATCATTCAGCAGGAATTGAAATAGGGAAACTTTGTGAATTTTTTTTTTAAGTCGAATATTAGTGCACAAATGCAGGCTCATGCCTGTATACGATAGTATACATACCTCGTGACATTTTTTCGATAGCTTGAAACAGGTATTAACAACACACAATAGTTTCAAATTCTCGAATATAGTTAACAACTTGTTTGGACTAGTATTGGTGGTAAATTTCCTGCCGTGGACCAGCTTAATTACTTTATAGAGCCACAACTTTGTGTGATATAAACCAAATATTCTCTTGGTTTATGATGTCCTGATTATTGAGGTATCGGCGTATATATTAATTGTGAGAGTTGGATAAATTTCATTCTTGTAATTTTATCCTCCTAATATTTGCAAATTAACCACTGTGCGGTGGTTTCACATTAATTTCGTGAGGAAATTCATGTGAAACCACCACCGCATAGTTTGACGAAATTTTCGTCAAACTATGATTTAATAATAATTAAAAACAGCAAGAAATTATTTATATTCTACGATCTGACGATGCAAAAGTGATAATTTTCGTCGGAAACGTTCACATTGGTACTTAGGTTTTTTGCTGTTTTTTAAGTTTGGTTAAATTTCTATTTAATTTTTTGTTGTTGTGACGACGACGCAACTTTTACTAGCCGAGGCGTTTTTAACTGGAGATATACCCATTACTGGGAAGTAGAAAATTCTCATGCCGTTAAAGAAAGGCATTTTCAGCACGAATTTAAGATTAACGTTTGGTGCGGTATTATCGGCGATCACCATTTGTCCTTCCTCCAAATTTAAATAGACAGTCTTATCTGTTTTTTCTTCAGGATACTCTTTTGCTGGCATATTACATGCTTTCATGCTAGACATAAGGAACAGAATGTGGTTTATGCAAGATGGAGCTCCCCCTCATTTCTCCATTGAAGTCAGGAATTATCTAGATGAGACCCGCAGAATACAGGTGATACAGAACTCCTGCCTACGGCTAATATTTGGTATTAGGCGTGGGCAACATATCTCACACAAGCTTAAAGAGGTAGGTTGGTTAAATATGTCCAGGCGACGTCAACTGCACTCCGCATGTCTTTTTAAAAAAATTATAGAAAATAAAATACCTGCATATCTTCATAAAAAAATAACATATAGAACAGACGTCCATAACCTAAATTTGCGACATAAAGGTACACTCACCCCTCCCTCTCATCGTACGGAACTATTCAAAGCCTCATTTACTTACCAAATAGCTAATATATACAACTCGATTCCAACGGCCATAAAAAATAAGTCTATTATATCCTTCAAGCGCCATTATAGACAATTGTTATTAGCAGAGCAGGGTAACTCCTTGAGTTGTTGAATAGAGGAAATAGATCTGACCATGCCCTGGACCAATGTTATTCCCTTTCCGTGTTACATAATTACACGTTACTTGCAGGTGTGTATGTATGTGTGTGTATGTATTTGTAATGGATGTCTGTATGTGTATTTGTGTATGTGCTTATATGGATATGTTTACTAGTGTACAGCTTAAGATGAAAAACAGAAGTCATGCAGCGCATGACTACCTGATCTTCGGCTTTTTCCAATAATTGTATTTTTTTTTTTTTTGCAGAAACTGTATTATTTAATTTTTTTATATTTGTATTGGAAATAAAGACCTTTTATTATTATTATTATTATTATTACTTTCCCACGCAGATGGATCGGCCGAGGAAGTGAATTTGCTTGGCCACCATGAAGTCCTGATTATAATCCTTTGAATTATTATGTGTGGGGACATATGAAGTCCTTAGTCTATACAAATCTATCAGTTCAAGAGAAGAACTGTGGGACAAAATACAAAATCCAGCCAGTTTTATTAAAGGACAGGAAAATGTATTTTTCAATGAAAGAAAATCTTTTATGAAAAGAATTAGAGGCATAGAAATAGGTGGAGACCATATCGAAAATTCGTTCTAAGTTGCAGCAATGGGACTTTTGCGTAGGGGGAAAGTTCATACAATAAATACTAATGTCATTAACTCAACTTTTGTGTTATTTTTTTGTCATCTAATGAGATTAGATCCTTATTTTACACAATCTCTTGATTTATGTATTTATCTCAATTCCATGAAAATGCTCCATTAGTTCATAAGAAAGTGAGAAAGAGCTTACGCTATTATTACGATTTTGTTTTTTCTTATGTTTTGTACTTTTTTCAACAAATACACTTTGTTTCGTTAAATTTGAATTTGTCTTTCAAAAAATTATTCAAATGTTTAACAGCAATTTCCTCTAAAATGATTGGAGTTATCAAGCCTACCAAGCGTATTTTTTATACGTGGAAATTACGCCCTCATCAGATTTTCTGGACAGAAGTACCACAACGTTTCGTCCAAAAAATTATGAAAAAAAAATCATCATCAGATACAGGTCCTGAGGCGCCTTCTATGATCTAACGTGATGTAATACAAAAATTATTGTTTCTTAGAATAAATGGAGTTCATCTAGCAAATTTGGAGAAGATCTGTCAAGAGGCTGTTAAGTTATTGAAAAAAAAAATCGGTAAAGGTATTTACACAGAACTTTCCTCGTTATTTGTGCATGGCAGTCACTCTAAAAAATTAATAATTACGAAATGACATTGAAAATAATAATCGGAATATAGTTATTGCTATTATCACAAAGAAAACTTGATAAGTTTTGGTCAAAAAAATATACAGATTGCTCATCCAACAGCAAAAGTTCAATACTAAGTAGCAGGTGCCACATATGGCAGGCTTGCGCAAATACCTTTACAAATGTCCACCATGACTGAATTATTTCTTGGGATGACCACCCTGTACATTTTTTAATAAAAGTATAATTGGTGCATATGCCAGATATTATTGCCATCTGTCACATTTTCAATCCAACATTCACGTAATGGAGTGGAAGTATAGTGGTGGTTAAACAATTTCATTTTTTTAAGAATTTTTCAAAAGATGTTGGTAAAATAATTTTCAAATTTTTTTCTTCTGAAATAGGTTTAAAATGTCAGACGTAGAAATTTTAAATTTGAGCAAATAAAAAAAAATTCGATCTGTTTCTGGGGGAAAAACTTTTTGAAAAATGTTGGTGAAAAAAATTTTCAAATTTGTACTTCCCTCGCATACCGACGGGAAGTATTGTATTCGAGAAAAAATCACCCTCCGAGATTTTTTCGGATTCTGACGTTTCAGAACACGTAGATTCCGAAAATATAGGTTTTTCAATTCCGTCAGTCTGTCTGTCTGTCTGTCTGTCTGTCTGTGTGTCTGTCTGTTGGTGCATTAGCTAAAAAACCACTTGACGGAGAGCAGTCAAATTTGGTAGGTAGTTAACCCTACTGTCAGCGAAGAACTGGTAGAATTTTCACTGAAAAATATACAGGGTGGACCGTCTAAACGGAATAAATAGTGGAAAATATTTTTTTTTGCTCAAATTTAAAATTTCCACGTTTCATGACGCGCTAAACCTATTTCAGGAAAAAAAAATTTTTTGAAAATTTTTTTGAAAAAATTTTTACCACTAAAAAAAAATTTTTTCTTTGTTCAAATTTAAAATTTCCACGTTTCATGGCATTCTAAACCTATTTAAAAGAAAAAAAAAATTGAAAATTTTTTACCAACATTTTTGAAAAAATTTTTACCACCAAAATAGTTGAATTTTTTTTTCTCAAAATTTAAAATTTTCATGTTTCATAGCGTTCTAAATCTATTTAAAGAAAAATTTTTAAAAAATTAAAAATTTTTGAAAAAATGTTACCACAAATAGATGGAATTTTTTTTTCAGATTTAAAATTTCCACGTTTCCATGGCATTCCAAATTTATTAAAACAAATTTAAAAATGTTTTAGAAAAATTTAAAAAAAAATGAAACCATGTTTATGTAATCTATTTATCACCATTATAGAATAGACGAAATATTTTTTTTGCTCAAATTTAAAATTTCCACGTTTCATAACATTCTAAACCTATTTCGGAAAGAAAAATTTGCAACATATTTTCACCAATTTGGAAAAAAATTTAACACTAGAATAGACAGAAAACATTTTTGAAAATTTGTTCTATATTTTAATCACCACTATACTTCCACTCCATTACGTGAATGTGGGATGAGAATGTGAGAGATGGCAATAATATTTGGCATATCCTATTATATACTTTTATTGAATAATGGCATCCCAAGAAATAATTGAGTCATGGTGGACATTTATAAAGCCTTCCATATTTGGCACCTGTTATTTAGTATATTGAACTTTTGCTGTTGGATGAACACTCTGTATATTTTTTTGACCAAAAGTTATCAGGTTTTCTTTGTAATAATACCAATAATTATATTCCGATTATTATTCCCAATGTCATTTCTGACGTTGAAGTTCTTTGTAAATAACTTTACCGATTTTTTTTCTCTGAAATACCTATGTTTAGAATGTCATGAAACGTGAAACTTTTAAATTTGAGCATTCTAGTGTTAAATTTTTTTCCAAACTGATAACAAAATGTTGCAAATTTTTTTTCCGAAATTGGTTTGGAATATCATGAAACCTGGAAATTTTAAATTTGAAGAAATAAAAAAAAAATTCCGTCTGTTTTAGTGGTAAACAAATTGTCAAAAATGGTAAAAAAAATATTCAAAAAAATTTTTTTTTAATCAGGCTTAGAATACCATGAAACGTGGAAATTTTAAATTTGAAGAAAGAAAAAAAAATTATTTCATTTTAGTAGTAAAAAATTTTTCAAAAATATTGGTGAAAAAAATTTTCAAATTCTTTTTTTCCTGAAATAGGTTAAGCGTGTCATGAAACGTAGAAATTTTGAATATGAGCAAAAAAAAATTTTTTTCACTATTTCTTCCGTTTAGACGGTCCACCCTGTATATTTTCCAGTGAAATTTCTACCATTTCTTCGCTGACAGTAGCGTCAACTACCTACCAAATTTGACTGCTCTCCGTCAAGTAGTTTTTTGGTAAATGCACCAACAGACAGACAGACAGACGAAATTGAAAACCTATATTTTCGTAATCTACGTGTTCTGAAACGTCAGAATCCGAAAAAATCTCGGAGGGTGATTTTTTCTCGAATACAATACTTCCCTTCAGTATGCGAGGGAAGTAAAAAACGAAAAAATAATTTGAAGTTTGACAACCTGTACCTTTTTCCACGGCAACATTTTATTAAAGCATATTTGGTTATATCCCTATATTATAGCCTAAAGAATCTACCTTAGCACTATGGCCTATTATTAATGGTCCACCCTGTATATCTGTTTTATTACATTCGAAAAATCATTCCACTTGTCTTTGTAGGCAAACGAATGACCTTTAAAAGAAATTATTTCATAATTATTACTGACAGTTATTTAAAGGCGGTTCAGTTTTTAAACAAAACATTTTTCACACTTTCTAGCGACTTCTTATGTAGTTTTCTACGAAGTAAAATAAAATATCCGTCGTTTTGAAATTACGGTAATCCTATTGGATTAACCAGCATGAATACTTAACTCGGCATCAGAATTAGTATCAGCTACCAGAAAATACCTAACTACATATATTGATGCCATTCCTAAAAAAGTTAGTTTAAAAGTTTAAAAATATACATTTAATCATTCTGTTTTCAAATGTACAAGGCGCCTCAAGAAAGTAGTTATGTAACTTTTCTTTTTGTAATGGTCTATTTTACATTTTTGGATTTTCCTTTTATTTCTAAACAAATTTTATTAACCGTGTCCAATGCCTATGTGGTGTAGGATGAAAGAGCTTGCGTACATAACAAAAAAAAACGCGTGATCTTGTGATACTTTAAATGACGTTTTTGAAATGTTGACTTTGTCCTTATTTAAAAACCTCACATACTTAAGTTTCGATAAAACTACTGACTATGAAGCCTTGGTGGTATATGTAATAATGAAAATAAAAACCGTAATACCAAAAGTTAAACCAGGTTTGAAATACTTACCTAAATGATGAAAAATTGAGATTTTATGAATAGCACAAAAACGGAATTATAAGTAAAACTATAGCATTTTTCATATAATGTGGCTATTTAAGGAAGGTTTTAGTCGATGTTCAAATATTGCCCAAGTGTTCAAGTGTGGGCCACCCTACGAGCGACGTGGTTAGCGTCACTGATGTAACCTGGCTAGCACAGTAAAGATACGGAGAGCAAAAGGGGGTGGAGTTCAAAGCTTGGGCGCCATTGATTACTAAGGGTAATCAAAGAAAATTAAAGATAAAGATAAACAAAAGACAGAAGTTACATATATACAATAGTACTATATTACAAAAATATTATATTACAAAAAGGAACTATCACAGCATCAACGATACTGTATAGCAAAATATCTCACAGAAATATATAACAAAATACTATATTACAATAACCGAAGCTCAAGATAAGCTTGAGACTTTTACGAGAGCCAAATTAAATATATTACAGAGAGATGACTCGTAAATTGTCTCAATTATGAAACAAAAGTATATATTACAAGACAACAAAGTACTATAATACAAGTTACTATATTACAATGTGCACCACGGCAAGGCAAATCTGAGGCGTGTACGAGAACTAGAAATATATTACAAAAGATACGTCTCGTAACTTTCACCTCAACACTAAAATCTTATATTACAACAAAATTAAATAAACTTGAGATCTTTTACGAGAGACAAAATAACTATATTACAAAAGATAAGTCTCGTAAATTTATCTCAAAATTTATAACCATTAGACACCCTCGTTACAACAAAAATTGAACCACGACTTACGATATCACTAACAAACGTGCATTATAGTACTACAACAAGATATTAATCATGAGGAATCACGACAAAAGCAACTACGAAACAATACTATGGCGAAGTATTTGCGAAAACGAATTCAAGATACAAGCAACCACGAATCAATATACAACAATGGATTTAATTATAACAACGGGTTTAAAATGCAAATAGCCAAAAATATAATAGATTTGACTTGAATCTAATATGTTAAATTTAGACACTTTTGGCTCTAATGGCTCAACAATCATGTGAAAATAATCCCTTTTTTTGGTAACAATTAAAAGTACTTATCTTTTATTTTGCTATCCTGATGGAGAGAACTCCTAGATACGGTCCTGTTCTCCGATGGTGATGTTAAAATTTACGTTTCGTCTTAATCCTATTGTGAGGTTATGAAGTCGTAGAAGGTTGCCGTCAAGACAAAATGAAGAAAATCTCTTCGCCCAGAATGTTTTCATATATTCCAATTCAAAATGTAGTATAGCAAGGTTGACTTCATATAAAAATTGCTCGCTTAGTGGAAAACGTAGTAGGTATCGCAATATGAATGTGCATAATCTCAAATCTTGCTTAAAGCAAATAATATAACGTTGAAATACTTCGACGTTAACAGCATTAGACGTAATTAAATTTGATTAAGAAGTAATTCTTTATAAGAAAGTACTTATCAAAAAAATTTGTAAAAAAAAATACGTATATTTATAATTATGTTTATCAGAAAATTCTAAGAAAAACCTAAAACAATATTTCAAATCTTAGACGATATTTGCCGGTATAATAATTAAAACCTTACCTCATGTGATCATCACGAGGTTTTTCAACTTCTATTATCCCCTTTACAGGTCAAACGAAATTATAAATACGTCTTATTAGTTCAATGGTTCAATGAGAAAGAGTTTTACCCGGCGTTATTTAGTTGAAATATCATTCCTCGAGCGCCATCTAGTATTCGCTAGCGTTAACTCTCACAGATGACGTATGTTTATCATAGTGCAAGGAGTAAGGGCACTCTATTAATACTAAAGTTTGTGGGAATAATATTTCCGACAACTCATAATTTTTCTAATAATTATTAACAGTGTAACAAAGGATGCTATCGAGTATTCCGCGTGTTACAATAAGTATTTTTATTTTGTCATATAGAGGTCAAAGAATATATCTTTTTATTCAGGGCCGTCATCGATGCACCATACACCCTGCATATATCGCAGCTGTAACAATTTTCTCAATGTCGTACATAGTGGTGTGTAAGAAGTATGATTCCAAGTGTAGAAAGTATCTAAGAGAGTGGCTATATTTATTTATAGGTACCTTTTGCTGTTACCTTTTAGCATAAATAGAAAACATTGCGTTATTCTGTAACGGTTCCCAGTAATTTCATGTGAATTAAAATTTAAAGTCTGTAAATATAGAGCTTACAAAAATTTGCTTGTTACTTTCATTTGCTCCACACCTTATACGTCCTGCTGCCCACACTTTTTTGCACTCTGCAAATTTTCTCTGGATAGGATTTTGTTCTGCCCAAACATAGAAACTTTCTATAGTATCCGATTCGAATAGTTTATATTTTAAAAATTCGCTTAAAATACGAACAATATGAACTGTCTGGAAGTTTATAATACTATTTTTGCGATATCAAGATTATATATTTTTTCTTGCTATATACAAAACTCAGAACTGTCCTGTGTTCTTGCTATTTCTTAGCTGAATAACATTTGATAGATAGTCTGTAGAATAATGGTTAAATAATTGTTAGGTAAGAATAATTCTCAAATTTGATTTTACATCATTAATACTCGTATTTCATTGTTACTTGCATTATAAATGCTTTCTAGTCTGGAAAACTTATAAATCGTGATGTTCAGAATTTCAACAGAACTATCTATCTACTTTAGAGCTGAAAACAAGTTTCTCCTTATTCAGCTTTCGCAGAGTTTATTCATTATCTCATAGTGCTACAAAATTTATGATTTTCCATTATGCCTTTATAAACCATAGACAATGGCACAACAGCATTGTACATGACAAGCAAATTTTTCACAAACATTGTATTTGAATAAACGTAATAATATTTCATAATGTTGAGGTTAAATAGGGCTCTACGCAAGCCTGAGTGTAATTAATCAGTTGTTGAAACTCTCAGATAAAATTTATTAGTTAGGAATATATAACGAAACCACTAGAAACGACACTGCCTTCAGTGGTTGAAGGGTAGCCGCGAATTTCTAGAAAGGGTGTAGATGCTTGAAGATATTTGGACGAGAAGAAGTTGGAGTGTGGCGCGACTGAATGCCTATTTGATTAAAATTTTGCAGGAATACTGCATAACTCGGTTTTACGTGGTAAGAGTAAATAGAAAATAAATTCATTTAGGTGTTTTCAATATACGCAAATTTGCTTTTTTACTTCCCTCGCGTACCGAAGGGAAGTATTGTATTCGAGAAAAAATCACCCTCCGAGATTTTTTCGGATTCTGACATTTCAGATCACGGAGATTACGAAAATATAGGTTTTTCAATTCCGTCAGTCTGTCGGTCTGTCTGTCGGTCGGTCGGTCGGTCGGTCGGCCGGTCGGTCGGTCGGTCTGTCTGTCTGTCTGTCTGTCTGTTGGTGCATTTACTAAAAAACTACTTGACGGAGAGCAGTCAAATTTGGTAGGTAGTTGACCCTACTGACAGCGAAGAAATGGTAAGATTTTCGCTGGAAAATATACAGGGTGGACCGTCTAAACGGAATAAATAATGAGAAAAATTTGTTTTCGCTCTAATTTAAAATTTCCACTTTTCATGATACGCTAATCCTATTTCTTGAAAAAAAAATTTAAAATTGTTTTCACCAACATTTTTGAAAAATTTTTTACTACCAAAATAGCTGAAATTTTTTTTTCTTTCTTCAAATTTAAAATTTCCACGTTTCATGGCATTCTAAGCCTAATTAAAAAAAAAAAAATTAAATTTTTTTACCATTTTTGAAAAAAATTTTACTACTAAAATAGAAGAAAACATTTTTTTTCTTTCTTCAAATTTAAAATTTCCACGTTTAATGGCATTCTAAGCCTGATTCAAGAAAACATTGAAATTTTTTTTACCAACATTTTTGAAAATTTTTTTACCACTAAAATAGATGGAATTTTTTTTTATTTCTTCAAATTTCAAATTGCCACGTTTCATAGCGTTCTAAATCTATTCAAAAGAAAAATTAGAATTTTTTTTTTACCATTTTTAAAAAATGTTAAGTACCACTAAGATAGAATTTTTTTTCTTTGTTCAGATTTAAACTATCCACGTTTCCATGACATTCTAAAACTATTCAAACAGATTTAAAAATGTTTTTGAAAAATTAAAAAAAAAATGAAAACATTTTTAATCTATTTATCACTACTATAGAATAGACGAAATTTTTTTTTTGCTCAAATTTAAAATTTCCACGTTTCATGACATTCCAAACCAATTTCGGAAAAAAAAATTTTGGCAACTTTCTGTTACCAGTTTGGAAAAAAATTTAACACTAGAATAGATGGAAACTTTTTTTTGCTCAAACTTAAAAGTTTCACGTTTCATGACATTCTAAACCTATTTCAGTAAAAAAAATTTTGAACATTTTTTTCACCAACATTTGTCAAAAAGTTTTTGCCACTAAAATAGATCAAAATTTTTTTTATTTGCTCAAATTTAAATTTTTTTACGTTTCATAGCATTCTAAACCTATTGAAAATGTTTTAAAAAAATGAAATTTTTTAACCACCACTATACTTCCACTCCATTACGTGAATGTTGGATTGAAAATGTGACAGATGGCAATAATATCTGGCATATGCACCTATTATACTTTTATTGATGTACAGGGTGGCCATCCCAAGAAATAATTCAGTCATGGTGGACATTTGTAAAGGTATTTGCGCAAGCCTACCATATGTGGCACCTGCTATTTAGTGTTGAACTTTTGTTTTGGATGAGCAATCTGTATATTTTTTGACCAAAACTGATCAAGTTTTCTTTGTAATAATAGCGATAACTATATTCCGATTATTATCTTCAATGTCATTTCGTAATTATTAATTTTTTGGAGTGATCGCCATGCACAAATAACGAGGGAAGTTCTGTGTAAATAACTTTACCGATTTTTTTATATTGTTATAATGAAGTACTTGTATTATTAAAGCAGTTCCCAATATTTAAACAACAATCCAATATTTAAACAACGTTCTATCTATCGCCTATTAAATACAAAATTCAATAAATAGCTGACGTAGAATTTGAGTATTTGAACGGGTATGCAAAGCACGCTATGATTGGTGGTGACGTCATCGATTTCATGAAACTGATTTATCTGGTCTAAACACAGAAATTTAAAGACTTTTCTACCTCTTCCTTGTGATGAAATACACAATGACTAATAGGGGATTTGTAAAAGCTATTTCGAAAAACTTGTCGGACGTGTGGACGTGTCTATGATTGCCGAATTTATGAAAAAAGACGAACGTTTTTAACGTAGCATAAATGATGGTATTTTTATTTTTTTCTATTTGTTAAGAAATATCTTAGTCATACTCGACCTTGAACATAGGCCAATAAACTAAAAATGTGTTATTTATTGATGAAATGAATATTATATTCGGTCTTCTACAATAAATTTTTCAAATATCGCAGAAATTGCTGAGAAAGTAAAAAAATATATAACCTTCGAAAAAGTTCATATACTTAAAGGATGCGCCAATGACCGTTTGTTCTCACGGGGGTATCATTTAAAAACAACTCTGCATTACTACTGGATGCATAGTAGCACTGTCACTATCAACTATGTTTAAATTTGATAATAATAATAATAGTAAAATTTATTTCTCAAATGATACATATGACAGATAATACAGTTAATACTTAATAATTACAATATATCCAAAATATCAGTTTCTTATATGATATGTAAATGACGTATATAACAAAAATGTATTTTAATAATAATATTATGGGTAAATAAACGAAGAAAGGGCTCACGAAAGTAACATTTTAAATGAGCCCGTGATGAATTCTGATCTAAAATTAACATTGATGTGTTGACATAAATAATAAATCTAAATGATATATCTAAAATCTACGTACAGCTTAACTAATAAATCTAAATAGTATGTCTAAAATCTACGTACAGCTTATTCAAGGACTTAATACAAATATAATTAATAAATAATTTAAGTTAATTGTTTATATGTACATTCATAACTTAAAAATAGGAACGAAACTAACCTTGGAAATGGTTGCACAAGAATATACCGTAGGAGTGACGAAAAGGCAGAAAATATAGTGTTTCTATTTTATGTTTTATATTCAGTAAGTATTTTTTCAATCTATTGATGTATTTTTAATCTTGATGTGGCGTCTAGCCATTTTTTGATTTCTTCTTTTAGCAATCCAATAGAGTTTATTTTCTTAAACAATGAAGAAATTTCAGCGAAACTGATGGAACTAAGATAGGTGTAACGTCTTTGATCTATAGTTTCGTCAGCTTTGGGAACTACAACGGATTTACTTTTACATCTAGTGTCATGCGGATGTGTAATCTGTATCAAAGCCCCTTTATGTTTAAATTGTCGCATAAGCAAATGTTGAAGGAATAGTTGCCTTGCATCTAATAAAAGCGTTTCTCTAAAAAGTTTATCTGTTGAGTAACGATAATGCTTCCTATATATGATTTTAATAATCCACTTTTGCACGCATTTCTGTATTTTTAAGCAATTATTCGTTACTAAGTACTAGTTTTAATTCTGACCAACTCAGGCTTATAGAACACCACACTATCGTCCGCGAAACTTATGATTTTTCTACTGAGGATATTTTAAATAACTCATTTATATAGACATTAAAAAGTATAGGGACTAGTACCGTTCCTTGCGGCACTCCATACTGTACTATTTTTTTTCAGAACTTATAGTATTATTAACTTTTACCCGTTGTACTCTACCTATTAAAAAACTTGTCATAAGTTTCAATGATATGTCCCGAAAACCAATATTTTTAAGCGTTTTTAAGAGTTTAGTATGGCAGACTGTATCAAATGCTTTAGCTAAGTCAACAAAGATGCAATGTGATTATTTTCTTATCATTCAATGTTTTATATATTGCTGAGATCAAGTCAGCCATTGCATCCTCAGTTGACGTAGCCTCTTTGAAACCATATTGATTTACCGACAAGATGTTATATTTCTTTAGATAAGCTTCTATTCTCGTTTTCAATATTTCTTCATATATTTTAGATATATTACTCAATAAGGAGATCGGCCTGTAATTTGATACTCCAGATTTATCTTCAGACTTGAACAAAGGTGTTATAAGTGTTTCCTTAAATAATTTTGGAAGCATTCCAGATTTCATGGAATCATTTATTAAGTGGATTAAAGGTGCAATAATAAGCTCTGTAATGTCCTGAAGGTTTCGGATTTTAGTCCATGAATACCGGGAGATTTTTCACGATTTTTCACGTTTTATTTGGCTAATATCGTGTTTATTGTGTTTATTCCCATCTACTTCTTTCATGCAATTCCATAATTCATTTGCACAGTTTTTATTATTATCTATTAGGGATATGTAATAATCTATTTTGGTTGTTTTCAGTAGGTCATTGAGTTTATTTCGATATTTCTTAAATTGATTGCAAAGTTGTATGTTGCCTGGATCTTTTTATAATTTTTTATAAAGTGAGTTTTGTATATTGACAGAGTATATTAATCCCATAATAATCCAATCAGATCTGTCTTTCTCGCTATTTCTTATTTTCTTTGTATATGTGCATTCATTTATTTTTGTTTTAAATTATCGACAAGGGCTTTGGTTGCAATGTCTACGATTTGCTCGTTATATATTAGGTCCCATATTTCGTTTTAAAGTATAATTTTTAATTTTACTTTATCTACATAGTATATGTAATTTTCATTACCGTTTATATTTAGATTTTTTGTTTCAGATGTAGCATTAACTTGAAGAAGGGTGGAGTAATGGTCGCTAATAGTTATTTGTAAGATTATCGATTAATAAAATCCTAATCTGTTTTTATAAAAAAATGGCATTTCTTCGAAATCTTGCAATTAAACGAATTTGCTCTCTATCAAACTCAATCCGTAAACACCCTGTATATACATGAACATATTTACACGATGGCATATTATCTGAAGCCAACCCTGATGATGCCGTTATTTATCGTTGACTTGCAATCTCTGATTATAATGTATCTAGTAAGTGGTACTACTTGAAAAATTGCAAAAATTAATTACTATATTATCTTCATTAGTAACTTTGATTATTCTTATAACAGAAGTAAAAAGTATATGGCTTTCGAAATCAGTAAGATTATATTCAAGAAATACTATATGCTATCATTGATCTAGAATTAGAGCTTCTTGAAATAGCTGCAAAATTATTCCTTGCCATAAAGTGAGTTTTAAAACAAATTAAAAAGTTATTATTAACAAACTTACCCTACTCCCATATATATGAGACTCGTGGAAGTGTGATGGATCAACTGTAGCTTCTTTATAAATAATGTACAAAACTTTAAATTAAAAAGTTTTCCTTTGCAGTATGTAAAAAATTGGATCGACATAAATATAAAATTAATTTAACTAAATATGTACCGGTAAACTTTATCTCGTCTAATTTAGTGTCAGTAAACCATTGATAATACTTATGTTGTAAAGATAGAAACAAATAAAGTATAATTTCGATATTTTAAATAGGGAAGGAATATGAGAGATTCAATTAAAAAGGATAGTAACTATCGTTTTCCAATGTTGTTAGTTTAACTAATTTAACCTATGTTGTGCATTGACGTGATACATTTTCTGAAAAAAATCCAGATACTCCGGAAGTGTCTAAATATTTTGGGATCCAAAAATTGTATGACAAATATAATAATTGTAGTTTAACTTCTGCTTGCAAAATGTCAATTATTCACTGACCTTATTTCCCCTTAAATCAATTGAATTTTCCTACGACAACCTCGAAAGATGTCGATTTATCAAACGCAAAGTCAATCATAAACAACTACACGTAATGCATAGTTTCATTTCGCATTGGTTGCTAGGCAACAAATGCGTTATGAATTATTTCGTATTCGGACCACTGCAAACTGAAGGGTTCGCGTACCCCCCACTTTGCGAACACTTTCGCTGATGTCTCTTTTGGTTCTGACTCGTACCGATCGAAGGGGTACAAAATTCTGCGTCGCAAGATATAATTTTATAGATTTCGTTGAGCTATTCTTCCTAATATTTTGGTTATAAATGTACAGAAGTCGGCAATCGGCTATATGTCTCGCCTGGTATGATTGCAAAAAGAATTCTATTGAAATGCTGCGCCGAGAATATAATAGTGTAAATTTCGTGAATTGTCCAAAAATGTTATTTTTTATTCCCTCATGCCGAGCTGTATTTTCCATTTCGCCACCGTAGTATACGATGCTGACAAAATACCAATTTTCCTTTTTCCATAGAGATATTATTCAGCCTTCCAGCCGATGTATTGGTTTAGTTATAGACATCTAAATATTTGATGCCTTGCCTTCTCTGACGAAAGTCTTTGAAATTTAAATGTAAAATCCGTGGTAGCCTATTATGTTAAGCGGCCGCCTCTTTCTTCGGTGATAATTACAAGAATATTTTCTGGCATATTCTGTTCTATAATTACTTCGCGATTATTTCAACTTGACTATCGTTTAAGAATCGTAAAATTTGAACATTTAGCCTCGTTTTTTTACATTTAATGTCATAAGTTTGTGTCTGTCAACATTTTTGTTGATACCGTGTAATTTCCTAGTTGTTTCCTATTAATTAATGTATTGTCGTAGGAAAAACACAGTACTCAACTTGCACAAAATTCCTCAATTCATCATGCTCATTACGTAACGTACTACATCAGTGGCAATATATTTAAAATATTTTGGATAGAAAAATATGCATTATGAGCGTACTCATTGTTATATTCGCAGGATGTATATCTAATCTTTTTGAAACGTTCTGCTCGAGTACGGCCCATGTCAGTTTCTTCTCTTGGGAGTAGAAAAACTCTTATTTACAAATTCGATATACTTCAAGTAAATCAATGGCCTGTTGAAAACTGCACACTGAGACATTTTCCGCTTGCTAAGGTGACATCAGCGACTTGATGCACTCTCTGCAAGAAAAATCTAATATAGTTTAGCTGAGCAAGTGAAGTGGGTGGAGTGTAGGCCCATTACTCCCAACCCAACAATTTTCAAATCACAAGTTCATTCGTATTGATGTAGAGAATATCCGGCGTGAAATAGTAAATCGATTCACTCTGTTCACGAATGGATTTTATTTAAATCGTCCGGTGATCGGACTTTATGTAAAATGAGAGAAAGTTGCATTCGCTCATTGCGAAAAGCAAATGTCTATTTGACTGGTATTTCAGATGAGACATCTTTTTAGTAATTTATGGACAAGCAAAATTTATTAAACAGTGTACCTCTTATCCTAAAATTGACAGTTTAGTAGATAACACAGGCACACAAAAAAGTTGAGTGCGAGTAGGCAGACCTATGTATTCCCATACATTGTGACCTGTTGAACACGAATCTTAAACAATTAAATAAAAAGCTTAAATGAGCTGCCCACCATTTCCATACGTATTTTGGGGCTCTGAGACCGACTGTGGGCGGCACAATGATCTATGATCATTTTTAACACCGCCAAAGTCAAAGGTCCGAGGATTTCACTTCTCCGTCGACATGAGTTCTCCTCGGGAGCAACTGCACCCGAACGTGGGACCATATTATTATGAAAATCGAATGAAACAAACCAGACATCCCTACGGTATTTCGTTTCCAAGACAGGGCCGCTTAAAATCACCAGAAGGGAAAAAGAGACTCTATGTTGGAAACCAAAAAAGCTGTATACTTTTGGTTTGCACCACTCGATTTATTACATATCCTTTCGTACTCCTAATTTTTTTCGGAATTTTGGAGTTCCTTGTTTAGGACCAGCGGCCCACGAGGTTGGATCGTGTCGTTCGAGGAGCGAAATCCTCGGACTTCTTAATTTAGATAAGACAAGATAAGATAAGATAATTCTTTATTGCTAGAAGATCATCATGGATACAGCAACGTCAAAAATACAAGAAATTAGATCACAATTTGCAATAACTACATAATAATTATACGCACACATAATAACAACAGTAATATATAACAAACGAATATTTATAATAAAAAAAGCAAACATTTGACATGACAAGAAATGGCCTACAAAAATTTTTATGGTTTACAATTTACTACCACCAACAACCAAATGAGTAGTAGCCTTTAGTTTTTAAGTATTCGATAACTGAATTTGTAAACCTGTTTGAATCAGAAATCTCTTTGATATCAGATGGAAGTGACTTGTATGCTTTGATAGCGGGTGGTCCTTTTTCAAAAAAAGCAGAAGTGTGGTTTGGAATTCTAATTTCATTACCCTGCCTAGTAGATACAGATATGTCATGAATAAAATTCTCTGTTCGTTGGAAATAAATGTAAATTATTTTTAACAAATTTTACTAGAGATAAAAAATATAAAGACGGAACAGTTAGACATTCAAGTTCAGCAAAAAAGGGCTTACAAAATGTTCTCGGACAAACCATTAACATACATCTTATTATTCTTTTTTGGGTGATAAATATTTTTTTTGCGTTAGGTGAGGAGCCTCAAAATATGGTACCATATAGTATAATAGATTGCACACAGGAAAAGTAATATATTCTTAAACTATCTATTGTAACCTGATCTCAGGCAACGTATAACCCCACAGATGGAACTTAGTTTCGTGGTTTCTGAATATGTAGATCCCAGCTTAAGCAGGTGTCGATAAAAACTTCCAAGAATTTGATACTATTTAAATGTTCTACAGATTTTTTCAGTAATCTGGCATATAAAGATTCGGTTGTGATTTGATTTCTGGGGTTACCAAAAACTATTAAACCAGTTTTTGTAGTGTTTAGTTTTAATACATTTTTGTTACACCAATTTGCCATTCTCTCTGAAACATTTGTTAAGTCTAATGATAAATCTTGTAAGTTTTGATTCGCAAGTATCACAGATGTGTCATCAGCAAATTGATAAACTGTTTTAATATTTAGTTTGTCTGAAAGATCATTCACATACAATAGAAAAAGTATCGGTCCCAATATAGAACCCTGGGGAACACCCTGTATAATTCTATTTAACTCAGAATAATACCGAGAACCATCATTGTTAATGCACACTGTTTGTTGACGCCCTGATAGATATGATTTTATGAGATTCAGGCAGACTCCTCTGATTCCATAGCTCTCCAACTTATTTAAAAGAAGCTGGTGATCAATTGTATAAAATGCCTTTGAAAGGTCCATTGGATGAATGGCTAGAGCGATTATAGCTATTAGCACTCCTTTGAAAGGTCAAAGTACAGTCCTGCTACCGATTTTCTTTTATCAATATTTTCAGTTATATAAGTAACTGTATTAAAGATTGCAAGTTCAGTACTCAACCCTTGTCTGAAACCATACTGTTGTTTCGTCAATATATTATTATGATTAAGAAATAGTATCAACCTGTTGTAAATTATCCTTTCAAAGCCCTTTGATGATGATGGTAGAACTGATACTGGTCGATAATTGTTAATATCTAATTTTGTTCCTTTTTTATATTATTATATTGGAATGACTTTTGCTAATTTTAAATCATCTGGAAACGTACCTGATGTGAATCATTCATTAATCAAATCGGTTAGAGGATCACATATATATTCAGCTATTTTCTTGAGTATGTATGGTGGAATACCATCAATACCGCAGGAATATTTGGTGGGCAATTGAGTAATAACACTTCATTACGTGTTACGGGTTGCAAGAAAATTGAATTAATATTGTCACCTATTGTATGGTAATAAATATTGTCATATTTGATGTTAATGTAAAATGGCTAATAAACTTTTTTGCGACCTCTTCTGGATTGGATATAGTTATATTATCTACTCCGGATAGTGTTATATTTTTGTCAGATGTTTTCCTGTTGTTCATGTTATTAAAAATGCTCCAAACTGTCTTTGATCTGTCATTTGATGAAATTATTTTGCTATCATTTATTGTTTTTTTGTACTCAGATAAGTACTCTTTGTAAGCCTTTTTTTTCATGTTTATACTTGATCAGAACATTATCACATTTGGTTCGTAAATATAGAGTATATAAATCTCTGATATAGGCAGAATATTTTTTTAATTCGTTAGAAATAGTCTACATCTGGCCCGCATAGAGACCAGATGTGCCATATATTGGTAGTGACAAATAAAAATCGTGAAGTGATCAAAATAAACAAACGTGTAAAATATTGGTTCAACGCTAAAAGTTTTTGTGAATATTTAGTATAAAAACTGCTGCAACACCGGTAAGTGTTTGTCGCGTAAATCGTACTAAATAGATGATTAAAACTAGGTATGCTATTATCAGTGATTAACACGGGTACAACCCAACTGCACAAATAGACATAATTTTAATCCTAAATAAATTAAAATGTTTCCATCTGGAAATGGACCAGGTAAAAACAGTGCCACATACAACGTGCCCATTATGCAACCGTTTAACGTAATACCAACAGTGCAACCTAATCAAATACCTCAACAAATGAACAACTAATGCCAACTAATGCTCAACAACAGCAATTTCTTCAAAATCAGTTCCCATCTCTTCCCAATCATAACTACCCTCACCCAAACAATCTCCAGTCACTTCAAATACCAAACATGAATGTAAATACAGACCAGTATAATACGCAGTATGAATTTAATCAATGCTATGCTAGTACTCATGATGAAATCAGCAATCATTCAACAAGTGAGGAAGACGAATCCATGGAAAATGATAACGAGCAATCCGGAAAAACTAATCCTTGGCAAGAAGTTAGACAAAAAAGAAAACGTGCGAGGACCCAAAGGAACCTCGAAAATGAAGTACAAACAAAAACTTCGAATAAATTTCAAGCTCTCTCTAAAAATACACCAGAAGAAAATGAAAGTGAAAACAACGTTAGCAGTAAGAATAAAAATTTACCAGTAAAGGAACCAAGACCCCCTCCAATTTTCATTTATGGAGTTAAAGACTACAAGAAAATGATTGAAAGCTTAGCACAAATTACCGAAGAAGAAACTTATTACACTAGAACACTTGCAGATAATGTAGTCAAAATCAATGCATTTTCACCAGAGACTTATAGAAAACTAGTCAGACATATGAGAGACGAAAATATTATACACCACACCTACCAAATAAAACAGGAGAGAGCGTACAGGGTAGTCATAAGAGGGCTTCATCATACAATTCCAGTTGAAGATATTGTAAGCGAATTAGAAAAAAAGGGACACATAGCTAGAAACATAATAAATGTCAGAAACAAAACAACTAAAGAACCCCTACCACTTTTCTTTGTTGACCTTGAACCAAAGCCCAATAACAAAGATGTTTTCGAACTGGAATTTATTCAACACACAAAAATCAGAGTAGAACCACCAAGATACAAAAGAGATATAATACAATGCACGCGCTGTCAATCCTATGGACACTCCAAATCATATTGTATGAAGCTATTCAATTGCGTTAAAGGTGCAGGATCGCATGATACAAAAAGCTGTAAGAAGCCAAAAGACACCCCGGCAATCTGCGTCTTATGCAAAGGTTGTCACCCCGCCAATTATAAAGGCTGCACCGTATATAAGGATTTGCTGAAATCTAGAAATAAGACCCATGCAAATACCCAAAATAAATCTGACCCTAATACTCATACAAATGCCAACCAAGTTATCTTCCAAAATACAAACCCGATTATCTTACAAAGCACCCAGCAACCCCTGCAAAACCAAAACACCTACGCACAAGCAGCTTCAAATAGTATAAACCCCCCAAAAGCCAATGATGACCTAACAAGCATCATGACCAGCTTCTTAAATGAATTCAAGCATTTGATTAATCAACTACTCAATCAAAATAGTATGATTCTAAACATGCTAACTACAGTCATCAGCAAAATCACGATGTGATGGCTTCTACACTACGAATAGCTGCCTGGAACTCCAACGGGCTGACAAACCATGTAAATGAAATTACCGTATTTTTAAACTACAATAAGATAGACATTCTTTTAATCTCCGAAAGTCATTCAACAGACAGAACTTATGTTAAAATACATCAATATAAAACATACTTCTCTCACCACCCAGATGGAACAGCACATGCAGGTTCGGCTCTCATAATTAAATCCACTATAAATCATCATACCCTACAGACTTATGCTACTGCAAAAATACAGGGTACCATTATAAGACTAGAAAACCCCAACATGCCACTGACCATTGCAGCCATATACTGTCCACCCAGGCATAATATTTCAATTGAAGAATACCACGACTTCTTTCAACTTCTCGGATCACATTTTCTGGCTGCAGGAGACTGGAATGCCAAGCATACCATCTGGGGGTCGAGATTTGTCACACCTAAAGGTCGTAATCTACTACAGTCATTGCAGCAAAATAATCTAAACTTCTTATCAACAGGACAACCAACGTACTGGCCAACAGATAGAAAAAAAACTACCCGACCTTTTAGATTTTGCTATTACCAAAGGCATTCCAGATATCCACTCCAAAATAGAACCCAGTTTCGATTTATCATCTGACCATAGCCCTATAATAATTACTATAAGTTCAACTATTGTGGAGATAGAAACTTGTCCGAGACTCTGTACAAAGAAAACCAACTGGGATCAATTTGAAGACGAAATAAATAAAAACATCACTCTGAATCATCAAATAAAATCACCACAACAAATTGAGAACGTTATTGCATATTTCACAGAAACAATACAAAATGCTGCATGGAAAGCTACACCCGCTAACGATAAAATCATGCAACGTGACCACAACATACCGCTCCACATAAGAGAAATATTAATTGAGAAAAGAAGATCTCGTGCGAAGTGGCAGAGAACAAGAAATCGTATTGATAAGACACAATTGAATAGGTTGACCCATCAACTCCGTACGGCACTACAACAAGCTCGAAACGATACCTTTGAATATTACATCACCAACTTAAATCCTGATGATCGCACGCTATGGACAGCTACGAAAAGTTTTAAAAGACCAACAGTATCAATCCCTCCGATTAGAAAAGCTGACAGAAACTGGGCACAATCAGATGCAGAAAAAGCTAATGCATTTGCAGATCATCTCGCTAAAGTCTTCACCCCAGACAACAACATAAACGATGATGAAGTTAGTAATTTTCTTAATGCAGCGTGCCAATTATCATTACCTATTAATCCATTCACGCCTGCTGAGGTTCGCAATGAAATCAGAAAGACAAATTCAAAGAAGGCCCCAGGTTACGACCTAATTGTTGGAGATATCTTAAAACATCTGCCCAGAAAGGCTTACTAACAACTATCTTCAACAGTATGCTCAGACTGTGTTATTATCCCATACAGTGGAAGTATGCACAAATAGTAATGATTGCCAAACCTGGAAAGCCGCCAACAGGACCCTCGTCGTACAGACCCATCAGTTTACTAACCCTAATGTCCAAAATATTCGAAAGACTAACACGAATAAATGAGTTAGTTGCTATAGATGACTTAATTCCAGAACATCAGTTTGGGTTCAGGCAATGTTACTCAACAACACAACAATGTCACCGGATCGTGAATAAAATTAGAAACTGCTTAGAACAGAAAGAAATGTGTGCTTCCGTATTTTTAGACGTACGGCAAGCATTCGATAAGGTCTGGCACGAAGGTCTTCTGTATAAAGTAAAAGTGCATATGCCCAGCCAAATATATCTAATTCTGAAATCTTACCTGAGCGACCGATTTTTTCAAGTCAAAGTCAAATCCTCATTACCCGAATATCATCCTGTCAAATCCGGTGTCCCCCAGGGTAGCGTTCTGGGGCCCTTCCTTTACCTACTTTATACATCCGACATTCCCATTGCTGAAGATATCACAATGGCCACATTTGCCGATGACACCGCTATCCTGGTATCGGATCCAGATGCCGACAGTGCTTCACAAAAACTTCAAGATCACCCGAATGAGCTACAGAATTGGTTTGATCGTTGGAAAATAAAAGTAAATAGTGACAAGTCAACGCAAGTCACCTTAACTACTAGGCGAACTACTTGTCCTCAAGTCCAAATAAATAATTCGCCAATTCCGGTCAAAACTGAAGTCAAATATCTTGGACTCCATCTGGACCAAAAACTAACCTGGAGAAGCCATATACAAACCAAGAGAAATCAGTTACAACTAAAAGTTAAACAGATAAATTGGTTGATCAACAGAAGATCGCAGCTATCACCAGAAAATAAATTGTTAATTTATAAAATCATCCTAAAACCCATTTGGACGTATGGAATTGAACTGTGGGGATGCAGCAAGCCTTCAAACACAAAAATTTTACAGACATTCCAGTCAAAATATCTGCGCATGATTACAAACGCCCCCTGGTATGTATCCAATGCAACCCTCCACAATGACCTGAGAGTTCCATTTATAAGAGAAGTCGTAACTGCATATGCTAATAAAGCAAAACAAAGAAATTATGAACACAAAAGTCAAACTGTGAGTCAACTCTACCAGCACCCTCTACAAAATAGAAGACTCGAGAGATCCTGGCCCGAAGACCTTGTTGAATAGGTAGATATGGAGAACCATTGATGGATGGTACCCAACACAAGACAACAATCTATCATATTATTTACTAATTACTCTATTGAACAGTTTGTTGAGTAGATTGTAAATTTCTTTAATAAAATTAAAAAAAAAAAAAAATTCGTTAGAAATCCAACTATTTTGGTTATTTTTTACTTTACTTATTGTTAATGGGAAAGAGACGTCAAAGTGATAAAACAAAATATTGTAAAAATTCTTATACTTTGTATTTACATCCTGGCTACGATATACTTCATCCCATGTCTCAGAGATTAAAGCAGTTTTAAAATTTGCCACATTGGAATCTGTATAAAATCTTTTCCTGATATAGGTTGGTTTTTCATGCGTATGTATCTGAATATCGAGAATTTGACTGAAGTGATCAGAGATTTCAGATTCCAGTATTGAACAGTTTATGAGATTTTCTGAAATATTACTAAATATATTGTCAATTTGGGGCCAAAATGAATTTAGCGGCTTTTATCTCACTAAAAAGTAATCATAGTTCATCGTGTCGCCCACCATCTTATAGAAAATTTAATTTTGACTCGTTTAAGCATAAAAAAGAGAGTCATGTTTTTCTGGAAAAAGTTGGAGCATGAAATGTGAAGAGATGACGAAAACGCGTATATTTTTTTTATTCAAAATTTTGAGAAAAAATGTGTCGCTAAAAATCTGTAAAAATTCAAAGGTACGTAGGCTGGTGAGAGGAATCAAGTGGGGCGAACTAGAAGTCTATAGGTTTTTTGGTTTCCGACAGAGAGTTTCGAGAAGTGAGGGGAAAAGAAAATGTTCTCCTTCCGGTGACTTTGAACGGCCCTAGCTCAGAAACTAAGTGTCGTATGGATATCCCATTTGATTTATCTGTTCTTTCTACGTATCCTTGATTTTTTTCACAATTTTCTGGTCTCTCGTTCGGATGCAGTTGCTCCCGAGGCAGACCCGTGTCGCCGGAGAAGCGAAATTCTCATATCTTTGACTTTGACGGTGTGTATATCCTTTAAAAATTACCATAGGTCATCGTACCGCCCATATTCGATATCAGTGCCCCAAAATGGAAATGTTGGATAACTTATTTAATGCTTTTATTTACTTGTTTGAGATTTTTCGGACATTTTGACGGTGTTGTTTGAAGTTAGGAAAAATGCAAGAGCCAATCGGGTAAAATGGACATAGGATTCGTGTTCGGTAGGTCAGCATGCATGGGAATATATAAGTCTGCCTTCTCGCATTCGACTTTTTTCTTTGGTGTGCCTGTGTAATCCTAAGAAATCTCATCGCGTGACACGCTCGATATAAATATATTTTTAATTAATATTTATTATAGTTGTGTTAACCGTAATTTAGCAACTCAAGAGCTGATTCAAACTTTAGCTATAATCAGGATATACTATTATTTCATTAATGAATTTACAAATGAATGTTCTACCACGAAATATGTTTCTATTATATTAAATTGCAATCCTTGAAGTTAGCATATTACGTCCCAACAATTTAATAATTAGTTTAACCTACACCATCACCCACGTTCGTCGAATTTTGCAAATTGTTAGATATTTACTTCCATTTCAAATTATGAAATGAATTTGAGCTATGTGATTGCAATGAAACCCGACTAAACCATATAATTTACTGTCATTTTAATATGAGCGTTTAAATTAAAAAATGCCTATCAATTAATTTGAAAATAAACAACTGATGTGCATTAAAATTATAATAACTTTTGGTGAAACAGCGAAGCATAGTTATTTACTATAAAATATGTTTAAACTAGTTTCAATGCCCCTGCAGTAGTTTCCGCATCGACACTGCATTTGAATGCTATCACTCGATACTCGATTCGCCAACCATGTCAGCATCATCTGCAGCTGATGAGAATTTTAGTACCTATTAAGTGTTTAATTTATACTAAACTTGGATTGATGAAATCTGAAACATACTACCCTCGCTGTTCAATATTTATTATTATTTGGATGAAGATAAAAAAATGAACTTTTATTTATATTAGAAGGAACAGATTTCATCACCAGTAGCTCAAGATCTTCTTAGATGAGTCATAGGTAAGAATACTTTATTCAAATAACTTAACGTGCGGTGTTAATAATTGACCTAAATGTCATTAATAATTAACCTAGAGGTAAGTAGGGGAACCAACCCTTCTATGTTTAAATTCTACGCTTTGAGTAGAAATTTGATTATATAAGAAGGATAGACTAATTAAATTATTGTAATTTAAAAAGTGTGTAAACTTGTTTAATCAATTTTGGTGAGAGTTGAAAATTAAACAAATATATCTTACTGTAAATTCAGGATAGTCGTCAGTATAACAAAAATGAAACAAAGTTAAATTTAAAATAGAATTAATTAGAAATAAATAAAACTGATACCTTATATCTAGACTATAATACTTAATAGGAACGACTAGGGAGACAATAATAGGAAACATTTTGGATTCAATTATGGAGGATACAGCAAAATTTAAATTTTTTATTGTACAGTGTTAAAAATAGCAAGTAAAAATTGCATTGATCAGACTAAAATAAAATCGTGGGGCGAGTCGAATTTCTATTATCTACAGTCAACCGCTCATATCGTTATAGGTATGCGGTGGATGCATCTTCTCAATAGACAACTTATGCAAAATGTGTGTAAAGGTAAATCCGTCAATATCATCGTGCGACATCGCAGAATGATCACTTACTTGTTTACTCAGGTTACGTTACGCCCCACGATTATATTTAGCCTGATCAATGCTCTAGATTACCTAATTGGCACCTACCTAATTGTTTTTTAGCTTTTAGGACATTATCTGCCTCATTATTATATTTCTTTATAACAAAACCATTTAACTTAAAATTATTTTTTTACTTTTTTATTTTATTTTCAAGTTTTTACTTTTTTATTTTAGTTACTTCTAAAGTGTACTGTGTTCTACTTGCCAAGCCCTTTCATTTGATACCCATATTGATGGGATTGAAAGAAAGTAATCCGCCATTTTGTGGTGGCGGCCATCTTGGATTTTGAATTTTTTCATGGTGTGCTGTATTATACTAGTTAAGCCCTCTCATTTGATACCCATATTGAGGGGGTTGAAAATAAATATAATCCGCCATTTTGTGGCCATCTTGGATTTACAATGATAAATAATGTACATGATTGCATTGTCATCAGAACTAAAGGTTTGTACCAAATTTCAGATCAATCGGTCAACAGGAAGGGGCTATAATTTCAATTACTAGATTTGACCCACACAAGACAAACAAAGTAAGTTAAATAAAATCGTTTAATATAGTATGAGCAACATTTGTCGTAGAAACTGTGATCACGAATTCCGCACAAACAGTTCTATTCACAATTACTTAAAATTAAGCGTTACGTAAATAATTCAATTATAAATAATGGGTATATTTAAATGTTAAAACTTGTTTTTTTAACCAAATAAAAGCAATTTGTTAAAATTTGAAATGTTTTAAAAGTTAAAGATTCTTTAAGAACAATACTTGTTGATACTCGGCAAAATGGCAAATTGATGAAACAACATACATATAGATTTGAGCTATAATTGAAATTTTATACGACACTTAGCTGGAAATTCCTGGGATTTAAGCTCCAAACTAATTGTAAGGGATGAAGATGGGAAAATCCAATCCACTACCTACTCGTCTGATTCTAGACATCTTCAACAACAACCAAGGTGTTCCCTGTTTCCTGTTGATTACTCCCAGATAGCAATAAGTAGCCGATATATGATAATATAAATAAGATTTTAAGTACTTTTGTTGAACATAGTTTTAGTGGGAAAGCAAAGTAATAGGTAGAAAGGCGGCCGAGAAAAAGTGGGATTTTTTTAATGACGAAATTTTTAGAAAGATAGTATTTATCTTGGCAACTGGCATCCACCACCTATTTTATTCTTTAACTCAATGAGGGTCGTAACTATACAAAAAAGGAAAATATGGATTACCACAATACCTTCGATTAAGATTTACTAAGGAAACTATATAGATTTAAATAGAGCACGTTGCGACCTAAAATTTGGTATGTGTGAAGCTTTAACTCAGGTCACTATATATATATATTAAAATTGATACCAGAAATTAGGTTCAAATTTTCCTAAGGCAACATTGGCGTGTACCTAGTATTGTGATTATAAATACTATATTTTCTAACATTTTTGCCCTCTCAAACTATAAGTCAAAGTTTACGAGTTTAAATTTAATTTCAATCTCTTTTATTCTCTAGCCAAATAGATTTCTCAGAATATACGCTGATGCAAAAAATAATCAGCTAGTGATTATCGACAAAGTGTCTTGCGTCTCTTTGGCATCATCATTACTTTGGAAATTAATATGTAAAATTATAGCTAAACAGATTTTAAAATGCTTATCGTACACATACAACAAAATTAGTAAAACACAAGCATTGCTCTGACCTAAACAATAAGATAAATACTCTAATATCATAAGAAACGTAGAATGGCTACGTGAAAAAATATAAACGATAAATGAAACTGTGCCAGGCAGCCAACATAAAAAGTGGGAAATAACTAACTTAAACTCCAGATTACGTTTTTCAATTACTGTACTCGAAACATTTAATTTAATTAGTCTTATAACAACAACAGTAATTATTATGATGAATATAGCTACATAGCAGAAAACAAACATCAAAACAGATAAGGGGAAACTGAGAAAATCTAAACACAGCAAAATAGATCCTACAAAAAGTAATGTTATGAAAAACCAACAAGATGCTATTATTAGTTTGTATGATTTTCTGCAGTTTATTACACAGTAACTTTGCCTGACATATGTCGTTATGTACCAGTCAACAATGAGAATGCCAACAAAAAGTAACGTTCCTGCCATAAAAAGAAAAATACTTTCATTCCATATACAAAATGTAGTGGCTTCTATAGTTTCTTCTAGACCTAAAATATTCAATATGGCAGGAACCGATATGGTGACAACAAAATTACATATACACCAATTAATCAAATAAAAATGTGTTCGTGTGTGAAGTATGTGGAACTTAATGATAGTGATTATTATTAATAAATTAGATACAGTGGATAACATGGCTACTAAAGATAATGGTATTTCCATGTATAGATGCAGGGGAAAAGCATATTCCATGTTCGGATCAAATGTTGCATTTTGAGTGAAGTTTTCGTATATTTCCAGATCCATTACGTTTTAATATAGTAATCTAAAAATAAATATTATGAATTAAGAAAGATAGTGTACTGATGGTGAAGGCCGAAACATAGGCGACGTGCATTGTGTAAAAACTTGGAAAAATTGAAATTGAATTTAATTGTTCGAAAATGACGTACACAATACGAGAAAAACTATTTAAAAAATTAAAAGCTCTAAGGATGATTCTTGAATGTCTTTTCTCAAAATCAGCAATTCATATATTTTTCAGTAATCGTTTTCAGATTTATACAAGAAATGTAGAGAATAATATCTTTAAGTCATTAAGAAAACCTTAATTGACAGTTTGCTATTATCCCTATTATTTAACACCAGTCCTAGAAAGCCTCATTTTATATATTTTTTATTTTTTCTTTAGTGCAATATATTATAAAAATTATTAATGTTGTCGTCGAGACAAAAATAACGCAAGACCTAAAAACGGAACATTACGCCAGAAGTATATACACTATTTTTTACACCATCACGCGACTTCAGATCAATAAATTCAAAATGGCTGTTTCATATTTTGAGGTAATAATGTCATACGATAAAGAACTCTACTGGGGTCCGCATATAGAAGACCTAACAATCAGATGTAAGAAAACATTGAACCCAATACGTGCCATATCTAGTATTAACTGGGAATGTGACAAGAAGGTATAATTGAAGTTTTATACAGCACTGGTTGTGTCCAAAGTGGATCATGGTTGTGTAGTCTATGGCGCCGCACGACTTTCCAGACTGAAAGTATTGGATTCAATCCATGGAACCGCGTTAAGACTGATACTCAATGCTTTTCGCACTTGCCCTTTTGCAGCAACGTGCTTCGAAGCTGATGTTCCCCCGTTAAGGTATAGGAGAAACCAACTACCAGCAGGCTACGGTTCGAGGATCTGTGCTCAACCCAATCATTGAAACTGTATGCTTATATTCCTTGAAAATCAAGAAATTTATGAAAACCGCCCATCTATCACCCACCCAACTGGTGTAAAATTGAAAGAACTTTTGGATTTCATTGATGTGTCATATCCTGGAGTCTATGAATTTGGTCCCAGCTAGATACCCCCTAGGAAATAACACCCCCACTGCCTACTAGCATATAAGAAAAGTAAAACGTGCAATAGACTTATATTATCAGAATTTAATAGAATCAATAACATGTACCGGGACTAACAAATCATCTATACAGACGGATCGAAAACAAAGAGATCCACAAAAAGCGCTTTCTCACACTACACAGTGGTACTTGTCATTCCTGGACACTATCATACGAGACCAGTATTACACAGCAGAAGTGTATGCGATTTGACAAGCTCTGATATATGCAGAGTCAACTCCTCATAGGTCCCTAATGAACCCCTACAATAAGGATCAATTAACACAAAAAAGTCTCGCCAGAATAACATGGTTAAGATCTCAGGGAAAGATTATAAGATTGATTTGGATACCAAGTCACATTGAAATACGAGAAAATGAACTAGTAGACCAAACCGATAGATATGCTGCCGAAGTAGATACTCCTATTCAACAGTATGACCTTAAATATCATTTAAAGAGTAAAATAACCCAGACATGGCAGCAAGAGTAGAATAACGCAATAATTCAGTTAAGGTCTATCAAGACAAATGTGGGTATTTGAACATTTCCAATTAATATGACAAGAAGTGGTCATCACATGGTCAAGAATTGGTCATACAAATCCATTACACGTCTTTATACATGCTTAGTGGTAGCAGACAACCTAGATGTGAAACTTGTATTAGGCATCTAACGGTCGAACATTTCCTCTTACGATATCCCTAATATAACCTAGCACGACAGTAATTTTACTACCTAATAATATCTAGGAATGCCTGGGAAATAACCCCAAGTACATTTAGAAAAGTTCATACGAGAAAAAAAAAGTTTTAAAAACTAAGTAATGATTTGATATATATTATGTTACGAGGTATTTTACAGCTGAGTGTTAGGCCCACCAATAAAGTAACATTTATAGGCGACCAATGACCTTAGTAGTCGACGCCTAAAAAAAGTATGTCAAGAGAAATTCATTTTATATACCTATCTCATAATTACAAAATGTCTGTAGATTTGTATGAAATTTAATACATGGGTACTTTATAAATATTTTATTTTACAAAGCAGAAACTAAATACGGTTAAAAAAATAGACAAACTGAACCACCCTCAATAAAACGGCCAACAAATGATATGAAATCTAATTTCACCGTCGCATCGTCTAGTTTTCTTGTTACTGGCTTTGGATTCCTCCATTCAGCCACGATGTTTCTTGTTAAAAAGACAACGTTTTCTCTAACTTAATTAAACATAAGCTATAGTTGAAACCCATAATTCCAAAAACCAGTCGATTGATAACCTAACAAGAGAGAAACTAGTGTTCCAAGACATATTTCACTCAAAGAGTATTGGACAGGGACACACACTTCACGTCAAGGTGCCCTTCATCCTGTAGTTAATTGAGCCTTATTACCTAGTACCGATATTGAGGTCGTGAAAAAGTAGACAAATAACGAAACTCATCGTATCTTTAACCTACTTCAATAGTGAATAAGGTCCAATTAACCGAGAGACGGTGAAATTTATTTCACAATTTTTAGTGAACTTTTTTGAATTCATTTCAATTTTTTTCAAAAATATTGTTCTATGAGTTGTGTCACTCCCAATTACCGACGTACATAAAATGCCATTCTTCCTTTTTCGATATCGACACCGTTTGATCTTCCCTCTTACAAGGAAAGATTTGAAATTCCTTGTCTTGCTTTTTTGTGTTGAATTAATTAAATCCGTATAGCTCAAGAATTGTGCATTATGGCATTAGTGAGTACTCCAATAGTCGTAGTTTGCAATAGTCCTTCCACGCGTTTACTTTGTACTGTTTTTCTACGGTGTCAACTTGTACCTATTAACATAAATAGTAAACACTAACAACACTAAACACTAAAATGTTTTGAACATTTCAGAGTAAAATAAATGTCAATTTAACTTTACTTATGTATTACCGTGTTTTGAATAAAGTCAGTTAATAAAAATAGATCACTTTTCATTGATCGCGAAGCAAGTAATGTGACAAGTGCGGTGATGGTACAGGAGCTGGTTGAATTTTTCGGCATGTCATCTTTAAAGATTTTGAACACAGAAAAATATTCTCGAAAGGAAATACTTGTCAGTTAATTAGCTAGAAAGAAAAATGTTTCCTTTAAATTAAATTCTGATTTTTATTGTATATTTTATCTTTTTATCATTATATTCGGTAATTTATTGTTGGTCACTATACCTTAGAAACCTAGGGGCAGAAAAGTTTCGTATTAAGAAAGTAAAAATAACTCTATAATAACATGATCAGTTTCTTGTGGCCTTTACTTTTCTGTAGCTAATTTTATTGCTCCATTTGCGTGATGGTTTCCAACTGAACAAGAACAACCTACTATGGTTGATTTTTACTGAATAGAAAAAAATTACCTGGTCTTTTATATATAAATGTATTAAATGTTTCATATTTTTTGGTATCGATTTTACTAAATCATTTGTATTTTTATAGTTGAAATAATCAGACCAAGCTCCTTAACTGGTAATTTTTTAATTCATTCACGCTCCATATTACCAGGCTTTGCTACAAGATAAAGAAAATGCATCTTAACACGCATTTCTACACTTATTTAGAAACGAGAAAATGTACAATTTTACGCGAAAAAGGGCCTTGTATTATGGCCAAAAATCTTTTCTTTTTGCATAAAGGCCCAGAGCCAAACAGCCGGCTACAATTTAATAAATAAAAATTAATTTAGAAAAACTAACCTAACCAATAAGAACCATGACATGTCAGGCACAAAACAAAGGATGTGCACTGGTCACAAACTTCTCGTCCAGGGGATATCAGGATATTTCTTCGACGCCAACACTTGACCACGGTTAAGAAGGTATATATAACAGGAGGGCGTATAACATAAGGAACAAAGCTAACCTACTGACCTATAATTTAATTTTCATCTCTTCCTAAAACCCTAGTAGATAGTCAAAAATATTTTTCCTATTAAATGATGTCGAGATTTTACCATTTTTATTAAATTATTAATAGCTTATCTGATACTTCTGTGTGCTTTTACATTCAAGAAGTATATGATCTAGGTCGTCTATAATGTTACAATATTGACAAATATCTGAGTTGTAAATTTTCAGTTTAAACAAATATGCAGGGTAGCATGCATGACCGAATTTCAACCGTATAATCGTTTGTTGAACACATTTCTTATTCCAAAACTCATGAGGTAGCTTAGAGTGAATTAATGAATATCTAGTGGATTCAAAGGTTGATTCTTTCCACATATAGCCCGAATGATTTCTTAATTCAGACCTAAGTATATTCGTTGCAGCCAGAAAAGATAATTTATAATTGGAGTAATGATTGTCATCATTTATGGTTAATGCAATTAACTAATTCGCAGAAAATGTATGTAACGATACACACTGAGTGTTGTAAAACGACATTTTAGAAACCAATTTTAGGTTGTGCTTCTTTGACTTTTCTCCCTGGAGAAACTTACTTTACGTCCGTTTATAATATTAGCTCTCATTAATGTATTATTTTAGGACCATTTGCGGTCGTACAGAACATTATTAAAGCATTATGGTAAAAATTGTAATTACTAGTGTTTAATTAGTAATTGTAAATATGATATGACAATAATGGAACGAATGTTAATGGTAGGTAGTGTTAGTACTAAATAAATTCTCACCTATGTAAAATTGTATGCCTCTACGGAAATTATATTAACTAATAACTTAATACAGGGTGTCCAGATCTATTTGGTTAAGCATTATTTGGAAGACGGTGAGACATGCAAGAAATGGTTAAAAATATGCATTTAATTGTTTTATTTTCAAATGTACAAGGCGCCTTAATAAGGTGGTAGGTTATGCAACTGTACTTTTCAATTAGAACACCTTGTATATTTTTGGATTCTTCTTTTATTTCGAAACAAATTTTATTAATAATATCTTATACCTATCATTAACCGTTGTTGAGATATTAGTAGTTAAATTTTTGGAATTACACTTTTTTAGTAACTGTAAGTAATCATAAGGAATAATACAAAAGACCGTAACTATTATGATTATTATAAAAAATGCTCAAATTGTCACCTATATTCCATTTCATACAACTCATACCACCTTGAAAGTTCTCGTGTACAAGGATTCCTTATAACCTTGTGTTATTTGGCGACAAGCATGACTTATCCTATTGTATAAAGCATTTTATTTGCAAAAGTAAAGTTGCATAACCTGCCGACTTTTTAAGTCGCCTTGTACATTTAAAAATAAAATTATTAAATGCATCTCCTTAAACAGAAAAACATTTTCATTTAATGTTTCTTTCTATGTCTCACCGTTTTTCAGGTAATGCTTGTCTAAATAGGGCTGGGACACCCTGTATATAGAAAAGAAATACTGAAATATAAATTAGGGAGATTTCATCCGGATTTCATTACGGGATTGAAAAAATAATTGAAAAGTGAACCATTTTTTTATTACGAAGCTGAAACATATACACTATTGAGTATTTATAGCAATGGATTTATAATAAAAAGCATTATTATCTAATTAAAATAAGTGTTATTTTCAGTTCATTATTATAAAAACCTACCTTCAGAAATGATGTCCTAAGCTTTTAAACAAGTCATTTTTTTCTTATTTATGTATAGTTAAAGCAAAACATACAGTAGACGCAAAAGTTCTTCGATCATAGGATCCACCAGGCGAATTTACAACTTCCAACAGGTAGCAATTAAAAACTTCTAAAATAAATTTATGTGTATCTCATTTGACAATTCTCATTATAACACTAGTATCCACAAAGCCCCTTACGATCACGAAGAGTAAACTAATATTCACATATCCCCTTACGACCAGACCGTTTCTTTTTATTCTTCCTAGATTACTTTCTCTGCTATTTGCCAAATCCTATATAGAACATGTTTTATTGCAAATATATGCAAGTAGAAAATACATCATTAAAGAAAATGTTTAGAATGTCTCGAAATGTGAAGATTTTAAATATGATAAAAAACAAAGTGCTGTCTGTCGGTTTGTAACTTTCTTTGTGCGTACGATTACTCTGAAACTGTTGGAAGATATTAACTTGTTTGGTACTCGTATTTAAAAACAGGAAAATGTACTATTTTACGCGAGAAAAACGTACATCTTGAGGTATGGCCAAACTGACAAGTTGGTATATACCAGAAGTTTATATTGTGATGATTTTTTTTAATGCCTTATTTATATTAACGTCCTGGCGGAGTTCATCTATTGCTGCCCTACCACTCAACCAGGACACGTACACATATACATCACCACAACAACCATTCCCTGCGATATTGCCATCTACCGCAGCTGAGACTCGAACTCAGGAGAGATAACAGCGATTAGACATGTTGTGCCACCCAACAGCGGTCTAGGTCACTCCTACCGTCTCGGTAACACATGAAAAAACGCCACCAACATCCATACCGTGGCCAGGATTCGAACCCGGGACTCCGTGGTCGCAAGCCAAACATTTCCATTTTCCATTTAAATATCATTTTATTAATTAATATTTACAATGTATTGAACTTATTTCTAAAGTATATGAATATATCATAATAAAGTAGGTACACAGTAGTACAATATTGGTCACGTTTTAAAATACACAAAAAGTATCATACAAAACATGACCTAACCGATGGTATGGCTGGAGACTTTAGAAAAAACGGTTCTTTTTATTTAATGTTTTATACGTGATACTTCTTTATAAATTTATATCGCTTATCAATAATGTGTTGCCTTGGCTTTAATCGAGCTTAAAGCTCATTAGTTCGAGTTTCTTGTCGGAACGAAAATAGCTAAATTAACAAATGCAGGAAAAAATGTAAATTAAAAACCTGCTTCAGATAAACTTGTCAAACTATAAAAATGATGATTTTGAGTGCTAATTTACTTATAAAAAATAAAATTATAAGGTATCGACGGGTAGGGGGCAGGGGTGGTTGGTGGGGTGTGGGATTTGGGAAGGAGGGTTTATTGTTTTGTCGTGTAGTGTGTCCTGTCGGGTTATAGTTAAGGTCACCTTCTTTGAAAAAATATTGGAAGTCTCTGGTGTATTAGTCTGTGAGTGTTTGTGGGTTCGTCATGTATACGTATGTTTATAAGGTCAGATGTTAGAGCCGATAGCTGAGATTTGTTGACAAAGAACTCTTGAGAGAGTTCGTCAATGTACTCCCGAATCATGGGAAGATTCGTAGCCCTGTGTAGTTCAGCTATCGGCGTGTAGCGATCAGCGTCTGTCAGTAACAAGCCAAGCCAAACGCCTTCAGCATTGCGCCACCAGGCTGGTGGCGCAATGCTTATGTTCAATAGAATTAATTAACTTACACAAAATTTCAAAAATGTATTAGCTCCCGAACTATAAATGCTACCATGCAAATTCACACCATATTGAGTTAACTTATCGTGCAGGGTAAAGTGTAACGTAAATTTTTAACTGCATTATTCAGTTCTGCACGAAATGCATTACCAGTTTATAGAATTAAACTGATGATGAAACCCTACCGCTCAATTATTTAAGTTTGTATTAAACTCAATTACAGCGTTATTTAATTGAGGATTTTTGTTTACGCAGAAAATGTGACTAACGAAGTCAACTAAGAAAATCGTTATACTCTTCTTCTAATTCGTCAACCTACACTAACATAAAATGACAATTAATCTTAATGATAAAATCGGTTTGTTTTATTGAATTACGCGGTCATGTGAAATAAAAGTTAGCGCAATATGATTGCTGTGTTAGTAGTATACACAGTGTGACTGATGTAACCAGGCAGGTGTCTTCGTTACCATGAAGAATATAATATTTAGTAATAGTTTTTATAACTTTTAACACCTTAATAAGGTGGCGGGCAGAATTAACAAATTTTGAAGCAAAAGAATAATTACAAACCACTGTTTTGTATAAAATTAGTATAGTATAAAAAACACTGAAAAATCTTATTAATCATTTAGCACTCAATATCGCTAAATATTTTGTTCTTAATTTCAAAGTTAGTACATTTAAGGCATAGGAATTTATCATATAGCTTATCCAGTGTCAGTTTGAAATTCATAAAGAAGACCGACAAAAGAATTGTTCATAACTATAACACAACACTAGCGATACCATAAGCGCCATTTTTTAATTATTGTGAATATTGTTTTACTACTTTATAATAAGTAATAGGCATGATGTATATTATTTATCTATAATATATTATTTATCTATAATAAATAATGTTACTTTAATGAACAACTCCATAAATGATTCATTAAAAAAATACATGTACGAAAATATCATTTAACCTACGGCTAAGCTACCGGCACTATTAACAATCAACCAACTCCATAAATGATTCATTAAAAAAATGTATGTACGAAAATATCATTTAACCTACGGCTATGCTACCGGCACTATTAACAATCAACCAAGAGCTTATAAATTATAACCAGGATGTTGTAATGGTGAGCAAGGTAAACAATTCACTTGAGGTAAGCGCATAACGTATCTGGTTAACTATATTCGTATACGCGTATCATTTGCAATATTCAAGTGCGCGTTCTGGGCTGTTATTCTATCACAAACAGGCTTTGCAATAACTTATGCTGCTAGCAACGCTTTAGACTGAATTTTCACATTGACAATAGAAGTACTAGACCAGCAATTTGCATTTTCTCGATGCAAATCTGTTTCTCTAGATTTCGAATCGACTTTTCTAGTATTGAGTTTTGCTTGAAAAATCTAGAAACATTATATTGCTTTATATAAGCAGCGCTGTTTCATGTGTAGTTAGTGTCAATGTTTGTGCGCAAACAGAACTCGAATATTTATGATTTTTACACATAGTTTTCTTTGGGGCAGCTCAGAATTGCGTTTGGAATTAAAATTTCTGAGAGTATATTAGAAACAAATACGTCCAATGTCCATAGCTGATATATATATTTGGTCCTTAAAATTAACAATATTATATCAAAATATACACAATGAGCTATTAGGTAATGTAAAATAATTATTTAATAAGAACAAAGTTTTTACATAAATTGATGGGAGTGATGATTTCTATTAACACTGTCCAGACATTTAAAGGTAATGGACATTTCCTTGCAATTTATATTCCAAAAATGAAGATATGAGGTACAGTATGCTTCACATATTGCCTACTCACCCTCGTATCTTCCTTAATTTTTTCAAATCAACTTCTAATTACTTTCACATGCACGCAGTGGACTGGAAGTATTTATAGTTATCATAAAAATGAATTCAAAATTTTTCTTTGATGAAATAGGTTTAGAATGTCATAAAACATCGATATTATAAATGTAAGCGAAATAAAATTCTGTCTGTCTGTGCTTACGTTTTCCCTGGAACAGTTTATTTTTGTCAGTTATGCAATCAACAAAATTAATAAATTGTTTGCCTAAAAAACATTACTTCGTCGATTATGATCCACTGAATGGTAAAAAAGTAAGAACATTTAAAACACATTGCGGCCTTGTTTAATCAAGAAATTGAATTTAAGGAAGTTTCAAAACTTAACCTATACTCAGAAATTTTAAATATTTGAGAATTCAAATTATTTAATACAAAGGTCCATTAATTTTCTGAGAGTAATACATTCGCATTAAATGTTGTTTCGTCATTAAATATTATTATCTTAAGGAAATTTGTTTCATTTAAATAATTTCCTCGTGCCCATAATAGCCCGGGAGGCAGCGACAGATTTTTCGCGTTAATATCTATAAAGCTAAATTTTTTTTCAAAGAGAGTTTAGATAGTATCTGTAATGAAGGCGCATTTCTACCAAACTCTTAGTGGTGCAGAGATGAGTAAAAAATTAAACAACATGTTAGATGGACGAAAATTTCGTTTTTCGAAATCTCACGAACTGTCAAAAATGACGATTCGCCTTCGCTCCTGCCGGCCCCAATTTTCGATTTTCACCTCGCGATTCACGTTGTACGGTAATTGCCGACCTTCTCCTCGCCATCGAGACATAGAACAGGTCTTTGATCGCCGTATTTATTCAGTTCGGCGACTATTAGTTCCACATCCACGTAGTGGATTGGAAGTATAGTAATCGCAAAAAAATTTTCAAAAATTTTTATTCGTGAAATAGGTTCAGAATGTCATGTCAATGTCTGTCTGTCTGTCTGTCTGTCTGTAACTTTTTTTTTGTCCGCACGTTTTCTCCGGAACGGTTTAAGATATTGACTTGAAATTTTGTACACGTATATATCATAACGAGATCTGGAACTGGATTGTTTTTTGAGGATATCCGGTGAAGGGTTGGGGGTTAAATAGGGGTAAATATGGGAAAATAAGTAAAGCAAGCTTGTAAGAGTACAGAAACTTGAAATTCGGTGTATGTACTAGAAGTTAAGGCCTCAGATTTTTTTATAATATTTTTCAACCCCCCACCACCCCTACCCCATTAATGGGGTTGATAAAATAAAGTTGAGATATTCATTTGAAATTTCATACACGTATGTATTATAACGACGTCTGGAATTAGATTATATTTTGAGATGATTTCGTTGAAGGGTTGGGGGTTAATTTGGGGTAAATAGGGGAATATAAGTAAAGCAAGCTGGTAAGACTACAGAAACTTGAAATTCGGTGTATGTACTAGAAGCCAAAGTGTCAGATTTTTTTTATAACATTATTCAACCCCCACCACCCCTACTCCAATATGAAAAGGGTTGATAAAATAAAATTGAGATATTCATTTAAAATTTGGTACACATATGAATTATAACCACATCTGGAACTAGATTGTACTTCGAGATGATTCCGTTGCAGGGTTGGGGGTTATTTAGGGGTAAATAGGGGGAAATGAGTAAAACAAGCTGGTATGAGTACAGAAACTTGAAATTCGGTGTATGTACTAGAAGCCAAGGCCTCAGATTTTTTAATAATATATTTTAGCCTCCCATCATCCCTACTCCATTATTCAAGGGGTTGATAAAATAAAATTGAGATGTTCACATGAAATTCAATACGCATATGTATTATAACGACATCTAGAACTAGATTATATTTTGAGATGATTCCGTTGAAGGGTTGGGGGTTAAATAGGGGTAAATAGGGGAAAATAAGTAAAGCACGCTGGTAAGACTACAGAAACTTGAAATTCGGTGTATGTACTAGAAGCGAAGGTCTCAGATTATTTATAATATTTTTCAACCCCCACCACCCCTACTTCATTATTAAAAGGATTAATAAAATAAAATTGAGATATTCATTTGAAATTTGGACACATATGAATTACAACGACATCTGGAACTAGATTATTTTGAGATGATTACGTTGAAGGGTTGGGGGTTAAATAGGAGTATATAGGGGAAAATAAGTAAAGCAAGCTGGTAAAAGTACAGAAATTTGGGATTTGGTGTATATACTAGAAGCGAAGGTCTCAGATTTTTTAATTAGTATTTTCCATCTCCCCACCACCCCCACTCCCTTATTAAAACAGTTGATAAAATTAAATTTAAATTTTCACTTGAAATTTGGTACATTTATGTATTATAACTATATCTGAAACTAGATTATATTTTGACATGATTGCGTTGAAGGAGTGGGGGTAAGTAGAGGTAAATAGGGAAAAATAAGTAAAGCAAGCTGGTAAGAGTACTGCAACTTGAAATTAGGTATCTGTGTCCTAGAAGCCAAGGCCTCAGATTTTTGATAATATTTTCCAACCCTTCCACTACCATTACTACATTATTAAAGGGGTTGATAAAATAAAATTGAGATGTTCACTTGTAATTTGGTAGACGTATGTATTATAACGACATCTGGAACTAGATTAAATTTTGGGATGATTCCGTAGAAGAGTTTGGGATTCGGTGTATATACTAGAAACCAAGGCCTCAGATTTCTTTCTAATATTTTTCAAACTTCACCACCTCCCCTTCATTATTAATGGGATTGATATCATCAAATTGAGATATTCACTTGAAAGTTAGTACACGTATGTATTGTAGTGACATTCGACTGAGATAACTCCATTGAAGTGGTGGGAGGTGGTAGATTGTGAATAGTGGAAAATAAGTAGGGTAAACTAGAAACTTCATTTTTAACGTATATGGTAAAAACCAACGCCTCAAAGTTTTCTATGACATCTGCCCCAAATATTATTAAAATTCTATGACCAATAATTTCCACATATTAGTGCAAATATAGTCAAGATGTTTCCTTTAAAGTAACTTGGATGAAGAATCTGGATGTGGAAGTAATGATTCCTTAGGCAGCGGTTTTTTAAGAGGTTTCCCGAGTCCGAATCCCGCTCGGGGATACTTTTTTTTTCCTTTCAAATTTTTTGGCAGATAATTTTTATTCTATAATTGCTATTCGCTTCGTTCTATTGCATTTGTCGGAGAAGTTTTGCATTTTCCGCCGCGGAATATTAATCTACGCTATTTCGATTAAGGATCACATTCTACTTCCGCTATAGGGTGGCTAAATCTTTGGTAGGCATTGGAAAAATGGCAATACGTAGTCAAATCACGACAATTATATTCCTCATTGGTACTAACGAACAGACAGTATTTTTATAGATCTGTTAATAGCTTTCATTTACTCCATTATATTATATGTTTCGGTAAGGAAATATGCACTAATGTGTGCAATAATCAATTATGACAATTTAATTTAATTCTATTGTGTGTTATTAATCGATATAGAAAATATCACATAAAACTCTAATATTAATAATGGGTGCAAGTAAAAAAACGTACTTTCGAATCACACAAAATAAGATTGCATTATCTCTAGCATTTCTATCCACAACGTCCCTATACCATCTGAAATTTTTATACATGCTTTTTACTATCAAAATTGAATAAAAAGAAGGAATTGAAATGATGGGAACTAAATTCTTTATGCAATCGAGAAATAAATTCAGTACGTTACATATCGTTTTATTACACTTTTTTATGCCCTGTGATTTCAGCAACGTTACCAAAGATTTAGCAACCCTGTAGCGGAGGTAGAATGGGATTTTTAATCGAAATAGTGCAGATAAATATTCCGCGGCGGAAAATGCAAAACTTCTTCGAGAAATGCATTAGAACGGAGCGAATAGCAATTATAGAATATAAAATATCTGCCAAAAATTTTGAAATGAAAAAAAAAAGTGTCCCCGGGCGGGATTCGAACTCGGGAAACCACTTAAAAATAGTCGCCGATTAGAACGACGGCAATTTTTCAAACGTAAGAACTGAATAAATGCTGCGATCGGAGACCTGTTCTACGTCTCGATGGCGAGGAGAAAGTCGGCAATGACCGTACAACGTGAATCGCGAGGTGAAAATCGAAAATTGGGGCCGGCAGGAGTGAAGGCGAATCGTCATTTTTTGACAATTCGTGACATTTCGAAAAACGAAATTTTCTTCATCTAACATGTTGTTTAATTTTTACTTCCCTCGCATACCGAAGGGAAGTATTGTATTCGAGAAAAAATCACCCTCCGAGATTTTTTCGGATTCTGACGTTTCAGAACACGTAGATTACGAAAATATTGGTTTTTCAATTCCGTCAGTCTGTCTGTCTGTCTGTCTGTCTGTCTGTCTGTCTGTTGGTGCATTTACTAAAAAACTACTTGACGGAGAGCAGTCAAATTTGGCAGGTAGTTGACGCTACTGTCAGCGCAGAACTGGTAGAAATTTTACTGGAAAATATACAGGGTGGACCGTCTAAGCGGAATAAATAGTGAAAAAAATTTTTTTTCGCTCAAATTTAAAATTTCCACGTTTCATGACGCGCTAATCCTATTTCGGGAAAAAAAAATTTGGAAAATTTTGTACCAAGCTATGAAAATTTTTTTTTGCTCAAATTTAAAATTTCTACGTTTCATGGCACGCTAAACCTATTTCTGAAAAAAAAAATTTTTGAAAAATTTTTTACCAAGCTATAAAAATTTTTTTTTGCTCAAATTTAAAATTTCTACGTTTCATGGCATTCTAAAACTATTTAAAAAAATAATAATTTTTACCAACATTTTTGAAAATTTTTTTTCTACTAAAATGATAATTTTTTTTTCTTCAAATTTAAAATTTCCACGTTTCATGGCATTCTAAGCCTACAGAAAAAAAAATTTTGAAAATTTTTTGAAATTTTTTTTTACCAACATTTTTGAAATTTTTTTTACCACTAAAATAGATGGATTTTTTTAAATTTCTTCAAATTTAAAATTTCCACGTTTGATAGCGTTCTAAATCTATTTAAAAGAAAAATTAGAAATTTTGTTTACTATTTTTTAAAAATTTTACCACTAAGATAGAATTTTTTCTTTGTTCAGATTTAAACTATCCACGTTTCCATGGCATTCTAAAACTATTCAAACAAATTTAAAAATATGTTTGAAAAATTTTTAGAAAAATTTGAAAACATTTTTAATCTATTTATCACTACTATAGAATAGACGAAAAATTTGGTTTGCTCAAATTTAAAATTTCCACGTTTCATGACATTCCAAACCAATTTCGGAAAAAAAAAATTTGCAACATTTTGTTACCAGTTTGGAAAAAAAATTAACATGATGGAAACTTTTTTACTCAAATTTAAAAGTTTCACGTTTCATGACATTCTAAACCTATTTTAAAAAAATGTGTAATTTTTAAATCTTAAAGTTCTTTTACCACTATTATAGAATAGACGGAAACTTTCCTTTTTGCTCAAATTTTAAATTTCTACGTTTGACATTTTAAACCTGTTTAAAAATGACTTATTATTTTAAACCTATTTCAGAAGAAAAAATTTAAAAAATTTTTTTTAACATTTTTGAAAAATTAAAATAAAAATGAAATTTTTTAACCACCACTATACTTCCACTCCATTACGCGAATGTTGGATTGATGTGACGAATGGCAATAATATCTGACATATACACCTATTATACTTTTATTGAAAAATGTACAGGGTGGTCATCCCAAGAAATAATTCATTCATGGTGGACATTTGTAAAGGTATTTGCGCAAGCCTGCCATATGTGGCACCTGTTTATTAGTATTGAGCTTTTGCTGTTGGATGAGCAAACTGTATATTTTTTTGACCAAAACTTATCAAGTTTTCTTTGTAATAATAGCAATAACTATATTCCGATTATTATTCTCAATGCCATTTCGTAATTATTAATTTTTTAGAGTGACCGCCATGCACAAATAACGAGGGAAGTTCTGTGTAAAGACCTTTACCGATTTTTTTCTCACTTATGGTAGAACCTTCATTATAGATACTATCTAAACTCTCTTTGGAAAAAATCTAGCTTTATAGAAATAATTTCATGAAATCTGTCGCTGCCTCCCGGGCTAATAAGCATCACATAGTCGTATAATTTCGGGTCGTCTCTTTTTGATATGTTTAATAAGTTATGAAAAGTAGGTACAGACATGCGAAAATAATTTAAAAAATTGGTTTCATCCCTCCTCAATTGACACATAAGAACCCGAAAGGTTTCCAAATAGTATCTCCATCTAACTATAGGATATTCCCAATACCTTCTAATTCATTGTCTACATCGTCCACGATACGAACACATTAGAACAAACATATTTACGTTCATTGTCTGCCAGTGTTACTGAAATAATCAACACAAGTAAGAGATATTATACCTGGAAAAACTATCGCATCGTGTGAACGCTCAATCCGGTTCGGTTAAATTATCGTTTCGGTTAAATTTGCTGTACCGTACCGTACCGTGTGAACGGGCTGTAATCTTCCTGCACTATTATTATTTTTAAATTATAATTTACTTTTAAAAACAATTTGCTATTGTCAAATCATCACTTGTCACTCACAGCAAATTAGCCTACAATAATGCCTATAAAAATTTATAATCACTAACAACAAGCAAATATGCGATTTAATTAAATTCAAAAATTCAAAAACACCTTCTATTGCGTTGACGAGTACTTTAATCATTAACCATTAAAATTGTTTATTGAATATTAATTTACAAAATATTTTAATCTTAAATCTAAGATAGCTAATTTGGTTATTTTATAATACATCAATTTATAATTTATATGAATATAAAAACATAAACCGATGGGAGCCGGTGGTAAGGCGGGGGACCTTGAAAGCTTATCTTAGTTGAAATATGGCTATCAAACACTTCTTGCAATTTATGTTTATTATCTTTCGATTTTTTACAAAGTATGAAGATAATGGTTATAGTCCTGGAGTGGAGTGCGGAACAGAAATAACGCTTATTGTTTATATAGGAAAATAAATGGAAAAAACCTGTTTAACGAAGTCAATTGATAAAATACAAGGTGTTAATATGATTAAATTTGAATTCGAGAATACAAAAATTTTAGGTATCGACGGGTCAGGGGGCATGGAAGAGTATGGGATAGGAATGGTGGTAGGTAATGTGTGTTGTCTGTGTTTCTTGTGATGTCAGGGTGTGAGTCACTGTCACCGTCTTTCGAAGAAGGCGGGGAGTCGTTGGTGGATAAGTCTGTGCGTATGGGTAGGATTTTGTTGTGCTGTAACGTTTGTCAAGTCGGTGGTCATTGCCGATAGCTGAATTTTAGTGGCAAAAAATGTTTGTGATGTTTCATCTATATAGTCACGGATCATTTGTAGACCCGTGGCCCTATGGAGTTCAGCTATCGGCATGTACCGGTCTGCGTTTGTGAGTAGTCGTATAAGTTTGTTTTGAGTCGTTTGTATCCTCTTGCATTGTGTGTCGGAGAGGTTGTTCCACACAGGGCAAGCATAGGTCAGAACAGGCCTAAACACAACCTTATATAGTGTTAGATTGTTTTTGGTGGACAACCTGTTCCCTCTATTGACAAGAGGATACAATTTGTTAAGTGCAGCGTAAGTCTTGTTCATTGTCTGTCACATGAAGGGCGAAAGACAGTGGTTTATCTAGGGTTACCCCCAGATAGTTGACTGACTTTCTCTCGTCAATTGTCTGTCCATTTATTTGTAGTTTGTTAAATGTCTTGATGTTTGTAAATTTCCTGTTAAGTTAATTGACGAGTACTTTAGATGTAATATTGAAATATTAGAATGAAGTCAAATTTGTAACGTTTATTGTATAAATAAAGCTTTTTGTCATATTGTTTGTTTTAACTCGTTGCACCTAAATGTTTATTTATTAGCATAGTTTACGATATCTGCTTTATACTATCAGCATTGTAGTATTTTATTCTTACAAATATATAGATATTACTATACAGATTCAGAAATTGTAGTTCGCAATATAGGGAATAAACGCCCCGCTCCATAATTCGTGAACGCAGGTTCTGAAGGTAATCGAGTAGATATTCAATTTATTGATGGCGGGGTTCACGTTGAGAGCATGTTTTACAGTAATTCAAGGCACAACCGACATTTTCAATTTTTTTAATAATACGCGAAATTACGCTAGGTGAGGGGATTGGTCTGTCTTGAAATGCCACAGTAAATAAATTTATTGTGTCTTCGATGGAATGGCACAATTTACACTTTTTCAGTAGTTGTATAAACAGTTGGCATTTTAACGAAATTGAGATTAATTTATTTAATTCCCACATAATAATAATAATAATAAACTTTATTGGTGTGTTATGCACGAAGTATTTACACAAGTCAACAATAGTAAAGCGGAAAATATGAATATAAGATTACATAACACTGATATTTAACGGTAAAACAAAATGACTAGGTGAAATAAAATATTCAATAAGTCCACAATTAAATAATACAAGGTTGTTCAAGTAATAACAAAATATCACTAAAGTTAGAGAGACGAGAGACGAAATATCAACAGTTTTATAACATTATATAACAGTAATATTTAGTGGTAACACAAAATGACTAGATAAGTAAAATATTAAATGAGCCTACAGTTAAATAGAACAAGGCTGTTCATACGTAGTAAAGAACACTAAAATTTGAGAGACGGATGTTAAGATTTTAACAAAGACAACAATATTAATAATTACCAGTTATTAAAATCAGCCGCTAGTAATTCCTCAAATGAGTAAGTTGCATTTTTGAGTAAGAAATTCTGCACGGAGATTTTTAATTTGTTCGTGTCAAGTTGCTTTACATGCATAGGGAGGACATTGAAGAACAAAATGCTATAATAATTTCTACCATTTTGAGTTTTCCTTAACCTTAAGAAAATTGTATTTATCTTGTCCCGATTTCGTGTTGAGTAACTATGGTTTTGGCTGTGGGTAGTAAAGTTGTCCTCATTCTCTTTTATGTATAACAATGACTGCAGGATGAAAGCACACGGTAATGTAAGAATATTTAAGTTAATAAATTCCAATTTATAATCATCTCTATACTTAAGACCAGCAATTATCCTGATTGCTTTTCTTTGGATACCAATGACTGCACTACTAGCACATGAGTGCCCCCAAATGAGAATAGTGTGAGATAACTGAATGTATTAAGCCATGGTATGCAGTAAATAATGTTTTTTGAGAGACATTGCGTGAAAGATTGCGTAATAAAAGATTGCGTTTTAAAAGCTTTCTTACAAATATAATTTGCGTGGTGGACTCAAAAATTTTACCTCATTACTAGCCCCTAAATCGTTTATGTTCGTATTTTTTAGAGTAAAAACCACTCTTTCTGTTTTGGCATCATTTTGCGTCAGCTGATTTGCTACGAACCAATCTTATACCGAATTTTGCTTTGAACTTATTTCAGATGTTAAATCCTTGACATGCTTAAATGATCTGGTTATGGTTGTATCGTCAGCGAATAAAACAAAGCTTGCATCCAAGGTAATACTTGGTAAGTCATTTACATATATCAAGAACAATGTCGGCCCTAACACAGATCCTTGAGGAACCCCGTATTTTATGGGAAGGAGATTTGAGTTTATATTTTGTGACGATATATATACTGTATCGATTGGTTAGATAGGAATTTAATAAATTAGCGCTCTTTTTACTAAATCCATAAAAGCTCAATTTATCAGCTAATATTTCATGTGACACACAATCAAAGGCTTTTGAGAGGTCTAAAAATTATGATTGTGTTAACTAGCAGGCCCTCTTCAAAACCTTCGTTGATAATTTTAATTAAAGAATTTATAGCCAGGGTTGTGGAATGTTTAGCTCTAAAACCGAATTGATGTGAGTCAAATAAATTATTTTTCTCAAAATTTGGCTCTTTAATATTATTTACAAGACTTTTGCGAAGAAAGGTATGATAACAATTGGATGATAATTTGAGGGATTGTCCTTAGAATCTTTTTTGTAGATAGGTATTACTTTCGAAATTTTTAGTACGTCTGGAAAAATATTTTCTCTAATACACAGATTAATGAGATTTGTTAGGGGAACTATTATTATGTATTTCATTGTTGTTAAAAATTTTCATGTTAATATTGTAGGGATCACTACTGTTGATTTTCTTGAGATTGCTAATTATATCAGAGACTTCATTATAAGTTGCCTCTGAAAAATTAAAATTTTGTATAGAAATTTTCGAATTTACATTATTTAAGTAATCATTATATTTTAATTGACATGAAGGGAGATTACCTACTATATTATCAGCAGACTACTGAAAGCAGAATGCGTGGGATTAACGACGAAGGACGAAGCAAAGCGTTGATGATATGAACGAATACCAATGCCCTGCGTTCATCTACGGCAAGGCGTGGTTTACCTGCGCAGATATACGTTTACATATTACCTACTACAATTTCCGAAACTGTATACTGCATTAATATGTTGATTATTTGATATATGCTTAATGTACTGTTATTATTCTGTTGACATTATTCAGTATTCCTGTAAAACATGTCGTATGAAATTAATGGTAATAATATTATTACTATATCCTTGTTAAGTGTATGCAGGAACTTCGGTTTATGCGCTTCTAATTTGTGACGTTTGAGACCATCTACACTTTACTTCTAGAATCACTTCATTACAAATCTAATTTTCGGACACTACTTTGGAATTAGCACGCAATGTATTCACTATTATTATATCATTCGCAGGGTCAATCTGATTATTATTTACATGAGTTGATCTTGACTTTCCTCGCCAACTATATTCATTCTAATTGAATAACTTTTGAAAATACAGAAAAGGGTAAATATTATACACAGTATTTTGACATTGTCAAGCAGTACAACTATTAAATACAAATTTTATTTTTCAAGGCACCCCAAGACAGAAGTAAATGATTTTACCAACTTTAACAATTACTCAGTTAGTAAACGTTATGTTAAAGGCATAGAACTCGATTATTGGAAGCTAATCAAGTTGTTTCACTTCTTGTATATCTTTATACTAGTAATATTAGTAAAGTACTTGTCAAAATGACTAGGTAATTGATATTTTAACTACTTATGAATAAACTAAATACTAAAAACGGATATTTTTCCAAAAAATTTGTATATAGGCTAAGAATGCAACGCTGAACATTTTTTCTCGATGACATTTTGCGATTAGACAAAGCCTACAGTTTTTTTTTTTTCATTTTCACATTTTTTAACCTTCCTCGGTAGGCCATGATTAAGAAAGTAATGTTTTAGGCAGAAAAAACAATTTGTTGATTGCTTAACTAACAAAAATTTTAAGTTGATCCGAAAACCTGAGGAAGATACAAGGGTGTATAGGCGAGAGAAACACACTCTAGAACTTACATTAGTGATATTTTCTTTTTCCCTGTTTTTATAATCGACCAAAACTGCATTATTCTCACTCTTTACATGAGCGATATTTTACTTGATGTATAACAATATGAGTAAGTACTTTTACTAATTATAGTTGTAGTATGCATGTTAAAAACACTCACTTAAAACAGATTTAGTTATTTACTATCAATAAAGTGTCTTGCGCTTCTTCATTATCGTCATCACTTTGATGAAAATTAAGATGTAAAAGTGAAGCTAAACAGTTTTTAAAATTCTTGTCGTACATATATAACAAAATTAGGAGAATACAAGCATTTCCGTAACCTAAGCAATAAGAAAAATACTCTAAAATAATTATAAAAACAGAAGGGCGTTTTACAAATGTAATATAATAATAAAAATAAATTGTATTAGGTAACCAACACAAAAAATAGGATATAGCCAACTTAAACTCAAAATTTGAGTTTTCAGTTACTATGTTCGAAACATGTAATTTACTTAACCGCATGAAGATAACTATAATTATTATTGAAAATACAGCTGCATGGCAGAAAACCAACACGTAATCAGACAAATAGAATTTATGAAAATCTAGGCACACTAAAATAGATTGTACAAAGATTAACAATATTAAAAACCAAACAGTTGCAATGATAAATTTATATGATTTTCTGTAATTTATTGCACAACAACTCTGCCTGATGAATGTCATTAAGTACCAATCTACAATGACTATCCCAACAAAAATTAAAGTTCCCGCCATAAAAATTAAAGTCGTTTCTGCCCAGATGCAAAAAGTCGTGGCTGGTATTATTTTTCCTAAACCTAAAATATTGAAGATAACAGGAATGGATATGGTGTGGACAAAATTACATATACACCAATTAACCAAATTAAAATGGGTTAGCTTAAACATTATGTGGAATTTAATGATGGTGAGTATTATTAATAAGTTTGATAGTGCTGATAACAAGGCTACTATAGCTGTCGGTATTTCCAGATATATATTCATTTGATCAATGATATATAGTACATTCTGATCAAATGTTGAATTTTGAGTTATATTTTCATATATTTCCAGATCCATCGCGCCCTAATATAGATGTTCCAGCAATCTGAAAATGAAAATTGTTTATTAAGGAGGTGTCTATTACATTGAATATATAAGCTGCATTATTTAAAGTGGAGTTACATACACGAAAATGTCCCTGATGTAGGAAAAGTTTGAGAATTTTTTGAAATATGTTTTGGCCATATACTCTCTAGTATATCGTTGGTAAAACTAAGGTGCACACCCCGCAAGCTGTTATATTCAATAATCAGTACGTATAACATTAGTTCATTGGTAAGATCTTTTCAAATACGATTATCTCGAAAACTACTAATGTTAAGAAAAAGTTTCATTTCAAAAAGTTGCCTCCATTCTTTATATTGCTTTCCTCGCACACTGACGGGAAGTATTGTATTTGGGAAGAAATCACCCTTCCAATTTCTTCGGATTTTCATGTCTCAGATCATGTAGATTTCGAAAATGTAGGTTTTTCAATCAGTCAGTTGTCTGCCTGTCTATCTGTAGGTCTGTTGTCTGTGAATGCTTTATCTAAAAAGTTACTAGGCTGAGAATAGCAAACTTGGTGGATAGTTGCCGCCACTGCCAGTGAAGAAATGGTTAGACTTCCACTGAAAAATATACAGGGTGGACCGTCTAAAGGGAAGAGATAATGAAAACATTTTTTGCTCAAATTTAAAATTTCCACGTTTCATGATATTCTAAACTTCTACTGGAAGCGGCTGAAACCTCCCCACCCGGTGGATCTTTGAAGCCGAAAAGAGCACTAAATTGTGTGAGATAAAGGCACTAAACCCTAACCCTTTCAGATCTTTTGGAGACCTAAAGAAACCCTCACGCAAACTTCTGCCCCTTTTTCTCACATTCACCACATAATATCAACATATTGAAATGTATTACTTGTTGTTGTTCTCTTGTGTTTCAGGACATAATATTGCACTGCACATATAATGATGCGAGTAGAATACCATACTTTGTGCACGACTGTATAGTACTGAAGAGGGGGGAGGGAGGGGTATTTTAAATCTTACATAAGATTTTTTTAAATTAATATGTCTCTTAAAAATTGTTTTTATCTGTAAATTTAGTTCCTTACTCACTATTTACATAATTATTTTAAGAGAAAAATGGATAATTTGATAATGTAATGTAAATTTCTAAGATTTTGGAATGCACAAAGGCTTCCATTTAATGGCAGGTAACTGAATACAGCCATGCTTACAACAATATTAAATATTAAATCGATAGCGTTTAATATATTATGTATTGATTTGATATTTTATATGTTCTGACTGCCTAAGAATATAGTTCTCGAAAGTTGTTATCAGCATATTCATTACATTCTTATGAAAAAATTAGGGGTGAGAAATGGATATCTTATATAATATAAACGGGGGGGGGGGATAATTGTTCTCTTATTATTTTAGTTTTAATTATTTATCATGAGACACCAAGAAAGATGTTAAATAATTATTTATAATAATTAAACTACTCGGCGCATCGCTATAAAATGTGTTGCAAGGCTCAAAGTATTTTTCTTTACAGGATTTTGCAAACAGCGGAAAGAAAAACTATCTATGAGAACTAAAAGAAAAACTATATGTAAAAATATTAATGAAATCTTTGCATTCTTTCGATAACCTGACTTCTGGTTATGCTAACAAGTAAAAATTCTTATTTGCCATTCTCATTATAACACTAGCATCCAACATAGTCCCCTTCGACTAGACAGATTAAACTAGTATCTACATGATCCCCTACGATATGCAAGTTCAGTTAAAAATGAGAACAAAGGCCTGAAATTTATTTATTTACCTACCTTGTCTTTAAAAAAATGTTCATTCTAATGTATTACATTTTCATAAAATCTCATTCAGTTTCTTGGAAATGCTTAGCCTTTGATACGTTTTTCGTCCTTATTCTGGACTCATCAGAAAAGCCCAAAGCAACTCATAACGATGATTGATGGATATTGCCTTGGTTTTGCATGGAACATCGTTATGAGTGGCTCATTACCATTATCGCAACTTGAACATTATACTTTATCTATGATTATAACAATAAATGTTGACGTACTAGTTCATTTTCACTAACCGAATTCAAAGACAATTCGAGAGTGAAACTAATTTGAAGACCACCACACACTTAACAAAATAAAATAAAGAGTTTTCACTTAATAATTATTATTATCATGCAGATATACACCACATCCGAAATAACTTACCGTGCAGTATTAAGGATAACTTAAATTTCAAACTGCATCAAACTATTCCAGACCAGACACTACCATTTTATAGACGCATAGTGATACCTCACCGAGCAATGATATAAGTTTGTAAATATTAAACTGAATTACAGGCATTACTTAATTGAGCATTTTTATTTTCATAGGAAAATGTAGCTAACTAAACCAACGAAAAAAAATCATAAAACTATTTCTAATATGCCAACTTACACAGAGCTAAAATTATAAATAAACTTAATGATAAAAGCAGTTTGTGCTATTGAATTACGCTATAATGTAAATTGAAAGTGAGAAAAATATAAATGCTATTAATAGTAATGTACATTGCACTGTGTGATTGATTTAATATATCCAGATAAGCAGATAACTTCTTTATTATGAAAATTTGCAGCTTTCATTTATTTGAAATAATATACATCGTAATGCACTTTGAGCTATTAGGTTTCGTATAAAATGTTTGTTTAGTTTTATAAAAAAAACATGTTAATTTACAGAACGCATTTCAATCGCGCTCGTGTCGGTGGCGTCACTTTGACGTAGACTGCAGAGTAAATTTAAGCTACAACGATTGCGACAATCTCACAAGTGTCAGTGGATCCACATTGGAAATCGTTTGTATTGTCTTCAAAGTTCTTTCACGTTCTATTAGAAATCCTAACAGAAAAGGTGTATTTTCTGGCACGTCGAAAAAAATTGTAATTTACAACACTGTTTTTCGGTCATGTAACGTACAATTTTTTTTCGACAATTTTTCGCTTGTAACGCTTGAATGAATATTTTCCATGACTTGCGTAAAAGTTAAGTGTATTTATCTATTTGACACTTGTCCCAACAATTAGAACCAGTTCGTTTCTATAGCAACAATAGCACCAAGAGAATAACAGGGATCGGAAAAGCTTTTTTCTGAAATCGGTCAAGAAAGCCTACTTTCTCGGCGCAATTTCAGATCGCAAAATACCCTATTCTAGTATTTTAGTTCATTGCTAAGCAACCATCAGCAAACAATCCATGAAAGTTTTTTTTAGTCCGCTGCTAAGCAACTATCAAAAAACAGTCCAGGAAAGTAAGTAACTTTCCCGTGCCGGTTTAATATTATGCATTTATAAAAATTCCTTAATATATAATAATATTGTACCTTGTACCTTGTAGTAACAGCACATTCCCGTACTTCGATGGTTGTTGGCCTCGGCTTAACGCGTCAGCAAACAATTTATATCGTCGCCGGGAATGTATTGCTTTTACTACTAGATACTCAATATACTATTGCCGATCTATGATGCTCACTAGCCAACCTAGGTCGGAAAACGTTACTTTCCTTTCGAAAATTTCTCAATTTTTCTGGCCGGTCGAAAATGAATAATAAAATGCAGGTTATTTCACATCTACAAAATGTAACAAAAACATCTGGACGGTGGAACATCTCGAAAAATACACTTCCGACCAAAAAATTTAAAAGAATGTTTACTATTTTCATGGGATCAATTCAATTAAGTTAAGCTGAAGCTGCCCCCGTCTCCACTTATGGGTGAGGCGGGGGATAACTTTGAAATTTGAAATGCAAAACCTCATTTTTTATTGTAGGTACATTCGATTTCTACGGAAAAAAAATAAGTAACTTTTACGTACCTTTTATAAACCGGACCTTAGCTTAGCGAGCTAACGCGTCTTAGTGGCAAGCGCGCTCAGTCAGATTATTATTTATCGTATACCATTTTCCATTTTCCATTTTAATATTTTATTAATCATTAATAATTTACATATTATAAGCTTAAAATAGGGTATTTCATGTTTACAATGTGAAATAAACATCATTTTATAATTTATAGTATAAATACATAAAACGATGCTGCCAGATGGTATGGCAGGGGACCTATTCATAAAAGCTTATCAAAATTTATAGCTGCTATCAATCAAATATTTCTTATAATTCATATTTATTATCTTTCATTTTTTTACTAAGAGTATTAAGATAAGAGCTTTTTAGTCATGTTTCAGCGGTGCGGAACTTAAATAATCTTTTTGGTTTATGTAGGAAAAAGAATTTATAAAAACCTACTTAATAATTGTCATATGATAAAAGTGTGGTTTTCGAATATAGACATATATTTTATAAATATATAATTTTATGTAATCAACAGGTCAGGGGGCATAGAAGTTTATTAGGGATTGTTAGGGTTTTTGTATATATATATTGTGTATTTGTGTGTATGTGTGTTGTCGGGGTAAATTTATCGTATACCGGGTTCGATCCCTAGCTCCGACACAGGCAATAGCGATGTTGCCTTTTCTCAAACGTTTGACACCTTTCCGGACATCCTAGGCTTCGGATTTGTGGATTTGTGGGTTGTCTACCATGTGTGGTGCGGTTATGTTAAAAGAATTAAAAACATTTTTTTCGATTTATGATAGATCAGATGTGCGCTGTGATTGCAGAAAATCAAATTTATTTGCTATTACCTCAAGAAATGTATCGGATTAAGAGGTAATGAAGACACATTGAATGTTTTCAACAGAGGAACTCAATTATGCTAAGCTGAAGTCACGCGCTGGGTGAAGTTGGGGCATTTTTGAAATTCTATAGGGGAACCCCCATTTTTATTTCACGGTAGGATTCTTCGGGAATGTGAAGAAATTATGTGAAACTTTTCCATTCGTGACAAATCACAAAAATAATTTTTGCGAAGGTCCGAAGAAATACTCCATTAACTAAAAAAAAATTACGAAAGTATCGGCCTCCAGAAAAGGGGTGAACGTAGGCTAAAGTCGTACTATTTGAAGCAGATGTAGAAGAGGTTGCAAAGAGGCCGAAAAGAGACTAAATATGCTAAAAATTTGTTGAATTTTCATTTTTAAATTATTTCAAATAAAACTGAAGCCTGATGATTTTTAGAACATTCCAGAAGAATATTTAATGATTTCGGGAATTAAATTGCTATAGTCGAAAAGACAGTATCTCGACGTCGCGTCCAGTAACTCTCTCTATACTTCTATTGAGTAGTCATCTAGCTGGAGCTCTAATTTATTTTTCCCAGTGTAGTTCTGTTCCAATTACAGATTACCTTTTTAATAAACGTTGTGTGTTCTGTTACAATTGTTACAGAACCTTCTTGATTAACATTATAAAATGAATTTTAATTTTAATTATCATTAACGATTGTTATAAATTTAAAATGCGAAAATGTTAAATCTACTCGAACATAATGTTCAACATTTTCAAACAAGATAAAATATCTATTCTGATTACCTATTCGAGGATTGGACGATCGCCGAAAGTCCAAACAATCCCATTTCAAAATCCACGGTCGAGCGCACTGTGAGGCGCGTGATCATAGCGCCATCTGTCATGGATAAAAAAAATGTTTCACAGAAAAGACGTACTTTTAACCATACAATCAGACTCTGCAATAAAAAATGTGGGATCCCATTTCAAATTTCAAAATTGCGCCCCGCCCAGTGGCGGACTGACAATGGTGGTGTGGTGTCGATCGCCACAACGTCCCTGGTTCAAAACGCCCCCCTCACGTATTGAGAACCTTCGTGCACATGTGACATGTGCCCTCGCCGCCCTCGGTAGAAATCGCCACTGCTACCAACAAGTGTCAGTCCGCCACTAGCCCCGCCTCACCCAGAAGGGGGCGGCTTTAGCATAGCATAATTGGATTCCTCTCTTGAAAACATTCAATACGACTTCTCTACCTTCTAATTCGATGTATTTCTTGGATAATGGTAAACAGTCTGATTTTTTGCAATCACAAAGCCATCTATCACGAATCAAAAAATATGTTTCATATAAGAGTTGCGTATTTTTTTCTATAGAATCTGACTCTGCAATAAATAAGAGGGGTTTCCGTTTAAAATTTCAAAATTGTCCTCTGCTCCTCCACTCCAAATAGGTTAATTATTCTAACAAAACATATTCTTTATAATATTTGACAAACAGCAAAGAAAGCAACGTCTGAAAAATAAAAAGAAAAACTGTCTATATGTATAAAAATATTAATTTGCAATTTTTGCATTGTATCGATAACCTGCAGTTTGGTTATGCTAGCAACTTAAAACTTCTAAAATGAATTTATCTATATCTCATTTAATAACTCTCATTATAACACTAGTATCCACATAGCCCCTTGCGACCATAGCTTTTCTTCTTATTTTTCATAGATTACTTTCCCCGCTGTATGCCAAATCCTATAAAAAATATGTTTTATTACAATTACATGATTGATTGATTGATTGATTGATTGATTGACTGATTGATTGATTGATTTGCCAGCGTAAGGTGGGCATTGTTGCCGATTCCGGTGCAGGGAGATTTGTTCCACCACGTAGCCCGATCACCCACCGATCATCCCACCGTGTGCCTGAACAAACCCCCGGTGCTTTTATATACCGCCGGACCAGCTGCATATGCTGGATTGGGCATTGGACATGCTTGTTGTCAGCAGCGAGAGCCGCATGACGCATGGGGTAGGAATATAGGATGGAGCGTGTAGGTGTTTGTGAGATGTTTCTTCTAGTTTTCCTTCTGTCTTCATCGGATGGAAAGTGTAGGCGTTTGTGAGATGCTTCTTTTAGGTTTTCGTGCTTCTTTTTACTTTCATGGTTTTTGTGATATGCTTCTTCTTAGTTTCTGTCTGTGATCATCTTCTCTGCTATTCTACTTCTGAGTTTTCTGTTTCTTCTGTTTCTGAGTCTGGCAGTGTATATATCCTTGACATTTCTTTATTGTATTCCATTTTTTGTTTTGCCAACTTTTCCCAGTGTGTATAATCCTATCCTAGCTTCTTCATAATCCTCTCGATTGTTGTAATCCATGTGTAGCATGGCCTCCCTATTTTCAGTTTGTTGCTGTTCATTCGCAGCGCTTTCTTTAGTAGGTGTGTCGTGTCCCGTCTTTGGACGTGTCCCCAGTATTTCATTGCGTATGATTCTATTCTTTTGATTATTGTTCTTCCCTCCGGTAATGTTGACGTTTTCTGTCGTTTTTGTGGTTTTCCTGTTTTTGCTAGCAGTTGGATAATGTCCCTTTCAGCTCTTCTCAGGCTTCTTCTGTTGGCCTTTGTCGTTGCTGCGTTTTTGACTCCATGTATTATCGTAGGCATTATGATGGTCGTGTATACCTTTTTGGTTAGGCACCATGGTGGTTTGTTGTCCTCAATGAAGGGTAGTAGAGCTCTTGTGACTCTGTAGGCTGTTTTGATTATTTCCCTTACTGTCTCCCTCCTTTTTAGTTGATTCATTAGGTATGTTCCTAGGTATTTAATTCTATTCGTGGTTCTCAGGGTGTAGTCTCCTATTTTGTATTCTTCCCCACTTGTTGGACTTGTTTTTGTCAATGGGTCTCGGACCATTATTAGGCTCTTCTTGAAGTTTATTTTCATTCCAGAGGAATCCAGATGTGGTGTCATGTTTCTTAGAAATTTAACGATGTCTTGTTCTTCCTCGGTGATGATGAGTATATCGTCGGCGTATGCAAGTACGATGGGGGGCTGTATCGTTCCATCGTTTCCATTGAAGTTCTGATTCTCCTTTATTGTGCTTTCTATCACTTGGTCCAGGACTGTGGTGAATAGTATTACAATTACATGCAAACAAAATATAATTTGTTAAAAGAAAAGCTTTAAATATTTTTGAAACGTGAGAATTTTAAATTTGAGTAAAAAAGAAAGTTCCACCTCTCGGTTTGTAACTTTTTTTGTGCGTACGAATACTCTGAAACGGCTTAGGATATTGACTTGTTTGGTACTTGTATTTAAAAACGAAAAAATATATATTTTACGCGAGAAAAACGTATATCTTGAGATAAGGGCAAACTGGCAAGTTGTCATATACCAGAAGTTTATATTGTGATGATTTATATTCAGTAGAATTAATTAACTCACACAAAATTTCAAAAAAGCAACTAGCTCCCGAACTATAATTATTATTATGCAAATTCACACCATATTGAGTTAACTTGCCGTACAGGGTAAAGTATAACGTAAATTTTTAACTGCATTAATCAGTTCTACACGAAATGCATTACCACTTTATAGAATTAAACTGATGACGAAACCTTACCGCTCAATTATTTAAGTTTGTATTAAACTTAATTACAGCGTTATTTAATGGAGGATTTTTGTTTACGCAGGAAAATGGAAATAACAAAGTCAACAAAGAAAAGCGTAAAAAACTCTTCCCCTAATTTGTGAACCTACACTAATATAAGAGGACATAATTGTCCTTTTATATTAAGATTAATATCTTAATGATAAAATCGGTTTGTTTTATTGAATTACATGATCATGTGAAATAAAAGTTAACTCAATATGATTGCTGCGTTCGTAATATACAGTGTGATTGATGTGTTCAATCAGATGTCTCCGTTATCACGAAAAATGTAATTTTTAGTTATAATTTTTATAACTTTTAACACCTTAATAAGGTGGCGGGTAAATTTAACAAATTTTGAAGTAAAATAATGATTACGAACTACTGTTTGTATAAAATTAGTATAGTACTAGAAATCACTAAAACATCTTCACCGTCACTGGCACCCATAGAATATAAGCAAAATGTCGCTAAATGATTTATTCTCAATTTCAATGTCGGTACAGTTAATGCATATAGATTAACCATACCAATAATTTGCGTTTTCAAATTCAAATTTAAATATATCTTGGTCTTTTTTTGATTATGTAAATGATATAAGACAAGTCATACTATTTAAGTAATATAGTATAACACAATATAAGCTTTTACTAAGAGTCGAAGGGAGTGTAAAATACACAGTTGTATAAGACGAGGACACAGAACACTGAAAAATGTACAGTACAAAACAAAATTTGTAAACAAGAGTTAAACAAATGTTAACTTGCTGTGTAATAGTATACTTTAAATGCAGAAAAACTCTGATGCCTCTAAAAACTTAATATTGTCCTCAGTATTAGAAATATTTTTATTGCCTATTTTAATATTTAAGTTATCATATTCCTTTCTCTTACCGTGAAATCTGATAACTTGAGTTTTTTCGGTATTGATATACAGGCTATTATGGGAAAACCAATGGTTAAATGTGTTTAAAATAGCATTATAATTTTGTTCCCAAATATTATCAGTGAAATGTCGTCAGTATACATTGTGAAATGTGCGGTTGATGGCAGAAAGTTAATATCATTAATAAACAAAACGAAAAGCACAGGGCCCAAAATAGATCCCTGTGAAACACCTATCGTTAAATTTAAACATTCTGAATTAACAACACATAAGGTGTTATCGTTTTTATCTTTTAAACTTACATATTGCCTCCGATCTTAGAGGAATGTGATGATCCAGTTTAATGAAAGACCCCGTATACCATAATCAAATAACTAAGATATTAATAGACTATGATTGATGCAGTCGAATGCCCTGCTGAAACCACAAAATGTTCCAACAGGACACTCTCCCGCATCAATGAATTCTAAAATATTATTTAAAAAAGAATGCATTGTCGTGCCGGTCGACATGCCACTAGAGAAACCATGTTGGTTCTTTGTAATTATTTTAAAAGTAATTTACCAGTCTACCTAAATAACAATATTCGAAAATTTTTGAAAGTCCAAAGGGCCTGTTACAGGCCTATCATTTTCTAATAGTTGGGCATCCTTTTTTTTTTAAATAGCTATCACCTTTCCGGTCTTTAGGCTATTCGGAAATGTTCCTGTTTCAGTAGATAAATTAATGATATATGTTAGTGGTTTAATAATATAAGGCATTACTTTTTTTATTATGAAGCAGGGAATATCATCTGGACCAAAACGTGTACTGTGTGTATACGTGTCGCAGTTTAATTTCGGTATTTGCCTAAAGGTAGCATGCGGTGCCAATCTGTTTCTTTAGCATCCGGTTCGATTTTTCTAGTATCAATTTTTTCTGGAAGAAATCTAGAATCATTCGATTCCTTTATATCAGCAGCGACTGTTGAGTTAATGTCGATGTTAGTTCGCAAACACAACTCGAGTATCTATGCTTTTTACACATAATTTTCTTTGGGGCAACTCAGAATTGCGTTTGGAATTAAAACTTCAGAAAGTATATTAGAAACAAACACGTATAATGTACATTAGCTGATATATATATTTGCATCTTAAAATTACAAACAATATATTAAAATATACACAATGAGCTACTAATATAAAATAAATATTTAATAAGAACAAACTTTTGACATAAATTGATGGTAATGATGATTTCTGATAACACTGTCGAGAAATTTAAAGATAATGGACATTTCCTTGCAATTTATATTCCAAAAGTGAAGGTATGACGTCAGACACACAGTCATCCACATCCACGTAGTGGAATGGAAGTATAGTAATCGTAAAAGAAAATCCATTTTTTTTTTAAGAAATAGGTTTAGAATATTATAAAGCGTCGAGATTTTATATTTGAGCGAGAAATTCTGTCTGTAACGTTTTTTGTGGACAGAAAAAAAATATTTTACCAACATTAGCAGTAAACATTATAATAAATATATAGAACTTGACTAGTGGAAGCTAATTAAGTTGCTTCTCCTAAATCTTGTTAATTTCTTGATAATAGTAATATCAGTAATTTTATAAATATAAAAATGACTAGGTAATTGATATTTTAACTACTTGAATAGAGTAAATATTAAAATTTCGCATTTTTTCCAAAAAATTTGTATATAGGTTAAGATTGCAATGCTGAATATTTTTCTCGATGACATTTTGCGATTAAGCAAAGCCTGCTGCTTTTTTTTATTTTCACATTGTTTAACTTTTCTCAATAGGCAATTATTTACAAAGCAATTTTTTAATAAAAAAAAAATCCGTTTGTTGATTGCTTAACTATCAAAAATTTTAAGTCGATTTGAAAAACCTGAGGATGATACAAGGGTGTGTACTGTTTGTAGGCAAAAGAAACACAATGTAGATCCTCTGTTAGTGATATTTTCTTTTTTCCTGTTTCTATAATCGACCAAAACTGCTATATGCTCACTCTTTACATAAGCGATACTTTACTTAATGTATAACAAAATGAGTAATGCTTTAAGTACTTTTGCTAATTATAGTTGTAGTAAAAAACGGAATGTGATAATGCTGAAAATCAGGATTTAATTTCAATACCTTTTCTTTATTTTCTAGTTCATTTAAATAAAATCTTCAATACGCATGTTAAACACGCTGACGTAAAACAAAGTTAGTTATTTACTATCAATAAAGTGTCTTGCGCTTCTTCATTATCGTCATCAGTTTGATGAAAATTAAGATGTAAAAGTGAAGCTAAACAAGTTTTAAAATTCTTGTCGTACTTATATAACAAAATTAGTAGAATACAAGAATTTCCGTAACCTAACCAATAAGATAAATACTGTAAAATAAATAGAAAAACAGAAGGACCTGTTACAAATGTAACATAGTAATAAATATAAATTGTGTTAGGCAACCAACACAAAAAAAAGGAAATAGCCAACTTAAACTCCAAATTCGATTTTTCAGTTACTATGTTCGAAACATGTAATTTAATGAAACGCATAAAGATAACTGTAATTATTATTGAAAATACAGCTAAATGGCAGAAAATCAACACATAATCGGACAAATAGAATTTATGAAAATCTAGGCACAATAAAATAGATTGTACAAAGATAACCAGTATTAAAAACCAAACGGCTGAAATGATAAATTTATACAATTTTCTGTAACTTATTGCACAGCGACTCTGCCTGATAAATGTCATTAGGTACCATTCGACAATGACTATTCCAACAAAAATTATATTTGCCGCCATAAAAATAAAAATTGTTTCTGCCCAGATGCAAAAGGTTTTCGCTGGTATCATTTTCGCTAGACCTAAAATATCGAACATGAGAGGAATGGATATGGTGACGACAAAATTACATATACACCAATTAACCAAATTAAAATATGTTAGTGTGAACATCATGTGGAATTTAATAATGGTGAATATTATTAGTAAATTTGATATTGCTGATAACGTGGCTACTATATTTGTCATTATTTCTAGATATATATTCATTTGATCAATTGTGTATAGTATGTTTGGATCAAATGTTGAATTTTGAGTCATATTTTCATATATTTCCAGGTCCATCGCGTTCTAATTTAGATGTTCCAGCAATCTGAAAATGAATATTGTTAATTAAGGAGGTGTTTATTACATTAAAATCAATAAATAAGCTGCATTATTTATAGTGGTGTTACATACTCGAAAATGGTCCTGATGTGGAAAAAGGTTGACAATTTTTTGAAATATGTGTTAGCCATATACTCTCTAGTGTATTGTTGGTACAACTATAAGTGCGCACCCCGCAAGCTGTTGTATACAATAGGCTGTACGTAAAACATTAGTTCATTTTCACATACGATTTTCTTGAAAATTACTAATCCTAGAAAAAAAAGTTTAATTTCAAAAAGTTGCTCCCATTTTTTATATTACTTTCCTCGCACTCCAAAGGGAAATATTATTGTATTCGAGAAAAAATAACCCTCCCAGATTTCTTCGGATTTCCACGTTTCAGATCATGTACATTACGGAAATATAGGTTTATAAATTCCGTCCGTTTGACTGTCTATCCATCTGTCGATCTGCCATCTGTCGCTTGGTGCATTAACGAAAAAATTACTTGACGGACAGCCGGTTTTACAATCGCAAGTTAACTATCATTTTAGTTGACTTTTACTTGCAGGTTAACTATAACTTTACCGACACATGCGTTTTTCAATATAAAGTTAAGTGATGATTTGTAAACGAGAGGTTGTGAATAAAATTTATAATGTTGGTACTGAAAAAAATGGGCAATATACATAAAATACATGAATTTTGATCCAAAGTCATGTCACCTGCTATCAAATATAAATGTCAGAAGCAATTTGTGAGTTAGTGGTCTATTACTAAGTAAGTAGGTAGTATTTAGTCTCGATCTATTTAAAAATCTCTTCCATCGTATTCTTCGAAAAAGTTACGTCTATACAGGATTACCTTGGCTACTAATCACTGCTATATGCATTTACTTCGTACATATCCATTTTTAGGCAAAATATCAAAAAATCATTTTGTGACAGTTATTTTATAGGTTATAAATTGCCAGTAAACTGCCAACTTCTAGTTTACCCACACCTCATCTGCTAGTAACGTTAACTACTAGATAACTACCACATCGAAAATGACCAGCTATTGTAAAACCCAATTTCTATAATAACCTGAAAGTTAACTCTGACTGGATGTTAACTAGCGATTGTAAAACAGGCTGTAAGTTTGATAAGTAGTTAACGTTACTGCCAGCGAACCTCGCAGCGAACAAATGGTTAGACTTTCACAGGAAAATATATAGGGTGAACCGTCCAAATGGAAGATATAATAAAATAATTTTGTTTCGCTCGAATTAAAAATTTCCACGTTTCATGACATTGTAAACCTATTTAAAAAAAAAATAGTTTTTTGTGAAAAATGTGCAGGAGGTCATCCTAAGAAGTAATAACTACATTTTTTTTTTTTTTGTAATTAATATTTCTCTCAAAAACTGCTTTTATATTTAAATTTGGTTACTTACTTACTATTTACACGAAAATATAATTTGATAATGTAATTTAAATTTCTGAGATTTTAGAATGCACAAAAGGTTCCACTTAGTGGCAGATAACTGAATACAGTCATACTTTCAATAATATTAAATATTAAATTGATTGCGTTTAATAAATTGATTTCATATACAGTGAAGTCCATAAGTAAAGGATAAATTCATTACCTACGTAATTTACAATTTATAAGTAAAGTCCTAAAACACGTCAATTCTTAGTCCTAAAATGACGTTTTTTGAACATTATTTTATACCTTCCACTTCAACCCCCTTGGACTTGGAGTGACAACTACCCCTTTAAAATTTTTAAATGGAAGTGACAGCTCATTTGAAAGGGTTTTTAATTCTCCATCCAGCAATTCAGGATTTTTTAAACTTCTCTAATTTTTTTATTGAGAAATATTACATGTTTAATGTTTAGTCGCGTTATTTTAGCATTTTACTTTTAAAATATATAAATAAAGGTACAGGGTCAATTGACTTCATTTTTGTTGCAAAGAGTTCAGCATTTAGAAAAAACAGTACCTTTTATTTTTTGGCGGAAATGTTTGGTTTCATCTTTACTTCCCTCACATACCGAAGGGAAGTATTGTGTTCGAGACAAAATCACCCTCCGAGATTTTTTCAGATTTTCACGTTTCAGATCATGTAGATTACGAAAATATAGGTTTTCTATTCCGTCAGTCAGTCTGTCTGTCTGTCTGTCTGTCTGTTGGTGCATTTACTTAAAAAAAAACAAAAAAAAAAACAAAAAAAAACCACTTGGCTGAGAACTGTCAAATTTGGTAGGTAGCTGACGCTACTGCCAGCGAAGAAATGGTTAAACTTTCACTGGCAAATATACAGAGTGGACCGTCTAAAGGGAATAAATAATGAAAAAAATATATATTTTTCTCAAATTTTAAATTTTCACGTTTTAGAACATTCTAAACCTATTTCAGAAAAAACATTTTTTTAACATTTTTTAAAACATTTTTACCACTCAAAAAATGGAAAAAAAAATTCTCAAATTTTAAACTATGTACCACGTTTCATGACATTTTAAACTTATTTCAGAAAAAAATATATGTTTTTTTACTTTCCTCGCATACCGAAGGGAAGTATTGTATTCGAGAAAAGATCACCCTACGAAATTTTTTCGGATTTTCACGTTTCAGATCATGTAGATTACGAAAATATAGGTTTTTCAATTCCGTCAGTCTGTCTGTCTGTCTGTCTGCTGGTGCATTATCTAAAAAACTGCTTGACGGAGAACAGTCAAATTTGGTAGGTAGGTGACGCTACTGTCAGCGAAGACATGGTTAGAATTTCACTGAAAAATATATAGGGTGGACCATCTAAAGGGAGTAGACAATGAAAAAAATTTTATTTACTCTCAAATATAAAATTTCTACCTGTCATGAAATTAATTCTAAATCTATTCCAGAAAAAAAAACATTTTTAAAAAATTTCTCAAAATTTTTTACCAGTAGAGAGATGGGATTTTTTTGCACAAATTCCAAATTTCCACGTTTCATGACATTCTAAATTTATTTCATAAAAAAATTTTTCAAAAAGAAAATTATGGACTTTTTTAATTGACACAATGAAAAGTTCTTTAGTGGTACGAATTGAATGTCATTACTTAATTACCTTACTCGTAGTCACAATGCAATTGTGTTCATTAGATACTGATGAACATATTCTGTAACTTACTGAATAACTTCACTTCTTCCACGAATCTTTTTCATCATTTCAATCATTGTTTCATTATATAAAAAATTCACGGTAAATAATTATGTTCCTGAATAACATTAAACTTTAATATGATGTCATAGAACCCAATCCTCTTTATCAAGATGTTATTTTTAAATCTTATTTCGAGTGCACCCAGAGTTAGTAGCTGCAACTGATAAGAAAATATTTCCTTTCATATGACTTCTTTTCAACTGCTAATTATTTAGTATAGCTAACATTACTTTCTAGTTGTTTCAGTAATATAAATTTGTACCTACCTTACAGGATATTTGGGAAACAGAAAGAAGCTTATTATTTCACCCGCTTCAAAGGGCATGGACGATAAGCACAACCCCTATGCCCTTTAAAACCCATTATAAACAAAAATCAAATTAATAAATAAACTTAGTGTAAGTGTAAGAGTTGAAAGACTGTCAATCGCACAACGTCAAGAATTGTCATATGGCTTTTGAAAAATTATATAATTTTCATCATCACTATGAACAAATTCGGTCCCGCCAGAAAGATTTGCTTTCGCTTCTGTATAATTCCTGTCCACTGTGCATAGACATAAATAGTTTAAGATACATTTCAAATACATTTTAAAATTTTCAAATTTAATTTTCTCAATGAGGAATATACAAGATTCAAAAAACATTATATTTTTAAAGGGGTAGCTGTCACTTCAAGGGGGTTGAAGGGGGGATATAAAATTATGCTCAAAAAATGTCATTTTAAATTATGAATTGGCGTGTTTTATGTAGATAATGAATTTCCTTTACTTATGGACCTCCCTGTATGTGCTCTAACTGCCTAAAAATTTAATTCTTCAAAAATTGTTATCCTTGTATTCATTATATTCCTATGAAAAAAATGGGAGAGGGAGGAAATGAATATCCTATCTACTAATATAAAGGGGGGATCGTTAATATTCTTTTGCAAGCCAAATAACGCGACATCACATATAGGTAGAGAGCCGGCTGTATAGATTTCTTATGAATGAGATACATGAAAAACTTTATGTGAGTAAGTAAGTACTACCACAGACCTACAGAAAGCTACTTTTCATATAAGCTAATTTTACTCGCGTCATGGAATTTTGGTGCCACTTCCGGTCACGATTTTTTATGTTTTCGAATACATGAATACAACTTACGTCAAGATGTAGGTTCTGAGTCATACAGTGCGATTATAGTGGGATGCTGTGCTTAATTTGCCCACAACCCTGATACACCCTTAATTAAAGTTATTTTTGTTTCATCGAATACATGGATGATTTTTTTTTTAATGAAAGTACAAACCTTCTAGTTATTAAAAAAAAATAGGGTGCCTCTTCTTATTTGCCCGCATCATTTCATGAGTGCTTCGCTTACGCCAAAATTCTATGACGCGGACAAAATTTGCTTATATGAAAAGTGGCTCCCTGTAGGAATGTGGTAGTACTTACTCACTCACATAAAATTTTTCATGTATCTTATTTACAGGAAATCTGTACAGCCGTCTTTCGGCCTAATATACAATACATAACACAAAAGGAAAACGAATGTACCCTCAAATCTTCATTACACGTATAAAGCAATATATATATTGTTCTATTATCTGATATCTATTTTATATTTTTATACGTTCTAATTTTACTTCTTAAAAGTAAATTGAAATTAGTTTACTGGGCGCCAAACAGTTTCTTAAAAGCTGTTAATATTATAGACTATAGAACACCATTAGCATGACTATCTACAATCTATAGAATGACTCTTACTCAAGGTCCAACGAAGTCGGTTCAATAAACGCTCATCGATCAAGATAACAATCTAAATAAATCAAACTCAGTATTGAACGAACAAAGTATTAATTTATTAACAAATTTGAACTTGGAATGTAATTAACAAAATTAAATAACAAAATCTAACTTAACTAAAATGATAACTATGGCCTTATTTAAAATAAATATGTACCATCCCAGCAAACATTTTTGTCAAAATTAGCTCCAATTCGACTTGGGACAAGACAAATTTACTTATCAAAGTAATTATAACGTAAAATTGAGTGGAAAAATAGACTTCCAATAAAAATTGACCAATTAGTCTTAATTTAGATTTAAGTTTACGTATTAATCTACCTCATACACAATTTTCTTTGAAGTTAATTTAACGAAAACAGCAAGTGGAAAACTACTAAAAAAATCTACCAAAATTGACGTCAAGGGTAAATTTCCAATAAGGTCGAAATAGGTAATAGGTAATTTGGTAGTATTTACCTTTTTAGCGACTAAAAATATTTCTAATAGTCGAATATCTTTCTAGGTAGATTTTGTTGGAAATCCTACGTAATATATACCTAAATAACAACTTATTTGGTCACTTTTATTACTATTCTTTGAAGTAATATTAGGTAGACAACATCGGTAAATTCTACCTAGATTATCTACCTAATTTCACCAATTAAGTCAATTACCCTTAAACTGACCTTAAAGTTACTCTAAAAAAATACATTTTAAACCTCATTGTCGCAGTAACCTGGCAAATCGACCTCAAAGTAAACTTCACTATAAAATAGTAATTCAGAAGCTAACCCCCGTCTAACCTGTTTGTAGAATTCATATTATTTAGGTTATTTGAACCATTAGGTACTTAGGTGGTATAGTTATTATCTAAAAATTATTTCAGTCATTAAAAGAGGCCATTAACGTAGCATGGTTGGATAATTCGTGGTGCAAATGTACAAATGAAGTATGCCAAAGGTAAAAAACCACCGCTTAAGGAATCACTACTTCCGCATCCAGATTTCCCATCCAAGTCTTTTTAAAGGAGAACATCTTGACTATATTTGCACTCTAGTATGTGGAAATAATTGCCTATAGAATTTCAATAAAAGGGTATTGCCGAATGCCAGCCGAGCTTCCAGAACTTTCAGGAGCTGTCGAATATCAAGGCAGTATCATATGGCTCCATTACGACAACTCACTCGTCAACACAATACACTAGTCGAGTTAAAATTTACACATAATAAGTAGAATTTACCAATAGGTAGTATATTCAAAATAAGGTAATATAAATAGGTTATATTTACCTACAAGTAATTATTTGATATAACAACAGAGTTAATAATACTTCCAATAGGCAAAGTTAACCAAAATGTAAATTTTCGTGTAACTTGACCTGTGATAATTTCCACCTATAAAATACGTAGATTGTCATGGTAATTTTAACTTGGAGGTCTAATTAGCACAAGTCGCCATATTTTCTCAGCGCAGTTGAAGTATGATTCCAAATTGTAGTTTGTAAAATTAGTGTATATGGAAACAAACTGACGAAAAGTTTAAGAAAATACAAAATTATACCTGTAAACTCATATTTAACAAGTATAGTATACTTTCGGATCAAAATATTACAATAATTGTTTTATTTGGTAACATAAATTTTCTTATAGATGAATATTTTTGAGGCGCATTAGTATTTTATGGAGTACAGCTGCTATTATTCACAGAAAAATTTTCGGCGCATTGATTTCAATAAGGGAGAACTGCAAATACTTTCCTCATAAATTGTATTTAATTTAGTTACCGGCATTCATCTTGTATTGTTATTGTGAGTTAGGTATCTCTTCAGTTTTGTAAGTGACTGACAAACATATGTCGACTACTTATAGAGAAAAATACCAAATAAGTGTAAAAATCTTACTTTTTTCCACTTGGTGTCATTTTTAAATTTCACATATGTCCGTAAATTCTACCTAAAACTAGTCAACTTGATGTCAAATTGACGTTGAATTCAAGTAAAATTTACCGAAACAGGGATTAGTAACCAAATGTACTGTGCGACTACAAGTAAGATTTATATGTAATTTTACCTGTTTTAGTAGATATAACTTAATTTCGACGTCGTCTTATTCTCCACTTATGTCGATTCCACGTAGCTTCAACGTAAATTTTACCAAAATATGGTTAATTCTAATTTTGCGACTAAATTCATTATACATAATTTAGGTAGTCTTGACGTCAAATAATATTTAAATGTTTGCTGGGATGGATTTGGGATATTGTAAAGCTTTACCTTGTCTTTCTTTCGACTCGAGTAATGTTAAATTATAACCTCTAACTGGTTATTATGATCCTTGAAATATAATGTCACTTGACTGACTTTTTAAACCTCTCAAGGCTTCTTCTTCTTCTTCTTTACTGAATTGACGTTTGTTTATAACCTTCAATTTGTTTTCAAGATTTCCTTGAAATATTCTATCACTTGATTGACGTTTGAAATTTCTTCACCATATAAATTTGCTAACTGGATTAACAAATACTTCCCTCTTCTAAATCTGCTTTCCGGATAATCTACTTCGTAATACTTTCAAAGTATACTCACTTCTTAAATTTAATCAACTTTTACAATTTATTCTTGATATCAATATATCTGGATTGTAATATCCTAACCTTCAAATTATTCACCACTTTTCTTTTCTTTTCAATTTATTTATTTATTCTTGGATGAATATTTTTCGCAGCTCGCTGTTCAGCGGTGTATGATCAACTGATTTGTTATTTTTAGTCGTTTCATTGGGTTAATTTCCAATATTTCAATTGTTTTTTTCTATTTTGATCTAATATTTCAAAATTTAATTTTAATTTAAAATTTAAACTATTCAGTTTTGTTTGTTCTTTACATTCATTGAACACTGTTTTTAATTCTTTAATTTTCCTGATGAATTTCTTATTTTACTTTTCAGGATTAAGTGAATAATTGTAATTACTCGAAATATATTGACATATTACATATGCTTTCTTAAAATCTACTTATAACTACAATTAACAATTCCAATCTCAAATAAATACTAATTCATACATTTAGATGAATAGCAATGATAAACACAAAATGCTAGTAGTTAAAAACATACTGCAGTTTTTCATACTGACAGAATACTTCTATTATAAACTAAAACAAGAAATTGATACGCCAACAAACATTTAACATCATACTATTAGTCCTTTCTTTCTGCATGATGTGAAATATCATTTACAAAACACCTTTCTGCAATGATATTTGAAAATATCTGAAAACTTAAAATGTCATTCAGTGTTTTGTATTCTATGGACTTACTATTTCTAAATTAATTACGCTGCACTGCAAATACTGATAACAGTCTCATTCAATATTCATTTTGTGTAGATTTACAGTGTTTCTACACAAAATATGATTTTCAGGCCTAAGTTTTGACATGAATGTCAGATTTTATAAATTTACTTTTTTGTTTTCCAATTTCATTCTAACTCATTTTAAATGAGATTGTGATTCTCTATAAGTTCATGTTTTATCATATACTATTTAGAATAACCTTGTTAAACTAAATTAACTTCATTTTATGTTTATTCAAATATTTTGTTCTAATTCAATACCAAGTTTCATTCTTTGCATTCTACTCGCTGAGAATAAGTGAACTTGAATCAATTAAATAAACCACAGATATTCCTGCTTCTGTATGATCTGTTAAAGTAAAACTGTTTTGTTTATTTTCTAAAATACATACAATTTTGTGAATTTTATTTATGATTTCAAACACGATACTTGGGTAGTGTTCCACAGTGTGGATACACAGCAATATATATATATAACATACCACCAAACACAATCATCAAACAATATATTCAGGAACGATTTCGAGTGGAGGGGGGGTTACGTAATTTGAATGACCCTTAACACATTTCGTTAACAAATATGTATCAAAGAGATCAATTCGCTGGCCTATTATTGAGTCAGGGCGAGTTAAATGGGAAAATAATTGTTTTCTTATTAGATCAAGAATGATGTTAGAGGTATTTCAGAATCTTATGAGCCGCGAAATGCGTAAAAGGCAAAGTTTTGTACTGGGTTCATAAGTGTATTTTGAAAACACTGGCAGCTACCTTGCTGTATACATAAACAAGAGCTCGGAATAAATTGTAAACAATAAATCTAATATTTTTAAGAAGTGTAACTGAGTCAACGAGAGGGATTTTGTCCCTGCGCATATGAAGGTTACAGCTCATGAGATTTTGAAATACCTCTAAATGATTAATTATTAATTATAAATTAAACACTGCTTTTAGATGAATCAATCAATATATTATAAAAATACTCTACATATGTTTCGGCTTATTAGGCCTTTATCAAGAGTATTACATAGTGAATACTCACTATGTAATACTCTTGATCCACTATGTAATACTCTTGATAAAGGCTTAATAAGCCGAAACATATGTAGAGTATTTATAATATATTGATTGATTCATTTAAAAGCAGTGTTAACTTATAATTAACAACTATTTTCAAGATGTTTCACAAGGTAACTACCACAAGTTCAGTTCAGTACTCTAAATGATTGTTTGAATCCCTGTAAAATTAGTTGCAGGAATCAAAATATAATCAAATCGGTCCGTTGACGATTGCAACCTTTAGAGCGGAGTGTGCGTATGATTGCATGAATTTCAAATTTTGATCAACAATTTTGAACACGTAAATTTTGGATGTTTAATATTACAATCTTTATTAATGACCTCGAGAATTCCTCATTGATTTTTTTCTTAATTTTATCACTTAAATAATTGTTGTTATTATTTCAAAATACTTTAATTTGCACACTTTTTAAGGGGTATGTAAAATTGGTAATTTTTAGAGTACACTACAAAAGGTCCCATTCAAATCCGTGAAGTTCAAATTATTTTCATTCAGCTGCATTGCACTATTAACAATGTTTGTCCACGACTATTAAATAATGTACTCATTATGTACGTGTTTCCTCAATGATAATGCTATCCATTATTCTCTGCAGTGAATAATGATTTCATTATTCACTGATTGCAGTGAATAATGAGGACAGTCAGTTGTTTATAAGAAATGACATTTATGATTTTTTACTAAAAATTCAAAATGTCGAAATTGCAGCAACCAAAAGACAAGTGTTGTCTCTTTAAGGTTTCTAGGAAGCACTCAAATGGTACATGCCGAAAAGGTACTTTAATGAACACTCAAAAACTACATGAGTAATTTGTTTTCAAAGCATCATCTATTAGCAACACGCGGCAATCCCCAACATTGTTTTTGAAACGATTTATCTGTGCCTACAAACTGTATTATTTTATTAGTAAGCCATGACAATGTGTCAAAGCGTAATTCTGATTTGAAACGTCAAAATTGATGCCATTTCAACGCCAATGTTATTTATAATAATTTTACACATTAGGTACTCAAAAAGAGTAATAAAATTAAATAAATGGATACTGACAGTGAAAACTAGATTTCTTTGACACCGCCAGAGATAAAGGAAACTGCAGAAATCGCCTCATTAAACTTGTTGCCGGAAATATCGAGAAAATGATATATTATGACATATGAATCTTTCTTAAATAGGAGAAATGAAATAACGATGAATCAAATAAATATTAAATATTTAATAGTCGTGGACAAAGCATAGTATTCTACTCGCATATAATGGCTATTATTCACTCTGGTGATTTACGACACTCGCCTGCGGCTCGTGTCTTAAACTTCACCATCGTGAATAATAGCCATCATTATATGCTCATTGAATAATATACTATTATTCATCCATGTTAATCGTCAATTCTCTATTACAGGTAAAACGATTATTAAATATGTGAAATATTATTTTATTTAAAATATGAAGAAGCAAATTTTCTTGTTACTACATTTTGAAAAAAAATGTAGTATAGGTTTTGCAGTTTTCCGGTGGACCATCGAAACCCGAAAAAAACGTCTGATCCAAATGAAAGTCATATCTATCGACTCGAGAGCGAGTTTAGAAAATTCTGAAAATTCTGTATATCTGTCACGCCCAGCCCTTCTAATCCGTTTTCGGATTTCGATGAAACATGGGTGGGTAATAGGAGGTCTTTAGAAAACCTTAACGCCTGAATCTTTGCTCCGTCCGGGAACCGGAAGTAACATATATACACGTTTCGAGTTTTTCGGGAGAAATTGAATAACCCGGTAACGGGTAGTCGGATCGAGATATTTCAGAAAAGAACTGGTGCCGTTGGCAAAGCCCTACAAATAAGTCCAGAGACTATGTTGAAAAATAAATGAAAATTGATTTTTTTGCAGAAAACTAGTTTTCCCGAAATCGGGCTAGGAAGTACGATAACTGTCCAGAATATTGGTCGATTTCGTTGAGACTTGGTCGGATCAAAGGCATATGGCTACGATCTGGCGGCCCGAATCCGTTGACGGCAAGTATTTTTCCAGGGCCGAGTATGATTTTTCAAAGAAGTTAATAATTTCCGAACCGAAGGTCCAATTTTGATTTTCAAAAATGGCAATTGTAGGGCTCGATTAGCGAAAACTTGATTTTTTTGATAAATTCTACAAATTCCGAACAGTTTCCCAATGAAAATCGAAAATTAACTATTCCGTCGATCAATCTCTATAATCAGTATAAGGCACCGATCTTTTTGAACAAAAAGTCTGAAACAGAGTTCTTTCGAAAAATTTTAAATAAATGAGTTATTTACGAAAATACATTCCATAGAATTATTTAACAAAATATTACAAAATTGATAAATTCTCCGTGCAATATAGGTGCAAACAAATAATGTAATGGTATATTTAAAATATCAACATTCATTTCCTTATTTTCATTTACTAAATAAAAATAGAACCGATGCCCTTTCTGTGTTTCAAAATGTAGTTAGCCTTTACTTTAGTCAATGCAAAAAGAAAAAAAAAACATGTCAAAATGTACTGAGTCATCTTGCGACCCTCTGCTGAAAATGTACTGAATCATCCCAACAGCGATAAAAATCATATCAAAATGTACTTCTTTTAGCTTGTTTAATATACATTATTCAAGCTACTTATGTGTACATTCTACATTTACCAGCCACAATATACCTAGTTTTTAACTGGAAAAAGTAATGGTAATTTCAAAAATTCTAAAAAGCTAAGAAATATATTTTGAAATAATCAATACTTCCGGAGATATTTAATTACAAGTAGGATATTTCTTCTTCTATTAAAAAAGAAAATTTACAAAAGACAATATATCTTAGTCAATCTTAATCATAAAGAAACAACCAAAAAAACAAATTAAAATATATTATTCCACCAGCGGTTAGCAGTAGGTAATAAGTCACGCAGATGAAGTTTACTGAGATTCATCAAGTGAGTTATTACCATTATCGCAAGTTGAATACTGTACTTTATCTACGATTATAACAATAAATGTTAACGTAATAGTACATCTTCACTAACCGAATTCAAAGACAATTCGGGGGTGAAACTAATTTCAAGGCCACCACACGCTCATCAAAAGAAAATAAATAATTTTCAAACTTAATAATAGTTATTATCACGTAGATATACACCACATCCGAAATAACTTACCGTGCTTAAGGATAACTTGAATCTCAAACTGCATTAAACTGTTCCAGATCAGATGCACTACCATTTTATAGACACATAATGATACCTCACGCAGCATTAATGTAAGTTTGTATGTATTAAATTGAATTACAGCATTATTTAATTGAGAGTTTTTATTTTCCCAGGAAAATGTAGCTAACTAAGTCAACTAATAAAATCATGAAACTATCCTTCTAATATGCCAGCCTACACTAACTTAAATTTACAAATAAACTTAATGATAAAAGCGGTTTGTGCCATTGAATTATGCTATCATGTAAATTGAAAGTGAGGGAAATATAAATGCTATTGTAGTAATGTACATTGTGCTGTGTAATTGATTTAATACATCCAATCACATAACTTCTTTATTAAGAAAATTTACAGTTTTAATAATAACGGGTATTTTCAGTAGGTGTGCAGATCTTAAACTAAGCATATTTATTTGAAACAATAAAAATTGTAACGCACTTTGAACTGTTAGGTTTCGTATAAAGTGTTTTTTTAGTATTTAGAAAAAAAATTACAGATCGCATTCCAAACGCGCGTGTGTCGGTGACCTGCATCACTTTGACTAATACTGCACAGTAAAAAGCCACAACGATTTCGACAATCTCGCAAGTGACATTTGACTCACATAGGAAATTGTTTGTATTATCTTGAAGGTTTTGTCACGTTCTGTTCGAGAGCTTAACGTAAAACAGTGTAAAATGGAGTCATTGGAAATTAAAATGGTAAGACATTTTCAACATATTATTGATTACTTACAAAATGTTATTCACGGCAGAAAATACTCCCAATTTTAGATTCTTTATGTTCTGTTTTTTGTCGTTTTAAATCTCACTTTTCTTCTCTTCTCTTTTTATATTTAAGGTACTACAGTATACTGCCAAACATTAGGTTAATTCCCTAATCTTTGGTGATACAGTACACACTTTTATGACAAAGAAACAGTTACTCCACCCCTGGAAGTCCACGTGGACTAGACCACTTATTTCAATGAATCAACTGTTTGGTAGGACAAAGTTCATTTAATGGGCTTGTTCGGCATTGTTTTTTATTTCATAAATCAAAAGTGCAAGTATAAAATGATGGATCTGCAAAAATTCAGAATTTTACTATATACTTATCGTGTTGATCTGCGTCCCTCTAAAATTGCGAATCAGATCTATCAAAGGCTTTTCATGGGGGCGGATTTTCGGGAAGCGGCCGGTGTCATTCAATTCGGGAATTAATTCTACATTGTTTGAGATAAATTGGGAGGCATTCTTTTTAATGGTTTTTGAATAATTAACACGCAAAAGTCGGCTATCTCTTTCGTCTCTTAAATTTAGGAACGAGCAGTCGAGGGGATTGTAGGGAAATATATGACTTGGTGAAATGTTATCAACTGTTGAAAAATGACGGCTGAATATTTGATTTTTAAGAAAATAGCCATTTTTCTTTCCCACAGACCTAGCCGAAATTCCGGTTTCCACTGTGACACTTATGATGTCGATAAAATCTCAATCTTCTTTTTTAAATAGAGACCAAAGTCGATTATCCACTACAAATATTTACTTATATATGAGTGTTTAAAGATTTGATGTTTTTGATTTTTTAGGATACGTTTTAATACTTCTAAAGATAATTTGCTCGCTCTAGCAGAGCTGAATTTCCGCAATTTATTATCAGAAGAAAGGGCCAGTCTTGTTCTTTCCATGGAGACCTATAACGGACTTCCATTCCACGTATTTACTTACTGAACGGCTGTTAGTGGTCGCGGTAGATCTCCGAGTTCAAAGTTGCGTATAGTGACGACACAAACAGGCGCACCGTTTTTGCAACTATTACTGATTTCAACGCCTTATATCTCGATAACGGAGAAAGTTAATAATATGAAATTTTAAGTGCATAATAAGAATGCCGAGTACTATATAAAAACGTATAAAAACCATATAAAAATAATATGGTGGAACAAGCCCATTATATTCGTGAGATTGGTCCACATTCTTAACTCGTTAGAAAATATGTATGACAGTTTTTTGTGATGATAATAAAAGAACACCTTCTTTATGACCTTTTTGCACATAAATTGAGAACTAATTGCGGCCGGTCTCCTTTAAACTTTTTTCATATATCTGAATTATCTACAAAACCTACTATAACATTATTATTCGAAAAACTTGACGCGAAACAACTTGTGGAAACTAATTCATTTGTTTCTGTTCAGTTTTGTTAATTTGTTGAAACTAATAGTGCAGCAAGAAAGACCAAGAAAACGATGAGATATGTATAGTTTTATAACAGCAAAATTATGATTCTGGGTACAGGACTTCCAAAGCCTATTGTGCCATTTTTTATAAACAATTAAAATTAAAAAGGGGAATATCTCCGTTTGTAGAGGTTCGATCGGGACAAACAATAATCCAGAATCTTTCTAATTAATAGTCCAACTAATCTGGATTTTGGGTCATTTGAATTCGTACGTAACATACAATCTTGAATAAACTGACTAAAAAGCGTTTCTTTTTTCATTTTAATGCCCAGGGACGTTAAGAGTTCCAATCGACTTCAAACTTTCAGAAAATATACCTCTTTTTGAAAACAAAACATCCTATAGTTTTGGTACCCAAATATTGAACCCCGTGAACACAAATGAATTTGTTTTCTAAAATTTGAATTGCCCGCTATTTTATGCTATTAAGTCCGAAACGGATATTTTTTTCAATATGTAGATCTCGATGCCAGGCTTTCCGTAGATATTAAAGATACACTTTTTTAAAGCACAACAACCGTTCCCTGCGATGTTGCCGTCTATCGCAGCTGACACTCGAACTTAGGAGAGATAACAGCGACTAGACATGTTGTGCCACCCAACAGCGGTCTAGTCCACTGCTACCATCTAGGTAACCCTTTAAAATACCACTAAACATCCATACTCTGGCCAGGACTCGAACACGGGACTCCGTGGTCGCAATCCAAACACCTTAGCACTGCGCCACTGAGTCGATGAATTTTTAAATTTTCATATTTTCCAACGGTTCTCAGTGGGCTATGATCGGCTATGACAGGTTCATAAAATAAAATTCAGGTATTCGCTTGAAATTTGGTATACGTATACATTAGAATGACATCTGATTGAACTTATTCCGTTAAATCAGTTGGCCTGGGAGGAGAGGGGGATTTTCGCAACTGGGAATATACTGGGAATCTGAGTAGAGTAAGCTAAAAAATTCATTTTTGGCGCATATGCTAAGAGCCAACGCCTCAAATTGTTTTGTGACATCTGCCTAAAGTACTATTAAAATTCTATTACCAATTATTTCTACATGCTAGAGTACAATAATTATAGTCAAAACTTGGTTGGAAATGTTGCTCCATTAAAGCACCTATTCACTAAACTTTTTTTTGGCATGTTTATGTTCCTTATCAATTAATGATACTCATTTTTTTTGCAACTTATAATTGTATACTTAATAACAACATACATTTAGCATGTATATGTATACGTGTATACACTAACATTTTGTATTAATAATAAGGCATTATCCAAGTTAAGTAGAGAAACATCTTCAACGAGGGTTGAACTTCGCCATTTATTTTCAATAAAAAAATATTACTTATTCCGTTAAAATGTAAACTAAAAGAAAATAATAAAGACGTGCATAATAATTATTATTATTATCTTTTTCCGTTGTAGGGCTTATGGCAGGGGGTATAAAGTAGTAAATAATGAAAGCAAGCTAATAAGAATCCGAGAACTTGAGATTTGCTTCATTTACTAGAAACCAAGGCCTTAATTTTAATTTGCCACTTCACCACCACCCCCACTCCAATATTAAAGAAGTTAACAAAATAATGATTGTATTTACGAGAGCAAAAGTCCTCAAAACAATTGTTTGACGTCAACCACCCTCACCTTCATTAAACGTCGATCGGTCGAAATGGCATTGAAGTGGCACATGTTTTTATGGGTTTTTGGATCAGACGAATCCAAATGTTAGCACAAAACCATCATTTTCAATTTTCTTATTCAAATAGATATTGGCAATCAGCATTGCCTTGTTGATTCGTAATACTTAATCTCATTAGGAATAGCTTCTAAGACCATCTTAAAACAAAACTGATATATGATATTTACATATATCTATTTATGTTGAAACTCGTTTCTACTAAAAAACACAGTTTGTATATTGCAGTTTCCATGCCTTATTATCCTCGTATTTTTTTGAGCGATACTGTATATTCTTCTGTTGACTAAAAATATATTAGGTTTCCCTCTTGACGATATTGTCAACTATACTCTTAAATATTGTTTTCCTACATCGCTCTCTTAACTTCTTTAGTATATTATCAATAATATAATATCTGTATAGTATGTTCTATTTCTTCGTCGGCAGTGAAATCAATTACCCATCAAATATTATTTTTCGTCACCAAAGAGTTTTGTAGACATAGCGCCGACAGACAGGCATATAAACACAAGGACTGATAGAATCGAAAAACTTTTATTTTCATAATTTACATCTTCTGAAACATGAAAATCTAAAGAATTGTGTAATAAAAATACAACAAATATTTTAGTTGCATCTATTTCCATTTTCACTGTTGTAACTAACAGGTTGTTCTACAAGTTCTTGATCATATTTGTTACATCTACAATGAAAAATATGGTTAAAAAATGTATTATAATCTCTATCACACCTATATAATACAATAAAAAAATAGATGGAGTTCATGACAAGTAATAATTCTGATATATATATGAAGATCAGATGCCCAAGGAACCCGAAAAACGGTCCTGTGAACATGGCTGTTATAATTGGTAAAGAAGACAATAAAAATACGTTCGTTATCAGAAACGGAATGTTATTCTTATTACTGTATTCTGAAAGTTTTCTTTTTTTTATTAGATGCACTATATTAATGATAATCATAAACAAAATATAGATTAAATTACCTAATATCAGGATAATTTTGGATAAAGTGTAAAATCTTTTATTGTAACAGGAATCCACATGCAACCCTGCACAAAATAATGAAAATATGTAAATGGAACTTAAGAAAAAGATAAAGTGGTGAATAAGTTTTCTGAATTTGTTAGGATGGTACAATTGCATGTACCAATATATTGTCAAAAATGCCATTAGTAACACATCTAGTAACAATAGGGTGCCTTCTAATTGCTGTACAAGACAAAATGTGCTAGTTCCAAATACAGATGAGTGAGCATAGGCAAGCCTTGAGGTCGTAGGAGAACATAGCATAAAAATGGAATTAAGAATAGTCCAGTTTAAAAGAATTATATTCGACTTTTCTTGACGCAATCTCTTATATCTTATAATAACGAAAGCTATTAGTACATTAGCCGCTATACAAATTATAGCAAGCACTGTATAAAGTTCTAAAAATGTCCTAATAACGGGCTCGAACTCTCTTTCATAGGTTTTCCCAGTTGTGTCATTGTTACCTTCAACCAATGACATGTTTGTTGTTGTCTCTGTTGTAGATTCCATTTTCTGCAAAGAATAATCATTATCATTTAAAAATCAGTTCGGTGTAATTTTCTTCAAATTTTGGGAATTGGTAGTTCAAGGACATCCCAAGAAATATTTAAAAAATATATATTTATTGCCTTCCCTACGGAATTACAGTGTCTGCAAGTTAAAAATTTTTGACAAAGGACCCCGCAGTGTTTTATAGTAAAAATGGGTTTCAGTAGATTGTTCTGATACTTGGGGAAAATCTTCCCCTCCTTGACCACCAATCCGACCGAATTTGATTTTTTAATCTAGAGGCGATTGAAACTGTGAACATATGCGAAGGTCTGCTTAAATTCTCCATAAAAAGTCTGAAAATATTCAGGCTCATTTTCTGGAGAAAAATAAGCATCTTTTGTCTGTTGGTATTTTTTATTCAAAGTGCTTCCTTCTCACGGAAAAAAATAACATACAAGCAAACATATTTTTTTTTGTAATTTTTAACGGGAAAAGGAAGTATTTTGAAGAAAAGGTTGGGGGGGGGGGACATAAGTTGATTATTGTTACCTAAATAATATGCCTGAACAATTTTTTCTGAAGTAGAAAAAAAAATAAAAATCTATGGAAATTAATAAAATTCTATGAAGTCTTTTTTTCTTAATTAACAACTTCTTCAAGGTGATACTCTGTATATATATTTTCACTAAGTATGCTCCATTTCTTCGTCCGCAATGGAGCCAACTACTTATCAAGTATTATTTTTCGTCACCAAAGAGTTTTGTAGACATAGTATGGACAGAGAGACAGATAAACACATGAACTGATAGAATCGATAAACCTTTATTTTCGTAATTTACATAGTCTGAAACATGAAAATCCAAAGAATTGTGAAATAAAAATACAACAAATACATCAGCTGAATCTATTTCCATTATCACTATTGTAACTAACAGGTTGTTCTACAAGTTCTCGATTATATTTGATACATCTACAATGAAAAATATGCTTAAGAAATGTGTTATAATCTCTATCACACCTATATAATATAATAAAGAAATAGATGGGGTTTATGATAAGTATTAATACTGATATATATATGAAGATCAGATTCAGAAGCAACTCGGAAAATGGTTCTATTAACATGGCTATTATTATTGGTAAAGAAGACAAGAAGAATACGTTCGTCACCAGAAACGGAATGTTATTCTTACTACTGTATTCTGAAAGTTTTCTTTTTTTAATGAGATGCACTATGTTAATGATAATCATTAACAAAACATAGATTAAATAACTTAAAACCAGAATAACTTCGGATAAAGTGTAAAATCTTTTATTATAACAGGAATCCACATGCAACCCTGCACAAAATAATGAAAATATGTAAATGGAACTTAAAGAAAAGATAAAGTGGTGAATAAGTTTTCTGAATTTGTTAGGATGGTACAATTTCATGTACCAATATATTGTCAACAATGCCATTAGTAATACATCTAGTAACAATAGGGTGTATTCTAATTGCTTTACAAGACAAAATGTGCTAGTTCGGACTACAGAGGAGTGAGCAAAGGCAAGCCTGAAGGTCGTAGGAAAACATAGCATAAAAAAGGAATTAAGAATAGCCCAGTTTAAGAGAATTATGTTTGACTTTTCTTGACGCAACCTCTTATATCTTATAATAACGAAAGCTATTAGTATATTAGCCGCTATACAAATTAGAGCAAGCACTGTATAAAGTTCTAAAAATGTCCTAATAACGGGCCCGAACTCTCTTTCAAAGGTTTTCCCAGTTGTGTCATTGTTACCTTCAACCAATGACATGTTTGTTGTTGCCTCTGTTGTAGATTCCATTTTCTGTAAAGAATAATCATTATCATTTAAAAACTCAGTTCAGTGTAATTTTCTTCAAACTTTGGGACTAGGTGGTTCAAGGACATCCGAACAAAAATGGTTTTTATAGTAAAAATGGGTTTCAGTCGATTGTTCTGAAACTTGGCGAAAATCTTCTCTTTGACCACCAGTCCGACCGAATTCGATTTTTTTTATCTAGAGGGGATTGAAACTGCGAACATCTGCGAAGGTCTGCTTAAATGTTCCATAAAAATTCTGAAAATATTCAGGCTCATTTTTTGAAGAAAGATAAGCATCTTTTGTCTCTGTGTTTTATTTTCAAAGTGCTTCCTTCTCACGAAAAAAAATAACAAGCAAAAAAATATATATATTTTTCTTGTTTATTATTTTTTTCCGGGACAAGAAAGCACTTTGAAAAAAAAACACCAAGAGACAAGAGATGCTTATTTTTCCCCAAAAAAATGAGCTTAAATATTTACAGAATTATTATGGAACATTTAAGCAGACCTTCGTAGATTTTCAGTTTCAATCGCCTCTAGATAAAAAAATCGAATTCGGTCGGACTGGTGGCCAAAGAAAATTTTAATCAGGGGGCCCAGGAAAACATTTTCCCCAAGTTTCAGAACAATCGACTGAAACCCGTTTTTACTATAACAAACTGCGGGGTCCTGTTTTCGGTGGAATTTTTTTTAAACTCTGGGAATAAGTAGTTCAAGGGTTTCCGAAAAAATCTCGTATGAAAAAATTGCCTTAATGTCTTCCCTGCAGAATTACTGTGACTGGAAGTCTTTGAATTTTCAAAGATTTTTAACTTCCAGTCACTTTAATCATACAGGGAAGGCATTGAATCAATATTTTCATATGGCATTCTTTATTCGGAAGCACTTGAACTACCTATTCCCAAAGTTTTAAGAAAATTCCAATGAAATGATTTTTCCAATGCTAATGGTCCGGAGTCCTTTCATTATTGTTTTACATATTTATTACTATCTGAAACTATTTATAGCATGCATAACTGAGTTCCGCGGATAAAAAATAGTAGCAGAACCTGGGATAAATATTCTCTATGAGAACTTTTGATTTTTTTATAGATTCTTAGTAGTAGGAAAGTATTTTAAACATTTCTCAAGACCGCCGTGGGTAGAACATGAAACAAGTCAGCGACAAACTTTTAAGAAAATTGTGGAAATAACTTCTAAAATACGAAAAATACAAAAACTATCGTAGATGTGAATATTGTAGATCACAAAATTCTATAATAAAATGTCTGTACAAGAATTTCGAAAATAAATGATGATATGAGTGATCTGCATGAACAGCGAGATCGCACATAGCCACAGGGGGTTTTTTCTACATACTCAGACACGTGGTTTGTGTGGGACGAGCTTCAAGTGCGCGATTTGTGATAACTAATTACTTTCACAGTATAAGTAATAAGTAAGTATAATAATCGTAAAAACCGCTGCCTAAGGAATCACTACTTCCAGATTATTCGTCCAAATCTCTTTAAAGGAAACGCCTTGACTATATTTGCACTCTAGTATGTGGAAATTATTGGTCATAGAATTTTAATAATATTTGGGGTAGATGTCATAGAAAAGTTTGAGGAGTTGGTTTCTACCATATACGTTAAAAATGAAGTTTCTAGTTTACTGTACTTATTTTCCACTATTTACAACCTACCACCTCAATGGAGTCATCTCAATCAGATGTCACTACAATACATACGTGTACTAACTTTCAAGTGAATATCTCAATTTGATGTTATCAATTCCATTAATAATGAAGCGGAGGTGGTAGAGTTTGAAAAATATTAGAAAGAAATCTGAGGCCTTGGTTTCTAGTATATACACCGAATCCCAAATTTCTGTAGTCTTACCAGCTTGCTTTACTTATTTTCCCCTATATGCCCCTATTTAACCCCCAACCCTTCAACGGCATCATCTCAAATTATGATCTAGTTTCAGACGTCGTTATAATACATACGTGTACCAAATTTCAAATGAATGTCTCAATTTTAATTTATCAACCCTTTTCATATTGGAATAGGGGTGGTTGGGTTGAAAAATATTATAAGAAAATCTGACGCTGTGGCTTCTAGTACATACACCGAATTTCAAGTTTCTGTACTCTTACAAGCTTGCTTTACTTATTTCCCCCTATTTACCCCTATTTAACCCCCAACCCTTCACCGGATTTCCTCAAAAAACAATCCAGTTCCAGATCTCGTTATAATATATACGTGTACAAAATTTCAGGTCAATATCTTAAACCGTTCCGGAGAAAGCGTGCGGACAAAAAAAGTTACAGACAGACCGACAGACAGACAGAAAATTTTTTTTCGCTCAAATTTAAAATCTCGACGTTTCATGAGATTCTAAACCTATTTCACGAATAAAAATTTTTGAAAATTTTTTTGCGATTACTATACTTCCAATCCACTACGTGGATGTGGAAGTAAAATAAATCAAAAATTTTTCTTCTTAAAATAAGCTTAGAATGTCATAAAACGTCGAAATTTTAAATTTGAGTGAAAAAAAAATTGTTTGTCTGCGTGTATGTCGGTCCGTAACTATTTTGTGCGCTTGTTTTCTTAGCAACGGTTTAAGATATTGACTTGAAATTTGGTACACATATGTACCATGACGAGATTTGAAACTAAATAATTCCGGTGAAGGGGCCTAACCCTTAAATCGGGGTAAATAAGGGAAATAAGTAAAGCCAGCTGGTAAGAGCATAGTATTTTGATATTTGGTATAAATGCTAGAAGCCGAAGCCTCGGATTTTTTATAATATTTTCCAATTTTTATGAATTGTAGATCTCACTTTTTAAGCGATCCCATAAAAATAATCAACAGGGTTGAAATCCGGAAACCTTGCCGACCATACATGAGAACCTATCAGGCCAATCTCTCTGTTTTGATATGTATCATTTAAATGATTTCTAGTTTGGTTGGAGAAATGCGGTGGGGCTCCATCATGTTAAAAGAACATACCTCGGATATTTATATTTTATAAAAGATTCGGTAACGTGTATTATAAAAAATTAAGATAAACGTTACCAGTTAGTGTACCTTCAAAAAAATGTGGTCCTAGCAAATGACCGCCTACAAGTCCAATCCAAACGTTGATAACTAAACAATGCCTTTATACGTTAAAATCAAGCAGTTGTCCCTATTGATCATAGTAGCCTTACTTCAAAATTACAGCTATTAAAAAACTTATAAACAAATGATACGACGCTACTATGATCAATGACTTTAAACATTAAATCAGTTAGTTGTTCCTATTGATGAATACGTTTTATGACAGTATCTGCATATTTTGTTTTTCGTACAATTATTACGTTGATAGTTTGCTACCATGTGAATTATTGACATGCAACTTTGTTGCTACCGTTCTTGTTATTGGTAGAAGGTATAATATATTGCTTGTTTTATTCTTAATAAATGGGAGAAATAAAATAGATTCTTGATTTATTATTCTAATTATAAGCATTGGTAATGAAAACATAATAATTATTGCTGAAAGAGAAAAGTAAATGCCTAATTTATATTGTGGAAACATTTTTTGTGCGTATCATTCATCTATATTTTCTAGTTATTTAGTTGAATTTATTTCGAACAACAGAAACATTTTTTTTTACTGTGGACTTGGATTTTTTTGTGTGATACGAGTACTTTTCAGGATCACTAGTGTATTATATGTGCCAAATATGAATTTATTTTTCCATTCCCTTACAAAGTAACAACCAAAAGAAATTTTAGTAAAAATACATTCGTATTTCAGCAACGAGGACGTAACTAGCTTTTTCAATGGGTGATTATGACTACCCTCAGTGTCCTTTATCTGCTATTAAAGCAAGTCCGTTTCCTCGTGAAACACCCTGTATAGTTAAAGCCAAAGCCTCAGATTTTTTTCTTGTAATATTTTCAAGCCCCACACTACCCTCACATCATTATTAAAAGGCTTAATTAAATAAAATTGAGATATTCAGTTGAAATTTGGTACACGAATATATTATAACGACATTTGGAACTAGATTATACGTTGAGATGAGTCCGTTGGAAGTGGTGGAGGGGGGATGGGAATAAATAGGGGAAAATAAGTACAGCAAGCTGATAAGAGTACAGAAATTTGGTGTATATACTAAAAGCCAATGCCTCACATTTCTTTAAAATATTTTTCAACCTCCCACCACCTCCACTCCATTATTAAAGGAGTTGGTAAAATAAAATTCAGATATTCATTTGAAAGGTACACGTATATTTCGTTATGACACCTGATTGAGATGATTCCGTGAAAGGGGGGAGGGGGGTAGATAGGGTAAAATAAGTAAAGTAAACTAAAAAGAGTCCAGAAACTACTTTTTTAAAGAGTGCAAATATAGTCGAGATGTTTTTCTTTAAAGAAACTTGGATGGGAAATCTGGATGTGGAAGTAGTGATCCCTTAGGCAGCGGTTTGTGTGCAAGACTTTGATCAGTCACTGACGAGTAGTCAGCGTGCAGGTTTCTAAGGCCCTCAAGGTCCCAAGATTCGACCCCAATAGGCTTTTACGTGTGGGGTGAAATCAGAATATTCACAGCCGTGCTTAACTGACCAAGAATAGAGCAAGCTACCATATAATTACGAACAGAAATAAAACTAAAAATGCTCACGATTAAAATAAGAAAACAGGCACGGAAATGCATTAGAAGTAATGGATGTCATTTCGAACATAAAAAATATTCATTTTGCTACATTCTAAATAAAGTTTTCGAACTGTTAACCTAATTTTTATTAATGGACACGGTATTTAAGATTCGATTAATTGAAGAATTATTGTCGAATGACTATCTTAAATAGAGTAGTTTCCAGAAGAATTGTAACACCTAGACCACTTTTTTTTAAAGTTATGTGAGACTTTAAAATTCGACGTCTTAAATTATCCGTTATGATTTTTTTCTACAAATGTATTTATATTTTGTGTTTAGTCAACGGAAACATTAGCAATATTCTGTTGTTGAAAGTTTATTTTATTAATATCCTTGTTAAGGGTCGGCATCGCCCTACCAAACATTCTGTACAATTAAAATAAGACAATTAAAAAACCTTGCAGCATTATAAAACTGATCTCCAATTAATTTGAGGTTATTTGTATTAACTAGCGCGTGGTCTATTACACTTAATTCCTGGAATAGTAGTAATTAAAATATATAAGATTTATTTTCACAAACCTATAATTATATTAGTACGGTATTATTTATACTCCTATGATCCTAAACTGGATACTATTACACCCACTGATTTTGTAAATATTACTTTGTACACATCAATCAATTGCTAACAACATAATGATGATACTTCACATACAGAACACTTCTTATTACTAACAAATAGTGGATTCTCTTTCTATTTCATAATAATTTTTAAGGTCATATCACACGTGGGTAACTGCGTTTAAAATGCATTCCATTTTATCAACTATATTATTTTAATCTTATTTAGATGTTTTATGAAATATATGGTAATATAAAGATAAATACCTTCTGTCCTAATAATTTTACGTTGTGTTTTCTGAAAGATATTAAATATTTTAAGTAATTTTTGACAGAAGTTATGTGATCATTTTTAATTCTCATATATACATATTATATAGGTAAAATATCTCGGAAACGCATTTTCGAAAAGAAGAAGTTTGATAAGCTAAATATTTCGTTGTTTTCAAAGCCACCTTAGTTACTTCTTAACGTTTAATTAGAACAAAATTGTATTTTCTTATTTTCTTTCAGCTGTAATTTTGTTTGTATTTATCGCACATTTTAATACGACATATGAATAAATTCCTTATTAATAGTACTAATAAACGGTACCACGGTAACGATATGGTTCCATTTGAAAAAATTGAGTTTCGCCCCAAAAACAATTTTGGTGACATTTGTTTGCTCATAAATCACGTAATTTAGTGTTTTTAACGGGATTTCGACTTTTGTAGCATTACACGGATTATTTAGAATAAATAGGACCCGTCATGGCATACTTAAATGGAAAATTAAAGATTACATTATAAAAAAAAATTGATGTTTGAAATGTCACTTATTTGGCATCGTTGGATTCAGAAAATTATGCAAAATTCAAAAATGCAATAATATATCGGGTGTTCTATTTAAAAATCGAAAGTTAGTGTCACTTCCTATATATACTGAATTTCAATCAATTATCTTCAAAACTAAAGGAGAAAAGGGGAGTATACCGTGATCCTGTTACACCCGGTATAATAATTCTATTATCTATTAAACACTTTTTTCTTTGCTTTTTATAACTAATATAATGTTGTATAGTTGACTACACATATTCAATGCACATAAAGAAATCATAAATAAAAGCCATTAAAATATCAAAGTCGGCATTTTCACTTGAGGACAAGGTCCTACAGAGTCGTACTTCAAATTTCTGAGTATTAGAAGAAACAAAATAATACTAGAGATTTAAAAATCGTGTGTTTGGCAGAAATTTTACGGCGTTTTTGGTAATTTAAAAAATCTTACTCTGTTTTGCGTCAAGATGGGAATATATTGCACATTGGTGGATGCATTGTTCGTCCTTCACGATACTGATAAATAAATTCAGGGTATGACTCTGCTTCTGTATTCCCTGGGTATGAAGTTCAAGTTAGGGGTGATTTGCGGAAGTATATTCAGGAGTTAGAAATTTTAATTAAAAGAGGCTCTTTTCCGTTTATTTCTGATCTTAATCATGCCAGAACATACTTTACACAAAAATAATGATGTTTTATCTATTAAATAAAACATTATATTTATTATTTAATGAACTATGAAAAGATGAAGCGTGCCCCAGTCTCCCTTTATATTATCTCGGTCAGCAGCTTGGAGTTTTTTATGTGCATTATAAATATGTAGACACCCTGTATAGTAATGCAACTGGTTAATTCACAATGCAAAATTGACACGCTGTTCGAGAGTGAAACTGATTTGAAGGCCATCACAATTTAATGCTTACTTTACAAAAGAATAAAACTTTTTCAAACTTAATAATAATAATTATTATCATGCAAATAATGACCACATCCGAAATAACTTACCGTGAGGTGTTAAGAATAACTTAAACAAAACTGCTTATATTATACTATTCTACACTAGATGCACTACCATTTTACAAACGGATGATGATACTTCACCCAGCAATAATTTAAGTTTGTGTGTATTAAACTCAAATACAGTATTATTTAATTGAGACATTTTATTTTCCCAGAAAAATGCAGCTAACAGAGCCAACTAAGAAAATCATTAAACTTTCCTTCCAGTGTGCCAACCTACACTAACTTAAAATGACAAATAAACTTAATGATAAAATCGGTTTTTTGTCATTGAATTACGCTATTATGTAAAATTAAAAGTTAAAGAAATACGAATGCTGTGTTAGTAATGTACATTGTACAATGTATGTCATAAGTTGTTTATCCAAAAAGTGCTGTGCGTATAACATTAGTCCATTGGTCAAATTACACAGATCTACAAAGGTTCTGATACAACTGTCGTCTCATATTCCCTCCACTATGCCCTTTTATCCCCTAAACCCTGAAAGGGCAAAAAACTACTTTTTTATTCGTATAGATATCTACGATTAATAGGCAGTATTTCTTTAACTGTCTTAGTATAGGTGTAACAACCCCCTTTTCACTGTTTACTTTAATCTGGGGGTTGTCATTTTTATTGATTATATCAATTAAATGTACCCCTTTCATAATTAGACAAATTTATATTGTGTGCGACCAGCCAGGAATAATCATCAATCTACCAGCAGGTCTTTTTCAAAATCTAGGCCCACAGTCGCTCCGAATATCTAGATGAATCAATATCGTTTATAGGTGGACAATTCTGAGCAACTATTGGATACACTCTGATACATTGCAGTTCAAAAACTTACGTTTTCTCCTTGTCTGATCTGCTGGTTCACCACAGTGATCTAATTTTTGTGACTCGACTTTCCATTAATTAGCAAATTAATAAAACACGAATTTTCAACCACACTTAAACTACATTTACAAAAATAACACGAAAATAATATAATCGGTTTAGAAATAGAACGAATATAATTAATACTTAAATTAAACCAAAAGTAAATATTCAAACTTTAAGTAAAAACATTAATCGGTTAGTGAGAGATTCGTTTACAATAAAACGCAAAAACTAATTACCGAAAAGGTGGAAAAGAAACCATACACTTAACGAACACGATATTAGGTTTTTTAGGAGAAATAGTTTATAAAGTTTTAAAAATTTGGGTGCGAACTCCTTACAGGTGTGCTAATACAGATCCCACCTATCCGGAGGGTGCTTCTTCCCCTTTTACTGTTTTACTTCAGAAATCACCCTGTTACGTGACCTGGCGCTAGTTTTTTTACATTTTTCTCAAAAACTGTAACTCTGACGAGGAAATTGAATAGGACCTAAAATATTCGGTATAAAATTCATCATTTATGTTCCATAAACTTTTTTCTATCTTTAATTCAACTCTCACAAATATGGTTTGAAAAATTAGAATATGTTGCTAAAGTTAGACAAAAACGAGTAAAGTGACAAATATCTGAAAATACATTGGTCATAGAAAAATGTTACATGTAAAACAGATTTTCCTACACAAACCTGGCTAAAACGACAAAAAAATATGACAGAAAATTTTGTTATTACTGCTGTGTCGCTTATATTCGAGCCCATTTCCACGCCACCGCTGAGGTAGAGCTCCCGGCGCTTTTTTAAGTGGTTTCCCCTTGATGCCTAATCCACTAAAAACTAACTACTGCTTATTCAATAATTGGATACCACCAACTTCAAACGTAATTTGTGATATTAGGGCTGGATATAGGAAAAAAATGTATAAGACATAAATGATGTATAATTTCGTAACAAATATTTTAAGTCCTATTCGTTTTCCTCGCCAGAGTAACAATTTTTGAGAAATATCATAAAACGGGCGCCAGGTCACGTAAGAGAGTGGTTTCTGAAGCAAAAAAGGGATGACGCACCCTCCTGAGAGGTGGGAACTCTTTTGATCTGTATTTAGATGTCTATTAAGAGTCTGTACCCCAATTTTTAAAACTTTATAAATTATTTCTCCCATTTGCCATTTGAATTGCTTATTTACTGTGACTATAACTATAATTAAGAAACTAGAGCAGAAAACGTCAGTTGCCAGAGACAATTCTAATGAAGTATAGTTTAATTTGACATCTAATGACATGAACTTAAATAGAACAAAATCTCAAAAACACAAATATACCCGTTGACACTAAAAATTACTACGCTGAAAATATGACAATCTTGACACCACTGGAGCTAAACGAAAAGTAGCTTATTTTCTCCCAAAATTTCTTGAGTCGAATTTTCGTGAAGTAGGGCGGGGCATTTCTGAATTATTGGAACCAATGAGTGCGGACCCGCCCCCTTCTAGATCTTAATTTTGACCCGGCAGCTTGCGTCCTCTACAGTACAATATAGGACAAAATAACTTTCCATAAATATCAAGCACTAAGTCGATCTGGCAGTTGGCGCCATCTACAGAAAATACGGCCAAAATGGCTTCCCCTAAATACAAACAAATATAAAAACTTAAAGTACTCTACAGCTAGCTAATTAATCCCAGTCGGTGAAAAAATCCTTTCTTTCGACTCGATTCCTTCTGATTTTTGTCAATTAAGGAGAAAACTGAAGACTGGTTCCCTATCTAGTGTACACTAAGGTTGGGAATCCTGTACCAATTACAGCATTTATGAGTCTAACTGTACAATAACTAATTTAAATATTCTGTTAACGGTTTTGTTCTACCTCGTTCCCGCGCATTTAATCCGCGTAATTGACATTTCTTATAAAACGATTTGGTAATCGACGGGACTAACACTTCTCACGCTCTTGGCTTTGTTGGCTCATGCTGATAATAAAATATTTCCGATTTAGAAAATATATACTGCAGAATACTTTATAGTTATTGCCGAAAAGTTTTTGTATTTGACACGGACAGGACAAGCTAGTTTATTTCTAAAATGTTTCTAATGTTACTTGACCGGACTACGTTATAACATTTTAGGGCCTGTGAACTAACGTCTTAACTTTTTATAAACATCGCGCTATTTTATGAAGAATAATTATAATTTCTTGTATTTCATTTATTACACAGGACCTATAGTACAATTACCTGACACACTTGTATAGACTAGAAACCTGACAAAAGAACGTCACGGACGGACAGACAGATGAACGGACAGACAGATGGACCGACATTTTGAAAGTTGTTCAGAATGATGTCACCATCATATGAAATTCGTTCCTCTACGAGAGATATAACCTACCAGTTTTAGAAATGTGCCAATCAAATACTGTATTGTATTCTTCGTTCTGTTTCTTTTGTTTTAGTATATTATTGATATGGTATTTCATACTGACATATTATCAGGTAGTATCTTGAGCAGTCGTTGCTTCGACTAACAACTTTTTTCAGAGTTAAAATGTTTGTTTCATATTTGGCACGTATGTAAAATGGTATGGTAGAATACTCCTTATTGAAATTGGGAGAAATCCGTCATCCAGGGCGATCTGCGGAAGCCCGTAAAGCACTACGTTTTGTATAGATTATGGTTTATTATAATTTTAGAGCAAAATGTTAAGACGGTTTTTGATTAAGCGTCCAAAAATATACAAAAGATGTACAAAATATCGATAATTAATAGTGTTGCTCAAATTCAAAAGAGATTTACGTAGATTAAGAAATGTATCGAATAAATTTTAAATCAATATCAAAGTATATTTAATACGACTGTAACGAAACGATTAAGAGTCGAGCGTTGCCGAATACAAATACCTATTAAACGCCATAATTTTCGTTAGACCTAATTTATAGCATACGCAAAATTACTCATTACTGAAATCGGTCCATATTCGTCATGTAAGATGATCTCTGGAAATGTGCAGATAGTCATGTTTTATATAAACTATGTTTCATTATAATTTTGAAATAAAATGATACTTATATTATTGACGCAAAAATAGGAATCGAAAAATGCAATACACAGTGTTTCTCTGTGTTGGCATGTAGCTCAAACAATTGTCATGCAGAAACTTGTTATACTTTGGGTGAGTTGTCACTCCAAAGAAATAGTTAATAAAGAAAACGGCTGAGAAAAATAACATTTAGAGCGTAATTACTGATATTGTCAGACAAGGAAACCTGATATACTTTTAGTAAATAGAAGGTATTTTTATAAGACTGTTCTTACTAGGGTCGATTTAGGTGATAAAAAGGCCAAATCCACCATTTCCTCGGAAAACGAGAAATTTTCACGAAAACATTTGTAATGAGTTTGTTTTATTGCCTATATCATTTTCCAAAGCTTATGATTGCGCGGTATTGACCGGTAATTGTTATAAGCAATGTTTTTTTGTTAATTTGTTGACTTATTAAATTTCGGCCAAAATTAAATAGAAAAAGATTTTTACGTAATTTGATAGAAAATTATAACTTTTTATATCTGAAAAAAATCAGGTAAGCTTATCCTTTTAATGCAAACCTTCTTTTTCTCATCGACTTTTCCATGAGACACAAATCTGCAAGGTTCTCTCGGAAAATCCTATCAAAATAGGAAAACTTTAAGAGGGCAAATCGTTGATAAAAACCATTTTTAAAAATCTGAAAAAATCAAACAAGGTGAACAAAATTTTCTTAACATTTTTAATATTCTTATTATGATACATGAAAATGCATGTTTTTCGAGCTATGAGGATTTGATTTTCAAAAAAATTATTATTTATTTGAAATCAATTACGCACATCTCGGAAAATATGCATTTTCATGGAACATAATAGGAATATTAAAATTTGTAATACACGGTGTTTCAGGTATGCGGTCATTAATTTCTACATTAAAAAAACATGAAAGAAGTTCATATAAATATGGGTCCAAAAAATCCCTCCTAAGGCCTCTGTAGGCACCCAAAATTGACATTTTATTTAGTATCTCAGAAACTCTTTGAGCTACAGTGACTAGTTTTTGCACGTAATTCGATATCAATATAGGCCATTATCTGATGATGTCCACCAAGGGCAAATTCAATGAGGGGTGCACAAAATTCGAAGAGAGGACTTGCTTCTCCCCCAAAATTTTGTAATGTGAATTGTCTGTGATTGTCTCATCGGGATATGATTCCTTGACTATAAACACCCAAAAAAGGTTATCTTGTTGTAACTCCGTAGGACCAACCAATTTCGAGAAACTTAAACCTAAAGGAATTTTCCAGTCTTATTGGGTAAACAGAATTTTTCAATTTTCATTTTAAACATTTAAATCAATTTGTCTTTAAAACTCGTTGAGACCTTTAATTTGTTAAAAAATAGTTATTTTTCCTTAGTTTATTCAAGAGAATAATATATACAATTTCGCTAATTTTGGGTACCACCTTTAGAGGCCCGCAGCGCCCTCGGAAGTGATTTCGAGGCTCATGTTTATATGAACCCTTTTCCATATTTTTTGTATCAAATTTTCCCTCGAAATTAATGACCACATACCTGAATCGCACGGTATATCAACTATTCCACGTTGTAAAAATAAATAAGAGCTCTCAAAATTTTTAACCGCTTAGTCCAGTCTACGGAGCTCTAAAATGACTAAACTGGTCATTCCAAAATTCCTAAAAGTGGGGGAAGGGAAATGTAAAAGTTGAAAACTGAAAAAATTCAGGTGAATGTATCATCGAAATACAAGACTTTTTATTATTTGCAACTTTTCTGTAAAGTGCATTTTCACCGAGTTTTTCCGGAAAAACAGGAAAGACTACCCCTTTCTTTGATATTTTAGTGCTTTAACATTTTTTTCAAATTCAGTATGCATTGCGGCCTGCTATATATTTTATGCCTCTTGGAATTTTTTTGTAGCTTGCTAATTTCCGAGTTACGGGCAGTTTTTCACGATAAATGATGTACTGTATTTTTTGCACATTTTCAATTTCAAAATTATATTAAACCTTTAAAAATTGTATAACATATTAGGTTTCATATTTTTTTAAAACAATATATATAAATCACGCTCATTTTTTGAATTTTCGTGTATTTTTAATTGAAAATTTGCAAAAAATGTAATACATTATTCATCGTGAAGAACTGCCTGTAACTCGGAAAATCAACAAGTTACAAAAAAATTCCAGGAGACAAAAAATATTTAGAAGACCTCAATGCATACGGCTGATTCTTTTTAAATATTTTTAATTCCATATTTTAAAGCGCTACAATTTCAAAGAAAGTGGTAGTTTTACACGTTACTCCGGAAAAACTCGGTGAAAATGCATTTTACAGAAAAGTTGCAAATAAAAAAATCTTATATTTCGATGATTCACTTGAATTCATTAAGATTTTTTTTTCAACTTTTACATTACCCTTCCCCCACTTTTAGGAATTTTCTAATTGCCATTCACTCGAGTGAAAACATCCTATTTTGGGCCAGAAGAGGTAGAGATATTTTTTTTATTTTTGTTACCCGTGATTAAATTGATATTTTCTACCCCTTCCGATCATTTCCTTCTCTAATCTTCTGTGCAACTTTTTTTATTAACTTCATTGCAAACACATTGCACAAGGTTTCATCAAAATCCATTCACTAGCACTCAAGTTAGAGATGAAACTTCGAAGGCGTGGAAAGGACATAGTAAAAATATTTCTATAATTGCAACTTTAAACTTGAAATTATACCTAATTGCAACTTTAAACTTGCAATTATCCATAATTGCAACTATAAACTTGCAATTAGGCAATTATACCTAATTGCAACTTTAAACTTGCAATTATACCTAATTGCAACTTTAAACTTGCAATTATCCATAATTGCTACTTTAAACTTGCAATTATCTATAATTTCAATTAGGTATAATTGCAAGTTTAAAGTTGCAATTAGGTATAATTGCAAGTTTAAAGTTGCAATTATACCTAATTGCAACTTTAAACTTGCAATTATCTATAATTGCAACTTTAAACTTGCAATTATCAATAATTGCAACTTTAAACTTGCAATTATCTATAATTGCAACTTTAAACTTGCAATTATCTATAATTGCAACTTTAAGCAACTTTAAACTTGCAATTATACATAATTTCAATTAGGTATAATTATGGATAATTGCAATTTTAAAGTTGCAATTAGGTATAATTTCAAGTTTAAAGTTGCAATTATGTATAATTGCAAGTTTAAAGTTGCAATTAGAGATAATTGCAAGTTTAAAGTTGCAATTATAGATAATTGCAAGTTTAAACTGGAAATTATAAAAATATTTTTACTATTTCCTTTTCACGCCTTCGTATGAAACACCCCGTTGACTGGACTAGCTGTGAAAATAATCGATCACTAAATCGACCTGCTTGTAAATTAATACGTTTAGGCCAAATCTTGCAATCTAAATTTCGACTAGTTTTAATTAAGCTAGAGCTTTGAAATTTTGCGCACATATATAAGTCCGGCGGATTATCTTCTTCTTCACAGCGCCCTAGTTGTGAGTATTAAATGAATGAGTTTGGTGAGTAACATATGATAAACTATATGACGTTATTATAAATCGAATATGGCGGAAACCCTAGGATGGCGAATTACCATTTTCCTCGCAATTCTTTTGACATGGGTTTCAAACGAAAGGGTTTTGTCTGTCTGTCTATAAAATAAGTAGACCAAAAAAAAAAAGAAAATTATGTAAAAAATACATTGAAAAGATTTTATTTAAAAAATGTACTAAAAGGTAAAACATTATATTTTTGAATCGATACGTCTGGAAACCCAAAGCATTGGGGACGCTCATAGAACAATATTGCACAGTTTTAAAAAGCTTTCTTTAATATAGTTTTATATACTTTTATTTACAGACATTTATAAGGGAGAAGTCAATAACAGATTTTAATTATAGAAAATAAATACAACTAATATATTATCAGCACCTATTCCATTCCCATTAATGTAACTAATGTAACCAACAGGTTGTTCTACAAGTTCACAATCGTATTTTTCTTAGATCTACAATTAAAAATATGCTTAAAAAATGTGTTATAATCTTTATCACACTTATACAGTATAATAAAAAAATAGATGGCATTTATAATAAATACTGACACACTTGTATATATGAATATCAGATTCCCAAGGGGCCCGAAAACTGGTTCTATTACCGTGGCTATTATGAAAGGTAAAGAAGAGAAGAAAAATATGTTCGTCAACAGAAACGGAATGTTTTTCTTATTGCTGTATTCTGGAAACTTTCTTTTTCGTATGGCATGCACTATGTTAATAACTGTCATAAACAATATACAGATGAAATAATTTAAACTTAGCATAATTTCGCATACAGTGTAAAATATTACATTGTAACAGATATCCAGGTGCAAGACTGTATAAAATAATGAAAATATGTAAATGGAACTTAAAAAGAATACATAATGTTGAATAAGTTTTACGAACTTGTTAGGGTGGTACAATTTCATATACCAATATATTGTCAACAATACCATTAGTAATATATTTGCTAACAATAGAGTATATTCTAATTGCTTTATAAAACAAAATGTGCTAATCCAGAATATAGACGAATCAATAAAGGTAAGCCTTGAGGACGTAGAAGAACATAGCATAAAAAAGGAATTAAGGATAGTCCAGTTTAAAATAATTATATTCGACTTTTCTTGATGCAACCTCTTATATCTTATTATAACGAAAGCTATTAGTATGTTAGCCGTTAGACAAATTATAACGAGCACGTATAAAATAGTCCAGATAATCAGCTCGACCTCTCTTTCAAAGATTTTCTCAGTTGTTGCATTGTTACCTTCAACCGATGACATGTTTCTTGTCCCTTCTGCTGTAGATTCCATATTCTACAAAAAATAATCATTATATAGTATTTCTCAAAAATTCAGTCTAAAGCGTTGCCACCAGAACAAATCATTACAAAGCTTGCTTGTGATAGAATAACACCGAGACCGTGCTTGAATACTGCAAACGATACACGTATACGAATATAGTTGACCAGATATGTTATACGCTTACCTCAATAATGAAAGTAGTTAATTATTTACCTGGCTCACCATTACATATCCGGTACCTGCTATTGGCTCATTCGTAGTATTGCCGGTAGCATAGTCGTAGGTTAAATGATATTTATTTACTTTTATTGAATCATTTATGGAGTTGTTCATTAAACTAATATTATTTATGTATATTAAATAATGTATTATAAATAAATAGTTTACATCGTGTTTTTCAATTAATATGTAGTAACAAAACAATATTCAATTTATTGCAATAATTAAAATATGATTCGAAAAATTGTCGGTCGACGCTCTTGACATCGGTGGTATTATGAACTATTTATTCCTTTATCGGTCTTTTTTATTATTTTCAAATTGACTCTAAATAAACTATACACTGGTACGATAAATTGATATGAAATTGAAAACCGCAAATTTAATTATTATTTTACATACATAATGCCCAGGGAAAAATTAGCGACAAGAGCAGGAAAAAAATATTTCTTGAGAACTTTTGATTTTTTGGTAGATTTATAGTAGCAGAAAAGTATTTAAAAACTTCTCAAGTCCACCGTGGGTGCAACGTGAAAAAATCATTTAAAAAATATTGTTTTAGAAATACCTTTCAAAATATAAAAAAAACAAAAATCATCGTAGCTGTGAATATTTTAGAAGACAAATTTCTATTAAAAAAATGTCTGCACAAAAAATTTCGTACATGCTCTTTTTCCTTGCGTTTCGGTACAAAAACTTTAATAACCTTTAAAGAATTAATCGAACCTTAAATAAAAAGTATTTTAAAGGTCAAAATTGCAGATGTCATTCCTATACAATAATATATTGTTTTAATAGTACAGAAAAATTTGCCAGGAAAAAAGAAGTAAACCTGGACAAAATTAGTAGTAAATTTTTGCACAGACCTTCTTTCTTTGAGTGTTCCAAACCCAAATCCACAAAAATTACAAAAATCCCAACATGGCTACCCAGGACATTAAAGGTCAAAGTTTTTTGCAAATATCTCGCGTCCTATGCATCAGATGGCCATGAGGTCTTGTAGAGAATTAAATTATCTACAAATTGTCTTTTTTCATTTTTCCCAAACCTCTCCCCCTATTCGAGATATTCAAGATCAAAATTTCAAAAACATGGTTCTTCACGAATGTCTCGCGCCGAAAGAAACTCAGACAGCCATAAAGTTAACATGAAAGTTGTAGAGAGTTCAATTACCTACAAGACTGGTATTTTGCATTTTTCCAAAAACCTCGCCCTTTTCGAGATATTCAAGGTCGAAGTTTAAAAACTGTTTCTTGCAAATGTCTCACTTGCGATGCATCGGACGGATATTTGCAAAAATAACGTGTTTTTAAGCTTTGACCATCAATATCTCGAAAAGGGTGAGGTTTTGGGGAAAATGCATAGTACCAATCTTGTAGATAATTAAATTCTCTACGATTTTCATGTTAACTTCATTGCTGTCTGATTTTTTGGTGCGAAATATTCGTGAGGAACCAAGTTTTTGATACTATGACCTTAAATATCTCGAAAAGTGATGGAGGCTTGGGAAGAAATAAAAAGACAACTTGTAGATAATTTAATTCTCTGCAACTTTTACATTAACCTCATGGGCATCTGATGCATAGGTCGCGAGTTATTTGCAAAAAACTTTGACTTTCAATATCTTGGGTAGTCATGTTGGGATTTTTGTGATTTTTGTGGATTTGGGTTTGCGACACCTAATAGAACGTATGTGCCAAAATTCAGATTTTTACTAATCCAGGTCAAATGATTGAAAATCAGGATATACTACATACATAATAAGCGGCACTTTTGGACACACAACTGATTTTTTTTTCACTTCAGGTTTCGCTGGAAGTGACACTGACTTTCGATTTTTAAATGGAACACCCTGTATATTATGGCATTTTTGAATTCTGCATAATTTTGTGAATCCAACTATGCCAAATAAGTGAGATTTTAAACATCAATTTGTTTATAATGTAATTTTTAGTTTTCCATTTAAGTGTGCCATGATGGTTCCGATTTATTCTGAATGACCCGTGTAATGCTACAAAAATGAAAATCCCCGTTAAAAACACTAAATTACGTGATTTATGAGCAAATAAAATTCGCCAAATTTGTTTTTGGGGCAATACTCAATTTTTCCAAACGGAACCATATCGGTACCGTGGTACCATTTATTAGTCTAATAAAAAATTTCATATATCGTAATAAAATGTGCGATGAATACAAGATGAATTACAGCTAAAAGAAAATAAGAAAATACATTTTTTTTATAATTAAATGTGAAGTAACTAAGGTGGCTTTGAAAACAATAAAATATTTATCTTGTCATACATTTGTTGGTTTAACGGTGTTTTTATTGCGTCTTTAAAATTTGTTTAAAATTCTTGTTAATTGTATTCAAAATGCCGCAAATTTATACAAGAGATGAAAAAGTAGACATGTTAATTATTTATGGGGAAAGTAAAAAAAATGCAATTGCAGCTATGGACCTTTACGGCCGACGATATCCTGATCGACAATGTCCAGTGAAAAATTATTTTCATTTCCGAAGAGAGCCCAACAATGATCCCGAAGAAAACTTCATTATTGGCGAAGGAACGGAAATTAATGTTTTGGCTCGAATAGAAGTTGATAAGACTGTTTCTTTAAGGCAAGTTGGGTTTGAATTAAACATCAGTCACCAAACAGTAAGCCGAAATTTGCATAAATACCACTATAAATCTTTTAAATACCAATTGCACCAGCATTTGGACGAAAGTGATTACGAACGTAGGATGGAATATTGCAATTGGATTTTGTACAATAACGTGCAGCCAAGCAATAATTTTTTGGGACTGATTGTATTTTCGAACGAGTCAAGGTTTACAAATTTGGGATTATTTAACCGACAAAATACAAAATATTGGTCACAAGAAAATCAAAATTTAACTACGGGAAGGTAATTTTCAGGTGCGGTTCGGTTTCAACGGTTGGCTTGAAATAATCGGTAGTAGAATCATTGGTCCAATAATATTTGAAGGACCTCTGACTGGTGCGAGATACTTGAGATTCCTGGAAAATGAGATTGAGGACTTTTTAGATGAGTTACCTTTAGATTTAAGACAGGGAATATATTTCCAACAAGATAGCGCTCCCCCCTAATTCAAGAATAGTAATTGATTACCTTCAACGGAGATTCGGAGAAAACGTAATTTCGACGAATGATCCTGTGAGGTGGCCTCCAAGGTCACCTGATTTAACGCCCCTTGATTTATTTGTTTAGGGTCATTTAAAAAATGTCTATGCAACCGCCGTTACAACCCGTGAAGACCTGTAGCTACGAGTAAGACGAGCAATTAATAGCATAACGGCCCAGCAATTGGCAAACGTTCTTCGAGAAACAGCTATACGAGTTCAGAAGTGTATTGACATTAATGGACAGCATTTTGAACAACTGGTGTTGTATTTTTTGTATTCCAAAACCACCTTATGTGTAACAAGGTAATTAGAATAAAAATGCATTTTCTTATTTTCTTTTAGCTGTAATTTTGTTTGTATTTATCGCACATTTTAATACGATATGTGAATAAATTCCTTATTAATAGTAGTAATGAATGGTACCACGGTACCGATATGGTTCCATTTGAAAAAAATAGATTTTTTCCCCCAAAAACAATTTTGGTGAATTTTGTTTGCTCATAAATCGCGTAATTTAGTGTTTTTAACGGGATTTCGATTTTTGTACCATTACACGGGTCATTTAGAATAAATCGGAACCGCCATGGCACACTTAAATGAAAATCTGAAAATTATATTATAAAAAAAATTGATGTTTGAAATGGCACACATTTGGCATCGTTGGATTCAGAAAATTATGCAGAATTCAAAAATGCAATAATATATGAGGTGTTCCATTTAAAAATCGAAAGTTAGTGACACTTCCGGTGAAACTGGAAGTGAAAAAAACTCAATTATATGTCAAAAAGTGCCGCTTATTATGTATGTGGTATATCCTAAATTTCAATCAATTATCTTCAAGACTGAAGGAGAAAAGGGGGTATACCATGATCCTGTTACACCCGGTATACTCCTTGTGAAGTATTAAATCATAATTTAACGTTTTTTGGTATTTTTTAACTGTATTATTAGGGGAATCATTGACATGAATAATAGTATATTCAACGAGCATACAATGATGGCAGAGTGAATAATAGCCATTATATGCGAGTAGAATACCATACTTTGTCCACGACTTTTAAATATTTAATATTTATTTAATTCATCTTCATTTCTTTTCTACAATTTAAGAAAGATTCATTTATCATCATATGTAATTTTTTCAATTTTTCGGGCAGCAAGTTTAATGAGGCATATTTTGCAGCTTCCGTTATCTCTGGCGGTGTCAAAGAAATCTCGTTTTCACTGTCAGTATCCATTTATTTTATTATATTAATCTTTTTGAGTAAAATGCTATACTATACTTTGATGTTTAAATCGCACAAATTTTGACGAAATCAGTAACAGAATTAGGCTTTGACACATTGTCATGGTTCAGTAGTAAAATGTAATACAGTTTGTAGGCACGTAGATAAATAGTTTCAAAAACAATGTGTGAGATTGCAGCGTGTTGCTAATAGATGATACTTTGAAAAAACTTACTAAGTAAAGTAATTTATGAGTGTTCATTAAAGTACCTCTTCTGTATGTACCATTTGAGTGCCTCCTAGAAAACTTAGAGAGACAACACTTGTCGTTTAGTTGCTGCAATTGTGACATTTTAAATTTTTAGTAAAAAGTCACTAACTTCATTTCTTATAAACAACTGACTGTTCTCATTATTCACTGCAATCAGTGAATAATGAAATCATTATTCACTGCTGGGAATAATGGATAGCATTATGCTTGAGGAAACACATACATAATGAGTAAGTACATTATTTTATAGTCGTGGACAAAATTTATGTTCACTTACCTATAATTGTATTAGTACAGTATTTGTAATCTATGATCCTATATTGCTATTATTACACCCAGTGATTTTTTAAATGGCATTTTGTACACATCACTCCATTATTAACAACGTAAAGGTGATGCTTCACACACAGAACAATTTATATTGTCGATTTATTGGTAGGTATACCTACCTATAACGTTTAGAAAATCTACAATTTAAGTATGATTTGGTTTGATGCTGTTGCAAGTAGATGTCGCTAGAGGTATTGAATGTAAAATATTTATTTCTGTTTTATCTATAAAAAAGACCAGAATGCTTTTTACTTCATATAAAGAGATTAAAATTGAAAGACATTTTTAATTTCGAAATATTAAATCTAGATAGTTTAATTTGAAGCAATTTAGTAAAATTTACTACCTTTACTTCCTCATTGTTGTTTCTTTTAGGTTAAGGTTTGAAGAGATGTGAAATGAAACGACCTGCTGACTTAGGTTCAGATTAACAACTACTTTAAACGTTTAAACTTTAAGTCTTCATTGTTCTCGTTCTGTACAATTAGTATGTTGCTTCCTATGGACAACTCTACCTACGTTGGTGTATGCATTGTTGCATACACTACATCTCTCTTTTTTATAAATCAAAATACAATATATAACATTTTAGATTTACTATGAGTAGTACTTATAACTTACAGGGCATATGTAAATGTTTTCTTAAAATTAAATATAACAAATAATATATGCATACAGACAAGACACAATTTTTTATTCCTTTTCACTAACAAGCTGTTACTGTTTTCCAAATTTTAATTACATATTACAATTTGTATTGTTATTAACATAAGGTGTCGATATTCCTAAGATCAGCAACGAAGTTAGAATATTTAACAGGTTTGGTTATGGTTCTGCCTGAACGGCTTTTATTACTTACTAGCTTAAACCACACTAGGGATTACAATATCTGCAACTTTTCCTGAGTTCCCTGCCAAAAATGGCTCATAGAAACTTATAAAAAATATATATACGAGGATCTATGAGATTTAAGTTGGATAGTGAAACCGTAATTCCAAACAATCTCTCATTGAAGTTTACCAGTTTCAAGCAGGCTTTGCGTATACATCTTTAATTAGCATAAAATGGTTATTCCATATAAGACTGCTATAAGTCTGTATAAGTTAAGTGGGCAGGTAGCAGCAATTCTCATATGTAAAAACAACAGGAAATCCATATAGACTAATTTTGTAGTTTATTCGAATTTTCCTATCTAATAATTACGAGATCTTTTGAGAACGTATGCGGAAAAAGCAATTCAGTTAGTTTTTATTTACAAGACTTCATGTGACCTCAAAATGATATGTATGGGGATTTATCTGGGAATTAAGGCCCAAATGATCTGCCTCTATTAGAGTATATCAGTGCCTTTAATGGTAATCATGAAATTTAATGGAATATATGAGACTTGATGTGGTTCCACAGTGGTTTATATGAGGATCTATCTGAGAGTTGAAGGTTAAATGATCCAAACTTATGAGATTTTATGAGTCCCTTCATTAATTGTTATAAGATCCTATGAGAATATATGCAGAGACCATAATGGAGTATGGCTGGATGCATGAGTCTTGATGTGGCTTCAAAGTGATATTTATGAGGATTTATCTGTAAATTGACGTTCAAACGATCTGCATCTATTAGACTGTATCAGCGCCTTTTATAGTAATCATGATATTTTATGAGAATACATGTGGGAAATATAATGGAGTGCTTGAGACTTAATGTGGTTCCACAATGGTTTATATGAGGGTCTATCTGAGAGTTGAAGGCTAAATGATTCAAACTTACGAGATTGTATGAGTCCCTTCAATAATTGTTATAAGATCCTATGAGAATATATGCAGACCATAATGGAGTACGGCTGGATGCATGAGCCTTGATGTGGCTTCAAAGTGATATCTATGAGGAATTACTTGTAAATTGAAGCCCAAACGATCTGCACATGTTGGATTGTATCAGCGCCTTTTATGGTAATCATGAAATTTTATGAGAATACATGAGGGAAACAATGGAATACATGAGATTTCACGTGGTTCCTTTAACAATTGTTGTAAGATCCTATAAGAATATTAGCAGAAATCCTAATGGAATTTGCCTGAATGTATAAGCTTTAATGTGGTCCTAAAATGAATTTCTGGGGTTTTATAGTAGAACTTAACTTACTAGAGACAAAGAAGGCAATAAATATTTAAAAAATTTACGTTGTTATAAATAATATACCATTAAACTGTGACCTGGGAATTGTAGCCCAAATAATATGCATCTATGACATTGTATCCGCTTCTTTAATGGGAAACATAAAATTCTATGAGAATATGTGGGAATCATAAATGCAAAATATGAGAATTGAAAGCTAAATGATTTGAACCTGAGACTGTATTAGCTTTTTTAATGATACTTATGAGATCCTATGAGAATGCAGAAAACAAAATGGATTTTTTCTGATGGTGTGGTAATTGAATCTTAATGACCAGTATCAATAAAATTATATAATCTTTTAATGGTAATTATGAAATTCCTTGAAAATATAAGTTGCAACCACAGTGGAATAATATAAGACTTCGCGATATTCCAAAATAATATGTAGGTACGAGGATCTATTTGGGTTTAGTGTGAGGAGTCTTGTCAAAGTACAAACTTGAGTGTTGTTTTATTTCCTATTAAATAAAACATTACCTACCTGTTAATACGACTGTAAGAAATAAAACATACATAAAAAATATTGTTTGGTATTCTTTTCTTTCATAAGAACATAACCAGACTGGAACCAACAGCTATTCTCCGGACTACTTGCCCCACCGATTACAATGGACATCTATCACTAGATTGAACTTCCTAATAATGCGCATTTCGAAATCTTAATAAGATTTTAATTTACTAACTATACCAATGGGCATTAAAATATATCATAGGTATGTAGTATAGTATTCTCATACTCACATTGTCTTGATTACTGTATTATTTGGTGGAGAAATTGTTCTAGAATAGGGGAACTTCTTGTAATGCAGAAGAAAATAATTCGTGCAATGACTTTTAACGTGATTCCTGTAAAACTTTATTTTCAGAACTAGATACATTTATTGCACATATATTTTCAATTGTCTATATTTTAACACGTAACTCTACTTACTTTTAAATTTGAGAATTATTATTATTATACTTTTAAGATCCTTTTTTAACATTTCCTTTGTTTTTTATTTACTAGGTTTCTATAGTTTGCAGTCGATGAAAACAAAATTATTATTATAATTATTATTAGTAATGCTGTATCTTTATCGATGCATAGGCGTAGAGTGGCAGAAGTCACGGTTATACAATGCAAGTAACTTTCTGTCTACAATTAAGTTAATTTCTTGAAGTTATAGCATGCTGTGTAGTAGGGTGTATCGAAAAAAACTTTTTGGAAATTTAAAAGTTCGAATTGATAGAAAGTTGTCTGAATCCACATACACCACTCAAAAAATTAGCCCAATTGAAAAAAATTAAGTCTCTCGCAAGAGGCGTAAAGTTATAGTATAAAGTATAATTTTCTTCAACAAACTTTATTTTTTTATTTTTGGATTAAGGATTAAGGACCTGTCTTAGGATAGAACACTTCTGATGATAATGAAAAATAAAAAACTTAACGCCCTAAAAAAAAACTTTGATCGACATTTTAAAAAATCTCTTAAATTAGGAATTATTCTAAAAATTCTTTAAGTTTAAATAAAATGCGGGAGACTTAAACGTTTGATCACAGTAATATTTTTATACTCATTTCACCTTCTATTGTTAAAATTTTTCAACTTGAAAAATGAAATCACTTAATCTTTCATTCCAAAAAAATATGGAAAATTCAGTTTTTTGAAGAAAATTATAAACTTTAGGCCTCTTGAAGACCTAATTTTTTTTTCACTTGGCTAAATTTTGTTGTGGTGTATATGGGTTTATACAGACATTTTATCATCTTGGAATTTCCAAAAAAAGTTTTTTCGATACACCCCATTGTTGGTACTCACTTATTTTGTGGAAAGTCATTCTAGTTCAGTTGAATTTGAAGTTATACTTCATCCAAAGTCAGTCTAAAACTCATAAAAAAAGACCGACAAAGAAATACTTCCTAACATTAGGAAGTATTTCTTTGTCGGTCTTGTCCATCATTTGATGGACGTAGACTCACAATTTTTAATTATTGAATTTTAGAGTCACTTTATTATTATGGAAAAAATTGTTTCACTTTATATTAATTGATAGGCATGATTTAATTATAAAACGTTAGTTATTTATAGTAAATAATGTAAATAATGTTAGTTTAATGAACAACTCCGAAACCGTTTAACCTACGGCCATACAATCAGCATAAATGAAATCAGGCAGAGGGCCTGCAAAGGTGAGCCAAGTAAACAATAGACTCCTTTCGTTTGAAGAAAGCGCATAACATATCTGGTGAACTATATTTTTATATGGATATCGTTTGCAATATTCAAGTCTGCCCTAGTACATGGTACCGCATGTTATTCTATCACGAATACGCTTTGTAATGACTTATCCTTGTAGCAATGCTTTAGACTGAATTTACAAATTAATACTAGAAATACAGGCATTGTAACTATGAAATTTGCATGAGTTGATAGTCCATACTCTTCTATAAAAAATAAATGTTGAATTAAATAAAAACCACAAAGTTTGAAGTGATCAAAACTTTATTTAAATCTTTACAATTACAAATCTTTACAATTAATTGAGAGCTGAGTGAATGAAGGAGTGTCGCATTTAAATAAAAATAGGCAATCATGCCAACTGTTATCAGATGTTCCATCAACACCCTAGAGAGCACGAAATGCAGCAAGGTTCCACGACACAAAAGTCTACGTCACCGTACTACTAAAATTTTCTTTGTGAATTTAACAAAAAATATGATAGAAAACATAGGATTCAATTATTTTTAATTAAATTAATTAGTAGGCAACCTTCAGTATGTCATATATAATTCAATTCGATGAAATTTATAAATTATAGAGAAATATACATAGTCTTGTAAAGGATAGTTGAAACTTTAAATTGAAAAAGCAAGAAGTTTGTTTGATGGCGTAGGTGACTTTTCTTTTTAGAATAATCTACCAAGTATGCCAAAATAAGGCAAGTAGACCAAGTTGATTATAAATAATTATTTCTCTATAATCAGTATAAATTTCATTGAGTTGTATATGATATACTGACATTTTCCTATTAATTTAATTAAAAATTCTTAAAGACAATTTTAGTAGTGTTACCACGCAGACTTCTGTGGTGTGGGAGGTCAACCTATGCACAGCATTACTGATGTGTAGAAAGAGATTCAACTGCTTTTGTTTATTTCAAAAAGATACCAAGATTAAAGGATTATACTTAACATGCTATTTCAATGTATTATACTTAAATTAATTTCCAAACATATATTTTGAAATGATCATCGCAAATATATTAAATTAAATAATGATCACTGAAGCAGGCAAATTGTGTCACTTAAAACCTATTGTCAATTTACGCGCTTTTAATTTAATATTAGACAAATTATGGATATTAACATTACAAATATGAATTTAAAATAGAGGGCCTATACTATAAATCTATTATCATTTTATGTAATTTCCATTATAGTTCACTCACCTATCAAATAAAAGATATTGATATCTGCAAGTTCATCGTTATCGCTTTAGAGTATTAGCACTAACCTCTTTAGTTTTATTTCATATTACACCACAATTTAGAATTTTAAAATTACTTAATCACAATACTTGACTACTTCTAACAGTTTTCTTGGTTTCTTCATCCCTAGGCTTTGTCCAAGTATACTTCCATTTCTAGCTTGAATACTGATATATTTATCAAACAGCTTTACAGGGCATCTGCAACACAAAACAGATAGGAATAACATATTGAAATTTATAAAATTCCTAGTAGCTGACAACATTTTGAGTATTTTGTTTACGTAAACATCACATATCATATCAAACAAAGCTTGGTGCCTTCTTAATTATACACAAAATACCAGTTTTGCAAGTCATCAAGGTAATAATTTTACTATAAAATACCAATCTATATGATCAGAGTTAATGTTAGAAACATATCAGTGAGTATATAATCATTATCTAATTTAGACAATGACTACAACAGTTGGGCAATTTATTTGAAATTTAGACAAAAAAATCCTTAAATTCATTATAGTATAAATGGGTCTGAAGTTAATTGCCATTATGATACGTACAATAGTAGATTAATTGATTCGTTCTTTAATATACGAGCCATTTTTATAGCCAAGCGAGCTTTCAGGTAGGGTTAATAAGAAAAGTAAGTCAAGTAAAAATTTATTATGTATGGGTTGTAGGTATATATAAAACTTTATCTAAGCTCAATTCAGAAATTCAGTTTAGTAAGTATGCCTTTTCTGTCAATAAAATATTTGATATACCTATTGTCATACAATAATACGATGTTCCAAAGTATCCTCTTGGTATTACTAATAATAGCTGGACTGGAGTGAATAAAAATAATATGCATTGTATGATTGATATTAAGGTCGGGATCGAAATGTCAAAAATTGTATATGTGGTTGCCTAATAATCATTAAAATTCCATCAAATCGACACTTGGTATTTCATAAATAACTTTTTTATAAGTAATTCAAACGGAGTTTTAAAGTGGGCAGTATTATAACAGAAGTCGGCCAAATACAACTGACCTGTTTGTTTCTTTTTTAAGTGCACGATAAATTCGGAATTAAATTTTGAAATTGCCTAATTATCAGACGATACATTTGTAGCTATATTAGATAATCAGTTATTTAAGTACATCTAATTAGGTCGTATTGATGCGTATTACAGTAATTATCTTTTATCTGTGTAAAAATTTGCATAAAATTGCTTTTGTAAATTGTAATGTATGAAATCAATTTTTAACACAAATCGATGAGTCATCAGAATAATTGTAAAGAATATTTAGAATAAGTTCATCATGTAACTAGAAGATGGCGCCAATAGCCTAATGTATGAAAGGGGGTAACGATTTCGATTTATGAATGAAATGAAAGGTTTGTTCATTTGTGTTGATTTAAAGCAACTTCAAGCAGTTAAATAAAGATAGTGTTATCACAAATAATGTGAGTGTGGGAGAGATAACGTGTTTCAAAGTTGCTATAAATCAACAGAAATGAACAAACTGGAAAAGTGACATATTTAAATTTGTTAAATAAACTAAACAATGAAAGTATTATTAAATGGTCAATAGTTTGCAACTGTATTCAAACACTAAAATGGCACTATATCCCAAGTATATAATATATAGGTACAATAAATTTTGTTAATTTTTGTCAAAAAATGGGTGAATTTTCAATTAATGTAAATATATAAATTAGGTTCGAAGAGTATCTTATATTTCAATGTGTGACTGCTTCACCGAGAGGAAACAACGTGTAACCTAAACCCTGAAGTTACAGGTTCAATCATCCAGTTTTGGCAAGTTTTTATTGTGTAAGAATGATAAACCCAATATAGTTACTCAGATATTGGTTATGTTCTTTTCTTAGATAGGTATATGCAAAAGTATGTTATTTTTTTTGGAAAATAGGACACCTAATGATACACTATATCTAGAGGTCAGGAAAAGATTAGTGACCTAACAAGATAGGATGACAGTCAGACAGAGAAGACGATATAGACGAAGACAGTGGTGTACTAAAAGATAGGTTGGCTCATCAAAATCGACAAGGGCTACGTCACGTATAAACCTCGATGACAGCTGCGTGTGGCTGTTTTTTCCTCATTTTATAGTAAAAAGTTTCAAAATTATTCTTTCAATGTACAAATCTATCCTAACCAAATAGATACCTTACATATAAACATAGAAATACTTCGTGTGACATGTATTACTAAGCAACCTGTTTTTTAGTAACCTTGGCTACTGACAGTCAGCTGAGTTCGGTCGTTCTATGAGGAGACCGTTGTCCAATTTTCACTATTGGCCTCTCTTTCTAATGTTACCTTCTCCGTCTGATTGTCACATTGTGGCAACTGCGCGAAAACTCCAATTTAAATGTCGAGGTCAATGGCGCCATTGCTAAAAGATACAAGGTTTACCGCTGGCTGACCTATCTTGTTAATTCCTCAGATAAATAAAGTTATTAATCTGAGGTTAATTCCCTAATCTTTGCCGAAAGTTCGGAGCTTCAAGCATGCGCATTACCTTGTAAATGTGTAATAAATTCTGCAAGTCGAGAAATTGAAGCATTTCGTGTTATTTTGTGCACCCCCCCATTTCTTTATCCGCGACGATTATACTGCCGGCGGCGCTAATAATTATTATTATAACAATTAGATATCAGAATAAAAACCTACTAATCTAACCTAAAGAAATCACACGAAAGAATGAAATTATTTTAAGCAGAATAAAAACCTCTAACATCACGTAAAAAAATCATAGAAAAGAATTAGTGAAAAAATATATTAATCATTACAAAATTAAAGAAAAAAAAATCAGCGGACGTAGGAGTTTGAACCCGGGATCTACCATGATTTTATCTACGCGCTAGCTACTCGGCTGACGGTGAACGCTAGAACAAGGAATAAATATTAAATAGTCAGATAAATGATATCACGTTTTGCGCAAGGTCGAAACTTCGGACTGTTCATGTACCTGAACGCTTCTCACACACACTACGTTCAAGGACATATTTACAACTGTTAGGTAGAATAAAAATTAGGTGATGAACAGTTGCCAAATTTAAATACACATTGTCTTTGCCATTTTCAATAATTAAAACTTTGATGTGTTCCCATAATTTGTATAAAAGGATCTTGCTGTTTAATTCGAAATTAATAATGTGGTTAACTATTTCGTTTTAAAATTTAAACAATATCCCTATATGATATTAGTTGTACATGGCATAAATTATGCACACCTACATTTTAGAATTTACCTAACCAGATACTAGCTATTTTACGATTATTTATGTAATTGGGTAATATTTATAATTATAATTTGTAACATTAATTATATCTTATACTAAAGAAATTTTTGTACATGTGGCAATGCGGACAACATTCCGACAAATATTGAAACTTGCCAATAAAATAAGATAAGATACATACTGTGCCATCTAGGATTAACATAAGTACTAGCTTACGAGTTTCTGACATTTCGATCCTGTCCTTAATTAATCGCATAACTAAACAATCGAGTAAACAACTTAATGTTAAAAAAAACTTGTTTTATTCAATTTTATTTTTTATTCCATTCTGTGTTAAAATTTGGTAGTTTTTTATTTCAATAAAACGTTCACGACAAAATTTTAATGCTATTAATTGAAGTACAAATTTGACATTTCTTGTAATTTTTTAACAAATTTGTTATTGACACAAGCGAATTCAATTTACCTACATTACAATTAAGGTTCAGTTAAACATAAACACATAATTATATAGAAACTCCATTGTATTATAAATAAAATATCATTTACCTGGATATAACTGCATAAAACAATTTCATCACAAAGAAAGCTCTCGTTTATGACCCAGAAAGGCTATTCAGGCTCATATTGTACTATAATCGGTCTACCACTCTGCTCAAAATTTTTCTAATACATTCTTCTTTAAAATAATTTCCTCCAATTTGAAAATAACTTTTTACCTGTAAAATTTATTTACCTAATACATTTTGTCATTGGAATTCATAGAATTAGGATAACGATTAATTTAAGGATTGAGGTTATGGTCTTGTAAACATGTACCAGTAGGAAGATTCTTTGCCGTTAATTATATCATACGCTTCAAATATTATTATTCTGAACTTCCTTTGGTACACCTTTTCTACCAAGCACTACTTGCTTTGTTTTATTGTTATAAATAATACCTATAAGCAAATAAAAATGCACAAGAAATATTAAAAATAAAGTATGTAAGTACCTACCTCCCTACCTGTAATGACGATTCATGTTGATAAGTGTGTGTTAAAAAACTTCTTTATTTTCAGCTTCGCACCAACGGCTAACAAAACAAACAATTAGGTGTTATTACTATTACTTTTACGACACAAATTACAACTAACAAATGGCGTCAGCGTTCAGCGTGCATAAAATCGTGTCGCAACCTGAAGGGAGCGAGGGGACGTATTTTCCACAAGTGCGCAGGCGGTAAATTCAAATTTTCAGTTATTAACGTAGAAAAATGAAACTTTATGTACATACCTACTTTAATGGATAGACTCTGAAAAATCCTCGAACATTTTATTCGGAAAATTGGCTAGATTATTTTGAATCGTGTTGCATAATTTAAAATTAAGTTACATTGAGAAAATCATGAAAAAAATTGATAAATACAGAATTAACATATATGCAAAAATAGTTTACTTCGTAACAATTATTCTTAGAATTTTCCTGTAATATGATATCAAATGTATTCTAATGGGAATAATACTGAAATATTTCGCAAGGATAACTTTGGGATTAATTCGGATTAATATTCGGATATGCATATTCCGATGACACGTAGGTATACGTAGGTATACTTACATTCCAGGAATACGATACCTTCTTATATCAATGTGAGAAAGGAGATTTACAAAAACTCAAATTAGGTATTTGTCTTACAAAAACATGAAAATAAAAAAAAAAATCATGTCTGATAAAAACTTATATAAGCTTTGATAAAATATTAATACTGTATTCTCATCACCACAACTCATAAACCCATAGTCTGATAAAAAACTGATAGGATACGATAGAAATTTATAACTGTAGTTTCAGTTAAAAATTCATAAATCCTTAAGTATTTTTTGTCAGATAAATACTTATAGATAATTATAAGAATTTGATCTGTGTTGTCTTATTCGAACTCATTTATCCCCCAAAATGTCTTGTCTAATAGAAACTAATAGAATACGATAAGAATTAAGACTGTGTTGCCTCATTATAACTCACAAATCCTTAAACATCGCTCTTCTCATAAAGGCTCATAGAAACCAAAAAGAGTTAACAAGAAACTCCTATATAGTATATATTCTTAATTATTTCTTTTACCGGATACAATGTAGACTGAAATTCTGTTCTCCAATAAAAACTCATAACTCCTCATGCAAGCACATAATCTGTGATACAACTCATACCTAGAATATGGTAAAAACTAGAACTGTATTGTCTTACAAAAACTTGAAAATCCAAAAGAACTTGACGTCTGATGAAAACGTATAGGGTTTCATAAAATATTAATACTGTATTATCATCATGAAAACTTATAAACCCGTAGCTTGATAAAAACTGATAGGATACAATAGAAATTATAACTGTAGTTTCACTCAAAAATTGATAAATCCTTAAGTATTTTTTTTCAGATAAATGCTTATAGGTAAATATAAGAATTTGATCTGTGTTGTCTTATACGAACTCATTTATCCCCCAAAATTCCTTGCCTAATAGAAACGAATAGAATACGATAAGAATTAACACAGTATTGCCTCATTATAACTCGCAAATCCTTAAACATCGCTCATCTTGTAAAAGCTCATAGAAACAAAAAAAAATTAGAACTGAATTGCCTTATGAAAACTGGTATTTTCTCATTTAGCCTAGAAACCGTATTAAAAATCATGAAAATTCTTAGAAAACGTATAAGTGACAAATCACATACTCATACATTACAGGTTTGGCTCATAGATCCTTAAAAAGACTCTTAATTTGTTCATATTTTTTTATAAGCCTGTATTGGGCATTTTTGGCAGGGTTGTCAAAACTACGACTAGTACTAGGATAAGCATTCACGTTCGACTTAGCTTTTACTTTCATTTCGTCATTTTTCCCAACGCTACGTAGGTTGCCGTTACTCCTCTTATTTTCCTTAACACTACTTCTATCATCTGAATTAGAACTGATAGTTCTGTCATCCTCATTATTATTCAGATCCTCTACCACCTTCTACTTTTTCCAAAAAAACTTATATAGATCTATATTCAGTGAAATTAATATTATATTATATTTTCTAGTTGCCGTGGGACATGGCTGGTCGATTTTGTTCCTTTGTACTCTACTAAAGCGTCTATTTCTTATCAACACAGCCATCTTCCATTGCAATCTTATAAGATCTAATTCCAACGTTTTCTATTATTTGGTCATTTTTCCAGTAGTCACCTGGGTTTTTCTCATCTCTAGCAAAGGTGACATTTTTTATATCTCCTAAGTTTTTTACTCTTTTATCATAATTCTGTTTTTGTTAACGCTTTGACTTGTTTGAAAAACTATTAAATTTCTAGCTCTTGAATATATAACTTAGGAGCATACTGAATGTGTGATTTCGGTAATACATATCTTAAATTTTTGTTCATCAAAATCTTATCTGGATAATTTTGACCGTCTATATCGGGGTATTTCTTAGATCTAGTATGGCTAAATATGGATCTTTATTATCCGTAAGACACTTTCTAAGAACTGTTTTAATAGTTTGCACACATGCACACCTCGTTCGATTTGGCCATTAAATTGAGGATAACGAGGTGACAATGTTACAATCAAGTGACAATTTTTTAAATTACCCACTACTAAATTCCGGACCATTGTCCGAGACTACCATATAAGGTATGTCTTGTTATGCAAAAATTGATTTTAAAGTTACAATAATTTTTTCACTGGTTAAATCTCTATTTAAGTTTACAAGTTCAGACATTTTTGAATAATAATCAACTACTGTAAGATACGACTGGTTAAAAATGTGAAAAATATCACAAGCAACTTTGTGCCATGGTGCTACAGTTTCATGAGGGATCAGGGGTTCTTTCTGTTGTAAATTTTAGTAAGTTTGACACGTCTTACAAGATAGAATCATATCTTCTATGTGTTTGTTTATCCCTGGCCATTAGAAAAAAAGGTTTGCTTTATCTTTGCATTCTTTTATGTTAAACCTCTGATATTAAATTTTTCCGCTATCTTTAAAAGTTCCTCTAATCTACTATCATATTCCTCTTTACTTTTACCTGTTACAATTATATCATCGATACTACAACCTGGTTGTAGGTTATGTAGATATTTATTTCCTTATACAAGGTATCTCACGACTATGGGGCAGTAAAATTTGAAAAGCTAAAGACTTAAAGACATCGGGAACCGTCTATCGTCGAAAGCAAAGAAAACATATTCTTCTCTAACTGCTCTAAAATTTGTTAAAAAGGTATGTTTCTAAACTGTACCATAAATTGAAAACAATCCATAAAGCACCTTTCGCACACAAGTTCCGTCAATAAGTAGCACCGACAAGAAATCATATCAGTACAAATATAAACGTCTACAGAGTGGTTTTTGCAGTAAGAACCAGGAAACAAATTCCACAAACCTGTGCTTGGGGGAGAACACTCCGATGCTACTTCACCACAGCTTACATAGCTCAGAATAGCCCATTTTCAATTTTGGAAATTCTGAAAAGAGGACTTGGTGGACCTCGCTATGGGGGTGGCTTGAATGCGGCATGGTATGGCGACAGATAATTTCTATTAGATTCTATGTCATTAGTATGTTTGACAATGCCTGAAAAAATAGTTGATGTTGCGATCCCTAGAGAACTACGTTCTCGAGGTGTGACTTACTTGCTATGAATGGTACTCTCTGATCTACGTTTTATATACAATTAGTTGACGGGCTTGGATATTCTATTTTTTATATTTATTGCACTTAATAAACAAAAATGTTATTGAACTTGTCTCGTTCACTTTACTATTTAAGCTACGACCGTCATGTGATTCTGTGACGCAAATCAACAACTGAATTTTACTCATCGACTTCGATTTTGTCACGTCTGCATCAGTGCCTGATTGCTCAGTCTATCAACGGTTATTAACTCTAAGAAGTGTCTCTAAAATGATAATTATAATACTACGATCTGAGCAGAAAGTGCATCGCTAGTATACAAGGTACTACGGAAGGTAGATGGTATACTTGTCTCCATTTGTTCAGTGCACATAAAAAGGCCATAAAGACTGGCCATCAAATTATCACAGTTGGCGAAATTACTACTGGCAAGAGTACTACAGAGCCGTTCTTCAAATTTTTGCGTATTAGAGTGAACAAAATAATGCTAGAAATTTAAACATCGTTTAAAAATGAATTATTTATTATTTGTCTGCTTATAGTAATGAAACATATTCTTTATAGGATTTTGCAAACAGCGGGAAAAAAACTATATATGAGAACTAAAAGAAAAACTACATGTAAAATGTTTCTTTTAGTTCTCATAGATAGTTTTTTTTTCCGCTGTTTGCAAAATCCTATAAAGAATATGTTTCATTACCATAAGCAAACAAATAATAAATAATTCACTTTTAAACATGCATAGAGTATACAGGCTCCAATACTAGTTAGCTGGTAGATAGGTGAAGATTGGTTGTTTTTTATCAGTCAATGTCAAATAAAAGTATTTGATATAATTACTTGCAAATGCAACTTCCTAGAACTGTAAAAGCTCTATAACAATAGAAACAAATGAATAAATATATTACCAGAAAGCACTAGTAATTATTCAAACTTTTACAAAATTCTTATCACAGATAAGTCTAAAACATATATCCTTCTTATAGAATTATAAGAAAGAAAATATGCCCATTATGGACAGTACAACTGTTATCACAATGTTATTTTTAATTTAAATTATCCTGCTCAATGAAACCCAAAGACAATCAAAACAAAAGCACTTACCGATATAGCAGTAACACAAAACTTTAGAACATCTACAAACACGTGTTTCGACATCTATGTCTCTTCGGTGCAGCTTCTCCTAAAGTTCACAATCGACTGAAATATGTAAACAAATACTCCTGTTGTAACTATCAATGGATTACCAAAACAGGATAATAAAAATTAAAATTATATTATAGGAAATTCCCCGTAAAGGGATTATTATCAATATAATTACTTGCAAATGCAACTTCCTAGAACTGTAAAACCTCTATAACAATAGAAACAAATGAATAAATATATTACCAGAAAGCATCCATTGATAGTTATAACACGAGTATTTGCTTACATATTTCAGTCGATTGTGAACTTTAGGAAAAGCTGCACCGAAGAGACATCGATGTCGAAACACGTGTCTGTAGATGTTCTAAAGTTTTGTGTTACTGCTATATCGATAAGTGCTTTTGTTTTGATTGTCTTTGGGTTTCATTGAGCAGGATAATGTAAATTAAAAATAACATTATGATAATATTTGTACCGTACATAATGGGCATATTTTCTTTCTTATAATTCTATAAGAAGGATACATGTTTTAGACTTATCTGTGATAAGTATTTTGTAAAAGTTTGAATAATTACTAGTGCTTTCTGGTAATATATTCATTTGTTTCTATAAATATTTCATACTTATTCATGGATATTGCATGATATTTTGCATGAAACATCGTTATGAGTGGCTTTGTGCCTTTCTGATGAGCTCAGAATAAGGGCTAAAAACATTTCAAAGGCTAAGCATTTCCAAGAAACTAAATGAGACATTTTATGAAAATGTAATCAATTAGAATGAAAATTTTTTTTAAGATCAGGTAGGTAAATAAATCCGTTTTAGACCTTTGTTCTCATTTTTAACTGAATCTTCATACCGCAGGCGGTCATGTAGATACTAGTGTAATCTGCTTAGATAGATAGTTTTTTTCCGCTGTTTGCAAAATCTCATAAAGAATATGTTTCATTAAATATCGTGTTCTCGGTAGAATCTTAATAACGCTTCTAGTAAGTTGAAAAATGTTTCTCTATTTTGCATCAAGAGAGGAATATCTTACGCATTGGTGGACGCACTGCCCGTCTCTCCCGACATTGACAGATGAATTCAACGTGCGGCCGTGCTAGTGCTAGTTATGGGTGATTTGCGTAACTATATCACAAGAGTTAAATATCTTATTTAAACGGGCGCGTTTCCGTTTATTTCTTATTCTAATGATACCAGAACAAACTTTACATAAGAGTAATGATGTTTTACCTATTAATTAATACATTGTGTTTTTTATTTAATCAAATGTAGAGAAATAAAGCATGCCCCAGTCTCCCCTTATTTTAGGTTGGTCGGCAACTGGAGTTCTTATGTGCCTTATAAATATGGAGTGGTAAGTAGTCTTTCCCTGAGAGTGGAGAAATCCTCAGACCATAGCGCAACACATTTTTGTCGTGTTCTTCAGACGCGCGGTGGGTGAGGTCATCAATATTTGCATTACGCATTTAAGTTTAACGAGCCTGTCTGCTCTAAGTTCACAGGTACTTTAAAGAAAGATCAAAGGCGCTGGTAGTCGAGAAAATGAACCATTTAAAAGGCCTTAACTCCAACATGAGACTCCGCTCCATATGATTTTTATGTGAGATGGTGCAAAATGTTCCTATAGATATATAGAACAAAGTCAGGGTCATGGGAACTGGTGCTTTTTCGATTTCCGGCCGTAAGATGGGACAGAAGTGTGCTATTTCCGGTCTCCAAAAATTTCTTCTAAGTTGAAAGAAAATCATTAAATTTTATATTTTGGACAATTCTAAGCATTTTTTACTCTTAGCATGTTTTACCTAACCAAACTCTTCTCGAAATATAAGCGTTTAAAAAACGGGTATTTAGGTTTTTTTTTTCAAAAACATTTTGACAAGAAAACTTAATACACGTTTTTCTTTTTTTAGCGCTTATATCTCGAGAAAGGTGAGATTAAGTAAAAATGTCAAAAGTCAAAGAATGCTTAGAATTGTCCAAAATATAGAGTCCACATGCATAATAAACGTCTATAAATAATCTTAAGTACTAGTTTTTTGAAAAAGAAAAACTTAAATATACGTTTTCTATTTTTAATGCCTATGTCTCGAGAAGAGTGAGGTTAGATAAAAAATATCAAGAGTCAAGAAATGCTTATAATTACTAAAAATATAAAGTCCATATGTTTTAATTCATAATAAGCGATCCAGAATACTAGTTTTTAGAAAATATAAAATTTAAATACACTTTTGTTTCTCTTTTATTCGCTCATATCTGGAGAAGGGTGAGGTTATGTAAAAAATGTCAACAGTTAAAAAATGCATAGAATTGTTCAAAATGTAAAGTTCACATATTATTATTTTAACTCATGTTAATGATAAAAAATAATAGTTTTCCAAAAATATAGATTTCAAATTCACTTTATTTTTATTTTTAAACGCTTATATCTCGAGGAGGGTAAGGTTAGGTAAAAAATATCAGGAGACAAAAAATGCTGACAATTGTCCAAAATATAAAGTGTTTTAATCCATTAAACGCCCAGAAATAATCGTAAATACTAGTTTTTTGAAAAAAATCTAAATACACATTTTTTTCCAACGCTTAAATCTCGAGAAGAGTGAGGTTAGGTAAAAAATGTCAAGGGTCAAAAAATGCTTAGAATTGGCCAAAATATAAAATCCAATCCAGTTCTTTTTCAACTTAAAAAAATTGTTGGTGACTGGAAATAGCGAACTTCTCTTCCCAGTTTACGACAGGAAATCCAAGAAGCACAAGTTCCTATGATCCTCACTTTGTTCTATATATCTCTAGGAATATTTTTCACTATTTTTCATAAAAATCAGGTGGGGCCGAGTCTCATGTTGGGGTTAAATGCTTCATTTCCTCGACTATCGGCAGACTGTCGTGTCTGGTGCCTAATCCGTCAACAAAATTAAAATAAAAATAAGTTAAAATTCCAATCTATATTACAATTTTACATCATTTTCATATACAACGGGTTGTTCAATAAGTTCGTTCTCGTATTTATAACATCTACACCTTAGAAGATGTTTGAAAAATACATTAAAATCGTTGCTAAATAAGTATAAAATTATAGTGAAATATATCGAGTTTGCAGCAACTAATATTAATGATGAAATGAGAATACAGGCAGCAATGAAATAGTCTGTCCCCCATAATTCAAGCAATAGTGCTATTAGAAATGGTGCATGTGACGAGAAAAATGTAATTGATATTAGAAAAGGAATGTTTTTGGTGCATTTATAATCAACTAGTTTTCTCTTTTTTATAGCATGCATAATACTAATTACAATCATAAATAATGCATAAACAACATAACTGTAAAGAAGGAACATTTCAGTTCTTACATAATATAATTTCGTGCTGTAACAGGAATCGATATGCACTCCTAGACAAAAACAAAAAAACATGTATATACCGATTATGAAATACATATGTCGTCTATTGAATTTTTGAAACCAATTAAAATGATATAGTTTCAAATACCAATGTATTGTTAGAAGTGTCATAAGTAAAATACATTCTAGAGTCAGAGTAAAACCTAGTTGTTCCATAACGCACTGAAATTCGTTAAGATAGTAAACAAAAGGAGAAACTTCAACGTTAATTCTTGCTATTATAGGTAAAATTATCATAAGTACGGAATTGACTACAGTCCAGTTTAAAATAATAATATTCGATTTGTCTTGACGGAGTCTTGCATATTTTATAATAATAAAGGCAATGCTTATGTTGGCAGCTACACAAACTATGGCAATTAATGTAAATAACTCTAACACTATTCTCTCAAATATAGGGGTCCCTCGGTCTACAGTAGACACATATTCCGTTTCTTCCACCACATCCTCAACCAGGTTTGATATATTTTGCATAAAATTATAATAGTCCTCTCCGTCTTTCATTATCTACGAAAAAAAGAAAATATAGTAATAACATGAATAAAAATAGCGCTTTGAAATTAATATACGATTCAAATGCATTGCGCTCTCACTTTAACAATAAATATCTTTAAAATGGTGGAGCGGAAAAGATTGAAAAAATTATGTGTTCATTACACAGTCACACAAAAAAAATTATTTTTGATCTGGGGATCTGACCATGCTCACTATATGTTTTTGGGGTCGCTGAATCCTAATCCAAGGTCTATTTAACTTAAAGAACCCATAATTTAAGCGATTTTGACTTCTCTTCACATAAATCGCTTTAACTTTTCCTAGACAAAAATTACCCTATCTTTTTGCAGTAGATCGATTGCAAATTCAATTTCCAATACTTGATGTTGTGAGGAACGATATTCTTCCTGAGCGTTTTAAGTGAGATATCGGCCGCCAAAGTAAGAGGTCCGAGGATTTCGCTTCTCGAGCGATACGGCCCAGCTTCGAGGGCCATTTCTGCCAAACGAAAGTTAGCAAAAATCTAGAAAAATTCAGGTGTACGTAGAAAGATATAAGAAATCGTTTGGCGTAAATCTGAGGTGGATGTGTGCCATGGTTTTTGAGATACGGCCGCTTGAAGTCACAGGAAGATGAAAATCGAATTATCTTACCGCTTCCCGAGGCTATATCTCGAAAACGAAACGAGATACAGAGCTGCGACTTACTCTGTTCGATTTCTCTCACCGTTACATACCTCTGAACTTTTTCAGATTTTTGCTAGCACTTTCATCTTTTTGCAAAATGTCTAAATCTGAAAAATTCAGAGGTATGTAGGAAGGTGAGAGAAATCGAATAGAGTAACCTGCAGCTCTGTATCTCGTTTCGTTTTCGAGATATAGCCTCGGGAAGCGGTAGAAAAATTCGATTTTCACCTTCCGGTGAATTTGAGCAGCCATATCTCGAAAACCAAGGCACGCATCGACCTCAGATTTACGCAAACGATTTCTTGCATCTTTCTAAGTACCGCTGATTTTTATCAGATTTTTGCTAACTTTCGTTTGGCAGAAATGGCCCTCGAAGCTGGGCCGTATCGCTCGAGAAGAGAAATCCACGGACCTCTCACTTTGGCGGCCGATAGCTCACTTAAGAAGCTCCGGAAGTATATCGTGCTCACATCATCACATTGGAAATTTTATTTGCAATCGGTTTAGTTGAAAAAAAGTGAGATCATTTTTATCTAGAAAAAATTACAGTGATTTATGTGAAGAGATGTCGAAATCGCTTAAATTATGGGTTTCTTGAGGTTATTTATTTATTTATTTATTTATTTAACAATACACTACCCAACAGAGAATTCCAATTACAGGGTATGAAATAGTAAATATTTACAAATATATAACGTATAAGTGTAGATTACAAAGTAGACAAATAAAAACAAAGATAAAACAAATATTGTCTGTAATTGTTTATTTGTGGCATATTCAGATTTTCTTACTTTTTATTGGGTATTTTGCCACTGAAAAATATTTAAGAATTTTAATGAAAAAACCTCTGCGCCAAACGGATCAGACAGAGGTTGGTTCTTGAGTACTTGACTGTTTAAAAAACTCACACCTAAAAATATATAAACTAGAACAATGTTATGAACTAAAAACTGAAAATCAAAGCTTAGGTAGTTAACGTTTCGGAAGAGAATCTACTTCCGTTCTCAAAACTTTTTTGGCCGTCAACCATGACAGTTCTTTGTTTATGTATTTCCATAGTCACGTGAGACATTAAATTATATTTATCTTATTTTTACTTACTTCGTCTCTAAGGATGGGCAACCAACTAGTACAAAAATCTATTGAATAATTAGAAACGCATCTATCCTCGTTTAATAAAATAATCGCGGATTCTTTAAGTTTTCTTTTAGTTCCGTTGCTCTCTTTTTCCAAAATCTTCGCCCAGTCCCATTTAATTCTATGATTATTATCCCACGCGTGTTCACAAATTTTGGATTTTTCAAATTCTCCCCTTCTAGCGTAATTTCTATGTTCACCAAGCCTTACGTTGAAAGGTCTAGATGATTCACCTACGTAATGTTTTCCGCACTCACACGGAACACTATAAATACAATTTTTTGATCGGTTTTATCAAGAACCAAACCTCCAAATATTGTTCAACGTTCAAAAAATTGTATTTGTAGTGTTCCGTGTGAGTGCGGAAAACATTACGTAGGTGAATCATCTAGACCTTTCAACGTCAGGCTTGGTGAACATAGAAATTACGCTAGAAGGGGAGAATTTGAAAAATCCAAAATTTGTGAACACGCGTGGGATAATAATCATAGAATTAAATGGGACTGGGCGAAGATTTTGGAAAAAGAGAGCAACGGAACTAAAAGAAAACTTAAAGAATCCGCGATTATTTTATTAAACGAGGATAGATGCGTTTCTAATTATTCAATAGATTTTTGTACTAGTTGGTTGCTCATCCTTAGAGACGAAGTAAGTAAAAATAAGATAAATATAATTTAATGTCTCATGTGACTATGGAAATACATAAACAAAGAACTGTCATGGTTGACGGCCAAAAAAGTTTTGAGAACGGAAGTAGATTCTCTTCCGAAACGTTAACTACCTATAGCTTTGATTTTCAGTTTTTAGTTCATAACATTGTTCTAGTTTATATATTTTTAGGTGTGAGACTTTTTTGAAACAGTCAAGTACTCAAGAACCAACCTCTGTCTGATCCGTTTGGCGCAGAGGTTTTTTCATTAAAATTCTTAAATATTTTTCAGTGGCAAAATACCCAATAAAAAGTAAGAAAAGATAAAACAACACAAAAAATTTTGAATTATGTAGTTAATCTTTTTATCCCAGCTACATTGCAGTAGAATATATCAAACTGATCTTGTAGATTATTATGATTTTCACACATTTTGTATAGCGGCGAAAATTTCTGGACGTTGGTTCAAGGAGTTGGTAGATAGAACAATGAATTATGCCTAGAACCAGGTCTAGGAGTTCGAAAATTTAGTAAGTTTAAGATAGCGCTGCAATCAGTTATATTATGTATTATTTTAAAAAGAAAAATTTGCTGTGAAATAGTTCTACGAGCCTCCAGACTCGAGAGCGAGAATCTATTTTACAGTTCAGTCTGAGGAAAACCAATAGCAGGATAGACACCATATTCCTTATGACTCAAAGTCTTTAAAAACCGCCTCTGAATTCTCTCTATGCTCTGTATATGTGTGTACCTATATAATGAGGCGACCAAATAATTGACGAATATTCCAATTTGGATCGAACAAACGATTGATATAGTAGTTTCAGTGTGTTAATGTCGTCAAAATCGCGAGAACATCGTATTATGAATCTCAGCGTTCTGAAACTTTCATTAGTGATGGTATTTATATGGCAATTAAATGATAGTTTGGTGTCAAATGTTACACCTAGGTCGCGGAATGTTGATGGACGTGTAAGCACTGAATCTTCTATACGGTAATTAAATTCTACATATTGGTGTTTATTAGTAAAAGTTAGGACATTACACTTTCTTATACTCAACTGTAATTTGTTTAAATCACACCATTCATTAATTTTATCAAGGGCATTTTGTAATACCACACAGTCACTCACATCATTTATTTGATTGTATAACTTCATATAATCTGCGTATAAAAGACAATTGACACCCAATTCCTCTGCAATGTCATTAATGAAAATGTTGAAGAATAATGGGCCCAAAACAGAGCCTTGAGGTACACCGGAGGTAGATACGAATTCCGCAGGTCGTTGTCCACGGTATTCAACATGTGATGGCTATGGTGATGGTTATGGTGATGGTTATGGTGATGGTTACGGCAAAACCTGACGTGATGGAGTTAAATAGACCTCGGATTTGGATTCAGCGACCCCAAAACCATATCCCCAGGCCAGAAACAAATTTCTTTGTGTAGCTGTGTTATGTGTCTAATGAGGCGACCAAATAATTGACGAATATTCCAATTTGGATCGAACAAACGATTGATATAGTAGTTTCAGTGTGTTAATGTCGTCAAAATCGCGAGAACATCGTATTATGAATCTCAGCGTTCTGAAACTTTCATTAGTGATGGTATTTATATGGCAATTAAATGATAGTTTGGTGTCAAATGTTACACCTAGGTCGCGGAATGTTGATGGACGTGTAAGCACTGAATCTTCTATACGATAATTAAATTCTACATATTGGTGTTTATTAGTAAAAGTTAGGACATTACACTTTCTTATACTCAACTGTAATTTGTTTAAATCACACCATTCATTAATTTTATCAAGGGCATTTTGTAATACCACACAGTCACTCACATCATTTATTTTATTATATAACTTCATATAATCTGCGTATAAAAGACAATTGACACCCAATTCCTCTGCAATGTCATTAATGAAAATGTTGAAGAATAATGGGCCCAAAACAGAGCCTTGAGGTACACCGGAGGTAGATACGAATTCCGCAGATCGTTGTCCACGGCATTCAACATGGTGATGGCTATGGTGATGGTTATGGTGATGGTTACGGCAAAGCCCTGACGTGATGGAGTTAAATAGACCTCGGATTTGGATTCAGCGACCCCAAAACCATATCCCCAGGCCAGAAACAAATTTCTTTGTGTAGCTGTGTTATGTGTCCGTTGTAAATCATTTACTGAATAATTTACATCGGGCAGTTTAGTTAGGCAAATTAGCATTTCTGACAAAAAAATTTGCCGAATGAATGGATTTTCTCGAAATTTTGTGGATTCTCTTGGTTTTGATGTCTAAATTAAACTAAAAAAAAAAATGAAAAATTTAGGTAAATTGGAAAACAAATTAATTAATTTGTAAAGTTTGTTAATTAATTAATTAAATTAATTTATATAATATGACGAAAAATAACAACGTTTTACTCTTACAATTTTCGAAAAAAATGCGTATTTTCCGGGATACAGCAGTTCGAAATTTTCCAAGGAGTGGGAGGGGGAACAAAAAGTGACGAGAAAAAATTCAGAAAATTTCTTGTGAATGTATTTTTAAAATACAAGACTATTGCTTTTATGACTTCTTCCTAAAGTGCGCTCTTTCCAAGTTTTTGCGGAAAAACACGAAAAATAGACCCTTACCAGAAAATGGAAAATCTCGTAAACTATGAAATACAAAAATCTGAAAAAATTGAGACGTATAGGTTAATATATTAACCTTAACAAAATTAACGAAAATAAAAATAATATAAAAATTTGGAAAGTAATAAGAGAAAGTTTAAATGAGGATACTAATGCAAATAATAAGATAAATATAACATATAATAACGCTAATTTAACTGACGACAAGGAAATATCTGAAGCTTTTAATGATTATTTTATTAAGATAGGAAAGAAAATGACTGAAAAAGCCCAATGTGATGAAATACTTGAGAAAAGGAATATTAATTCTAAAAGTTTATTTCTTAAACCTATAACAGAAGAGGAAGTAAAAAAAAATATAGACAAACTAAAAAACAATTCTTCTCCTGGTATAGACAATATCTCAACTAAATCGTTAAAAAATACTAAACAATATATAGCCAAGCCGTTATGTTACATTTTTAATTTAAGTATTAAAACCGGAGTATTTCCTGACCAACTAAAGACTTCTGTAGTAACGCCCATTTACAAAAATGGAGAGAAATCCGAAATAAGTAATTACAGACCAATATCGGTAATAAACAACATAGCGAAACTTTTAGAATACAGCTTAAAGTCAAGACTGGTTGAACATCTAACCCATAATAAAATTTTATCTGATAGACAGTTCGGTTTTGTGGAAGGCAAAAGTACAGAAGATGCAATATTTGAAGTAACAAAAACTATACATAATTCCTTTGAAAATAATAAGAAATTAATTGCTATCTTTTTGGACTTGGCCAAAGCATTTGACACTGTATCACATACTAAACTAGTAAACAGATTACATCAATATGGTATAAGGGGCATAGCTAACAGTTTATTTACAAGTTACCTTACCGAAAGAAAACAGTGCGTAAAAGTTAACAAAACTTTAAGTAAATTTGACTTGGTCACATGTGGAATACCTCAAGGAACTGTATTGGGACCTATTCTATTTAACATCTATTTAAATGAGTTATTGCATATGAATACTTCAGCAAAGGTCGTAGCATATGCCGATGATACGATTCTGTTGGTAGACGGTGTCTCTTGGGACATAGCTGTCAATAAAAGTCAGATCGAATTTTCAAAAATTGTCCAATGGCTCTCCGAAAACTCACTATCAGTAAATACCACAAAAACAAAATGCATGTGTTTTAGTATATATGACAGAGATCTGCCCAACATACAAACCTTAAAAATCCACAACTTTATCTGTTTATCGCAAAATAAAATTAACTGTAACTGCAATACCGAACTTAACAACGTAAGTAGTATGAAGTATCTTGGTGTATGTATAGATCAAAATTTAAAATGGACAAAACACATAGAATTACTAAACAATAATATTCGTAAACTGATTTGGAAATTCTATCAACTCAGAAGTTTCATGCCATTTAATATTCTAAAAACACTGTATTATGCTTTGGCTGAGTCAATTATGAGATACGGAATATCTATTTGGGGCAGTGCATATCCTATAAATTTAAAAAATATTTGCACTTCTCAAAAATATCTGTTAAAAGTAATTGCTTTCAAAGATAAGCAGTACCCCACAGAAAGCCTATTCAAAGAAGTTGATGTTTTGGATATAAACTTATTGTATATAAAATCGGTACTTATATTTACTCACAAACGTAAATCACTCTTAGATTTCAGCATCAGACATAATCATAATACTAGACATAAAACTAATTTAAATATCCAGATTCCATGTTACACCCTAACAACAACACAGCGATTCATTACTTATTATGGACCGAAGTTTTATAATCTTCTACCTCCTCATATGAAAGAATATAATAACATAAATTTGTTCACAAAAAAAATCTCTGTGTACATAAAGGAAAATAGGTTAGTTTTCATTAATATTTTATCTCATCACTAGTCAAGTGGATAGTTTTATTTATTATATGAATGGGCATGTATATTGTAATTAATCTCATAAGGAATACATTTATTTGTTATATTTTTTTCTTTCTTTTGAATTGATATGTAGCTATCTTATATGTGCGAATGTGGTTAACATAATGTATTTTATTATACGATTATAAAATGCACACACACAGGTTTTTACTTAGGTGTGCTTTTGAATTTATTGTAATGTCAACCTTAAAAATATATCTAATTAGATATTACATATTAGATAAAACTGATAGAAAACTAAGATTTCTTAAAATTGATTTGTCATATATTATGTAATACCTAAGAAATTTGTTGAATAAATTTGATTTGATTTGATTTGATTTGATTTGATATTCTTTAAAATTTTGATCTTTTCTAATTATTTTTTAACGTGAATATTTTCATAGTTTCCAACAGTTTTTCACGATCATAAATGTATCTAAATTAGGCGAGAAAATGAAGCATTTAACCCAAACATGAGATCCACCCAACCTGATTTTTGTGTGGGATGGCGCAGAATGTTCCTATAGATGTATAGAACAAAGTCAGGGTCATGGGAACTGGTGCTATTTCGATTTCCGGTCGTAAACTGGGACAAAAATCGCTATTACCAATAACTTTTTTTAAAGTTGAAAAGGAACCATTGGATTTTATATTCTAGATAATTCTAAAATTATTTGACTCTTGACATTTTTTACCTAACCTCACTCTTCTCGAGATATAGGCATTTAAAATTAAAGAAACGTATACTTAAGCTATTTTCTTTTCAAAAAACTAGTATTGAAGATTATTAATGGGCGTTTATTATGGATTAGAATATGCGGACTTTATATCTTGGACAATTATAGTCCTTGTTTGACTCTTGACATCTTTTACCTAACCTCACCCTTCTCGAGATATAAGCGTTCCTAAGAAAAGTGTATTTGATTTCAATATTTCCTATAAACTAGTATTCTTGATCGTTTATTATGAAGTAGAACATATGGACCTTATATTTTGAGCAATTCTAAGCATTTTTTGACTCATGACATTTTTTAGCTAAATTCACCCTTCTCGAGATATAGGCGTTTAAAAATGAATAAACGTATATCTAAGCTATTTCTCTTAAAAAAAAACTAGTATTTACGATTATTTATGGGCGTTTATTATCAACTGAAACATGTGGACTTCATATTTTGGACAATTATAAGCATTTTTCGACTCTTGACATTTTTTACCTAACCTCACCCTTCACGAGATATAAGCATTTTAAAAAAAGCGAAATGTGTATTTAAGCTTTTTTGTAAAAAACTAGTATTTACGATTATTATTGGTCACTGACCAATGTTCTAATTGATAATAATCAATGATCAGATATCGTAAACACTAAGCGTTTATATCTCGAGAAGAGTGAGGTTAGGTAAAAAATGTCAAGAATCAAAAAATTCTCAGAATTGTCCAAAATATAAAGTACGATTAATTTTTTTTCAACCTATTAGAAATTTTTGGTGACTGGAAATAGCGCACTTCTGTCCCACTTTACGACAAGAAATCGAATGAGGACCAGTTTCCATGACTCTTTAGGGGGTTTAGGCCTTTTTCTTGCTTCATTCCCTCGACTAAATATTTTCATAACACAAAATGCATATAACCTCTGAAATTATAATTAATTTGTACAGGGTGTTTCGCGAGTGACTGGCCATACACTAGTGAGGGGTACGGAATCTTAAGACGATTTAAGAATCACCTTTATTAGATCTCTAATGCCTCTCGTTTCTGATATACAGCGTGTTTTCTATTTTTTGCCAAAATTTAGATCGGCCGTATTTTCTTAATGGCTGTAGAAAATTGTACCAACTTTAATAGATATGTTTTACTAATAGAGGTCTACATAATTCAGTATAGAAAACAAAAAAAAAGTCAGGGCCTGAGCCAATTTTTTTAATTGTGGATCTTACCTAAAAACATCATCCTGTATATGGATGTTGGCAATGTCCAATACAGATTTTCAAAATAGTCTAATAGTGTGTCTGAACCATGTGGTTAATTTTTATGGCACACTTTTAACGCCTCGAGAATTAACAGCTGAGTTTCACAATAAATACATTTAAAAAGTGTTTGGGTGACTTTCGGTCACAAAAACATCAAACAAACAAAAACAAACTACATGGATGACATTAATTTTGTGCGGAAAGATTTAATTTTACTGTCTGTTTGTTAGAATTTGCTACAACGATAAAAAAATGTAAAAATATGTAAATGTCAACAAAAGTAAAAAAAAAAATTAAATATGTAAAAATGTGAACAAACAAAATTTTTATTTATTAGAAAAAATACAAAAGAGTAAAAATTATATTGAAGTGAAATAACTGAGACAATGAAGCTCCTAAATAGTTAGTACAATTAGTTAAAAAGAATTTGATTCAGTACAATTACATGAAATTAAAATAACACACCTAAAATGTAACGAACAAAAAATAATTAAAAAAAATGACTACAAAAAATTTTCAAAATGTCTGCCTCCAACTTCAATATAATATTATAATAATGTAATTGAAAAATTTAGTCAGTTTTTACACAGTTTTAATGATTAGAGAATTAACAACCATATAAATCTATTTCAAAAATCTCTTGATAAGCATTTGCCATAGACAATACTCAAAGAACCTGTCAAAAATTTTGTTCTTGCTTGTTAGAGTCAGCACTTAAACTGGTAAACTACTTAGTTAAAAATACTAAAGTTAAAATGTCTTATTCTGAAGAGTACGTTGACATTAGTTACATTTATGGTTTTTGTAATGGGAACTCCAGGGCCGCCGTTAGAGAATATCGTCGACGGTTTCCCAATCGACGAATTCCAATAAATCAACTTTTTTTTTTGTTCGCAATTATGCAAAACAACACGGGAAATTTCCTTCAGCTCCTTTGCGAGGTCAACGTCCTATTCGACAAGATGTAAATGAATAAAATGAAATTCTGGGGATAGTGCACCAAAATTCTTCAATTAGTATACGAAGAGTAGGTTCAGCTTTAGGAGTCCGTCATGTAAGAGTTTGGAAAACTTTAAGAAACAACCATTTGCATTCTTTCAGTTTTTATACATTTATTTTAATTTCATGTAATTGTACTGGATCAAATTCTTTTTAACTAATTGTACTAACTATTTAGGAGCTCCATTGTCTCAGTTATTTCACTTCAATATAATTTTTACTCTTTTGTATTTGTTCTAATAAATGAAAATTTTGTTTCTTCACATTTTTACATATTTAATTTTTTTTTTACTTTTGTTGACAATTACAAATTTTTACATTTTTTTATCGTTGTAGCAAATTCTGACAAACAGACAATAAAATTAAATCTTTCCCCACAAAAATAATGTCATCCATGTAGTTACTGATGTTTTTGTGACCGAAAGTCACCCAAATATTTTTTAAATGGATTTATTGTGAAACTCAGCTGTTAATTCTCGAGGCGTTAAAAGTGTGCCAAAAGAACTAACTACATGGTTCAGACACACTATTAGGCTATTTTGAAAATCTTTATTGGACATTGCCAAAATCCATATACACGATGATGTTTTTAGGTAAGATCCAAAATTAAAAAAATTGGCTCAGGCTCTGACTTTTTTTTTGTTTTCGATACTGAATTATGTAGACCTCTATTAGTAAAACATATCTATTAAATTTGGTACAATTTGCTACAGCCATTAAAAAAATACAACCGATCTAAATTTTGGCAAAAAATGAAAAACACGTTGTATATCAGAAACGAGAGGCATTAGAGATCTAATAAAGGTCATTCTTAAATCGTCTTAAGATTCCGTACCCTCACTAGCGTATGGCCACTCACTCACGAAACACCCTGTATATGTACATTTTAATAAAAAGTTATTTAATTCACGAAAGAAAAGGCATGCAAAACAATATTAGTTGAATAATAGAAAATTGTTTTCGTTCTTTTTTTATTTGGAATAAATAATCAAAAAACTTTTGAAATGGATGAAAGACGTCGAAATAAGACTTTTTCCTTTGACGAGCATGCCACTTATTATACTCTTCGCAAATATAAAACGAAGAGTATATTGCATTCGATCGGCACATTTTTAAAGCAGGTAATATTGCTCGTAGAGAGAAAATTTTCACATCACTGGGCTGGTGATCGAATTCTGAACAACTTTCCAAATGTCCGTCCGTCACGTTTCTTGTAAGCACGATAACTTAAGAACGAAAAGTCGGATTGTATTGAAATTTGGATAGTAAGTTAGTGTTAGGAAGAACCCTATGATTTTTTAACAAAATCGATCAATAAATAAAAAAGTTATTAATTTTTGAAGTGAAAAAATTTTGTTTTTGTTTTGTAACTAAACAAAAAATTTTTTGAAACTAATATCATTTACAAAAGAGAACTGCGAAGAGTGTCCTATAGAATGTACAACAATTATATAACAACTGTAGTAATTCGGCGAAGAGTATAATGGTTAGCTTGTTTCTTGCTAGACTGGGCTTAAAGGCGCTACTTTAAATGTATCCTTCAGTCAATATTTAAGCGACAATATTAATGAAAAATTGTTGGCATTCAGTAATTAATTCTTTATAAAAATCGACGAGGTCTCTGTTATATTAAAAGTGTATGCATAAACAAAATCCCTAACTAATCATCGGTTAGGGTGTGCAGGTGTTTACGAGATGCTTCTTTTAAGTTTCCGTCTATCGTCATCTCCTTATTTTTCTTCTTCTAAGTTTTTTGTTTCTTCTGTTTCTGAATCTAACAGCTTTATTTTTTTTTTGTTTGGTTTTTATTTATTAACTGTTCCACAGGTAAATGTCCATTTACAGTGGAGTTGCTGGGAAGGGCCCTATATCGCGGTAACAATATTTTTTTTGCACGTTTCTTTGAGACAATCGGCTTCAATTTTTGCCTTCCAAATTAATAATAAAATATATGTTTTGAATCAATAAACAGAGCTGATAGAAATTAAGATGGTAAAGATCAGATAGAAAGATAATATCAATTAAATCAGATATAATAAAATTCATAGCTTATATGTCTTTCTGCAGCATCTTGTGATTGCTGTTTTATTTTATTTCCTTTCCTTTTCTTTCTTGGGTTGAGTTGATTTTGTCCATTTAAAAACTTTCCACTGTATACAGTTACTTTAGGTCACAACACAGCTATATTGCTTTGTAAACATATGTGCCTCATTTTGACACTGACTGTGCTATTATTTATTGCCCATGAACCGCTTATCTTGTTGGGTTGCCTAGGGTGTACGTAGGGACACTGCACTTCACTTGAGCTTGTTTGCTTTATTTGATTTAATGTTATTAGAATACCTTGTAATTATTAATTCTATGTGATCTTTATTTTTCTATTGAGGCACTTCATTTCACGCAGAATTTCTTAATCTACAGGTGGCTGAAATTTCTTTGAGATTAATAGGCTTTTTACGGCTTTTTACCGCTTTTTAGAGAGCATCTAAAAAACACGTCTATTCACGACGCTTAACTCAGATACATATTAATTGTTTATATATTAAAATAAAAACCTTGCAAAGTAATACTTAATAGTCACTGTCCGGATGATAGCTAGGATATATATTTACATGTCTAGATTAGGCTTGAGTCCGAATTAAAATATATAAACTTTTTGTTAATTTTGTTAAAAAAAATAAAGACAAAGCTTCGTCTGCAAAATATGGATTTACTTGTATTGCAAGTGCTTTTCTAATCGTGGAGGCACGTGCAGGCGATATGGTAGCAGCTTATTTTAGTAACTCTGCAGTATTTGCTTTCCCAGAAGTGCGCAAACTACTATAGGTTGCATAAACTAGTTCTTCACATCCAAAGATATGCTGTCTTTCTACGTTACGATATTTCACTGCTTTATCAAAAGACAATTTCTTTCTCCCTGCTAATCCCGAAGTGTGTCATTTTCTACTTCAACGTTTTGATACAAATTAAATTTTTCTCTTAGTCAGTCAGCATTATTGCTCAGAAACCATTCTTCTACTCTTCCATTTTTGATCCATCGTTCTCCAATTTTCGTACAAGCTCGATATATATTATGTCGTACATCATTTTGAATATTTTCTGGATGTTCCGACATATGTGGCTGGTTTAAAATTACATTTTCAACGTTCTGACACTTTACAAAAGAATCACAACCGGATTTTTCTTTCCGTGTTTGAAAAATATTTTTCCTACTTAGTGCCGCTTCATTTCCACCTGATATAAAGAAATTATTTAAAATACAGTTAAATAGGATAAAAAAGTAGAGATAATGTAATATTCTACTAAAAATAGATTAAAACATTACATAAATTAAAGTTATTCATTTTCGCTTTCTCTCAGGAGCTAACGCGTAGGAGTTTAATGCTAAATAACTGAAACAGTAGTAATGGAAAGTGTCCGAAATTTTCGTCATTCGTTTTACAATACATAAGGTTCGTATGGTTAAAAAGTTAGCGCTGGTCTAAGCAAGTCTAATTTTATAACTCAACGGGAGTTTTGTTATTTAATAATCTTTATGGGCGAACTTCATTAAAATAAATTAAAGATTATACATTTATATCAAGGAATATTATGCATCAGTGTTAAGTAGCATTAAAGAGTACATAACTTAAGGAATTTGATCCATGTTAAAGAAATTTCTTAAAGTATACACAAGTCCAGCGTAAGCACACACATAAACTTTATTAAACTTTCACAGCTACAATTCCGAATGAACAACACTCTCTAACAACTGTATTTAGACTGACCTTGTGTACATGTTGCAAAGGGCGTTTGCAGGTAGTAAGGGTAGTTTATTATTCTTGGAACTATTAGGTAACTGTACTCATTTAGATACGTAATTTTAAGAAGTTGCTTTCTGGGTATTTTTGTCAAGTTTTAAGTCATTCTGTCCTACTGTGTTTCGGCGTCGCCCCGTTAATTGAACCTTATTACCTAATATAGATATTGAGGTAGAATTAAAAATATGAAATAACATATAAATAACAAACAAAGCGTATTTTTAATCCACCTCAATATCGATAACAAGGTTCAATTAACCGAACGACGCAACGGTGAAATTTTATTTTATAATTAAGAGGTTTAAAAAAAAAAAAGTTGTCTGGGGTCAGACCATACGTTTCTTATGTATTTTTCGACGCTGAATTCGAATCTGTTTTTAGTTTTACTCGATCACGTCAAGATGTTGAGATATTCTAACCTAAAAGTTAGACATATTTGAGGTTATGTAGCTTTGAGACTTTTTTCCCTCAAGAAACCCTGTATGGGATCTTAAAGTACAAATCTTCCTCTTTAAAATGCCGTAGAGTTTGTTCTAATATCTCTTTTTTCGCTGAGATATCGAATTATTAAAATTGTCTGTTCATATCATATCTTTCCCAATACATTTTATTAGTACGGAAACCTTATGATCATTATGTAAATTGCAATATCTCGGCGAAAAAAAAGAAGTTTGAACAAACTCAACGGCATTTTAAAGGTGAAGACTTGTACTTTAAGATCCCACACATATCTTGAGAAAAAAAATTCTCAAAGCTACATAACCTCAAATATGTCCAATTTTTAGATTAGAATATCTCAAAATCCTGACGTGATGGAGCAAAACTAAAAACAGATTCGAATTCAGCGTTGAAAAATACATAAGAAACGTATGGTCTGACTCCAGATCCAGAAAACTTTTTCCTTTTTGTAAACCTGTGATTAGTGGCCGGTTTCATAAAGGAGATTTAATTTTGTTCAAAACTTTGTGTAGGGACCAAATCGGTAATAGATGTTAATTGTGAAATAAAAATAAAACAAATATATTATCAGCATCTATTGCCATCTTCATTATTGTAACTAACAGGTTGTTCGACAAGTTCACGACCATAATTACTACATTTACAATTAAAAACATCCTTAAAATATGTGTTATAATCTCTGTCACCCTTATATAATATGATAATGTAATATATGGGATTTATAGTAAATATGAAAAAACTTATACACATCATGAGTAGATTTTCAAGAAGCCCGAAAAATGGACCTATGACGAATGCTAGTATATATATTAAAGAAGACAAGAAAAATGTATTCGTCAATATAAATGGTATGTTTCTCTTGTTACTATATTCGGAAAGCTTTCTCTTTTTTATGGCATGCACTATGTTAATAATTATCATACACAAAATATAGACTGAATAACATGAAATCAGGATAATTTCTGATAAAGTGTACAATCTACTATTATAACAGGCATCCAGATGTACACCAACACAAAATAATAAAAAAATGTAAATGGAACTTAAAAAGAATATAAAGTGTCGAATAAGTTTTTCGAAGTTGATAGGATGGTACAGTTTCATGTACCAATATACTGTCAACGATCCCATTAGTAAAATATTTGCTGACCATATAGTATACTCTAGTTGCACTACAAAACAATATGTGCTGTACTTTGTTATAGAGGAGCGATCAAAGGAAAGCCTTAAGGTGATAGGCGAACTTAGCATAAAAAAAGAATTAAATATAGTCCAGTTTAAAAGAATTATATTCGACTTTTCTTGGCGCAACCTCTTATATCTTATTATAATAAAAGTTATCAGTACATTAGCCGCTATGCAAATTATACAAAGAGCAGTGTAAAGTTCTAAGAAAGTTCTAATGACGGGATCTTCTATTCTTACAGGGGTTGTCCGTGTTTCATTGTTAACTTTAGCCGATGGTACGAGTGTCGTTGCCTCTAATGTAGGTTCCATTTTCTAAAAAAAATAACCATTATACAATAGTACTACATATTAAAATACATATAGATAATTATATATTTCGAACAAATAAATCAAAGAACTATTAACACAGCAATGAGGTAAAATTGATACAAGTTCCTAATTTTCATCTTGATATATTGAAAAAAGTCGTTTATAAACTAACGTTTACATTATAAGATCAATGTGCAATTACATGACAGATTATATTATATGCATACATGTTTGAAACACCAAAAAATATATAGAGCATGTTTTACATAAATGACCTATCTACTGACACACTACGTTTCGCCTCTCTTCTTAGTAGTACTCCCCCAATATTTACTTGTTTTTTACACTGTTTCTCATGATTTAGTTAATAATTGCGAATATCGTGAAATCCTCATTCGTGTCATTAAGAAAACAAAAAACAAGGAGAATATTATGATGGATTTTCTATCGGTGGCCCATCTTGCAAACTGTTCATTAATAATTTATCTTAGTAAGACAATTTGTTACCGTTAGATGGTGAATATGCTCTCATCATGTTGTATTGTACTGTATAAATCAATTATATCTTAATTATTAAATTAGGATGCATAAGGAGGATAATAATGAAAGTTTTGACTATGGTACGAGAAATAGTATTCATTCCTAGACTAAACCCGTCAACAATCGATGAAGTACGCATATTGTTTCCCGCGCTTACCCAAGGGAAGTTACTGTGAAAGAATCACTCACCGCGATTTTTTAGAACTTTATTCACGTTTTAGTTTTAGTCCACTTATGCCTAATCGTATTTATAAAGTCGGTCGTATGTTAAATATTATTATGATCAGAACCTAGAGCACTTAACACATAGTTAGAGACTATACTTCTTACAACTAATTTGGAAATTAAACAATTGACTGATCTATCTATCCACTGACACGTTACTATTTACTGATTAGACAAATAAATTTGAAGGAAAAGTTAAAGTACGACAATAAACATAACTATAAGGCTTGGTTACAATGAGAATTATCGATCCCTTATTACATATTTATTACATTTCATAAGAATTGCCGAAATAATCCATATTAAATAATAAAAACAAAGATTACTCTGATATAATTTACATATTTATTATATCTCGAAATAATTATCGAACAGACATTATTTAATTAGAAACTAAATCTTTAAATAAGAAACAGGATAAATAATCACCCATAGTAAGACTAAATATATAAAAGATAAGCATTTGGAACTCAACAAATGTACATTGTGTCTCTTTAACTCCCGACGTAAAAAGGAGGGGTGTTATTAATCCCCGACGCAATAAGGAAAGCTCGTGATTTAATTACGACACAGTTTGTCATGGCCCATTTTTGAAATATGAAAACCTGAAGACCGTCGATATATCTAAATTGCCATTTCTTATAAAAATATTACAGAATTTTTTTTTAACCAATTTACATACATTTTGCTACTCGGGGGTTTTCGAAATCACTGATCACGAACTTGATATCCTAATTGTCGTGAACCAACCTGCAAGATGGCGGAATCAATATGGCGACTACAAAATACTAAGAAATGATAAATAAAATATTTTCGTTAAAGTTAAGTAATACTGACAAGTTTCAAATATTATTTATTACTGAAACATTTTCTTTATAGGATTTTGCAAACAGTGGAAATAAAAGCTATCTATGAGAACTAAAGGAAAAACTATATATAAAAATATTAATGAAATCTTTGCATTCTTTCGATAACCTGACTTCTGGTTATGCTAACAAGTAAAAATTCTGATTTGCCATTCTCATTTTAGCACTAGCATCCAACCTAGTCCCCTACGGCTAAGCAGGCTAAACTAGTATCTACATGATCCCCTACGATATGTAAATTCAGTTAAAAATGAGAAGAAAGTCCTGAAATTAATTTATTTACGTACCTTGTCTTTGAAAATTTTTTCATTCTAATAAATTACATTTTCAGAAAATCTCATTCAGTTTCTTGGACATGCTTAGCCTTTGAAACGTTTTTTGTCCTTATTGTGGACTCATCAGAAAAGCCTAAAGCCGCTCATAACGATGTTCCATGCAAAACTAAGACATTATCCATGAATGGTATAAAATAATTATAATTGACATTGACTGATAAAAAACAACAGATCTTCACCTATCTATTAGCTAACTAGTATTGGAGCTTATATACTCTATGCATGATTAAAAGTGAATTATTTATTATTTGTTTGCTTATAGTAATGAAACATTTTCTTTATAGGATTTTGCAACTAGTGGAAATAAAATCTATCTATGAGAACTAAAGGAAAAACTATATATAAAAATATTAATGAAATCTTTGCATTCTTTCGATAACCTGACTTCTGGTTATGCTAACAAGTAAAAATTCTGATTTGCCATTCTCATTTTAACACTAACATCGTTATGAGTGGCTTTAGGCTTTTCTGATGAGTCCACAATAAGGACGAAAAACGTTTCAAAGGCTAAGCATGTCCAAGAAACTGAATGAGATTTTATGAAAATGTAATTTATTAGAATGAAAAAATTTTCAAAGACAAGGTACGTAAATAAATTAATTTCAGGCCTTTCTTCTCATTTTTAACTGAATTTACATATCGTAGGGGATCATGTAGATACTAGTTTAGCCTGCTTAGCCGTAGGGGACTAGGTTGGATGCTAGTGTTAAAATGAGAATGGCAAATCAGAATTTTTACTTGTTAGCATAACCAGAAGTCAGGTTATCGAAAGAATGCAAAGATTTCATTAATATTTTTATATATAGTTTTTCCTTTAGTTCTCATAGATAGCTTTTATTTCCACTGTTTGCAAAATCCTATAAAGAAAATGTTTCATTACTATAAGCAAACAAATAATAAATAATTCACTTTTAAAAATTATTTATTACTATTTCTAAATTCAGATTGTCTTAGTTTTAAGTTTCAGTAAGAAATTCAAGATGGCGAATCCAAAATGAAAATGAAAAAATTATTTAAGTGCATTATTCTAAATAGGCTACTTTTAATCATGATTGTAAAATTTGAAAAGCGAAAATGGCTGTTATTTATTAATTGCCGATTATAAATATGCGATTCAGTCCTCCATTAATTTTGTGCATTACATAACCTAATATAGGTAATATTAATATTTTTTCATCAGCTGATAATACAATAAGTATCTAACACAAAAAACTTTAAACCTTTGTGTTAGATTCTTATTTTATTATTGTCTGCGTAAATTCTATGCCGGTGTGTGTATACAGGGTGTTCCACTTAAAACTCCCAACGCCGATTACTCGAAAACTAAGACAGGTATTAAATTTCTGTAAATGGCAAATAATTGGTGAGGTCAAGTGCTATATTTCGACTGATAATTGATGCCGACGCCTTTAACGGTTTAGGCGTCGCGACGACCGGAACAGAATTTTCGATGGCAGGAGTTTTGAAAATAGAAGATACCAATAGTATATTTAATTTTGAGCTTTTTTAATTATTAAAATTTTTTTGTTTTTTTCGTTCGTTTCGGAGTTATTTAACATTGAAAGTTTAAATACCTTTTATTAAAATTTGCCTATTTAATAAATTATCTGCATCTAATAGGCTTTGACTATTCTGTTAACCTAATTTTTAACTGTCAAAACAGTTGTCAAATGCTTAAACATTATTAAGTTTTGATTTTGGTGTTTGTTTTTTTGTATTTTTTAAAGTTTGATTCACTTTTTTGAAAAAAAATGGTTCAATACACGAAACAAGAAAAGCTAGACATGGTGTTGGTTTACGGTGAGTGTAAGCGAAATGCGTGGCAAGCGAAGAATGTTTACGCACGGCGTTATCCTGATAGAAGAAAGCCAGATCATAAAACAATTTTGAATTTATGCAAAAATTTAATGAATTTTGGTGCATTTGAAAAGCCAAAACGGGAACGGTCAAAAACAGTAACAAATGATTTTAACGTTGCATTGGTTCTCCAGCAGATTAATGATAATCCGAGGATGTCTCTGAGAGAAATTAAGAGAAATACTAATATTTCAATTAGTTCTACCAGAAGAATTCTTAAACAAAATAAATACCATCCTTACAAAACGAAACTTGTACATAAGTTAGAGCCAGGTGACCCTCAAAGGCGCATGAATTTTTTGGCAAGATTTGATTATTTATTTGGCCGTGATGAAAATATCTTTAAAAGAATTCTTTGGAGCGATGAAAGTAAATTTCACAACAATGGAGTTGTGAATAGACATAATTGCCGTTATTGGACACAAAACAATCCTCGATGGATTACTGAAAGAGGTAATCAGCGCGTTTTTGGAGTAAATGTATGGTGTGGTATACTGAACGGTTATTTAATAGGACCCCACTTATACGAAGGCACTTTAAATGGTGATCGTTACCGAAATTTTCTTCAAAGAATATTGCTTCGACTATTAGAAGATGTGCCGATTGAAACTAGGCGGAACATTATTTTTCAACGAGATGGGGCCCCACCTCACAATGCGCAAATTGTATCAAACTATTTAAATGAACTCTACCCCAATCGTTGGTTTGGGACATACGGTCCACTACAATGGCCAGCACGGTCACCGGATTTGACTCCTCTTGATTTTTTTCTTTGGGGTCACTTGAAAGACGCTGTTTACGTAGAGCCTGTTGAGGATATGGCAGATCTCCAAAATAAAATCATTGCGTCTTGTGCTGCTCTAAATAGAAGAACTCTGCTAAGAACTACAGATTTTGAGTTAAGACGCCGGTATGACTGTTGTGTTCGGGCAAGTGGAGAAAATTTTGAACAGCTGTTATAAAATATTATATTTAATTTAGATTTTAGATTAAAAATTGACTATGTTTAAAACATTTATATTTTAGTGTTTAAATATTTCAGTGATATTGTTGTATTTGTTGTTCTATTTATGCAAATAAAAATGTTATTCATTAGCTGTCGTCTAATTTGTTCGTTAAATTCAGGTTACCAGAATAGTCAAAGCCTATTTGATACAGACAATTTATTAAATTGGTAAATTTTAATAAAAGGTATTTAAACTTTCAATGTTAAATAACTCCGAAACGAACGAAAAAAACAAAAAAATTTTAATAATTAAAAAAGCTCAAAATGAAATATACTATTGGTATCTTCTATTTTCAAAACTCCTGCCATCGAAAATTCTGTTCCGGTCGTCGCGACGCCTAAACCGTTAAAGGCATCAATTATCAGTCGAAATATAGCACTTGACCTCACCAATTATTTGCCATTTACAGAAATTTAATACCTGTCTTAGTTTTCGAGTAATCGGCGTTGGGAGTTTTAAGTGGAACACCCTGTATAGCAAGATCGACGGTGTTGCCAGTTGAGCGAAATTTGGCGTGATAGAGATACTACTAAACACTAAAGATCAGGGTTGGTATCCCCTTAGTTTCTACTCCTCTCTTTGTGCCCCTGAGACATGGACCCAATGGTTCCTCAATGGGTGACAGACAATTATCGAGCTGTAAGTCTGAGTACGTTTGATAACAACTCTACTTTCCAAGAAATGTGTCCTCCAAAAGAAGTCTTGAAGGCGATTCTCCCACCAGGCGCGAACTCAGGGGGGGGGGGGGCGAAGGGAGTGTCGCCCCCCCCTGCAGCAAAGTTTAAATAAGAAAGCCTGATACAAAAATAAATTGATTTTAATGCATTTATTTTATTTTTACCCATTAAATAATTGTCTCCCACATCACTATCAGGCCACATCGAGCGGAGAGGGAACAATATAGAAAAATTACTTGTTTAAAAAATAAGATAAGAAAGGTCGGAACGTTTATCAAAACGTCTTGAGACCCTTGCATATCTAAGAAATCACCGTTAAAAAATGAAATAAATTGCAGTCATTGATTCTAGAAGAAACTTGAAAATATCACTTGAGAATCACATTCAGAAGACACTATCAGCAAAAAATAATATTTTCTCCACACCTACTTAATCACATGGTAATTTATTATTAGCATTTTCTGGTGAAAAATCGTACCTATAATTCACTGTAGTTATTATCGATTCAAAATTCACTGCAACTTTAAATAAATTACATGAAAGAATGAAATTATCATTGGAAAAAGCAGAAATACATTATTTCTACCGTCAAATCAGTCCTGAATTTCCGAAAAAATTTAATCGTTACAAAATAGCAGGACCGCGACCGCTCGCATTCTCTTCTTCTTAACAAATATCCGGATCGAGATCCGGCGCCAACCGCGCAACCACGTCGCGCAGCGTCGCGTCGTGGTGTTAGTGCGGTTGGGCGGGTCGCGACCGGTTCGGCTCAATAAAATTAGGTAAAATAAACAAAACTCCTGCCGCCTGCGGTAGCTTAAAATCGTCATTAAAATTATACGTGTTTAAAACTTAAACTCTAAGACACTGTAAAACTAACACTTTTTAATAATTTGATTATTTCACTAATGGAATTTTGATTGCTGAGACGGGGATAAACTCAATGGAAAAGATCCGTTCGAGGCAATTGGCTGCAACAGTCTGCTCGCCATTGGGTAATTAGAAGAAAGGAAGATTGAATTTTTAAAAAAGTTGGAATTTTTATAAGGTTTATCGGTTCTAAAATGAATTTTTACAGATTAAACCCCATTAAATCCCAAAGGTGCGCTAGCGCACCCTTGTATACACTATTTTTTTTAAATATAAAATTGTTAATTAGAATGACATTGATGGTCTTCATTAATTTCTCTTGTCTGTTTCCTAGATGAAAAAAGGTCCTACCATTATATATAATAAATTGGTTAGTGGTATTTTATTTTTCAAAATATATTGAAATTCATGTTTTGGGCAGACTTTACTTTGATTTATGTAATATCAATTTCTAAATAAATTGCAGCAATTTTGCGTCATTGCATAATTGAAATATGGTTATAGAGTAAGCCCGTGTATATGCAACTGTAATTTGAGTTATAGTTTTAGCAAAAATGCATTTTGCACCTAAGGGTGCGCTGACGCACCTTTGGGACTATATACTTATCTGCCGATGAGCATGAAATATGCGCGCACGTGTCCACTTGTTATTTACAATGGTGTTTGAAGTTGATACAATTCGTTTGGGAATTTCAGTGCAGTTGTCGCGTCTTTAGTATGAACGTCGCCGCTTGTTGTTTATATGTTTGAAGTTTATTGTTTATTGGTGAGTAAGTACAATACGCCTTTCTATCACCTATAATAACACTGTTGCTTATTAGTTTTAGCAAAGTGTATAAGTACATCATGTCTCAGTTACAAAAATATTTTACTAATCGCCCGATGACAGCCAAGGAGCTAATGGAGGCCATTGAAAATATATACGATGATGAATTGGATGCAGTTCGCATTCCTCCAGAAGTTGATACCCTTACTGATGAGCAAAACCTAGATGACGACCAGATCGTGGGAGATGATATATCCAAGGACTTTGTGGGCACTTACGAGATACATACTACCAGTTCCAATATAATGGATGAACAACTCGCTGAGTACGAAGAAATTTTGGAACCTTCTACCAGTTGTGCTATAAGCAAGAGTTCCGCTAAAATTAAGAGTTTGTCTAAAAGTAAGAGTTCTGCTAAAAGGAGAAAGATTGAGAAAAAAAACCTCCCTTCAGCTCCACAATGGAAGAAAAAATGTGACATTGAAGATCCACCTCTATCTGTCGATAACGAAGCTAAACACAAAGAAGACATAATGAACCGTGCCGGTGGAAAGACTCCTCTAGAAGTGTTCTCTGTTTTTTGATTCGGTAGTGATAAATAAAATTGTTGAATTTTCAAAGAAGTATGCCTCTGACAAAAATAGACATGATTTCTCTTTGACTGAAACTGACCTAAAACATTTTATTGGTATATTGCTACTATCTGGTTACCATACTCTCCCAGCTGTGAGAATGTACTGGTAAAAAGATGATGACAAGGGTGTGCCTCTTGTGAGAAATTGCATGAGCCGCAACAGATTTTGGAGCATCAAACAGAACATTCACCTATCAGATAATGATATTTTAGATAGAGATGACAAATTCGCTAAACTTCGTCCCATATTTGATGTCATAAACAAAAACTACTTGCAGTTTGGCGTATTTTCTCACAATTTATCAATAGATGAAGAAATGGTGCCGTACTTTGGACGGCACAGTGCTAAAATGTTTATACGAAACAAGCCGGTCCGATTTGGATTCAAACTCTGGTGTCTTTGCTCTTCCGACGGATACCTATTTCAATTTCTGCCTTATGGGGGAGCACGGTACAAATCAAAAATACACAAACTTTGTTTGGGATCTGAAATAGTTGTAAACTTGTTGTCAGTGGTAAAAAATCCGGAGGCACATGAGATATTTTTTGACAACTTTTTCACCTCCTACGAATTATTCCAAGTACTGAAGGATCGTCGGTTTTTAGCCACAGGAACTACAAAGGACAATAGAACAAATAAATGTCCTTTAGAAGAAAGTAAAAGCTTAGGGAAAAAGGCAAGGGGTACATTTGACTATGCATATGACATGAAAGGAAAAATTTGCATTGTAAAGTGGAATGATAATTCTATAGTAAATGTAGCCAGTAATCACTTGAGTGTCCTCCCAACTGTCAATGTAAAGCGATTCAATCGAACAGAAAGGAAAGACATTCTAGTTCCCCAACCTAAAATGATTGCTTCATACAATCAACACATGGGAGGTGTTGATTTGCATGATAATGGAATTGCCAATTACCGTATACGAATTCGTGGCAAAAAGTGGTGGTGGCCATTGTTTATAAATCTCATCGACAGTTGTGTTGTAAATGCTTGGAGAATATACAACATTGCTAATAACAGCAAAATATCTCAAATAGAATTCAAATCATCGTTGGTCCTATCACTGATCAAATCTGAAGGTCCCATGACTAGAGAAAACAGAAAAGAGAATAAAGAACAGAACATAAGTGAAGAAGTAGAAGGAGTTCTAAGATATTCCAATCATGGAAGATCTTCCAAAAACAGTCTACCTGATGATGTTAGATTGGACAATATTGGCCATCTCATTATTCAACATGTAAATAAGAAAAGGGTTAAGTGTCGTTACTGTAAAAGTCATACTATATATATGTGTAAAAAATGCAGTGTACATTTGCATCCAGACTGTTTTGAGACATTTCATACAAATTAAATAAAACAATATTTTTCCATTTATGGCAGTTATTATTCTATTGTCCCAAAGGTGCGTATACGCACCCCTCGTGATTTTGAAAAGTTCACATAAAATTGTTTTAATTTTTTTAATTTTGGGTTCATTTGGCACATATTGTTTAGTATTTATGGAAAAATCGGCATTTTTATTTTTATTTCAATGCTTGGGATTTATTGGATTAAAAGAGACAAAATAACAAAAATTACAAAAATACAAACAGATTACAAACAATAAGAAAGAGAAAGAGGATAGATACAGAATCCACTCCGCTACGTGGATGTGGAAGTAATTCTCATATGTACTAGTATAGAGTACCAAAGGTTTTGATTACTGGGTGATATTGATCGACATAAAAGTGTTACTTACTAAAATTAAATTGTGACTATTTTGTTACTAGTTTCCTAAACTGTCTTGCAGGTAAGTCTATAAATTGATCTTATGTATGTTTGTTGAAAATATTAGGTTATAAGTTAACACGTGTATACCAGTGCATAGTGGGACAAAATCATGTGGTGCATAGTGAGTACGAAACAGAAGAAGAAATAGTTCCAAATGATTTTGTTCTTGTTCAATACCCCTTAAGTAACGAAATATTATGCTGGACATGTAGAGAAAATCGAAGATGTTGAATATTCCGTTAATTTTTTAAGAACGGTCAACTGCAAATTTCTTTTCCCAGGAAAAAAATGACAAAGATTTAATCTAGAAAGAAGACAGCCTTGGCTCTTATAACAAGCATAACAGAACGAGCCACCGAACAATTTTGTTTTGATTATGAATTTCCTCTATATATCGTACACTAGTGGTCCTTATTCATTAAATAAATTGAATTAATTATTTTACATTTATATACGTTTGCTACTTTAAAATATCCCGGTAGGCGAATAAGAAAGTTACTATGACAAATAATACTTCTTATAATTTTATTTCATCCTAAATATTACTTTGTTCAATTACTTATTTAAAGCATGTCCCAGTATACACATGCCTTGGTCCCACTATGAAACCATGGTCTGGTGCATAGTGGGACTTGCGTGTATACCGGGACAACGTTTTGTTTATCCCTTTAAACAATATCTAACCAACCATTTATACTTGTTTAAATTACTTTTTATATTTCCAATGTAGTGAATTAATAAAACTGAAAAATATTAATATGCAAATTTTCAATGGCCGTTGGAAAAATATTGTCCCAGTATACAACAGTCTCCTCTATATATGTACATGTATAATGAAATATTTGCAAAATATGCTCAAACAGATTTATTCATTGAAACTATAAACTTACTTAAATAATCAATCCTCCCAATTTCGTATAAATCTTAATTTGAATTTATTGATACAAATGTCGATTGTAAATGCACAACATACATGTATTCATAAGACCTCTCTGGCCACTGTGCTGACTACACTGTCATCACAGCAACGATAAAAATAATGCTATATTTAAGCATAGTCTTTAATATGACCATAACTCCTTGACCGTGACATGCTGACAAGCTAATTTGCATGCAGGTTATCAATTCTGATAACACGAAGAGCTAATTTTAGAAGAGAGCCTTTCTACCAATATTAGTTGACCTATTTATATCAAGGCAGAAATGTTTGTACATGATTATTTACATAACAGTAAATATGTTAAAGACACTAGAAAAACCTCAAGCACACACCAAGTATTTAGGAGTAGAAAAAGACAACAAATTAAACTGTCATAAGCATATAAAAAACACTAAAACGAAAATAATAACTAGAACACGGCACTTCAGGGGTCTAACGAATAAAAAGAAGTAATTAACGTAAGAACAACAACAATTGTATATAAAGCGATATGCAAACCTATGCTAGATTATGGGCACACGTTGTTAGACTGCAGACCACTAGCTCTAAGAAATATAGAAACAGCAGAAAGGCCTAGCCACCTAATTATTACCAAACTAAGACATGCTAATAAGTCTCTATTCAACCCATCGAAGTATATCTGTATAACATAACGGCATACAGTCAATTAGAGAACGCTTTTGAGAACTGTGTAAGAAATTTACAAGACCAACGAATATGGAAATAATACAACAACTCACAACCAGACGATATAAGAACATCAGCAGAGTTCGAACTGACACAATGCAGGATTTACTACAAATTTTGAAGGATCTTTAAAAGTTGAATATCTATAATTATACTAAATGGGGATTTTTTTACATATGGGGCAATAATGCGTTGGGCTTCGATAGCTCGAGTTCAATGATAGCTAGAAATTAAGAAAAACAAGTAAACTAGATTCAAAAATCTATAACCCGTCACATCGGCGACTTTTGCCAGCCTGCTGCACACTGACGTGAGTCAAGAAGCTGGAAAGCAGTCCATGAATTACTGACCATATTTGCTTTGCAAATGCAGGACTTTCTATTTTAATATAAGTTCTTCTCCAATATTCACTAGAGATATTTTACAACTGTCTCTTATGATTATTCGTTATACTCCAGAGCGCCAACACTACCAATAAGGAGCAGTACATACTGGAACGGTAAATGTACGGAGGATTTACAATAAAAATTATTAATTTAGTAATTTCATTTCATAAACTATAAAAAAAAATAGGGTAACAGCTTTAACAGGAGGGAGAACCTGCGTTCATTGCCTAAAATGTGACGATTAAGCTTATTTAAAATTGTTTTCAATTTGGGGTTATTTTCATTCTTTGGCGCCCGGCATATCACTTATACGTAATACCTAGACTTAAAATTAAAGTAAACAAGATTTATTTTCACTTACCTATAATTGTATTACTATCGTGTTCATACATCTGTGGTCCTAGACTGGCTAATATTGCATGCACTGATTTTTAAGTGGTATTTTGTAAACATCAGTCCATATTAACAACACAACGATCGTACCTCACACGCAGAACTCGTCGTGTTACTAACAAATAGAGGATTTCTACTTCACAGTAATATTTAAGGTCACATCACACATGGGTAACTGCGTTTAAATTATAATTCACTTTACTAATTATTTATAAAATTTTAATTCTATTTTGCAGTTTTATTAAATGTATGCTGAAATGGTTGGTAAACCAAAAAGCGTATACCCCGTAAGTTGCTTTATCCAATAGTAGCAGGCGTACGTGGATAATAATTTTCAATTATAGTTCACTACATTTATTTAATGCACATAAAATACCTCAAAGCACTTACTCAAAGAGGGGAGAGCGGGGCATGCTGTATTTTTCTAGAGCATGTTAAATTATAAATATAATGTATTACTTAATACGTAGAACATCATTATTTTCATATAAAGCATGTTCTATCATGATTAAAATAAGAACTGAACGAAAACACACCTGTTTCAAGCAGAGTCGAACTTAATATTGTCAGCATGTCATGGAATATTGAATTCGGCAGTGGTCCACAAATATGTAAGTTATAATTTCTATCTTGACACAAGCAGAACAGAGAAAAATGTTTTAATTTATCACCGTACCAAACACTTTTTTATTTACCAAAGACAGTACTTTTAAATTTCTGCTCTTATTGTTCACAAAAATTTTAAATACGGCTCTGCGGGATATCACTTTCTCTTGTACTTATGCTAAAACTCTGCAGTTATGTAATTACTCCAGTCAAACTAATAAAATGAACTCCATAATGCAAAAATTCTAGAGTCACTTTATTGAGTGTAAACCCAAAAGTTGACCTTGTAGGGTACAGGCGTTGGCCGCCATATTGGATAACAGTTTTTCGCTATTATCTCGGAATCCATTGATACTACGGTAAAATTATTAAGGACCTCATTTGTTCAGCAAAAAATTCTCCATTTCTTTTATTACTTTCCATTTTATAAAAATCAGTAACTTTGAATTACAAGGTGTTAAAGGTTTTTTAAATGGTTTTTTTTAAATATATTACAAACAGTTGACTTAATGAAAAAAATGTTATACAAATGTTTCTTATTATAGTAACAGTTTACTATTTACAGCACCGCGCTGGGTGCATAGCGCGTAGAATTTTTCGTCTGACTTGATAGACGAGTAAAATTGGGAAGCAAAGACGCTTAGTTTCCGAGAAAGAAAAACTGGCGTAGAACCAAACCAGACTTGGTGCGATTCTTTAATTAGGTGATCGTGTACATGAAACCACTTTTCACGACATTTTCTGGTGGTCTGGAACTTTTTTATTTCGAAAAAACTGTAAAAAAATTAATTTTCCATGAAACATGTTTTTTAACGTCCCCATCGTTATATCTTTAAAAATAATTGTGCTATGGAACTGATTTTTTTTTTTTAATTGAAGTAGACACAGTAGCGCTTCTAATTATGTACAATGTGATTGTAAAATATATATTTTTTAATTGTTAAAATAATAGCAAACTTAAAGTTGTTATTTTCGTGAATGTATTTTTCAGCAATCGAGAAAAATTTTTATTTATGATAATATGTATATACATGCTGTGAACAAATTGAAGCCAATATATGAAAAAAGTTTTTAGAATCATAATTTTTGATGTGCAGGTTATAGTATGTAGTCAGCGATTTTTTTAAAACGGGCTAAATCATATTCTTGCACGCCCGGCTCTCATTATATTGCTTACCGCCTGCGGACTACGGTTGTTGGATTCATGTGTACTAATCGGGCTTTTATTAACAGCGCCAAAATAGGTACGAACCTACCTTTTGTTGTTTTAAGGTAAAAAATATTTAAAAGCAGGTAAATATGTTATTGTTATAAAGTAAGTACCCACCTAATAAGTAGGTTATTACACATTTTTGATTGAATTAAACCAAGATGCAGGAATAAAACAACTTTATTTTTTTGCAACTATTTTTCTATTGAAAAATGAGTATTTAGTTACATAGGGCCTGCGTTAAAAACATTCTAGTTCGTCTGTACATTCATCGAAACCTTTAAATAGCAGTATTTCAAGTACGGCATTTACACTCGTTACAACATTTTAGGCCTTCTTTAACACAATCATATTTTCGATTTTCACAATTTTTATCTGAACAATAAATACTTAATGAAAATATTGTCCAAACATCATCACTTAAATTCCGTCCTGAACCATGTGCATTTATAAGTGTAGTTGGCATATTGCTTCTGTACGATATTCTAAGTTGATGCATAAACCTGCAATAGTTAACTAAATGTATTAGATAGGAAATCTATGATTTAAATATATATGTTTACCTTAAGAATGGGTGGTAAAAGGTGCCTTCCGTTGAAGGAAGCTCCGTTTGTTGTTGTTGCTAATTTGATCCTTAGGTCGTTTAATATCTGAATTTGTTTACTTTTGTTTTTGTGCAGTACTAGAATCAATTTTGTAATGATTTTTAAAGCTTCGTCTTTAGACAGCAATGGCAATTCCGATAATTTTTTAAAAGCAACAATATTCTTTAAGAACATCAAACGCAGATTTTTTAAATATTTGAAAAAAAACTATTAGTGGTGTCGCAACCAGTAAAACAATGAAGACAAGAACAAACTGTAGTTCATAAACTTTGCACTACCTTCTATATTTACAAAAATTGTCTGCTAGTGAAAAAAGGAGAGTAAGTAAAATTAATACATCTATATCAACTAATTTCACCAATGTTTGTTTGCTAAATTTAGTTTCGTACATTGCATGCAAAATCATCCTGGTATATCTTGCTGTTTGCTAAATAGATTTTTGGTCATTTCTGAATGACGTTTATGTAGTGAAACTACTTTTTCTGTTAATTTAAATCCTCCATCTATTATTAATATTTCATATTCGATTAAGAACTGTGCAGCATCTGTTGCAAATCGGCGCGGCGCGGCGGCACTGTATGATTGCAAAAAACGTTCATGTTTTCAAAACTTGTCTACCTATACGACAGTCTATATGATATTTTAATTAAATTTCGTCATTTAAAATATCTTTTCTGACACAATATTTCCGCGATGTCGTCTTTTTTCAGCACTAGATATTAGTGACAACAAACCTTGTATCCTAGGTCTTGGTACCACATATTTGTCATCATCCCGCGCAATTTTCTTACAAATAATGCACTCCATTATTTTAGAAAACTAAATTGCGAATATTCTACAGCATCGCATTTATTTAAAACTATTTATACGTATACTCTAAATCCCGCAAACTACTAATATACGATTCAAATGTATTGACCCCTCATTTTAACCGCGAAATCTCAAAAATGGCGGACCAGAGAAAATTTGAGGAAATATGTGTTCCTTATGTGTCTATTGTAAATTATTCACTGAAGTTTGAATAATGTACATTGGACGGTTTTGAGGTTCTGCTAAGTTATATTGAAAAATACCCTACTTTTTAAGGAAATTTTGACCATACCAGTTTTAAATTCATTATATCTTGAAAAATATGCCTACTGTATGAATAATATTTTAGATACCGATAAAGCGCGGCATTTTTTGTACGAAGAAATTCTTTCATCATTTTTTATTCTAAAATTTGGCAGTTATTGTCAAAAACGTCACTTAATGTTTATTCGGCTATTTATCAAGGTATTTAAAAGATTTTTAATAAACTAGTTAATCATATAAAAGGTAAGGATTTTCAGAAAAAAGAATTGGTATATATCAAATATTAATTTAGTTATCAAGTGCACTAGATAATACTGCAGAACCCGGGCAATAATAATAATAATAATAATAATAATGTGTCTTTATTGTTTTTTTTTGAAATATTGTACAAAATATTAATAACAACAGGAATGGCGAGGTTCAACATAGTTGTTCTACCACCTAACCATTCCATATAAAATACAAGAGAAGAAAAAAAAAAAAATTATAATTATAATAATCATAAAATTATCAGTATAACATATAAATATGTGAGTAGATTACACTAAATTAATACTATACATTTCTGTTTGCAACAAGGTATGACTTGACATTTTTCTTAAAGGTATTGATGCTTGGAGAAGACTTGATGGAGGGGGGCAGCTTATTATAAATTTTAATGGCATTGTAGGTAAAGGACCTCTGGAATTGGGCAGAGCAGTGTCTGGGAACCGCATACAGATCCCGATATCTAGTGGTACGGTCGTGTCTATTATATCCTTTTATGAGCTTATCATGTAAATATTTTGGCATTTTTAATTTATTCGTTTTATAAACAAGACAAGCCATATGACTCACAAAACGATCGTTCAGATTCAGCCACTTAGATTCTAAAAATTTACTAGTGATATGATCAAATTTTCGTAAGTCGTAGCTGAATCTGAGACAAGCATTTTGAAGTCTCTGAAGGCTCTCTTTATCTCTGTTTAATATAGCAGGCCAGTAAACTAAATCACCATAAGCTACATAACTCAGTATCAATGTATCACATAACCTTAACTTGACGTCTGAACTAAGAATGTCTTTATGAAAATACAGTACTTTTAACTTACTGAAAGACTTTTGTATTATATTAGAAACATGTTTTTGAAATCTAAGGTTAGTATCCAGAAAGATGCCTAAATTTTTGCAGTACTCACTATAAGGTAGGATCTTACCGTTAAGAGAAATGGTAAATACAGGATTGTTTAAAATTAATTCCCTGTGCTTGCCAAAAACAAGTACTTCTGTTTTGGTTTCATTTAAAATTAGCCCATGAGCAAGCGACACGGAACAAATAGTACTTAAGTCAAAGTTGAGGTTGTCTGCTGCCAGCTGAATATCTTGGAGAGAGAAGTGATGAAGTATTTGATAATCATCAGCATATTGGTGTGAATCGGAAAATTGTAAATATTTAGAAAAGTCAGCAGTGTAAACAGAAAACAATAACGGACCCAATATGCTACCCTGTGGCACACCCTTATTTACCTTAATAGTTTTAGAGAAAATTCCATTTAAATACACTTTTTGTTGCCTATTAGAAAGATAATCAGTGAAAAACTTTAACGGTATGTTACCAAAACCAAAGTATTTTAACTTAATGCATAGAGTAGTAGAGTCTAAGGTGTCAAATGCTTTACTATAATCTAAAAGAACTAGACATGTGTTTTTATCTTTGTCCCTAGCTCTAAATAATTCGTCAGTGACATGTAACAATGCTGTTGATGTACTATGGTTAGCTCGGAATCCGGATTGAGTGGGAGGTAGAATATTATTGTTATTCAGAAAGGTAGTAATTTGCTCGTAAATAATTTTTTCTAAAATTTTAGAGATAGTAGGCAATATGCTTATGGGTCTAAAGTCACATATTTGAGTAGGACTGGTATTCTTAGGCACTGGAAGGACATGTGCAAACTTCCATGAAGTTGGAAACGAACCTGATATTAAGCATTTATTTACTAAAAATGTTAGATGGGTACTTAAATGAGGGAGGAGTAAAGATAACATTTTAAGGTCAATTTCATCTGCACCTTTAGCATTAGATTTAATGGTGGTAAAAATCTTTTCAACTTCATCAACAGAAACTTCATGGAAGTTAAATTCTTCATCTAAATTAGGAAATAGTTTATTAACATACTTATCGGCTATAAAATCATCATCCATAGTAGCCTGAGGTACACTATTAATGAAAAAATTATTAAAGTCATCCGGACTAGCTAAACTGCCAACCGGATTAGTAACCTTAGAATGAATATGGAGAGACTTTAATGTACGCCAAAACGTTTTGGGGTCATTCTTAAACTTGTATTGTAGATAGGCCTTTTTTTCAGATTTCACCGCCATATTAACTAAATTTCTGAGCTCTTTATAGGCTACCCATGCCGCATCAGATTTCAATTTTTTATACTTAAAATACGCCTTATCCCTTAATTTCATCATGATTTTCAGGTTTTCAGTAAGCCATGGAGCAGGCGGCTTGGTAATTCTAATATTCTTGTATGGCGCATGGATGTTAAACAACCAAGTAATGTTGTCATTCCAAAACTGCACAACTTCATCAACAGTTTCTAACTGATACATCAGGTCAAAGTTAATAAGATTGAGGTCTTGCAAGAATAAATCATAATTGAAATTAGAAAAGTCCCTAAAAGTACGATATAAAACACTTTGTTTACTTTTTTGAAATTTTAAATTACATGCTACTAACCTATGATCAGATATGTCATCTGCATTAATAACTTCGCAATTAACAATTACATCTTTACTATTAGAAACAATGACATCAATAAGTGTTCGAGTGCCGTCGGTAATACGAGTAGGCTCATCAACAGCTTGATGTAGACCATATTTATCAAAGAAATTAGCTAATAAAATTGAGGAAGAGTTATTTCTATTTAGTAAATCAACATTGAGATCGCCTCCAAATAAGACGTAATCAAAATCAGATAAACAGTCTATCAAAACATGTTCAATACTATCAAGAGCCATTTTTAAATTTGCATTAGGCGGTCTATATACGGCTCCCAAGCACAGCTTCTTACCTTCAATTTTCAGGCTAATCCATAGTTGCTCAATAGAGCCGTTGTCTGGGACATTTAATAATTGAAAATTGATAGAATTTTTTATGTAAAAAGCTACACCCCCTCCACGAGTTTCCCTATCTTTACGAACTAGAACATAATTTTCTATATGTATAGTATTATTCTGAATTTTATCATTCAACCAAGTTTCAGAAAGACCAATCACGGAAAAATTTTCATTTATAATCAAATCTTTTAGCAAGTCAAAACCTGTGCAAACAGAGCGACAATTGAAGTGAGCAAAACTGAAACATGTATTATGCATATGAAGACATTAAGAGAGCTCCAATTACCTAATTTACATTTAACATTGAGTAGAAAAATTGTAAATAAAATTTGTAAATAAAATTTAACACTGTAATGTAAACATACCAATATGCTATTAAATATGAAAGAAAAATACATAAAACATTATCAAATTATCAAAAAGAAACAGATCATGTAAAAAAAAGACATAAGAAATAAGTAGATAGTTTTAATAATTCACTCGAATTTATATTAACTTACAAGGACAAGTAAATATTAGATATGATACTGAATTGATAGGTACATGAAAAAGAGTTAGAAGAAATGGATCTAATGCTAACTTTCAAGATAATATTCAGTGACCATTTAATATAAAATATATAGTCCTCCCATGTCGATAAATATTAATTTTCCACAACATCGCTCACTAAAATTTTTTTACCGTTATTCATCGCATATATTTTTCCTCCTGATGACCAGGCTTGATTTTTCCCATATTTCTTCTTAGCCGCTAATAATATTTCATACCGATGTTTAGTTAAATCCTCAAATAAGGAGATGTTCGAACCCAGTTTTTTTAAAGATTTTTTTTCACCAAACACCTGACAGCGTTTCCAGTTGTTGACAAAGTTAACCAATATAGCTCGGGGTTTATCATGATCGCCGTTGATTTTTCCGACCCGGAAGGCGGAATCAATATCCTTAGGAATACAGGACACGTTCAACGATTTTTCAAATAAATTAACAACCCTCTCTAAGACATTTTCCTCCTCACTTTCTGCTAACCCATAAAGTCTCAACGAGTTTCTCTTGGAATGTTGACTTAGAAAGTCGTAAGACTTATTTAAATCAATAATATCTTTTTTATTACTGTCTACAGAGTTTGCAAGAGATTTAATTGTTGTATTTATATCGGCAATAGTTTGACTGATATCATCAAGTTTATCTAATTTAACCAGCTTGGCATTAATTGCTTCCACTTTTGAGTCTAATTGCATTAATATGGTATTACATACCTTGCTCATCAAATCTTCTGTAATAGATTCATTGCAGACTTGCTTTATTTCAGCTTTCAATTCTCTGGTAATTTTAGCCATACTGACTACTTTATTGAGGTGGTAGAACTACTTTTACGGTAATATTATCTATTGCACTTGATAACTAAATTAATATTTGATATATACCAATTATTTTTTCTAAATATGCTTACATTTTATATAATTAACCATTTTATCAAAATTTTTGTAAATACCTTGATAAATAACCGAATAAACATGATGTGTTTTTTAGAGTAACTGCAAAATTTTAGAATAAAAAATTATGAAAAAATTTCCTCGTACAAAAAATACCACGCCTTATCGGCATCTAAAAGATTATTTATATAGTAGGCATATTTTCAAATATACAGGGTGTCCGGAAACAAAGTAGAAAAAAATTAACTGAAGATTCCTTAGCCCAAATTAATGAGAGTTCTTCATATAACATTTTTCAAAATACCCCTTCGTTGTCAAGTTACAGCCCCTTTAAAGGGGTAATTTAAAAACTGTTATGATTTTTTTACTCAAAAAATAAAATTTCAACAAACACAATATTTGGCGCATCTACTACATTTATTAAAAGGCATCTTGTGAATTTTTTTCACCCCCTTGAGTGTCTCACCAAGGGGTAGAATGGGCAACCCCTAATATATTTTTAAAAATATTTTAAAATCTATTCATTTTACATTTCAGAATAAAATATTTTTTGAATCCCTTGTTCATTCTAAAACTTTTTTATCTCTTTAAAAAATGCCGTAGTACCAACCGTTTTCGTGATAAAAAATAAAATTTATGTTCATGCAATGGAGTTCATTTCAATCATTACTGAACGATAATGTTTTAAAACTTTTAGTAGGCTGCTAGTAGGCTATAATCCAATAATCTAAATATTCATTAACAAATTCTATGTAATAATAAACGTACATATTTTTTAATCAAATTGACAAATACTATATTTATTAATGGAATAATTTATGAAATACAAACAATAATATTAAAAAAAGTGAAACAATTTTGACAAACAAGAACATATTTTTCCAAACTTAAATTAACTGCTCAAAATGGCGCCCTTCAGTACGAACACATGTTTGTAACCTTCGTCTCAAATTGCCGTACAAGCTCCGTAGAATTAGTGGGGAGTTACGAATTTCGTCAGCAGTATTAAAAATGGTTTCCCTCAAAACGTCTTCATTTGGAAGTGGTGTAGAGTAAACGACATTTTTCATATGCCCCCAGAAGTAAAAATCTAATGGATTCAAATCCGGGGACCGGGGGGGCCATTTAATTGTAGCTTCTTGTCCTCTTCCAATCCAACGATTTCTAAAATATTGCGAAAGCCATTCCCGAACTTGTACGGAATAATGGGGACCCGCTCCGTCTTGCATATACCACATATCTTGGCGTAATTCAATGGGTAAGTCATCGAAAAGCGGAAACAAGTCATTCTGTAAAAAATGCAAGTACGATATCCCATTTAATCTGTGAGGTAACACAACTGGTCCAATTAAATAATCGCCTATAATTCCAGCCCAAATATTAATAGAGAAGTTGTACTGACATCATTTAGCTACCACAGCGTGCGGATTTTCATCGTTCCATAGGTGTTGATTACGAAAATTTATAATCCCATGACGAGCAAAACAGCACAATACTTTTTTTGTGAATTCTAATGGTTTCCTTAAAATAGTTGTACAAAAAGCCTTCCTTACTGGAAAATCACGCGGGAGCAATTCCTGAACCCTTTGCAGATGGTAAGGGTGCAGTCCTTGCCGCTTCAAAATCTTCCATATTTTCCATCTACTTACATTAAAATGAAGAGCAGCCCGTCTAATACTCATTTCAGGATTCTCTCCAAAATATTCTAATATCTGTTCTTCTAAGACAGGTGCCACTTCTACTTCACGACCAGTATCTCGATTCCTTTTTTCAAAAGAACCCCTTTCTCTGAGCCGTATGTGGATATTGGTAAAAGTCGCCACATTAGGTGTAACACGGTTAGGAAACCTCAGGTTGTATTTTCTTTGGGCTGCTAGAGAGTTTCCTTTGCATTCACCATAAATGAAATGCATATCAGCATATTCTTCACTACTATAAATATGTCTAGGCATTTTAAAAGCTTACGACATAGAAAAAATAATGGTTTTAAGTAAGAAATAAACTATGTAATTATTTCCAATAATTGACATGAGCCTACTAGATGTGGTAGACCAATTCCAATAAATACTTAAATGTTAATACTACTGTCAAATTGAAACTTGAAGGCAGCCTACTAAAAGTTTTAAAACATTATCGTTCAGTAATGATTGAAATGAACTCCATTGCATGAACATAAATTTTATTTTTTATCACGAAAACGGTTGGTACTACGGCATTTTTTAAAGAGATAAAAAAGTTTTAGAATGAACAAGGGATTCAAAAAATATTTTATTCTGAAATGTAAAATGAATAGATTTTAAAATATTTTTAAAAATATATTAGGGGTTGCCCATTCTACCCCTTGGTGAGACACTCAAGGGGGTGAAAAAAATTCACAAGATGCCTTTTAATAAATGTAGTAGATACGCCAAATATTGTGTTTGTTGAAATTTTATTTTTTGAGTAAAAAAATCATAACAGTTTTTAAATTACCCCTTTAAAGGGGCTGTAACTTGACAACGAAGGGGTATTTTGAAAAATGTTATATGAAGAACTCCCATTAATTTGGGCTAAGGAATCTTCAGTTAATTTTTTTCTACTTTGTTTCCGGACACCCTGTATAATGGATTTAAAACTGGTATTGTCAAAATTTCCTTAAAAAGTGGGACATTTTTCAATATAACTTAGCAGCACTTCAAAACTGTCCAATGTACATTATTCAAATTTCAGTGAATGATTTACAATAGACACATAATTTTTTCAATTTTTTCCGTTCCTCCGTTTTTGAGATATTCGCGGTTAAGGTGTGGGGTCAATAAATTTGAATAGTCTCTTAGTTAGACGCATCTTATCCTACCTTCCATACGCGGTGTACAATAATACATATGACTAATTTAGCGCGCTTTAAAAAAAATCGCTGTTGCCAAACGATACACATTGGGAAAAAAATAATTATATCAAAAACTTTTCTAATGTTTGGGCTACATTTGCTTCACTGTATGTGTATAAAAATTTTCAAAAATAAAAAAGTTTATCGATTGGTGAAAATTGTAATACGTAAAATTCAAATATCTAGTTTTCCTAATTTTTAAATAAATGAAATTGCGAACTGTGTAAAAACCATTAGTACAGTTAAAAGCGCTATTGTGTGTACTTTAATTGAAAAAAGAAAACAACGTCGATGGCAACATTAGTTATGAAGATATGACGGTGGAAACAAAAAAAAACACATTTTATTTAAAATGCAATATTTTCCCTTTTTTTTAATTTAAAAAGGTCCAGACCATGAAAAAATGTCGTGAAATACGATTTCATATGCCCAGTGACATGCTTAACAAAACCTACCATGTTTGACCTGGTTCTACGCCAGAAAAAGAAAACGGCACGATAGAGTCTCGAATTCGCTCCTCTATGAGTGCTATTTCCTCTTCTTAATAGAATTATTCATAATATTCAAGAGATCTTTGCGAACGATTAGTGTTTATAATAGTGTCCAATCACTATCGTTTTTTCATAAGCTTTTCTAAGAAGGCAATATCCTTCCTTAAACCCTTGACGATTTAAATCAATGAATACATTTTTCCTAAGTATATTAATGTCAAATACAACCCTTTAATACTGAGAACAAATTCATAAACTAGGAATAAATAATTTTTTCAATGTAGGTGAATATTTTCTATTAAGTAGTGTATCATTACATTCTTTTCTATCAAGAGGTAGTTAATAATGTATTTTTAATAAATAAGAAAATATTTTTCTTAATGTTATTTATTTTTTATATATTTGCCACAATGGTTAAATTTATTAATAATATGTTTACCAATTTAATCTTTATATTCAATTTTTAATTTAATTGAGAATTTTAAAAATTAGGTTTACGTTATATATTGAACAGATAATACTTTCTAAGATACTGAATAAATGATAACGGCTACGAATACTTATGATAAACAATAGTGCAAGTTTTGATTTCCGAATTACCGGTGCGTTACTTTCTAGTGATACTGTAACCTTACAATTTATAATAATAATACATTTATTTTTCTTCCACATATTCATTAACAAAAGAAGACAAAGTAGAAAACTATACATGAGTTACATGAGTTTAGGCATAAACTCAGGGGAGAATGTATAATTAAAATTTAAATGCATAAGTGACATTTGCGGAAAAATCTCACGAAATCAGATATGAAATATGTAAGTATCTACACATTATAATTACAGTAACAAAATGTCTAGAGAAGACTTAAAGTGATAATACTTCTCTAGGCACTAGATTTACTACCAATAGTACCAATAATGACATTTGGTTAATGCAGTGATCACCAAAGATGGCGTGTCATTGGTTCCCATATTAATCAGTGAAATAATCTTGTTAATTCTAAAATAGAAGTTAAAACAACTTGTACTTACCGAGCGAAGTATATCAATTTACAACTTTGAGCTGATGTTATTGAAGTCGACACACAACTTAAAATATATGCTTCGATTAGAAATTTTCAATTGATTACTATTTTCTCTATCAATTCCAGTAAGGGAATTATTACGTACTAACAAATAACATAATTATTTTTCCGAATTGAAAACAAATGTTTATATGAAATAGAGATAAATCAATGTAAACAAAATAACAAATTAATTTTATGTATGCAATATTGCGATGCTGCTTATCAGAAATAAACATAACTTAACACAGTGACTTCAATAATGTTTTTCTACAAAAGAAGTATTAACTAGGAAATGCAATTTATCGGAAATTTTATTAACTTTTAAATCGGAAGACAGAGGAGTAAATAACGGGTTAATTGGTATTTATTGGTTACAATTATATTTTTAGTATGTTAAATTATCCAAAAGTATTAAAAATACCTTTCCATTAAGTAAAATTTACAGAATTAACAAAGAACCTCCTTCCTTTGATTAAAACGAAAAAAGTATAAACGAATTACATTAAAATAAATAAATATTATGAAAATAATATTTATTTTCATAATATGATTTTTTATATATCCCCTTAAGAAAGCTAATTTATTATACTCATCGCAAATGCAAAATGAAAAGTATATTGCATTCGATCAGCACATTTCTAAAACCGGCAATATTGCTCTTAAAAAAAATGTCTGTATCACTGTGTTGGTGATCGAATTCTGAACAACTTTCAAAATGTCCGTCCGTCCGTCCGTCTGTCCGTCCGTCTGTCTGCCCGTCTGTCCGTCACGTTTCTTGTAAGCGTGATAACTTAAGAGCGAAAAGTCCGATTGTATTGAAATTTGGATAGTAAGTTACTGTTAGCTAGGGGAAGAGCCCTATTTGATTTTTGAACATAATCTATCAATAAATAAAAAGTTACAAATAAAAAAATTGTTTCAATTATTTTGTAATTAAACTAAAAATGTCTAAAACTAATATTATTTACAAAAACAATTGCGAAGAGTATACTGTAGTAATTCAGAAGGTAGGAGACTGGTTAAAATAAAACAAACGAATGCTTAATGAAAAAAAAAACAGCATGCATCATATTTCGAACAAATAGGTCAAACATCGATTTGTCAGGAATAAATTTTACAGTAAATAATGAAAACAGGATTTACTGAATCAACAAAATTTTTAGAAATTATCACAAATACAACATTAACTTGGTCATACCATATTACAGAGCTACGAAAGAAACTGAGCGGTATATGTTATAGCATGACAAAATATGTTTGTAGTGCAACGATGAAAACAATTTATTACGCTTCCTTCATATGGAAAATAAAATTTGGGGTAGTGCGAAGGATATAAATAAAATATTTATCTTACAAAAGCAAGTTATCCGTATCATTGATAACATGTCAATAAGAGAAACATGTAGAGGGAAATTTAAAAAGAATAGAATATTGACAGTTTGGTTTTTAATTTTAAGAATAAAGGCAAATATAAAAAAACAAGAAATTAGTCATGCCTATGGTACCAGACAAGTAAATAATTACAATTTTCCTGCACATAGGTCAAGTGTGTATGAAAAAGGGCCTTTTTATTCTAGTATTAAATTTTTTAATGTACTTCCAGATAGAATTGAAAATACCAAAACTTTTATAGGTTTTAAGAGAGAAATATTTAATTTCTTATTTGATTAATTTATACATTTAAATAGTAGGCTAACTAAAATGTATTAAATTGTCAACGCAGTTTTATTTTCTTTCTTTATATGAAATTATTGAAAAAATTACAATGGTGACGTTTTTCAACCCACTTTGTCTGTATGTATATACTGTGTATTGTGGCTGTTTGAAAATAAATTATTATTATTATTATTATTATTATTATTATCCTATAGAATGTGCAAACATTATATAAATAATGCAGTAAATCGGCGAAGAGTATAATGGTTAGCTTGTTTAAAGCTGTATGTGATAATTCCAAATCTCATCGTACATATGATGCCAGCAGCCAAAAATGGCGTTTCCGAATCGACACTCGTTAGTCGACAAGTTAGTAAAAACTGATAACATGCATCCAAATGTTTCCCACGAATAGTTTCTGTTATAAGGTATGTAATTTCTTGACGTAAAGTATTATTAAAGTCATTTTTATTAATTTTCCTTGGAGCATACGGTATTGGTGTTTTACTTTTTAAAACAGTACGTAATTTTTCTTTTATTGTTAAAAAAGTATTTGTGGTATTTGATGTGCCTGGCATATTTTCCATATTTTTATATCAATTTATTGGCTCTTCATCCTGGTTATCGATTTTGAGTTTCTCTACCTCAATTCTTTATAGTAATTCTGATAAATTTTTGAAATATCAGACTTGGTTATTGTGTTCAATATACTATAATTTTCAGTATTATTATTTGTTAAAACTGTGTGATCATTTAGGAATTGAAAACTGTCTGAATAACGAGTCCGTCTCTCACTAATTCGTTTGATTGATACACGTGGCATATAATAATTCTAGAATTAACTTAAATAACAGGTAGAAAAATTAAATAACCGGTAATTGTCGTCGTCTCTTTACATCTCATTAACCGGTTAACCGATATTGCAATCTCTAGTATTAGTCCAGTCAACAGAGCTCAAGAATACACAAATAGATAGATTAGACACGGGACGGGGTTGGTTTAAAGTCACTTCTGCCAGTTTTTTGCAAATATCTCGAAAAGCATTGAGTCCTATCGAAAAAATGTATGTATCTACATAAAATTCCCCACAAAAATGGTCCAACTCATTTTTCTCATAGGATCAATAGATTCCACGGAAATGGGGAAAGGATTATGGGAAACAATTTCCAAATATAATTGACATAATTGACAATTTACATTAGGGTTCAATCTGAGGTTATCATCTATGAACAAGGCCCAGACGGATTATTTCATCCTCTACAATAATTAATGAGTTGAGTAGACGGACATAAGGTCGTAGGTCTAAATGGAAGTAAATTTTATATTTTAAAATTTTCTCCATTTGGTAGGTACAGATTGTTGATTTTGTTATACATCTAGCATTGTTAATACCTGCTATCAGTTGCCTGAATATTTTCAGTATTTTTTATGTTCTTGGATGTGAGCAGCAAATTCTCTTCTATCTGTGAGCAATATGTGTTTCTTATGGTCTTGGATGTGGGCAGCAAATTCTCTTCTATGAGCAATATGTGACATGCCGTATCAAACATTATTGTTAAAATTGGGCTGTAGTTCCTGATGAATATGAAGATGTGACTTCTACATAGCGTGGACCCAAACTTCGATAAAAACATTATCCCCACTATACATCCATGTCTACAAAGACTTCAGGATAGTAATTTTTTATAACAATCTCTTTGGTCAACCAAATATTAAACAATGAAATATGTTCAAACATATTTCATTGTTTAATATTTCATTATTTGAGGAAACGATTTTGGTCCTATCATATAAACATTTTGTAATACTCGTTAAATTTTAAATATCGGTTGGTAGCATACCAAACGCATTCTTAGAGCTGTGTATTTGAAAAATTTCTGAGAAATCGCTTTGCGGCGGAATAATTTGCATCTATATTTTATCCCTATTCGTGTTTTTTGTCAAGAGAACACCCTCTAACCAGGCCCGGATTGGGCCGGCGAGTTACCGAGTTAAACTCGGTAGGCCGGTCACTCCGGTCGGCCGGTCAACTCCGGTGGGCCGGTCAATTCCGGTATGATACCAATCCCACTCCAAGTCTTGGAGTAGTATTGGTATTATAGAGTCAAAGTTATTAATATGAACAATTGTATGTGACTCCGATCCCAAAATAGAAGTTGTGGATGTGGATATTGATGGTGAGCATGATGGAAATACAAGTTTAAAATTTGATAGCACGAAAACTTGGCAAAACTGCATTATTTGCTGTTTTTCAATGCAGACAAAGTATTAACATACGTTGGCAGTATATAAATATCTGTTGAAACTTTCATGTATAGTCTATGGAATTGGTACATTTTACCTTACATCAAATGAGGTAGTTCTGTTTTTTTATATGTTGGTAGTGATGAAATGGTAATGACAAATCCAAGTTATCCACCTCGAAAGCCCTTCGGATCATTGTTAAGTACATGAGAATCCATTAAATTTTAGGACTTTTTCAGTTTTTGTAAATTTTTTCCACCAAGAACCCGTGTTACGACAAGAGTCACTGTGCACACTTTTAAGTAGGCTAAATTTTTAATTAAATGAGAACAATTTGGTTTTAGTAAGCCAATTAGTTTCTAAGGTACAGCCATTCAAAGATTTGCAAAATTTCTGAAAAAAGGATGTTTTACATTTTTTTTTTAGTCTTCGACAGTTATGATGAACCCTAAGGATCCATTTCATGGCAAGTGTCACCTAATAAATTATTAAAGTGCACTAAATTTCCAGGAAAATGAGACTAATTAGGTCTAAATAGACTTGATAGTTCCTGAGATACAGCTGTTCAAAGTTGTTGAGGTAATATGTATTAGAAGGGTTTGCAAAATGAAGTATCCTTAGTTAGTGAAATAAGCATTTTAATTTATAAAAGTAAACAGGTTGAAATCATCATCTGATGGTGGGTCATCAATGAATGGTTTATCAATGTCGTCACACATCAGGTCTGGTATGTTCTCGCAGGATTGGCCACTTCAGTAGTTGCAAACAGCTGAGCATTGGAGTCCTGCTTTCCTGCAACCACAACTACTGGTACAACATTTTTTGCGGTTACAGGAAATCATATTTAGCAGGGCTTGAGGAGCTGATGGTTCCAGCATCCCAACTATTCTTTCCTTTTTTATTTTTAAATTGTGCAAAATTTTGAATGGCCGTATCTTAGTGACTCTTTGGCCTACCAAAACCAAATTATTCTCATTTTATGGTTAATTTAGTATACTTAAAAGTGTGCATAGTGACTTTTACCCTAACAATGGTCCTTAGTGGTAAAATTTGACAAAAACTAAAAAAAGTCCTAAAATTTAATGGATTCTCAAGTACTTAATAATGATCCGAAGGACTTTCGAGGTGGAAAATTTGGATTTGTGATTACCATTTCATCACTATCAACATACGAAAAAACCAGAACTACCTCATTTGATGTGAGGCAACACCTCTTGTTTGATACGATTTCCACGTACTAGCACCCAAGTGAGATGCGAAACAACGTTCTCCAAATTAATATCTTAAGTAGGCTGAGGAATTGCTTATTGCAAGATCGCTTGGAAGCATTTTTATTTATGCCGATAGAAAAGGATATTCTTGTAGAATTAGAAAATTATGAAATCATTGATGAGATTGCTGAAAGATGCTCTAGCCTTAAAAGTTTATTATTATTCTAGTTAGGTACCTACTTAGGTATAAATATTTTGTTTCGAATGAAATTTATTTAGTTTTTACACGGTTCCTATTACGAGTACTTTAGTTTTTGTTTGATTCTTGAAACTTTAAAACTGTTTATTAACATGTCAATAAATTTTTTTATTTGTTCTCACATTTTTATGTGCTTTGTTAGCAGGCCGATGGTTTAGTTTAGTCCGTTTTCATCCGGCAACTGGTCTCCCTTTAACGATTTTTTCCAAAAATTATCCTTGTGAAAGTCTCCATTTTTGTATAAATGGATTTTTCATTGAAATTGTAAGGTGCCAAGAGAACGCGTGACCTTGAAAGTTTTGAAAATTTTCGCTTGCGGCGCCACTCAAAAAAACAATAAATAAATTCCCTTTGTCCACGACTATTAAATAATATACTCATTATGTACGTGTTTCCTCAATGATAATACTATCCATTAATCCCTACAGTGAATAATGATTTCATTATTCACTGATTGCAGTGAATAATGAGGACAGTCAGTTGTTTATAAGAAATGACATTAGTGACTTTTTACTAAAAATTTAAAATGTCAAAATTGCAGCAACTAAAATACAAGTGTTGTCTCTGTAAGGTTTCTGGGAAGCACTCAAATGGTACATGCCGAAGAGGTACTTTAATGAACACTCCAAAACTACATTAGTGTTTTTTTTCAAAGCATTATCTATTAGCAACACGCGGCAATCCCCAACATTGTTTTTGAAACCATTTAGCTACGTGTCTACAAACTGTGTTATTTTATTAGTAAGCCATGACAATGTGTCAAAGCGTAATTCTGTAATTGATTTGAAACGTCAAAATTTATGCCATTTCAACGCCAACGTTACTCACAATAATTTTGCATATTAGGTACTCAAAAGGAGTATTATAATTAAATAAATGGATACTAACAGTGAAAACGAGATTTCTTTGACACCGCCAGAGATAAAGGAAGCTGCAGAAATCGCCTCTTTAAACTTGTTGCCCGAAATATCAAGAAAATTATATATTATGACATAGGAATCTTTCCTAAATAGGAGAAATCAAATGAATATGAATGAAATAAATATTAAATATTTAATAGTCGTGGACAAAGTATAGTATTCTACTCGCATATAATGGCTATTATTCACTCTAGTGATTTACGAAACTCGCCTGCGGCTCGTGTCGTAAACTTCACCATCGTGAATAATAGCCATCATTATATGCTCGTTGAATAATATACTATTATTTTTTCATTCAAATTCTAAGGTGTCAGGAGAATGCGTGACCTTGAAGATGTTCAAAATTGGCGTCTGCGGCGCCATTGGAAAAAAATAGAGAAAAAATCAGCCTTTTTCTTCATTGAAATTCTGAGGCGCGAGACCTTGGCAATTTTCAAAATTTTCGCCTGCGGCGCCATTTGAAGGACCACAGATTATAAGTTCGCAATTGGGTGAGCCGATATAACAAATCAATCCGGCCGAAAAAATTTCCCAATCCAGACCTGAGTCTAATTGATCCTTTGATGTAAAAGTCAAAGTAGTAAGTTAATGGCATTATTTTGTAGATTCCTCGCACGTTATTTAAAAGTGAAGATACATGTGAAAGTAAGTTTCAAAAAGAGAAGAAGAATAATTAAGAGAATGCCATAATTAACATTTTGACGATATTGAGGCATTTACCAAATAACTTATGAAATTTTTCGCTAGTCTTTGGCTTGGGGTATTCCTCCATTTCAACTGTTCTTGTTTGTTTTCTTATTTTAGAATCCATTCTGTTATGCTTTTCTTACATGAGCTACAACGTGCACAAAAAATTGGGTTTCAGCACTTTATTTTGCAAAGGTGTTAGCTAATTTGTTACGTTCTATTCCTTTGTTGTCCTGGAACCAAGATCAAGATTGTTTGTGCTAGTTGAGTCACAGATTGTCTGTATTCCCAAGCCAGAAGATATCGTGTTTACAAGAAACGTTCTGCACACATACATACAATCACACAGATATGTTTTTATGATATTGGATCATTGTGGTATGAAACAGATTTCAGTACAATAATTTTGTAAGAATGCTTGTCCGTTAAGAATTAAATGGATAGATGGGTATTTCCTTTGTAGTGAAATAATTAATTATAAAATAAAATACAGTGAACATTTCAGCAGCATCTATTTATAACTTCGTTATCATAAAGTATAACTAACAGGTTGTTCTACAAGTTCATCGTCATATTTGGTACATCTACAGTTAAAAACGTGCTTAAGAAATGTGTTATAATCTTTATCACACTTATATAATATAATAAAGAAGTAAATGGGATTTGCAATAGATATCAGGAAAGTGGTGTGTATGAAAATCGTATACGCTAGGGATCCAAGAAACAGTGGAATGAAAACAGTTATTAAACTTGGAAGAAAAGATAAGAAAAAGGTGTTCGTCAACATAAATGGTACATTTTTCTTATTACAATGTTCGGAAAGTTTTCTCTTTTTTATTGCATGCACTATGTTAATAATTATCATAAATAAAATATAGATTAAATAGCACAAAATCAGAATGATTTCGGATAAAGTATAAATTCTTTTATTGTAACAAGCGTCCAGATGCAACCCTGCCGAAAACAATGAAAAAATGTAAATATAACTTAAGAAGAACGTAAGGTGTTGAGTAAGTTTTACAAATTTGCTAGGATGGTACAGTTTCATGTACCAGTATATTGTTAACAAAGCCATTAGTATAATATTTGCTGACAATAAGGTATACTCCAGCTGTGTCACAAAACAGAACATGCTATCCATCACTATAAAATTGTAAGCAAGGTAAAGCCTTAGGGTCGTAGGGGAAGATACCATGAAAAGAGAATGAACTATAACCCAGTTTAAGAGAATGATGTTGGATTTTTCTTGACGCAGCCTTCTGTATTTTATTATAACAAAAGCTATAAGTACATTAGCAGCTATACAAATTATAGAAAGCAAGGTGACGAGTTCTAAGTAAGTCCTAGTGATGGGACCGTCCTCTAGTTCATAGGCTCCCGCTGTTGTTTCATTGTCGACTTCAGTCGTTATTTCTATTGTAGGCTCCATTTTCTGCAACAAATAACAACACGAACTGCATTATATTGAAATTAGTTTAAGAATCATATGGATGCGACAATTTATTATCGTACGTATACAAGGTGATCCGTAAGTAATGGTTCATAGAGCAATAGAAGATTTCTAACCTAGAATCAGGGTGACATACTTCATAGAAAATTTCATTCCTTCTTGCTTTACTTGGTTTCCCTTATTAACCTCCCATCCCTTCAACGAAATCAGCTCAAAATATAATGTAGTTCCAAATGTCGTTACATGCATGCGTGCACCAAATTTTAAGTGAATATTTCAGTTATGTTTATTAACCCCTTTTATAATAGAGTGGGGGAGATTTGTCAAATGTTAAGAAAAAATGTGATGGCTTGGCATCTAGTACCGGGTGACACTATGGACACTATTGTAACTTTTGAATGGGTCGACGCGATGGCTTATTTTCAAATTTGGTGCAGAGAAAATTTCCAATTATTCCAAAATCACCAACTTCCCGTTTCGATGCATTTTACATAGAAATAAAGTTTTTAAATGGGACAACTCATGTTTTCGAATATTTAGATTCTGCTGGCCAATATACTTATGATCCATCCCTCAGATATTATTTTAATTTTCCAAAAAAAAAAAGTGTTTCCAATTTCTAGTTTTGTTCATAGAAGTTTATAGACCAAGATCCCAGAGCCGCCAGACCTACATCATTTTAGCAAAGCTAATATTTTGACAGTAAATAGTGTGATATGTATTTAAGAACGTATGCATATTTGCTAGCTTGAAAGCGGGGCCCTTTTACAGATAATAGGTGCAAAAGTTACAAAAAAGCTTTACCAACCTATGTTAAAGTATGATAGCTGGTTTTGGGTGTAACAGGATCGTGGCATACCCCCCTTTTCTTCTTTAGTTTTGAAGATAATCGATTGAAATTTAGGACATACTACATACATAATTAGCGGCACTTTTTCACATACAATTGATTTTTTTTCACTTCCGGTTTCGCCGCAAGTGACACTAATGTTCGATTATATGATTGCATTTTTAAATTCTACATAATTTTCTGAATCCGATGATGCCAAATAAGTGACATTTCAAACATCAATTTTTTTTTATAATATAATTTTTAGTGTTTCATTTAAGTGTGCCATGGTGGTTCAGATTTATTCTAAATGACCCGTATAACGCTACAAAAATCGAAATCCCGTTAAAAACACAAAATTACGTGATTTATGAGCAAATAAAATTCAGCAAAATTGTTTTCGGGACAAAACTCAATTTTTTCAAATGTAACCATATCGGTACCGTAGTACCATTTATTAGTACTATTAGTAGGGAATTTATTCATACGTCGTATTAAAATGTGCGATAAATATAAACAAAATTACAGCTAAAAGAAAATAAGAAAATACAATTTTATTCTAATTAGCTTTGCTAAAATGACGTAGATCTAGTGGCTGTGGGATCTTACTCTATTACGACTTCGTCAAAATTATTAAACACCAGTCTACAAACACCTGTATAATATCATCCCTTCAAATGTTAGGATTAATCACGTTTTACTCTTCATTAAGTTCAGCGATATTAGTTTTTCAACGAAAATTTATTTTTTTAAATGCAACCCCTATGGGACACCCACTTAATTAATAAGGCCTTTGAATTACGAAACGAACGATATGCATAAAGTATATTTTCTCTTTGAAATAAATAAGAACTTAAAAATAAGTCTTTAGTTAATCACTTTTTATCACTATTTTACAATAATTATTTAAATAAGTTGGTTCTGAGTAGGTTTGATCTCTCAAACAGACTTAATGAAGTGTAAATCGTATTTAATTTTAGTATATGAAGAGACAATATTTTATAGGTGCTTGTAGAGCGAGTTTTCACAATTTTGGGCAAGTCCTGATCATCCATGAACAACAATAAAAATTGAAAATAAAAATAACGTCTGACGATGGGATAATAATAATATGCATTTTGCCTAACAGAATCCAAGCATGCAAAAATATATGCGTTGTCCGATTTAAAAACTTGATTTTCATGTAAATTACATCGAAATCGGAAGTTGGTCATTTTGCTTACTTACATGGCATAATTGGAAATATTATCCTATATCACTCCACCAAGTTTAAAAATAATGCCCCTGCAAATTCAAAAGTTACGAGAGTATCCTTGTGGGCTGAGCCGCCCGGTATACACCAAATCTAAAGTTTCTTGATTTTTTCCAGCTAGCTTTACTTATTTTCCCCTTTTTACCCCTACTTCCCCCAGCCCTTCACTGGAATAAGCTGTCGAAACATAAGCCACATTCTCTTAATAAAATAATTATATTCTATTCATTTAGATAGAAAAGTAGTTCTAATAAAAGGGCGGAAAACATAATTTTATTCTGATGTGTGGCTTTTATTTTTAAGATAGAAACTTTATCTCCGCCTACCACCGGCATTCTGTTCCGTGAATGGACGCTAAATCTATATAACGGGCAGAAGAAATTTTACATGTAATGTAAAATGAAATATGAAATTGAAATAAATAGAATATCATGTGACATGTATCCTAGTTAAACAAAATAAATATATTTTCATGGTAATGGTAATGGAATAAGCTCAAGATATAATTTAATTCCATATCTCGACATAATACATACGTGTATCATTTCAAGTCAATATCTTAAATCGTTCGACAGAAAACGTACGCACAAAAAAAGTTACAGACTGACTGACAGACAGACAGACAGACAGACTGACAGACGTTTTGTTTCTTTCAAATTGAAAATCTCTGTTTCTCGACATTCTAAACATTTTATTTTCGATTGATATCTTCCACTCCACTATGTGGAAATACTTCAAATTATTTAATGGCTTGGTTATATATTTTACTTGTACTTCTATAAATTGAAAATGGGTAAAGTAACGATTGTCTAACATGAATGATAAAGGAAATAATATAGAATTATATGCCTAAAATACTTTCTTATTTACTTATACTTTTCAAAGCTCTTTCTGGATGTGTAAATCTTGATATATTTATCTTCTTTATAGTAGTCTCTCATATTGTTTAAGCTATTTTTAAATTTATAGTTTCGATAACAGCAAGTTCTTGTCAGGTCTGATTCAACCCGCATCTTATAAAGGTTTTAATGGATTTATCCCATTTTGAATGAAAGTTGGATTTATCAGGGTTTGCATGAAATTACCAACTCTGGAGTTACATTTTATCTACCTTTCCTTGAATTCGAATATATTTATAGAGGTTATCAAACTAAATAAGCACTAACAGTTAGCTGAAATTACTACGTATCTGGTTATATATTTTTCTCCTCAAATATTGTCTGTTTTAAATTTATCTCAAAATAATTATTAAGAAATAACCAAGGAAAGCTATAAATGCGTACCGTGTCCTTGTACGTGTCCTGTACGCGTCCTTATATATTTTTGGTTTCCAAATTAATTTTGTGAATTAGAATTAGTACCCATCCATCGTGACTTTTCAAGTACATGCTCTACAAAATCACCACCATGTACCATGTTTATTTATTGTTATTTTAAAACCATTTAGTTGATATTTCTTATCTTTACTTGATAAAAATTCATGTCACTACTGTTAGATGAAGAGATAAAGGAATACACTCTTTTTTAAATGTTCACAAATATGTCAATATGACAATTGTTTCGCTAAACGTTAGCTTCTTCAGACAAGAGTACAATGTGATTACAAGATACAAGCAATATATATGCTTCATTAATGGCCGTATAAAGGGTGTCAAAACTATCATTATAAAGTAATTTTAGGTTAGTTTTGCTATAACCTCAGTGTTATCTATCCCTGTGTTATTTTTAAACCTTACTTGTGGTCCCCTATCTTTATCTACGTCTTTATAAAGTCGTCAGGATGGACCCCTTGACGTAAAACGCCACCGGTGGTGGATAGATTGGTACGCATTGGTGTATGTATGAACATTGTTGTATAGTTTTGTTTTAGGGTAGTGCATATGGTAAAAATATATGATTAAAAATCAGAACGCGCTGGATTAGTTTTGTTTGCATGTGCATCAATATATTATAAATCAAGAGCTACTGACTGATAGTTCATCTGAAGCCAAGGGAAGGAGAAAAAAAACTATCATTGAGTGAGTATTTGACTTTTATTAAATAACACAGGTCTACAAAAAAAATGTGCGGCTCCAAGGACTAAACCCATTATATCTTAAGTATTTTTCGGTGCCGAAACCGAATTTTAAATTTAAAAAATTTTGAAAATAAAACCGGGACTTACTCGAAGTCGGCACCCAAAAATACTTAAGGCATGATAAGTTTAGCGTTTAGAGCGGAACATTTTTTTTTGTTGACCTGTATAATTATCGAGGGTTGATGATTATTTTCCAAAAAAAGTTTTATGTTCTTTAATGCGCTTTTTGAATTGTTTCCCTGTTTGTCCAACATACATCTTAGGACAAATACCACAAGTAAGCTTATATACTTACTGCGACATTTCATCTTGTTTGCTATTGTCCTGTTTTTTTATATATACGCCCATAGCATTGTTAGCTTTATAAATTATACTCATACCCTGCTTTTTAAAATACATTTTAATTTTATCAGATCAATCTCCAATGTAAATTAAAGACTTATATTTGGAGGTTGTAAAATCATTATCTTCGTGCATCGGGAAAATTGCTTCGAGATTGAAATTCATTCATATACTGTGTTCTGCAAAATATTTTATCTACAAAGGAATTTTGAAAACCGTATTTACCCACACAATAAAATCGGGATATTGTATGTTAAGTGATATCCCATATTTACGTAAAGTAAATGAAAATATGAATGTACCTTTTAAAATGTTCTATTTTAGAACATCCTCAACTAGACCATTTTAGTATGCCCCACGATATCCTTCTAAAGGAAGTCAATGGATATCTTGCATTTATTTCGTTTTGGCAATAGCTGAGTACTGATTGGGGATAATAAAAATATGTCCAAAGACCTATAGATAGATATCTTGCATTTATTTCGTTTTGGCAATAACTGAGTACTGATTGGGGATAACAAAAATATGTCCAAAGACCTCTCTAAACTGTAATCTAATCTCTTTCACTAATATATTCGATTCAGGCGCCGTTAAAATTTCTGGCGGACCGAATTAAATATCGCAAATAGTGTAAACACAAATCAGCTGCCACTGTCAGTTAAATTTATTTGTCTTTCCGAATAATAATTTTTGGTAATGGCGACAGGAAATAGTCTAAACTTGTAAACTTTTTATTGTATTTTATCCATTTTTTTTTCAGTTGAATTTAAGTGTACTAGACAAGGCATAAAACGGTACAAAGACATAACATAACCTATAAAACTTCATATTATCCGAAACTATCTGACGTAATGCTCGAAACCGAAATAATTCAGTATGTTTTAAATTTTCAGAATACCATAGGAAGCAAAGAAAGTTTTATAGAACTCTTAAACAATTAAACAAAAATTCTCTTATTTTCAGTGATATGCAACTGCCAAGAAAACTAGAATTTTGGTTTACGGTTAATTTAATGCATGAAAATACAGAGTAATATTGTATTCTATTATCTTACAATTCTATCTGATTGAGACATCATCATCAAGTTTACCGGACGACGATATTCAACGTGTTAATATTGTTTTTAATGATTTCAATCGCTCTCTGATTGGTATCCTCAACTAATGCGCCCATAGCTCCTTTACTAATAGTTTTGATATCCTTCATACGGCCAGTAAAGGAGCAAAGTACACGTTCCTTGAAGTTTTGAAAATTGATAGGTAGGTATGATAAATCTAATATCTAATATTTTATTTATTCATCAGGTACACACTTTCTCGCCTCTTATTTCTCAGGTCAAGTATGTAAGGTTCAGTAGTTTTATTTGTACTCAAATCCAACGAAACAATTATCATACTTGTAAGAGTCTTTAAAAAGTGTATTGTTTTATCGGTTCATCTAATAGCAACAAAATCATTTACTCATGTCTTATTTCTAGAGCTAAAGTTAAGATAAATAAGATCCATTTTTACTTACCTTCAGGTATTTGTATTAATGCATTATCCATGCTCCTCTGCTTTTAATTTGTCTATAATTTGACCCGCTAGCTGTTAACGACAGGTTGTAAACATTAGTCCATTATTAACAACACGCGCACTGTGTTATACACAAGAGATTCACCTTGTTACTAGCAAATAGAGACTTCTCTTTCTACTGCAATAATTTTTAAGGTCATGTAACATCCGAGTAAAAATTTACTTCACTCTATTAATCGTATCCTTGTAATCTCACTTAGTTGTTTTATGAAATGTATGCCGAAATATAGAAAATGTAGACAGTCTTAATATATCTACACGGTGTTTTCTGAAAGGTATTATATTACCAAGTAATTCTTCAGAATTTTAATATACTCGATATTTTTTATATACGTCCATATATAATCCGTGAAATCTTATGCAATGTGAAAACCAATGGCATTTTTAAATTAAGAAAATAAAAGCAAATTGGGTTCACCTTTATATCTCCAGTCTCTATACCTATAATGCAAATTAAAGACTTTTACTACTGCGTTGTCAAATCTGCACAAAATGATCAAATTATAAATACAACTAAAAATGAACACAAACATAGAGTTCGTATTTTATTTCGTTAAAGTAGCAGGCCTTGGATGGGAATATCTATTGCTATGTCTTTGAATATATTCAGTCAGACTGTAAAACAAGAAAACTCTTTCAGAGATCAGAGGTCGGTTCTCAGCAAATATTATCTCAAAGGTTTGTGGAATGCCACCATAAAAACACTTGCTATCTATCACAATATTTAAAAAAACGTCAGAATAAATAATTTCAAACATCTAAACAATATTGAAACATTTTCTTTATAGGATTTTGCAAACAGTAGAAAGAAAAGCTATCTATGAGAACTAAAGGAAAAACTATATATAAAAATATTAATGAAATCTTTATGAGTGGCTTTAGGCTTTTCTGATGAGTCCACAATAAGGACGAAACACGTTTCAAAGGCTAAGCATTTCCAAGAAACTGAATGAGATTTTATGAAAATGTAATTCATTAGAATGAAAAAAATTTTAAAGACAAGGTACGTAAATAAATTAATTTCAGGCCTTTGTTCTCATTTTTAACTGAATTTACATATCGTAGGGGATCATGTAGATACTAGTTTAGCCTGCTTAGCCGTAGGGGACTAGGTTGGATGCTAGTATTAAAATTTGAATGGCAAATCAGAATTTTACTTGTTAGCATAACCAGAAGTCAGGTTATCGAAAGAATGCAAAGATTTCATTAATATTTTTATATATAGTTTTTCCTTTAGTTCTCATAGATAGCTTTTCTTTCTACTGTTTGCAAAATCCTATAAAGAAAATGTTTCATTACTATAAGCAAACAAATAATAAATAATTCACTTTTAAATCTAAACAATATATTTAACAAATTCTGATACAACAATATCTTCCTAATTCCCTGATCTAAATAACTTAGTATCTATCACAATATGTAAAAACGTCTAAATTACCAATAGTGTTATTTTTCACTTTTGAATTTATTCGTCTCGTTCTGATTCCTATTTTGTTAACTTCTTTTCTTTTAACCACCAATTATACTTCCTTTCTTTTCACCATCAATAATTATAATTCTGATCTTATTACTTTTTCTTCTGACTTCTTTCCCTTTACATTTAACGTATCTTGCTACTTTTATACCCTTTACCTCTTATTTTACTTTCATTGATTTTGTCTTTTACTCTTATTTTTCTCTCATAATTTTTTATCTCCCCTCTCTTTTCAAAAATTAATCAATCTCTTTGTTTTTTTTCGTAGTTATTCTTACTTCTTCTTTTTCCTTTCTTTATCCGTATTCCTCTAATTTTTATTAACATTTACTAAATTTATGAAATAATAATGTTCTGAATTTATTTAGGTGTATTATTGGCTGCATACCTACAATACCCTTGATTTATGTGTAGGATACTCGTTAATCTTAACTCTTATTGTCCGAGATATTAAAATACACAACACTATATCCCCTTAAATGTTGTATAACCACACAGTAGTTCGTTCTTTAGAAACACGTACATTAGGAATCTGTTAAAGGTAAAGTAAGTGAGCCCCACGAGCATCTTCTCCAGCCACACCATAACAAAACAAAGTGTTTGTCCACTCAACGTTTGCATAATTCGCCATTGTGAAAAATATAAAATTATAATAACTCACTATTACCACACAGGCGTAACAACTACGTATTCTGGCAGCAGTAAACGCTACGCTAGTGACAGTTGCTATTAACTGTTGTATTTCTTTTCTTGTGTAGCATCGGAGCAGCCGATAGCGTGTAGCAAGATCGAGGTCAAGAGCAGAAAGACTATAAGTCTATAAGATGAAGACAGTACCTACATAGTACTATCGTTACTGGACCTGAAAAGATGGTACGGCAAAAGTCGTAGTCACCGCTTGGTGGAGATGTAGGCATCTGTAGCTACCATTTCCCACAACGGCAGGTCACGTCACCTCAGGCAAAAAACAAAGTGCCGCTTAAATGTTACAAAATTCTTAGCTTACGTCATTTTACGTTATGTGCCAAATTTGTTGTAAAGGTATTTTTTAATAAGCTTCTATGCTTTTCAATTTTCATTTTTACGATTATTTTTTGTATTTTTCGTATTTTAACAGTTATTTTAAAACAAATATAAAACTTTTTACAAACTTTTCTATTACATACTAAAAACCTACCAAGAAATTAAAAGTTCTTATTAGGATGATTTTCTCCCAGTTTTGGCCGCTATTTTTTCTCTGAGAACTAGAGTATGTGACTTTATTACATAAACTTTTTACCCAGGATGTATTGTTTCAGTACTAACTATAAGGCGCTAAATTTTATTTTATTTTAAATATTTTTCTTTGTCACCTCAGACAGATACGAGATATCATTTCCAATTTTTTCACGCATAGTTTGTGTCTAGGGATAATTTATTTAGTTGGAGTTACGTCACAGTTGATACTCAGGGTGGTATTATTTTACTTGTCATCCTTTTCGCCCTCTCAAAGTATTCTTACTACGCCACTAACCATTATGTCAGAATAGATGAAGATGGTTGATCGTTTTGCTAATTTCTTCTATAGTCTCACTTTTTTGTGATCCTGCTTGGTTTAGTAGGTTTGTTTCAACAAATTTGTCTTGTGTCATGCCATACTGTTGAATTAATAAATACATCAATAAATTAATATACTATTAATTTCTTGATATTAGAAGACCACTCTAGACACTTTTATTGCTGTAATGCATGTTTTAGACATTGACACGTGTTTTATTTCATGAAATATTTTCAGCAAATATCACTTCATTAAATTTTATCATTTTTTTTCTCGCATTTCTGCCAAAAGTTAATATAACTCGTGTAAATTGTAACATCTTGGCTTTTACAAATTAATCAACGAAAAAAATCTTCAGGCAAAAATGACATGTAAAGGTTGTAATATACCCACCAAATAAACAAATCAATTATTATATGTGTAGACACAAATGACGTAAAGCTACAAAAACACACTCACTCTGAGAAAATGTAAGCTAAAAATGTTCCTGCTTACGGTAGTCCATCAAGGAGTACGAAATGTTGGCAGTTCGGAATTCAAGACTTGCACTGTCTATTACAGTTTATTCTTGGCAGCACTTATTCGGTCTCGGAAAGTATCGTCTGCTTACCAAGTAATCTTAACTTGACATTTAAGTTCTCAAATTGGTAATAAAGATTAAATAGGCAAATATGGTATTAATAAGCTTTTAATCATTGCATTATTCATTACCATAAATACTAAAACGGATATATAATACCATGAGTACATAACGTTTATACACATTAGTCAGTGCACATATGTCTTTATTCGTCATGTGATTGGTCGAAACGTGTTTAAGAACTCTTATATTATATATTATAATTAATTACAATTACTTCTGCTTCGACAGTACTGACATTCGATCGATTTCGCAATAAAACTGACTGTTAGCAATAATTTGTCCTGTCTCATGAACTTACTGCGGACTCAATAGCCTTGTGAGCGAGTCTCGGAAATTTTATACTTATATCATAAGATTATAAGTTCAATTCTTGTAGAATTCTCACTCGTTGCCGTTCCTATCGAGCTGGTATGGTCCTAAAAGCAATGGGTCAATCCATACCAACCGATTTAAATATTTAAAATATTTTCATTTAATAAATAATTAGATAGTAACTTACACGGGCCACATAATTCAGAGTGCAACAAACGAAATGGTTCACGACTGAATAAAGTAAAAATCAAAAAATGAACCAATTCAAGTGCAAAACGCAAAAAATAAATCCTCTTTAAACAATAATAAAATATATGATGAATGACACATTATTTAAAATTTCATATAAGTATATTCTTACCTTTGTTCCTAATTGTGAGACTAAAAGAGAAAACACTATTTCTATGAACTGCAATGTGACGAATGTTTGGTTTAATCTACATACATAATTAGGACAAAGTGTGTAACACTTGGTAGGCGGGGAATATCATATATCCGCTATCGCAGAATATGTTCATTTCCTCATTTGCAGTAAAGATTAATTGCAATGTACCACATCATCGCATCGCCAACAGACAGTTAGCTTCCACTGTACTGTTCAAGGTTTGGAGAATATGAATGATATTCATCATCTTAAGGTCTGGTTGCAAATGTTATATGTGACTGGTACCTCTCTTTCTTAGAAGACATTGTAGTTATAGTAATAATAGGTTCATTTAAACAAACGATTGAAAAAAATTGATTGAAACATTAATCGTCTTACCTAGAGGAAATTTATTTTAAATTATACGAAGAACCTCCTTCGAATTGAATACATAACACATGTAGATTTCGGTGCGGCTGTAGGGCGGTGCGAGCGGTGCGACCGCACCGGGCGCCGTCATACGGGGGCGCCAAAAATGCAACGGTAGATGGTCTGCGAAATAATCCAAGCTCCTCCGGGCCTAGAGTTTACGAGGGGGTCCGAATTTGATTCGAGTATACCGAGATAAATGTGTTATTCAATAATCTATTGTAAGGAATAAACTGCCGCTTGCTCTTCGAAATTTTAGTAAGGGGGGATATATTGTACACTAAGGAATGCCCCTCTCCGCTCTTTGAAATTTTTATCGAGATAAATATTTTATATTAAATAATAACATCAGTGTTAAAGACATTTCATATTGGAGGACGGGGGCGCAACAGTGAGATCTCGCACCACCTATAAAACTTGATAGAGCCGCTCCTGTTGTTGAGTCACAATGTTTAAACTGAGTCGCTTCCCCCTTTGATACTCTACCACTTCAATTGTGTTGGGCTAAAGTTGATCTCTAAGTTTGCAAGGGAGGGTGGGATGAAAGCATTCCGCCGAAAGTTGTTCCGTTATATTTCACAACGTCCTCCTCATGATTACATAACACATCTACATGTTTAAAGAAGTATTATCTATTTCAATAGTAACTGTATTAATTACAGTTTTTATTTATAAACGACGAAACAATATAAAACACGATTATAATAGTTAACATTAACAATATATAATTTTAATATCAACGTTTTAACAATGATTTATGGTATAAAAAATAATAGTAACACAAAATAAACTACTGCTATGTATTACCTGATGATAGCCTGGTAAGTCAATGTTAGGAGTTTAGTTCGTATTAATTTAGTTATTATTCTAATATTATGGATATTGACTACTGATAGTTTTCATCATATATTGAGAGGTCAAAGCTAGTATTGATGCTTTCGAATGTATCAATACGCCGTCTGCCTGTATCCCTAACCGTCCATGCCTCAGTGCGTAAATAAGAATGGAGAAAATTGGAGCGTTAGCAAGTCTGATCTTTATACGCTTCAAATATTCCTGTACTAAATTTTGTTCAACTGCAAGTTGCTGGTCTTGCCGTCTGTATTCTTCCTCGAATCTTATACTCGCAGTTTCCGGTGTTGCCTACAAGTGCTCCAAGGTAAACTATTTTGTTTACTACCCTAATCACCTATCCTTAACATGTCTGGACAGGTTTCCTTTGCCTGGTCTACAATCATAATTTTTTTTTAGTTCTAATTTACACTCAAACTGCACTAAGAGCTTATTGATTGATTGATTTGCCAGCGTCAGGTAGGCATTACTGCCAATTCCATGGAGGTTCGTTCCAATACGCACCTTGGTCGTCCGTCGAACACGCCCATTGGACGGCCAAACCGCGTACCGGAGCCAAATCTCGGATGTTATATATACCGCCGGATCGGCTGCATACACCGGGTTGGACATTGGACATTCTTGTTGTCAGCAGCGAGTGCCGCATGACGCATTGGGTGGGAATAAAGGATGGGAAGTGTAGGTGTTTGTGAGATGCTTCTTTAAAGTTTCCATGCTTCTATTAAGTTTCCATCTGCCATCATCGGCTGGGGTGTGCATGTGTTTGCGAGATGATTCTTTTCAGTTTCCATGCTTCTTTTATATTTCCATCTATCGTCATCTCCTTATTTTTCTTCTTCTAAGTTTTCTGTTTCTGAATCTTGCAGCTTTCATTTTTTTATGTTTTGTTTTTATTTATTAACCATTCCACAGGTAAACACCCATTTACAGTGGCGTTGCTGGGAAGGGCCCTATCACGCGGTAACAATTTTTTTTGCGCGTTGTGAAAAAAAAGAGGTCCGAAGGGATAGTTTGCTCACCCTGTATATCGTTTCTTTGAGACAATCGGTTTCAATTTTCGACTTCCAAATTAATAATAAAATATTATGTTTTGAATCAATAAATCGAGTTGATAAAAATTAAGATGGTAAAGATCAGATAGAAAGATAGAATAGAATAATATCAATTAAATCAGATAAAACAAAATAAATTTATAGCTTATCTGTCTTTCTGCAGCGTCTTGTGATTGCTGTTTTATTTTATTTCCTTTCCTTTTCTTTCTTGGGTTGAGTTGATTTTGTCCATTTAAAAACTTTAAACTGTATACAATTACTTTAGGTCACAACACAGCTATATTGCTTTGTAAACATATGTGCCTCAATTTTACACCGACTATGCTATTATTTATTGCCCACGATCCACTTAAAGAGTATCTTGTTGGGCCGTCTAGGGTGTACGTAGGGACACTGCACTTCAATTGAGCTTGTTTGCTTTATTTAATTTAATATTATTAGAAAACCTCGTAATTATTAATTCCATATGATCTTTGTTTTTGTATTGAGCAGCGTCATTTCACGCAGAATTTCTTAATCTACCGGTGTCTGAAATTTTTTCGAGGTTAACGTGGTTTTTACCGCTTTCTTACCGCTTTTAAGAGAACATCTTAAAAAATACGTCTATTCACGGCGACACTTAACTCATTTCTCCTCGACTGCATTATGAGCTTATTGTTTAGCAATTACCCAGTAATTAATTTCTGCAGGCTAAAGTTAGTACAAGATAAGCAAAAATCGGAAAAAACATTTCAATATTCAAGAATTTGACTAATTCGAGTGATAAATTTCATCAAGATTGCGTTAAAATAAATAGATAGATATTTTCGGCCTAGCTGATACTTAATAAGATGTCAAATGTTGAAAATTTAAAATAGTAAATCTAATAGGACTACCACGACTTCTACACTTTTGCATAATTTTTACAGACGGTTCAATTTTTCTAATTTTTTTAAAACTATTGATTTAAATCAATTACTTTTGCATTTTGATATTATGCAAAATCGCATTATCTGAATCAAATTCTTGTCAGTGAAATGTATTTTTTTTTTGCAAAACCCGTTGCATCACATAATATTACATTTTTACAAATCTAGATTCCAACAGTGTGTTATATAGAATGTAACTTATAATACAGGTCTTGATACGCTAGAAAACTATGTACTGCACTAATTATTATGTATAGAAATAATTTCGCTTAATACGGTTATACCTTGCACTTTGCAGACAAATATGAGATAGGTACTTCTAAGCGATAATTTTAATGACGATCGTGATTCCAGTAAATTATGTTAATTAGTTCCAAATAATATCCGTGAATCCATAAGGTATTATATAAGATACGAAGCAAATACATGTCTATTGTGGAATTAATTGAAGTTTATTGTTTACACTTAAATTAAAATGTTTACTTGCAAGTATAAGCCAACCAAAACAAACCTGTTTTCAATGTAGCCGATGTCTTGGGTTTTACCCACGAATGCACATGGCTAAATATGCAAGAATTAATGAAAATTCCAAAAGATAAGTAAAGTAAATGTGCTCCTTTGTACAAATATATGATTATATTGTCGAATCAAAATTATACGTTTTATATTGTTTATGATATCTTTTACTTCATCTTGACTTAATAGATCTTTTGGCAATTACCCTACGTAGCCTAAATTCTTCATGAAATGCGTCTCTGAGAAAACGAATAATTAATAGCTACACTTTTAAGGAAAAATCAGTATATCGCCGGATATACGTAAACTATGTATTTCTCGCCATCGTTGCATTTCTTCAGATGTGTCTTAATACTCACACTTTTTGGAATTGACTGTAGTCCAATAATTATAAAGATTTCCATAACAAGAAATGTTATCTGAGATTTTCTTCCAGAAACTGTTAGTGGAGGGATTATACATCACAAAACCACAAAAATCAGTTCTGGGGTGCCGCGCAACCCCCCAAAAAACAACCCCTACGGTGAAAGAAGCCTTATTTTACTGATAACTCGTTAACCGTTGATTATATAAAAAATTGCTCAATATAAAAAAGAAAGCTGGACTAATTTCCAGAAAAAAAGTCCTCTCTTAATTTTATTGTATATGCCATGATTTTCGAGAAAATCGATATCGAAAAAAATTGCAACTTTTGTATTTTCAATGCGTACGAATTTTTGTTTATTTGAAATTTTTTGCGCACGGCTTATAGAAAAAGTTGAATTGCTCGAAAACCAAACAAGCTAGGAAGAAGAATCAAAATGAGTTTTAAAGGGGATATAAAATACTCTCATAGGTTTCCATTTTTGATGGCTATTGATATCTAATAGTATATAAAAATAACAATATAATATATTTTTTGCGCTTTTAACTCTTCACAGGCCCATAAAAAATAACTGACTTTAATATAAGTTATAAATGCATTATCTTTTAGTTCAAGATAGTACTTCAATGCAAAAAAAGTTAGGAATAAAAATATTCACATTTACAAATTTACCAGCAGATTGAAATTAGCCAAATGTTTATTGTTTCCTAAAAATAAAAAAAGGACCCAAACGTCTTGAATATTTAGCTCTTTTTTGAGGTTATATGTCATATAACTATTGCTTCTAATCACTTAATAGTTAAAAAAATTGCATAAAAAAATATCGTCAAAAAATTGAATATGTAGCCTTTTTTGGATTTTTTTTGGCTAACTTCAACATGCTGGTAAATTTGTAAATGTGACTATTTTTATTCTTATATTTTTCTGCATTGATGTACTACCTTGAACTAAAAGATAATGCATTTGTAACTTATATTAAAGTCAGTTGTTTTTTATGGTCCTGTGAATAGTTAGATGTACAAAAAATCAAGAGATAACTATGTTACATTGTTATTTTTATATACTACTAAAAATATCAATAGCCATCAAAAATGGCAACACAAGAGAGTATTTTATATCGCCTTTAAAACCCACTTTAATTTTTTTTCCTATCTTGTTTGGTTGTTGAGCAATTCCATTTTTCTATTGAGTTATCGGTAGAATAAGGCTTCATTCGATGAATGGGTGTTTTTTTGGGGGAGTTGCGCGGCACCCGTAGAACTAATTTTTGTGGTTTTGTGATGTTTAATCCTCCCACTAGAGTTGGGTACAATTTAAACTGACTTGTGTCATGGCCGCTAAAACGTCTGAACTAAGATTTTATTTGACGCATAAGAAATGCCAGTAGTTCTCAAACAGTTCTCAGCAATGATGTCGCTAAATAATTTTTAAAAAATAGGAAAGATATTATAAAATGTTAAGATTATTAATTTAGTAACTTCATAATTTTAGTGGAATTCTGATTATACAGTGTCCATAAAGTTGGCTACATATGGGAAAAAATTGTATTTTTGACATTTCTAAAAAACTCCATTGGGGGTTCGTATATGCATGTCCAACAACAAAAAATTACATTTTGACATATGTCATGTGATCACCGGTTTGTCAGGACTGTAAAAATAGTTGACCATGGTACCGAAAAGTGGGTCAAATTGTTAAGATATCGAAAAATTTTATGAAGAAAAAGTGCAGAATACAACAAGGACCCCATATATCAATTTTGAAGCACATATGAGGGAAATTAAAAAAGTGCAAATTTTACCCCTACCATTAATTATCATAAACTCTTGTGTCTATTTCACAAATATTTGATTACTTTTGACAAAAACTTTATGTATTTTAGTTGAATAAAGGTATTTGCATGTAAAAAGGGAACTAACCCCCAATACAGTATTTTTTAGAAATCTCAATAATACAAATTTTTCCCATATGTAGCCAACTTTACGACGGACACTGTAGGTATATAGGTTCGGGCACAAATGAAACTGATAACAAAAAATGAATTGCCCAATTCAGTCAATAACAATGAGTGATCAGAAAAAGAAATCAAAGACTAATATTGCTACAGTCCAGCAAGAGACACGGGAAGGTTTGGGCATTTCTTGGCAGGAAAGGATAGGATCGTAGTATTAGTAGGGGAAACGATGTCGGTAAAAATAAAATATTTCATATAACAAAAAAAATCTGAAATCTCTAAGAGGATAACGAAAATAAATTATTTTTCTTTTAGCGGTAATAAATAAAAATTCTGGTTGATAAAATAAATATTAAAAAAATTAACAATAATTTTGAAACAAATTCTGAAAGAACGCATTGACACGTTTTCATACACACTAAAATACTACACTTGAACAATTTATCTACTCGATGCACGTTTCGCCATTCGTGTATTAATATATAACGTAAGAAAGTAGATTTTATTAGAGATAAACACGCGCTAGTAGTAATAAAAGACACATTTTTTGGGGAAAATAAAGTTTTAACAAAACTCGCGGCGCAGTTTACTAAAATCAAAATTTTAGAAAGAAAATTATTAACTTTAAATAATTAATCAAATTTAAAAAAAATGGAAGTGCTTGGGGATCGATCTCGCAACAACCCCATTTATATTTATTGCTGTTCGAGCATCTTACCGATTGAACTGCGCGATCCTGTTTATTTTACTCTAAAACGTGTAATATCTACATACTAGAAAATTTTAAGACTTAGTGGTTTGACATTGTTCATTTGACGGATGAATATCCACTATTTACCACTAAAAATACCTTCAATATTTCATATAAAGACGCTTTTCATATTTAGAGTGGTGTTAGTTCACGGAAATAAATAGTATTCGTCGTTAAATCACGCAGTTTGAGAATCACTGAGTTTATGACTATGTTTCTCACTCCTCAGTGTACATTTCATATTTCCGTCTCAAAAGAAGTGGGAATAAATCTTGGTAGACATACATTGACAATGTCTGTAGGCTATGGCTTTAAGTTTGTGTGCAACAGATAGTGAAAACGTATGTGCAATATTAATTCATACATCGGTCTTTTTAAACTTGACCCGACTCTACCAGTTGTTAGTAAAGGAAAATCTCAGATAACATTTTTTGCGAACATCTGGTGTTTTTCTTACTTTACCGACTGGACTACTGCGTTAGTTTCTGTGATGAAATCAAGGTCCTAAATGAATATGAAAATGTACGAGGAGTTCCTAAGAAACCAGTTATCGATTCAATGGGCAGACTCGAATTAAACTAATAAGTGTGTATATTGATTAAAAATTCAATTTGTATAATAAGTTAAAACAATCCAATCAGATCGGCATAACACACATGGTATGTGTGTGACACATTCCGAGGATTTTTAATAGCAACTACATATAAGTAGTAAAGTAGTAAGCTAGTAAAGGTACCGATTGACTGGCGCAAAGAGATTCAAATTTTTTGTTTATGAAAAAAAACTAACATACCTACATGCAGGATTTGAAAACATCTTCCTTTTTAAAACTCTTTAAAGTCGGTTAATAACGTATCTTGGAATGTGGGAATGCTAGAACAAAAATAGTTCTTTCCAGATACTTATACTAATTCTTCATAGAATGAAGACTACTAGTATACTAGCCATTTTTTTCATAAAATGATACTATTCTATTCATTCATTTAATTTGTTAATGTCAATTAAATAATATATACATTCCAAAATATCAAAAACATTTTCCTTAAATTTAATTACCTGACTAATAATACCAATGTTATTGTTGCAGGATCTTGTCCCACGAAACAATACTGGTGCTTGTTAAAGGTAAGTAAAATATTTTATTAACCGATTAATAATTTTAAATAGGTAATTGAAAAATTGTGTCACGTAGCACTTGAGATTTATATTAAACACCCGATACACAATTTTTTATTTTATTTTTTATTACATTAGATTGTTTAACTTATTTTATATTTGAAACGAAGTACGTCTTACTTTGTATCGAAAAAGAGTTAGCGGGAACCAAGTAAGCTACATTGTAACTAGGCCTGAAATGCTCAATCGCGAAAAGAGTAACGATGCCGGTGAAGAGTAAAAAAGTCAGTTGGATTTTAAATTCAAAAACATCAAGTACGGGTACTGCGTGGTCCCAACTCCTCACCTGGAGAGTGGCTAACCACGGGTGATGAATGTAATGATGTTTAAAATTAAGTCCACCTTTTTTTATATGTTCATTCTTATTAATAAACTAGTTTCTTGTTTCCTATCACTATATTTTACTTGATAAAGTATGCAGTCAATAATTAAGTTAAACCCTCTCGTATGCTAACTTTCACTTAAGTATAAATATACTTTATCCGACGGATAACTATCCGAAAGATAAGATAACCAGAATTTGCTATCTACTGGATATCTTCTATCTGTACTTTCATTCAAATCACACATTCGGTTAACAATTCGATGGATACGATTTTAGACACTTCCCAAAGTAAGTGTTGCCAACTTAAGATGTGGTAAAACAAGAGAGATGTATGCAGAAGCTATGTACTTTAAATAAAGATAGAAATAATCCCCTACTATTATTGCTTACCTGTTAATGACATTTGAGTCATTTTGGTTGTTTGTCATTGTAAGTATAGTGTTTACAATGGCTTTTATTGTGCGATTTTGTGTCTGCATATTTTTAAATGGTATACCTATATAAAATAAAACTGTGTTTCATGTGATATATTTTGGACAAAGTGAGGAAATATATAAATAGCAGTTATTAGATTTTTTGTATTATTCTTCCCGCCGTGGCTTGTGAAAGTCCGTAAAATCACCCAGTTATAAAAGTCACCACTGGCCAAACCCTATCTAAAATATTGTTAAACACAAAACAACAAAGAACTTTTTGAAACTTAGGTTAGAAAATAGAATAGCACTGCCAATCAGAGCGCAAGCGCGTAGGCGTGGCTTCATTTATCCGGTAGACAAAAACCTTATTCGTCGATTTGGGCGCCGAATAGTTTATCCTAGGAACAAGCATATTTTTTTTATCTGACTGATATCACTATTTGTAGGTGAAAATACCGATTTTTTGCTTATCTTCTAGATAAGACTTATTCTAAAGAATAAATGTCGCTATCTATAGATGAAAGTACCGGCCCTAAGTGACGTAAAGTGACGGTATCGCCGCTATTGCTTTGGACAATAGAGTAATACGGGGGATACCTGTGGATGTCGTGCATTTTCATTAATAAATAAGTGAATCAACCCTAAAAGGGATTTGGCGCCTGATAATATGCTTTTATAAATAAATTAAAACAATTAAAAAGCGTACTAAAAGGAAAAAAATTATGTTAATAATAATAATAATTATGTTAGTAAACGTAAGAACGTGGTGCGATCAAAATATGTCAAAAGTACTGTTCGCACTGGCGCCTACTACGTTAATATGACTTATAATAAATTATCAGGCTGACAACTTTGGTTGTCATTTTTAGTGCCATTAAAGTTAAGATAGTCTTAATTATGACAAACTTTGGCGAAATAATGGAAGATATTGATATTCCTGAAAATATATTTGCGGCTGCTAACACTGTAAGATTAGATTTGCTTCCGGATAAATAAAAAATCCATTACGAAAAAGAATACCTTCACTTTTGTGAGTGGTGAGATAGAGAACAGGTTCAAGGTGCTGGAGAAACGGTACTACTTGCTTATTTTGTGAAACTCTCAAATCAGTACTCTCCGTCATTTTTGTGGCCTAAATATTCTATGTTACAAGCTTGTTTGGACTTGAAAAAAAAGTATGGCGCTTTGATCCATTAAGAAAAAAAATTTGGGACATAGAGCTAAAAAATCGAAAGTATTCACGAGAGAGCAGGTTAGTGAATTTGTTTGTACTGCCACAGACGAGACATTTTTAATAATGAAAGTAGCTTTTTAATTGGAATTGGCCAAGGTTGTAGAACCAATGAATAGAGCAGTAGCAACTGACGTCACAACATGGCCGCTCCAGCTGACTGGGTGGCAATAACCTAGTTTTGCATTTGTGTCCATGTAAAATAATTTTAGTTTTTAAAGAATTTTTTGTGCTTTTTTAAGCGTTTTTCCTGTGTAAAATTAATTGTTTGTGTTCTTTATCTATTACGCATTTCGTGAATTGCTGAACTGACTTCTCTCTAATGCTTTATTTATATATTTGAAGAGACATGTCATCTTGTTCACATGTCAAAAGTTATTTCTTTTTCATATAGTAAGTAAATTTTACCGAATTTATTATAATTTTATTTATATTCTACATTTTAGGAGTCCCCTCAGTACATTTCTAAGCTAAAATATGTTAATGGACTTATATGACTTAAAAGTGGGAGATTCAAACTGTATCTTTCGATAATTTTTCAAAAATATAACAAAGCGTTGAATTAATGAACCGTTGTGACCATTCTTAGAAATAAAAATTAATATCTAAACTATAAGACTCTTATTCATACTTATCTTTATAATCATGTATAATGTGTATAATTTAAAACATTCAGACGATGCTGTTAAAAGTGTATTTTTTAAGTTATGTCGTGTTCTAGCTCACTGATATTTTATTTGTATACATTATCAGTATTTTGAACGTCTGTAATTATAATTGTAAGGATCAAAATAGATACAAAACTAGGTATATAAAGTATTCCGAGCATATTACGTTGCATATTTGTTAATGATTTTAATTAAATGGAAACTGAACTGGCTTACAGCCCTATCTTTATATTAGATTTACTGTTACTCCTGCATTTCACAATACAAACCTCTGATTTTTGTTATTAATGTGGTAAACACTTAAAATTGTTACAAACTTTTGAGCCTACCGAAAGTAAGATATAAGTCAATAAAAAGTTGATGGGACATATTTTTAATCGTCAAAAAACTTATATTTTAAAATAGGTTTATAAAGCCATTAATATATGATTGATATATTGGCATAAATCAATGAGTATTGTGACAACTTTTAACCTAGTGTAATAATACTATCTAACCTATATCATTCCTTAGCTGTAACTAAGCCAAAAAAAATTAAACATTTACTAAAATATGTCGTGATATTATATAGGTAGAAAAAAAGTCAAAACTCAATATAGCCTTTATTTTCACGAACTTATGGGTTCACAAAGATGTCAACGTTCTTGATATCAAATTTTACACTTATAGAAACAACGTTAATAAAGCATTTATAAAATTCTCTCTTACACTAGGTTTTAAAAAACATATTAATAAACATCACTACACATACTTATCTGATATAAAGAAATCATCTACTTTATTTATATTCAATATTGGCTCAAACTCAAAGTCAAATTTCTGAATTTGCCACCCAGTCAACTGACAGCTGGCAAAACTGTGACGTCACTGCTAGTGCTCTATTAACGAAAGTGTCCATGGAAAATGTTGAAATTCTAGAGAGCAAGCTAGTAATCACAATTCCTGACTCAAAACCCACAAGAAAAGGTTTTTTTCATATAGAAACGAAAAATGCACCGTTCAACCTTGTGGTATCCATTTCTTTTCTAAAATACCTGAATGTATCTCAAACTTGAAAATCCAACTATGTATACTGGTCATTGTATTAGATCTTCAGCAACTTTTCTCGTTAATGCTGGTGGAGACATATTAGATTTCCAAGAACTTGGTGGTTGAGGATGGAGCAATGTTGCAAGAGGGTATTTAGAAGATAACTTGAGTAAAAAAGTATCCATTTTGCGAATAATTTAAATTGGAGACGTTTGTGCGAACACTGTATCATGTACTAAAGAGACCATCGAACTGAAAAATAATGTTTCTGGGCAAGATTCAGTGGACATGCCCATCATTTTGGACAAGAATGGTGTATCAGGTGTATCTATCAAATTTGAAAACTGTCAAAATATCCACATCAATGTTCATAAATAGTAGTTTTACAATAAAATTCGTATCTAGGATCATTATGGTAACTAACGTTATTATGTGCTACTAAGTTGTTGTGAAGATGTTGTAATGTTATGATATTAATAATTATCAATAAAGATTTAACTTAAGGAAAACTTAATTTTCAATGATACGATAAGAAATATTATTGACCTTAACGCTCTGTATCTCTGTTAATCTCAACTTTTGTACTAAGGTAAGTTTAGCTACATCGCAATATCTTAATATTATAAATTCGCTGTTGCACTATGGTCCATTATTTACGAACACCTGTATATGTCGATTCGTTGCTTCAAACGACTGCCGCCCGACTTGATTTGATAATTTCTAACGAATGATGTCATGCACATATCCGGTCCTAGCTGGTACTCGTACTTGTTTCTTACATCGTACTGTGTAGACCTATCCTTATAAGGGAAAATTACTCTGAGTTGCGTCGATCTGTTCATTTCTTCTTCAATCTTTACTGATATTAATAATTAGGTACTGCAATAAAAATTTAAGGGCTGATATAATGTCGCAATACGCTGTCATAAACTGTCTCTCGCTCCTAATTTCCGACAAAATAAATTAACTTTAATGTTACATATGGTTAATGGGTGAACATTATGTGTATTATATCATACATGGAAGTACGAAGATTTTATGTTCCTCATTCTAGATCGTTAAAGCATGCTGTCTGGGTTAAGTAAACATTAAACGATGAGAAATTTTAAACCAGTCAAATAAATAGAATTACAGCCACTTGCACCGTCTTCAGTTTAAAGGCCGTTACAGAATTGCTTGACGTAAGACTTAAGACGTATGACGTATAACGTAAATGAAAACCAATATGTACTTTTAAATGTTCCATTACACAACCTGCATTAAGACGTAAAAGCTTACGCAGAAAGTTGAAAATTTCCGTATGGTGGAATTCTTACGTTGGCCGTAAAATGTTCAACCAATGAGAACCATTCCCGCTAAAATGAAAGTTTAACCTATAATAAATGAAACGTGTTGTCACTAACCACTGCCATTTAGTCGTGTCACTGGTTTAAGAATTTTGAGGCCTATTTTAAGTTGTCCACCACCTTCTATTTAACCAACGTTTTCTCCTTTTTCTGATTAAAAGAAACATCCCCATTAAATTTCCAGCCAACAATATAAGAGGTAATTCATCCATTATCGCCTCAATATTTAATGATTAAAATAAAATAATCCCTTCTTTATTACTTTGTTTTGGTATTGAAACCGTTTTTCTTCTAACCTAAAAAATTATCTGACAAAACTGACTTGTGATTGGCTTGCCGTAGAACATAAAGAAAGTATTGTGTAAAATCACTTTTTAATATCATACGTCTTATGACTCTTAAGTCTTACGGTTAACTATTCTGTAACGGTCTTAAGCGATGAATAAGCAATCCAGGTTTAATTCTTAAACCTAGATTACCTCTCGTCTTATTGCACCGTACTCTATTGTTTCCGGTTTACTTAAGTTGATAGTTAACGTGTGTATTTAGGAGAATTTGGTATTCTGCTAATTTCTCTTTATAAAATTATAACCTTACTTCTCTAACTTCTCTTTACTAATGTCAAATATTTGTTCTGTCCAGAGACAACTCTGCTTCTGTGTGTGTGTATTTACAGTCGAGGAAATTTAGCACAAAAATAAGAGCAACTATCGAAAACCTGTGCAGTAAGGGGGATCAAAATGCGTTTCTTTGCATTAGATTCCGTGATGCATTTATTCAATTTGTTACCTATTTTAATCCAGTTTTCAGTTTATTTACAAGAATAGTCATACAGAAAGTATTCGGCAATATGTGGCTAATAAACTCAATAACCATGGCCAGGTAGATGTAATATACACCGACTACTAAAGTATTTGATCGCATCGATCATGGAATAATTTTAACCAAGCTAAATAACTTCATTTCACTTCATGAATCACTTATAACACTGATTAGCTCTTACTTGACTAACAGAATTTAGTATGTATCTTACAACGGGTTCGACTCTAAACAATTTATTGCTACTGCCGGAGTGCCCCAAGGATCCGACCGTGGCCCATTATTACTCTTGCTTTTCATTAATGACCTTATACAGATCATCGATTGTGAAAAGGTGTCATTTGCTGACGATATAAAAATCTACCATACCATAGAGATTGATGAAGACTGCTTATTTACTCAGAACCAGTTGAGAAAGATTGAAGTTTGGTGTGATGAAAATAATCTTCACTTAAACGCTCAAAAATGTAAAAGCTTAACTTTTACACTAAAGAAACATTACATTTAATTTACTTATCAGCTGAAGTCCACAAACTTAAGCCGATGTGAATCCATAAAAGATCTTGATGTAGTGTTTGACCCAAAACTGTCATTTACTGACCATATTAACCAGACTACAACCTCCGTATTAAGAATGTTAGGTTATAATACGAAACTGTCGCAATTTTCATCATCCCACTACGTTAAAAGTACTTTAGTTTGCTTATGTCAGATCAAAAATATTTCGAGTTCTGCGATTGCCCTCCAGAGTCTCGCCTACTTTTCACTTATCTGTCGCTAGAACTAATATATTGCCACGATCACCTGTATATACAATGTGCAATAGTGTTAACGGCGTTGCTATGTACTGTGATATACATCATAATAACTTAAACGAGCTGACGTGAATTATCGCGGACCATATCAACCTCATTTGACACTCATTTATATCCTTACCTTGCTTAAGTTAGTTTACTTAATTTGATCTACTTTTCGTTATTTTATTATTTTTGGTATACTTTTTATTCGCTTACATATATACATATATTTTTTTCTCTCTTCTTTTGTCTCTTCTTTTCTTTCTCTTCATCTTTCTTCATCCTAATTAATTAGTCTTGATATGTTAACTTAATTTAAATAACTTTAACTTAGTTTAGTTTAGTTCAGTTTACACAAACTTTGTTTGTACAACTTAAATTTTGTCTTGTAATTGGATTACTTTGTATTCTGTTGGGTAATAAAGTACTTATTATTATTGTTATTATTATTATCAGAAGAAATTCTTACATATTTTCTAACAAACTAAGAACGTAGGTCAATCCTACTGAATATAAAATTGGTTAAAATGTGTCCTGCCGAATTGATGATTCGTTGGAATGAGCTATCTAGTCAACGTGTACTTCCAGGGGTGGATGAAATACTTCTTTATCGTGATAGTTTATTGAAAGATTTAATTAAATTTCAACGAAATAACTTATATGGAGTATATTGGTTTTTACACACCTGACATATTTTGACAAAAAATGACAATGTCTCAAATAGTAGAGTGGGATGTAATAATTAATTTTGGCGAGAATATGTTATGAGACTTGTTCTATTAGTTATTGTCCACGACAGTACAAATATAGTATAACATAATAGCACAGGGCCACGTTAATTAACATTTATAAAACCCAAAGTATAATTTTTTTTTCCTTCTTCAATTCTTTGGGACTTCCTGCCACATGTATGTTTTCTTTCTAAGCGGTGCTAGGGGAATCTACAAAATATATCACAATTAACCAGTATGTTACTGGTAAAAAACCTCTACGCCTCAAAATTATATCAGAAAAAATGAAATTCAGAGGTCCAAGATCTGCGAATACGCGTGGGAGAATGGACATAGAATAAATTGGGACTCGGCAAAAATTTTAACAAAAGAGGCAGATAGCAAAAAAAGAAAAATTAAAGAGTCCGCGATAATATTATTGAATGAGGATAATTGCGTGTCGAATTGTTCCGTAGATGTCTGTACAACTTGGCTACCAATGTTAAAAGAAGAACTTCACAAACTTAACATTGTATAGAAACTAAAAAACTGTTAACTATATCAACAGTTCTATGTAAATAGTAAGTATCTATGGATATTGAATATAACAAACATTCTTAGAGCTGTGTATTTGTCATACACAGCAAAAAAGATTTTTCAAAAAAAGCCTTGAAAAAGGAGACAGATTAGATTTCCGAAACGTCGGCGAAATACTTAATTTCAAGTTTTTATACTTATTTGTGTTGTTTATTTATAAAAATCAACCTTTAACTGATCCTTTGACGTAAACGTCACAGGCGTAGAGGTTTTTTACCAGTAACATACTGGTTAATTGTGATATATTTTGTAGATTCCCCTAGCACCGCTTAGAAAGAAAACATACATGTGGCAGGAAGTCCCAAAGAATTGAAGAAGGAAAAAAAATTAAGATAATGCCACAAATAACATTTAGCCAAAGTATAAATAACCGGCGACTGTGGTTTATTATTATTATTAGTGAAATTAATCCTTCCTTGGCTTTGATCTGTCCTTTCTTCTAAACAGCGCGGCTTGTCGATAAATCTTTTGAATGTCGCCTCATTTATGCTTAAACGATCCCCATACATGCACCCATAATGCTTCAGTAAATAAATCGGAGAAAAGTACCAAATGTCTAAAAGTTGGGAAATTCAAAATGGCGGACAGGAAATCGGGCTATCTTCCAGAAAAAATGAGAATAGATATTCTGGCCTAGACAATCTGTACTCGGGGGTTTATGAGGTCGCTGATGACGAACCCAGGTCCAATATAGAAAATTCAAACTGGCGAATCGGATGTACAGTCAATTTCTCAGGAAAAACTCGTTTTTTTTTTCTTTTTTGGGCTGAAAGTGGGAACTCGAGGGTGATCGTGGTCGCCGATAATGAATCCGATGCCCAATTATTTATTATTTATTTAATCGTCTTATTTATATTAACGCCCTGGCGGAGTTTAGCTAATGCTATTCCACCACTCAACCAGGACACGTACACATAGACATCAGCACAACGACCATTCCCTGCTATATTGCCATCTACCGCTGCTGAGACTCGAACTCACGATAGATATCAGCGACTAGACATGTTGTGCCACCCAACAGCGGTCTAGTACACTGCTACCATCTCGGTAACACATGAAAAACGCCACTAAACATCCATACCCTGGCCAGGATTCGAACCCGGGACCCCGTGGTCGCAAGCCAAGCGCCTTAGCATTGCGCCACCGAGCCGGTTAGGGGAAATTAAAAATGGCGGGCCGGAAGTAGAGCCATTTTCTTAGGTAAGATACATTTTTCTTCTGTTTCTGTGATTTTGAAAAAAATAATGTTTGTACAATTTCTCTACACGATAAGCTGAAAAAATATTAAATTTTCTCTGTCCCAATCGTTTTTTTTGATAATAAAAAAAATTTTAATGAAAAAGTTCATAGTATTGGTGTTCCTGGGGTAGTAGGAAACAATCTGAAATCAGCGACCTGGAAAATCCCCGACTACCCATGTTCAGCATAAAAGCAAAAAAGTACTAAGTTTTCCTAAAAAAATGACCACTTCTGGCCCACAATTTTGAATTTCCTACAATGGGACATAGGATTCGTTATCCGGTACCACGAAAATTCCCGATTCCCCACTTTCAGCCCAAAAACGAAAAAAGTACTAGGTTGTTCTGAAGAACTGGCTTCCCCTAATTGGACATCGGATTCGTTGTCAGCGACGACGAAAAGCCCCGAGTTCCCACTTTCAGCCCAAAGACGAAAAGTTTTCCTGAGAAACTGACTGTACTTCCGGTCCGCCATTTTGATTTTACCAAATTAAACTTCAGAGTCGTAATCAGCGAGCTCGAGAACCCCCGAGCACAGCATAAGAAAAAGACAGCAGAGAAACTCTCGCCAGAACCGTTGAATTTTCAAAACTAAAATCATTGACCTTGAAGACGCCATTTCGGTGTAAAAATCAGGGCTGGTTTCGAAATAATTTCATTTTACAAATATAATTCCGACAGGACCGTATTACACAATTTAAGTTAAACATAATAAATAAAAGTTGATGTAAACAAATATATTTTGAATTTGAACTTTGTTTTATAATAATTAATTAAAGTAAAGGCTACTTTGAACTTAGTTACAACAGATAAAGGGAACAAATAAACAAATTAAAATAATAAATGTCTTTATTCGTACAAAATTTACATTTTACAAAAAAAAATTATGTATGAAAATGCGAATCGAAGGTCGGAAAGAGATATATCGCCATTCCACTAATAATAAAAAATCGATTGTGGAAGCCGTTACTTTGTGATAGTTAATTATGACGATATGAGAAGGAAAACTACTTTGTTTTCTACCACTAAAAATTTTAGTGGTAGAAAACAAAGTAGTTTTCCTTCTCATATCGCCACTAATAATAATTTTAGATGGAGTACAATATCTAAGTCTATGGGGGAAGATGAAATACCAGTAAAACTTATTCTGAAGCATGTTGCTGCAAAAGTATCTAATCTTCTGAGTCAAATAATAAATTTATCGTTACAAACTGGAATATTCCCAGAAAAGTTAAAGATTGCTAATGTAAAAGCTGTATATAAGAAAAAAGGGGATAAGAATTTTTTTCCTTCTTCAATTCTTTGGGACTTCCTGCCACATGATGTTTTCTTTTTTAAGCGGTGCTCGGGGGAATCTACAAAATATCACAATTAACCAGTATGTTACTGGTAAATAACCTCCACGCCTGTGACTTTTACGTGAAAGGATCAGTTAAAGGTCGCTTTTTTTAATTAAACAACACAAATAAGTATAAAAACTTGAAATTAAATATTTCTCCGACGTTTCGGAAATCTATTCTGTTTCCTTTCCAAGGTTTTTTTGAAAAATCTGTTTTTACGAAACATTTAATTTCAAGTTTTTATACTTATTTGTGTTGATCCTTTGACGTAAAAGTCACAGGCGTAGGGGTTATTTACCCGTAACATTCTGGTTAATTGTGATATTTTGTAGGTTCCCCGAACACTGCTTAAGAAAGCCACATACATGTGGCTGGAAGTCCCAAAGAATTGAAGAAGGAAAAAAATTTAAGGTCATGCCAGAAATAACATTTAGACAATACTGGGATAAGAATGTTATTAACAATTATAGGCCTATTGCTTTACTCTCAAATATAAGCAAAATTTTTGAAAAAATAATATACTCAAAGATTAATAAACTATCTACAGGTCTATTCTCTAATTTTTTTGATTAAAAATAAACGCCCTGCTAAAATTTTAATTTTAACGGAATGCTAAAAATAATAACTGATTTTTCTATTCTCTATGCGACCATTTAACGGACCTGTTAAAGTCATAAGTTTTTAACGACCGGTTATTTCTTTCCCTTATATGCTCAAGATCAAATTAAAAACAAACCTAATGAGAGCAGGGAAGTCATTGAATGAAAGTAGTTAAGACAATGAGTAGAGTATTGAGTTGAGACGGACAATAATCCCACAAAATATATAATACATGCAGATAAAATTGAATACCTACCGCACGAAATTATCGTCAAACAGGACCCGCGCTTCTATTTGAGGTTATGATCACGATTATTTGAAGGCGGAAAAATAATTACTGGATATAAATGAGAAAATGGGTTGTCAAAAGAATCTCAAACTCATTGACAAACATTTTATTCTAGTGAAAAGTCAAAAAATTTCTGAAGTATTATGTTGTCTTCGGAGTTATATGCAAATAACAATTTTTCGGTTGGCAAATCAAAGTTTAGATTAAATATTTTGTTTCTGTATTTTGAATGGTCCTGCCAGTTTCTTAAACAAAGTGCCATGTACTGAATGATATACAAAATTTTATGAACCAAAAATAAAAGTCTGTGTTTTTGCCCCTTTAACGGTACCGTTAAATTTTAGTAGCAGGTCCAAAGTCGCCTCTAGTTTTAAACGATGTTGGTTATAAATTTAACCTTAAAAAAAGTATACAGAATACGGCCGACCGTTAACTTCATTTCGCTATAATTATTTTAAGTGACCTTAATTGCCGTTAAAACTTAACAAAAATGTTACAGAATAGACCTGAATATCAGTAGGGAACCTAAAAAATAACTTTTTGCAAAAATAACTTTTGTTTTGGCAATGTTTTGCAGCACAAACAAAACTCATGTTTTAAAACAAGAACATAGAAATGATCCTAGACAAACCGCACAAAGCACGTCTATGAATGTACTAAATTGCATGCTTTACCGCCCTCACTGTTTACAAGGTTTTACACCTAAATGGCGTCATGCGCGAACGATCAGCGTAAGCCGTTCCCGCCTTTTAAGTTTCCCTGCTGTCTTTTATTTATGCTGTGCCCCGAGTATAGATTTTCAAGGCCATAATATCTATTTTAATTTTTTTTTAATGGCCCGATTTCCGGTCCGCCGTTTTGATTTTCCCAAATTGGATCAGCGACCTCGAAAACCCCCGAGTGGAGATTTTTAGGTCGAAATCTTCATTTTTATTTTTTTTAAGGCTAAATTTTTGGGACATTCTTGGGGCTTATAACCCCCGTAACTCCCTCCATTGTGTCCGTCCGCAAAGATATTAGTAGTGATAAATGATCTTGAGGGTTCTAGGAACACAGAGCAGGAGGAATTTTCAAAATCTGTGCTGTTTCCCGACTTTTGGACATTTTCCGACTTATTTACTGGAGTACAAGTATATTCAATAAGAAAATAATATCTAAGCAGGAACTGAGGACGAGATTAGCTACATTTGCTTAATAACTTGTGTAAATAAGAACTAGTTTTGTATAGATTCTGATTATAGTATGACAATAGAATCATTTATAGGATTATTAAATAATTTACAAAGAGACAGGAACAATAATTCATTGTCTGTTATGTTAGTCAAAGTAAGTAGATGTATATTTTACCATTGTTACATTTAATCAAATTATAAAAGAAAATTACGTTGGGTTTAATACAACTGAATAATAATAATAACTCTAACTTCCACTGATAATGAAATCGGCTACTTTGAAGAGAAACTTTCCGAGTTTAATTTTATCCCTCTTGCGGCTGATAAATATTTTACTAATTTTGTGTCCGCACCGGTTTTGCCTATTGTCCTAGATAGAATAATCAACAAATATAATTATTCTCTTTCATGAAAATCAACTGCTAACGTTACAAGACGAGATAGGATGGACGGAGAGAATATCCTATTTTCTTTGTCAAGGACTATAAATAGTGTATTGTGTAGGAGGGTAGCTAAATTGTGATCTTTAAAGAGGATGCATAAATATGTCAATTTGCTTTTCTGTTTGTCTACAGTTGGAGAATATTTTTTACAATTTTATTAAAATAAAAACAGGAAATATAAAACAAACCAATTAAGATTTTTTAAGAAAGCTAGAACTCTGTAGGTTGATGATCCAATACTAGTTGAATAAGAAATCAACGATCTCGCAGGCCTACTCTGCTTGCGACAAAATATTAAGGTGCATTTAAGAATAAATAGAGACAAAAAATTATAAATAAAAAATATTTTTAAAACAGCTTTTATTTAAAGAAATGTGCTAAAATGTAAAAAATAACTTTTAAGTTCATACATCTGGAAACTGTAAGCTTTGTGGGCGGTCATATCACAATATTATACAGCTACTTTCCTTAGTTGACCACCCCCAAAGCTTTCAGTTTCCATATATATGTATTTAAAATGTATTTTTTACTTTTTAATACATATTTTTAAATAAGAGTTTTCTTTTCGAAACATATTTTTATAGAGACCTTGTCAAGGGGGTTGTGCAGAAAAAGGTAATCCGCCGTCTTGAAACGTCCGTCATATTATATTTATAACGTTATTAGATATACTATATTGCATTGTCATACATACATACATACATACATACGTGTGCAAAATTTCAAAGTCTTTGCTTAATTAGAAGTACTGGGAAATTTGATTGTAATATTTGCAGCAGACAGACAGACAGACATAGACGGACAAAAAGCAAGTTAAATAAAAGCTTTTAAAAAGGTCTTACCTTGCATAACGCCAAGGAAAGTTTACTTTTGGCATACTTCTTAAGTTTGACATATTTTCGACCTTGAGGTGTTACCGTTCACGCCACCATAATGGATTAATGGGGTATTAAATAACTTTCTCGCTAATATCCGGTGAAAAATAGCTTTCATAAAAAATGTAGGGCATAAAAGAACCCCGCACTAATCTTGGAAATTGGCTTTCTGCCAAATTTGCTCATATTGCAGGATTCTGTAGATCTTTGGATCCTGATCAAAAGTTCTCATGAGCACAAGGCCGGAGAATCCCAGATATCGAAGGTTGCAAAGTCGACTTTGCACTTCCGGTATTTGAAAAACTTTTCTGACCTTGTGATCATGAGAACTTTTGATCAGGAGGTCGAGAGGAATAACATATATCGATTCCAGCGAATTTCGCTGAGGCGGGGTCACTATCCAACAGAAATAACTGTTCTCTAAAGTGAAGTGGCTAATTCATCGAACAAATTCGTATTTGAAGATTTTCTGTTTGATCAAGAGGTCGAGAGGAATAACATATATCGATTCCAGCGAATTGCACCGGGGCGCACAGTGGGCTAGAATCCAACATTTCTGGCCAAAATTCTGAAACTCTGTAAATATACTTATTGAGCATAGATTATTAAGGGAACATAGTTAAAAAGATTGACTCCTTCTGAGGGCGAAATATAGGGGTATAAACAACCTTCGATATTTTTGTAATTCAGTTTACGTTTGATTTTGAATTGAGAAAAATAGGAAAAATTTATCAACTCCTGGGGGTGAGTTATAACTTCGATTTGGTATAAAATCAAAGGTTATAAGGATTGAAACTATAAATACTGCACAAATTTTTCAAACTTGGCGGACGTGTTGATTGCTCTTAGGTATTTATGGGGAAAATATTTTTAAAATACCTTCTCGTCCTGCTTCTTCCGGCGTGTATGGGATGGGCTTATGCATTTCATGATGAATCCACTATTCCCTGATTCTGAAATATATTTCACGAAAAATTGAAACACTATATATAATTTCCCTTCCACTGGTCATTAGTGGTATATAGGTATATAGATATTTCTCCTTTGTTGGGACTTACTGTTGTATCGGAAATAAATACCTGCTGTGACGCAGGCACAATTAGAGTTACTCCGAGAACGCGTCGTCTTTCTATTTTTGCATATTTCACTGAAATAAACAGTTTCCAGCAGCTAATTTTTATGAATTTCTTATTCCACACACATTTCCCACATGCTAAATTGTGAATTAGAGTAAAAGCTCATGTACATACAAACTAATTTCATACTTTTGTTTTGCTATCTTAACACGCGCGTTTGTATTACAAGCGTATAATTAAAATTTATTTTCCATAGTAAGAAATACAAAATATTGAATTTCAATACATGGGTAATATTTTACACACCTTCAGGAGTAGCCTCCATTTTTTAGGCAAAAGCACACTCTGTGATCACAACATACGCATGTTAAGTATTTCGGGACCGATTCTCGTACCGTTAAGCACTCGAATATGGCGAAGTTCCAATTAAGGTACAACGGCAGGTAGAAGACCTAGCTAGCTGTCCTTTCAGTCTTGCACGCAGGGAACTCTGCTTTACAAAACTATGTGAATTAAAACAATATAACGAACTTGTTTTTTTTGGAATTCTAGCCCACTGTGGGGCGGGGGTCACTTCCAACAGAAATAACTACTCTTCTCTAAAAGTGAAGTGGCAGATCCGTATTTGAAGATTTTTAGTTTGTATGAATTCATAATTCTTTAATTTTAAATTTAGATATTCCCCAGAAATTTTGTGTACAGAGATTTTGACAGGTACCAAAAATGAACATGAACACATACACACTTCTGACTAACTTTGGATGAAAATGACTATAAAATATTAGGTCAAAAGAGCTCTTGAAAACTAAATGGGATACGGAACAGAGTATCTATTAAATAAGAAACCGCGGCCTAAAGAATCACTACTTCCACATCCAGACTTTTCATCCCAATCACTTTAAAGAAACATTTTGACCATATTTGCACTCTAGGATGTGGTCATTATTGGTCATAGAATTTTGATAATATTTGGGGCAGATGTCATAAAAAAATATTAGAATAAAATGTGAGAACTTGGTTTCTAGTATATGCACCAAATCCCAAGTTGCTGTACTCTTACAGCACGCTTTACTCCTTTTTCCCCATTTACCTCTACTTACCCCCCATTCCTTCAACGGAATCGTGTCAAAATATAATTCAGTTTCAGATGTCGTTATAATACATACGTGTACCAAATTTCAAGTGAAGGTCTCAATTTAATTTTATCAACTCTTTTAATAAGGGAGTGGGGGTGGTAGGGGCATGGAAAATCTTACAAAAAAAAACCTGAGACTTTCCCTTCTAGTATGTACACCAAATCCAAAATTTCTGTACTCATACCTACTTTATTTAATTTTCCTTATTTACCCCTATTTAACCCCTAACCCTTCAACGGTATCATCTCAAATTATAATCCAGTTCGAGATAATACATACGTGTACCAAATTGCAAGTGAATATCCCAATTTTATTTTATCAACCCCTCTAATAATGGAGTAGGTTACCAGCTTGTTTTAGTTCCCTGCAACGGAATAATCCCAAAATATAATATAGTTCCTGATGTCATTATAATATATACGTATACCAAATTACAGGTCAGTATCTCATTTTTATGTTATCAACTTCTTTATAATGGAGTGGGGAGTGGTGGGGGGGTGGAAAATATTATAAAAAATGTTGAGTCCTTGGCTTCTAGTACATACACCAAATTTCAAGTTTCTGTACTCCTACCAGCTTGCTTTACTTATTTTCCTATATTTACCCCTATTTACCCCCCAACCCTTCAACGGAATAATACCAAAATATGATCTAGTTCCTGATATCATTATAATATATACGTATACCAAATTTCAAGTGAATATCTCTATTTTATTTTATCAACTCTTTATTAATGGAATAGGGGGAGATGGAAAATATTATAAAAAATTTTGGGGCCTTGACTTCTAAGTACATACACCAAATTTCAAGTTTCTGTACTCTTACCCGCTTGCTTTACTTATTTCCCTTATTTCCCCCGAACCCTTCACTGGATATGTTCAAAGAACAATCCAGTTCCAAATCTCATTATAATATATACGTGTACAAAATTTCAAGTCAATAAGTTAATAAAAAAAGTTACATACAGACAGACAGACCCGACTGACATACCGACATACAGACAGAAATTTTTTTGGCTCAAATTTAAAATCTCGAGGTTTCATGACATTCTAAACCTATTTCAAGTAAAAAAAAATGAAAATGTATTATAGTAGTATAGTAAGTAAAATAATAATTTAACAGTACTTAATAATTAGAAATGACAGTTATTAGCTAAATGTTTATGATTTGGACTAAGCGTATAGTGAAATGCAAAATTTAGTCGAATAGTTTTCGTTATTCTCTACTTATAATTTATAACAAAAATGGAAAATACCTTTTTTCTGAAAAATTGTTATTGCTTTGATTATGATACCGCCTTGTGACAAGGCCTCTAAAACATATTATTTTATAAGTGTTTTATAAGACTCGCCTAATAGTTTAATTATCTTAAAATGCTTGCTATTGATTGATACATACGCATTTTTATAGAGGGGACCCATTTTGAAAGGTCAGCATTCGAGATAGTAAAATAACAAGACATGACCAGTTAAAATAACGCATGTTTATTAGAATTCATGGAATTAGAAATGTACTAATTATAAAGTTATAACTTCTAAAACAATTTGTGTAAGTTTTATTGCAAACATAGGCAAATTCGAAAAATCGATTCTTATAAAATTTCAGGTATTATTAGAAATTATCAATAAGCATGCTGTGCGCTAAAGATATATAATAAACATGACCATAATTCACGGTACGATTTCCTCCGCATCAAAAATTGCAGTCGAGGTGAGCCTTAACAAGTCTCTTAATTTTTTTTTATAACGGCTACTTAAAGCATCTTATAAAACAGTGGTTTAGTTGTTTTATAGCAATAATGTAACAGTGAAGTTTGTTTTGTAGCGCAATTATAGCAGCTGTAAAAGCGTTATGAATATGTTCCTGAGTGTAATGTTGCTTTATATCATTTATGTCAGAAACATTTCTACAGCTTTTATAAAATACCAAATTCCTAGTAGGAAATGCAAAATGTCTCACAGTGGGACTTTTTCTCGACTTCTCTGTTATTCATATTCTCTCCCGTGTTTGTGTATGGCGTAAGTATTACGAAGTATAATCATTTTCAATTTAACACAACACATGCAGAATTATGTATTATGTATTTATTTCAAAGTATTTAACATTGTTTTGATTAAACTTTATAACAATTCTTATCAAAAATAACAAGCAGTTAATTCTGACTTACACACAACAGCATAACTTGATAATAAATTTAAGCAAGTGACCAGAACTCTTGACATTTCTCTGTGAAGCTCGATGTACCTCATCACAGTGGTTTACAAACTTCCTCCAGATTTTCGTTAGTATTCAATTCTTCATATTCAGCTTCCGGCACTGGTCTTCTAAAAACCTTACGGAAAGCCACTCTGAAATATTTGCTCGATCTCCACAACTTGTAAACAACAATCAGTGAACAACAATATGCCAGATATTCTGGTAAGAAAGCCGTGTACCACAGCACGTGTTCTACCTTATGTACGTTTTTAAATATATTCATCAAATTGTAGAATATGAAAAGGGGCAGCCAGCATAGCAGAATAATTACAGAGATATTCAAAGCATAGGCTTTATTTGGAGTCGACAGTTTAAAACTTGCCTCCGTCTTCTTCTCCTTGTAACTTACATATAAAACAGCTATTAGTATTAAGAGATAGTAAGTCGTAAGGAAGTAAAAATTAAAATTGTTAGCAAAGCCTTTTTTAAGGCATACGCTGGCTGCTGTTACGTACATGAGAAAATGTGAAAAATAGAAAAATGAAAATACATAAAAGTAACGCCTCTCATATTTATCAAACCAGCTTGGTCTTAGTTTTTCTAGAAACGCGTCTAGACCAAATCCTCCAATAAATGTAAGAGCCAAACCCATCGCAAAATTTTCCACTCGGATCCATACACAATACCAGTGTACTTCTAACTGACCGTTATAAAATAAATCTAGGATTATGTAAAATAGTGGAGTTGATATAATATAACACATGTGGAACGCTGCAAAATTTAGCATGTAGAAATTGGTTCTATTTTTAAGTCTCTTGTATTTTAAAATGACAACGATTAAAAGTATGTTGGCTAGTATCGCTCCGGCACATAGTGGGATGCTGAAATAGTCCGTGAAAAGCCCAAGGTAATCCAATGCGCTTTTGCTGCTCGTAGAATTGGGTTTCAAAACGTGTGGATCATCCACCCAGGGAGAATCCTCGGATGCCATATTTGAATCTAAAACAACATTACTTATAAAATTTACCGAACAGAGTTTGAAAATAAGTATTCTCGTTTTAAGAAAAACCGTTTTGAAATATTTCTAGTCTGCGCACGGAGAAAAACTCTTGTTTAATTTAAACAAATTGTATTTAACTGGAATAAATAAAAGTGTCATATACTAGATATATATTTTAGTCAAATAAGTGATTTCATTGATTATTATCATCAACATAAATACCTCTTTTAGTGAACATAGTGTCAATTGATTTAACAAATTATTTTGTTAAATGAGAGCAAATATGACATCTTATTAAATTGATTTTGCACAAATAACTAAATAAAACACACTACTATGTTTTCTACCACTATGTATTTATAAAAATTGCGACTGCAGTTTCGACTTACAAAGCCATTATCAAGCAGTGAATCAAAAATGACTGATTTACAATTACACAGAAATGTTTTATATATATATATAGACAATCTTGGTTGGATAGATAGGTACAATAAGGGCTTAGGCAGGTAGATGACAATAATGAACTTAATTATGAATATGCAATTATGGGTCTACCGGCTGTAAATAAAGGTGAATATGTAAGATCTAATTGATCGTGTAACAAATTATAATCCTTGATATTATTGTGTTTATGAATTTCCAGAGATTCTAAAATTTTTACTTCAGCGCCTTTTGTTGAAAAATGTAAAATTTCAATGTCGTATAATTCCGGAAAACTATGGTTGTTTTCAAGGCAGTGATTCACGAAAGATGAATCAGTTTTCTGTAACCTATATAATCTAAGGTATTCTAGATACCGTATTTTGAAATTTCTACCACTTTGCCCTATATAGATACTATTACACTCTGTACATTTTAACTTATAAACTCCAGATTTGTTAAATTTACGTGTTGGGTTTTGCATTGTATAATATGTTTGATGATTTACTCTGTGATTTAAAAGCTATTTCTACATTGTGTTTAGAGAGAACATTAGCTATTTTTTCGGATAAATGGCCACAGTAGGTAATTGTTGTGTAAGTAAATTTGGTAGTTTCTTTTATTTTTGGATATATTAATTGAAAAGTAATTTTTTCCGGATTTTGTTAATTAACTTTCTAATGACATCTTTACCAAAATTATTTTTAACTCCAGTGTCCTCGCTTGTGTGTAGCTCTTCATTCAGATCAGCCTCAGACAGAGGTAGTGAAAAAGCTCTGTGGATCATTGAGTTGTATGCTGCCATTTTTTGTTGGTGTGGGTGTAATGAGTCGTAAGGAATTGTGGTTCCTGTGAATGTTGGTTTTCGGAAAATTTTAAAAGTATATTGATTATTTATGCGTGACACTGTAAGGTCTAGGAAATTAATTTTATTATCTGACTCTATTTCTAACGTAAATTGAATTTTCGGGTGTATATTATTAACATAATTTTTAAATTGTTCAATTGCCTGGTAGTACCGTTGAAACCGACTAAAACATCATCAACATAACATAACAAAAATTAATGTTTCTCGCCTAACGTAGGATTTAGAATTTCTTTTTCTAAGTGTGTCATAGAAATATTCGCTAAGAGAGGACTAAGTGGAGAGGCCATGGGTAAGCCTGAGTTTGGTAAGTAGAATTTTTCCCTGAATTGAAAGTACGTTTGTGACAGGCAGATCTCGAAGGCTCATAAGATTTCGTAAGAGATTATATGGTTAATTCTGGATGTATATAATAGGTTTTTGAGGTGTAGACATTCATCCGTCGGGATATTAGAGAACATGTTTTTTATATCGAATGAGACTAAAACAGATTTGAATGAAGAGAATAAGGATATCACCATAAGTCAAATTAAACAACACTTGAAATCTACCAAAATAACATCAAAAACGACAGAGACACGTACAGTGAACCCTATAAAACGTGAAATAAAAGAAAATAATTTGGTACTCAGTAGAGCAGATAAATCTAACGCCACAGTTATCTTTCCAAAAATGGAGCATGTTAATAAAGTGCAAGAATTCATCCAGTCCGGGGCATAACAGAAATAAAAAACGACCCCACAAAACATTATCAAAGTAAATTAAAACAAGGTCATTCGAATATTAAAGCTATTTTTTCTGAATATGAAAAGAGGAGAATAATTAATATGAACCCAGTGGCACCAAAACTATATGGTCTTATTAAAAATCACAAACCAGGAAACCCCATTCGACCGGTTGTTGCGTACATTAAAAGTCCCACCAGAGATCTTAGAATTTCCCTGAATGATATATTCAAGAACATTACTAAATTCTCATCAGACAGCTAAAAAATTCGATAGAATTAGTTGAAAAATTAAAAGACATTAAAACTCCACAAAATTCTGTTTTAGTCATTCGATGTAAAAAACATGTTCTCTAATATCGCGACGGATGAATGTCTACACATCATCAAAAACTTTTTAGATACATCCAAAATTAACCATATAATCTCTTACGAAATTTTATCAGCCTTCTAGATCTGTCTGTCACAAACTTACTTTCAATTCAGGGAAAAATTCTACTTACAAAACTCAGGTTTACCCATAGGCTCTCCACTTAGACGTCTCTTAGCGGATATTTTTATGACACACTTAGAAAAAGAAATTCTAAATTCTACGTTAGACAAGAAATATATTAATTTTTGGTAAAGATATGTTGATGTTTTAGTCGGTTTCAACGGTACTACCAGGCAATTGAACAATGTTTTAAATTATATTAATAATATACACCCGAAAATTAAATTTACATTAGAAATAGAGTCAGATGACAAAATTAATTTCCTAGACTTTACAGTGTCACGCATAAATAATCAATAAACTTTTAAAATTTTCCGAAAACCAACATTCACAGGAACCACAATTTCATACGACTCATTACACCCACACCAACAAAAAATGGCAGCATATAACTCGATGATCCAAAGAGCTTTTTCACTACCTCTGTCTGAGGCTGATCTGAATGAAGAGCTACACATAATCGAGAACATTGGAGTTAAAAATAATTTTGGTAAAGATGTCATTAGAAATTTAATTAACGAAATCCGGAAAAATTCACTTTTCAATTAATATGTCCAAAAATAAAAGAAACTACAAAATTTACTTACACAATAATTACCTACTGTGGCCGTTTATCCGAAAAAATAGCTAATGGCCTAAAAGGCTTTAAATTAAACATTTTAGAATCTCTGGAAATTCATAAGCACAATAATATCAAGGATTATAATTTGTTAAATAATCAATTAGATCTTATATATTCGCCTTTATTTACAGCCGGCAGACCCATAATTGAATATTCATAAATTAGTTTATTATTGTCATCTACCTGCCTAAGCCCTTATGGTACCTATATACTAATCCAGTTCTGTGCAATTGTAAATCAGTCATTTTTGATTCACTGCTTGACAATGGCTTTGTAAGTCGAAACTGCAGTCGCAATTTTTATAAATACTGTGATAGAAAACATAGTAGTGTTTTATTTAGTTATTTGTGCAAAATGATTAACTACCACAGAGTAACGACTCCTTCAATCAATTTCTTAATATAAATTTGTTGGACTGTAAATGTCGATTGATATAGGAAAATGCAGTTTTTAACCCTCTAAGGGGATAGTGAAAAGTGGAAGGGGGTGGAGTGATTCAAACCTTTGTAGTGTTGGCATCATCAAAACCCACCGGGATTTATAATTTTCGGATTGTACGGAATAATACAGTTTTTATCTTACTAGGGGGTAGTAAGGGGTAGTATGGATTCAACGATTTAAATTTTGTCAATGTCGACATCATCATATAATAACAAGTTTACAATATAAATAAAAGAAATTTTGTGGTCAATAAATATTGACTGATATAGGAAAACATAGTTTTTACTTCTTTCAGGAGATAGAGAGGGGTAGTAGGGATGGAAGAATCAAAGTTGGGTAATGTTGATATTACCATCATGGTAATGTTAACATCACCATGTATTCATAACTTTACAAAACAAGATAAAAACTGTATTGTCTATTAACGGTCGATATATTAAGAAAGACCTCATTTTTGCTCTTTTTAGAGGATAGAAATGTGCGTAGAGGAAAACTGACACGATAGAGAAAAATTGTTTTTCCAAAATTGGCGTCAGTGCGTAAAAAGTAAGATCAAAATCTCAAGACAAGAAATTATTTTTTGTAGACCTATGTAATTCTTCTATAAACCTGTGCCTATTTGCAGCTCATTTGTCAAATTCCATAATTTTTGTTAACGTCAACTGGTTTTGGCCTCGATGTGCATTATGACAAAATCAGGGCTTCTTTTCGTACATGCCTGAATTTGATTTATCTGGGACACGATATTTTTTACCCTACCATACTACTTTTATTTCTTGTGTGAAAATTTTACAAATAAATCAGAAATATTGAACCGTCTCTAAAAAGCGATTACTAAAATTATGAATAAAATTGTCGCTAGACTAATTAAATGTTACCTAATTAATACTGATGGCAGTCAAAAATGATTTCGATTTTTTATTTATTTGTTTCTTATCTATCTATATCGATATTGGGTAATAAGTAATAAATTAGCCGAACAACGGTGACATTTTATTTCATAATTTTTAGTGACCATTTTTTAAAGGCAACAATTTTTAGCGACCAAATTTTATGTAAATCTCCAAAATGCAAGTATCGAAACTCTCTTGGATTCACCATCTTAAATGTTTAACTTTTAACATCAGATACAGTATCAGCTACTTCGAAAATACTATGACACCGGCGCCTCCGCGATAATCTTGCATATTCTCGTATATAAAATACAAATTTTTGATTTTTGCTCCACTTATACTTGGCATAGCTTGATGAAATTAGCACAGAGTCGTCACCGAATCACAGCCTATAGTTTGCAAATGAAATTCATAGAAATCGCTTAAGCCATCGCGGAGAAATTAGTGCACAAACGTGAAAAAAACATACGGGCCTTTCCAAAATTTAATTAAGTCGGTTTAAAAAGGTGCTCTATCAATAAAGCAACATAAATATTATAGTACAGGAACTGGGTGGCTTTCTCGGTGTGTCATCTTTTTATGCTCTATCAAATATTTTTATCAGTTTATGGATGATAACGTTTCCCAAAACAATGACTTCTGGGCCACCTCACGTCCGGTACTTCACGAGTTGTCAAAATTATAGCACGTAATCATTACAGGATTTTTTGGATTGAGATTTTTTATTTAAGCATTTTGAAGATACTCTTATCAGTTAATTAATCATAAAGAAAAATGTTTCTAAATTTAGAAAAAAACTCAGATTTTTATTGCATATTTTATATCAGAATTCGATACGAGATTTTTTCTCCTTTTTAAAAATGTATACTGCCTTAACAACAACAAAACTATTCCAGAGAGTTATGGTTGTAAACAAAAGTACTACACATCCTTAGATCATTATTAAAATATTTTCCTTACCTTTAATAATTTGCTATAAGTTACTTGAATAAATAGTGAATCTCGCGACTAAAACGTCAGAATAATTTGGCACGTATTTGAAAACGAGAAAATATACGATTTTACCCGAATATCTTTTAACTATGGCCAAACTAGTTTAAGTTTTATGTTTATCTTATTTAACAAAATTAATTATTTTTTATCAAAATTAGGTACGAAAAATAGAGTAATATTTATGACTAAACATTCTCAATATATTTGACGAAGGTTGGCACGTATATGTATAGTTTACTAGCCGTCAGCCTACATGTATCGGGAGTAAAAATGGCAAATTCTTAGTAACTTCGTCATGCTAAATAACAATATAAAAAGCAAAAGTTTAAGTTGGCTCTGGTTTTCCCAATACAGATAATAAAATGTAACGCAGGTATAAACCCTAGCTTATGGGCGGTCATATCACAAATAACAGGTAGAATTAGAATTCTACGAACAATAGACATACTATACTGATCGTGCTAACAACCTACCTCTTTATTTGTCACTAAAACTAATATTCATTCTTAGGTAGTCGTATTTGTACCTTATGCATGAAGCGTTCATTTTCGAAAATAAATAGTGCTACTTTGAAAATATGCCACGAGATTGTGTAAATACACCTAACACCTTTTGTTATGTAATGTAATTTTACTCCCAAAATTAAGAAGGCGTACCAGTTGTATTTTGGTTGTACAATTGGAGATGAAGACAAAAAATGAGCACCTCGTATATGTTGCAGCAATTGTGCGAACAATATTTGCAGTTGGTTAAGTGGAAGAGGAGGTTCAATGGCTTTTGCTGTACCCATGATCTGGCGAAAAACTAAAGATCATGTTACCGATTATTATTTTTGCGTGATACCTCCTATTAAATAGGGTATTAACAAGAAAAAAGGGATGGTAATACAATACCCCAATTTACTATCTGCCATTCGCCCGGTTCCCCATAGTTATGAACTACCTATTCCTATTCCACCTCAAGAATACAGTCTTGATTCTGACGAACGATTGGATGATAATGTAGATGATGACTTAGTCCAGCCATCGACATCTCAAGATCCCGATTTCTCTGCCCAAGTGTCCGATGATGAACCACACAAAATTAAACAATGCGAATTAAGTGATCTTCTAAGAGACCTTGATCTGTCCAAGGCGAAAGCGGAGCTTTTGGCATCTCCATTACAACAATGGAATTTACTACAAGAAAATGTTAAACTTTCCATGTATCGAAGTTGTCAAAAAGATTTTATACCTTTTTTTCAAAATGGAAAATGACTTGGTTGCCTGCAAGAGCATTGACGGTTTAATGATTGCTTTACACATTCCCCATGATCCTAGTGACTGGAGACTTTTTATTGACGCCTCGAATCTTAGTCTAAAGGCTGTTCTACTCCACAATGCAAATAAATTGCCATCAATTCCAATCGCACATGCTGTCCACATGAAGGAAAATTACAGTAACATGAATGTATTGCTACAAACTATAGAATACGGGGTGTTTGGTGCATCGTGTGCCAAATTGAAATGGCCGACAGAAAGGGTTATCTGCTATCCTCTCAGGCCCCTTAACACTTCCCATGCCCTGCGGGATTTTTCATATCGACCTTTTATCTTTTTAATGAAAAAAATCCCAAATTCTACATTTAAATTCAAATTATAAAAAAAAAGTATTAGGCGTAGACTGCGAATTTCATTTTTATTTTGATGTGTATTGTTGAAGTGTTCTTTTAAATCCAAAATTACTGGCATTAGTCATCTACTTGTTTTTTTATTCACTCGCAAACTTTCGGAATAGGTAAAATTTAAATTTAAACTTAGACTTTACATGGCTATAAAAAAAAACTCAGAGCAACCGGGATCTTCCAACTCCCTCAAAAATTCTCTAGTCTATCCTCTTGCTAGTGATGTGCCACATGTCATAAAAATCTTTTAATAACTTCGTGAATTCGCTAAATTAATGAATCGGGTGACATAAGGCTAATATTCAAAATTCCGAATAAAAAATTATTTGTGCTTAAATTATGCATGGGAAACAGGTAAAATCTGTTATCTCACTCTTGCGAAGTAAAATCTATCGTCTATTTCTTTCTGTTCATTGGTTTTCTTGTAATAAAGAATCAGTTACATTTTTTTTATTAAATTTTTTTAAAAATCTTGCTCAAAGTGTTGGTCTCTGTTGCGAATGCAGGTCTGGGGAACGTGGAGGCCATTGAATAGGGCCATCCCGCCCAATCTACGCATACGCCTATAGTTTTCCAAAATGACGGCTGTCCCGCGCACTGGCGATTGATTATAAGAGAATATCTAGACAATTTGTTCCCAAATGCGTGGATTGGGCGGGATGGCCCTATTCAATGGGCTCCACGTTCCCCAGACCTAACTCCGTTGGATTTTTATGTCTGGGGACGTGTCAAAGAACTCGTGTACACGATGGAGGTTGCGACTAGAGAGTAACTTGTCCAACGCATAGAAACGGCTTTTGGCACAATTAGGGAGGAAATACGACTTCGTGCAACAACTGTCTAAATACGAAGCAAGTGTCGGGCCTGCATTCGCAACAGAGGCCAACACTTTGAGCAAGATTTTTTGAATTTTTTAATAAATGATAAAAATGTAATTGTTTCTTTATTTCAAGTAAAACCCATGAACAGAAAAAGATTAAAGATAGATTTTACTTCGCAAGATTGAGATAACAGATTTTACCTGTTTCTCATGCATAATTTAAGCAAAAATAATTTTTTATTCAGAATTTTTAATATTAGCCTTATGTGACCCGATTCACTAATTTAGCGAATTCACGAAGTTATTAAAAGATTTTTGTGACATGTGGCACATCATTAGCAAGAGGATAGACTAGAGAATTTTTTAGGGAGTTGGAAGATCCCGGTCGCTTTGAGTTTTTTTTTTATAGCCATGTAAAGTTTAAGTTTAAATTTAAATTTTACCTATTCCGAAACTTTGCGAGTGAATAAAAAAACAACTAGATGACTGATGCCAGTAATTTTGGATTTAAAAGAACCCTTCAACAATACACATCAAAATAAAAATGAAATTCGCAGTCTACGCCTAATTATTTTTGTATAATTTGAATTTAAATGTAGAATTTGGGATTTTTTTCGCTAAAAAGATAAAAAGTCGATATGAAAAATCCCGCAGGGCATGGGGAGTGTTAAGGGATCTGAAAGGATAGCAGATAACCCTTTTTGTCGGCCATTTCAATTTGGAACACGATGCACCAAACACCCTGTATAGCAAGTATAAGTGGCAGATTTGTGGAGATTTAAAAGGGATAGCTATCTTCTAGAAGATAGTGAAAAAGCTGCTTGGAATTTCTTTAAAATGGTGGCAACACACTTTCTCGGTAACAAAAGAGCAGAAAACTATAGACACCTTGTTGGGAGTCTTCTTTCTTGCTACCAGAAATTAGGATGCATTATGTCATTAAAAGTACACTTTCTACATTCACATCTAGATTATTTCCCAGAAAACTGTGGTGCAGTAAGTGACGAGCATGGAGAGAGATTCCACCAGGATATTCAAAATATGGAAAAAGATATCAGGGCAAATGAACTTCTGTGATGTTAGTAGACTAATGTTGGACATGTATAAGAGATGCTCCAGAAGTAACTTATAAAAGACAGACTAAGAAGCGCAAGAAGAATAATTAATTTTCTGATTAAAGAGCTTATATCCTAATTAAATATATATTATATAACATGTATTTGAAATATATATCAAAATGGCAGATGTTTTTTCGTATGATGTAATTAATTGCTTATTTTGTTAAAATTATACCATAATATGTGAGTTATGTCAGTTACTACATTTCTTAGAGCCAACTAATTTTTTTTAGGACTATGCTAGACGTAGCTGGGGCCAAACCAATACAAATAAGTGGTTTTGGTTAACGATACGAAATAAAACTTAAAATTTGTCGGTTACTGATTCGAAGAATAAAAACTTAAATATTGCACTCTTACACTGTACTTGAAACAATTCACTTATAAAACAATTTTTTACACTGTGACATGCTCTTCAACAAAAACAATATCCAGCATTCGGAAACCGATGACAAGTGAATAAATGAATAAAATATAATTATATCAGTCAAGCGATTACGTACCGAATTTTACACAAACCACAACAGATCTCTTGTACAAACTGTCAACTATATTAAATTTGTCACGGTCTTTTTAACCATTTAATGAGTGCTACGAATCCTACACAGTTGCAATTGACGAACACAAAAGGTTATTTACGAGATTACAACATTACGTACTGTTTATGCAGAATTGCTCATGTGTTATTTTGTGCACCAGTTACAAAGTCATTTAATTAACGCTTTTTTATGTCTACTAAACCTTATACATTGTGTATTACAAAGGGATCAAAGATATCGTTAAAATTGTTCCCCTGAAAGTTATTCACCCATTGCATAGTGTCTTTGATTTTCACAAAAGAAAATAACTTTAATTTTAGTTCGGTAATAGATCAAAACATAAAGTAAATATCGTCGGTGAAACTAAAAGTTCACATCCCACATGTTGTTTTATGCGGTAAGTGCTATGGATATGCTACTAGGTCGTTGGTTAAGGTATTATTATTTCTTAAATTTATGATAAATATTTTGTTACAAACAATTTTATGAAACATATTCTTTATAGAATTTTGCAAACTGCGGAAAAAACTATCTATGAGAACTAAAAGAAAAACTATATGTAAAAAATATTAATGAAATCTTTGCATTCTTTCGATAACTTTACTTCTGATTATGCTAGCAAATTGAAATCCTAAAATAAATTTGTCCAATTTCTTATTTGACATTCTCATTATAACACTAGCATCCTACATAGTCCCCTACGACTAAGCAGATTAAACTAGTATCTACATGACCCCCTACGGTATGAAGATTCAATTAAAAATGAGAACAAAAGTCTAAAAAGAATTTATTTACGTACCTTGTCTTAAAAACTTTTACATTCTAATGGATTACGTTTTCACAAAATCTCCCATTGAGTTTCTTGGAAATGCTTAGCCTTTGAAACGTTTTTCGCCCTTATTCTGAGCTCATCAGAACTTTTTCTGCACGTATAAACACACGGCATTTTAATAACGAAATTGAGATTAATTTATTTTATTCCCACACGTCTAAACAGCTACGCTATTAAAATCAGAATGGGTGCGCTCGCGCTGTTCTCAACTCGTCGCGGTCAAGCGATGGCGCTATTGTTTTATACCAATGACCTGCATTGTTCCACAACAAGGTGTGGTTTATCTGCGCAGAAACAAATTTACCTACCTTAAAACTAAATTTGCTGAATCTGTATAGTGATAATGTGAATGAACTTGCCACAGTGCATCTGAAGGATACGACAAATATTTAATAAGAAAGGCGCCAGATATGTCTTCTGCCATGGTGGAGGGTTTCCTCCATTCTCAGGGATTCTTACGACTCACAAAGTCTTTAATGATGAGAAAGAAAAAATTACCTAACCTCGATTGCCACTGTCTGCCTTTCGTCGTATCTTGTTTACTAGGGATGCATTTACTGTTCTGATCGTTGTCCTAAAATTGGCAATTTAGAGAGCTGACGACCACTCTGTGAACAATCGGGGCACTGAGGGCAGTCGTGACAATATCGTAGGAGATCCGTAAAACTCAGTTGCCGATTCAAAACGCGGCCTACTATGACTGAAAAAGGCGATATCACGATATCTTGCTTAGCGTTAGTGATATCGAGGAAAGTTTTTTGAAGAAGTTTCTCAGAATCACGTTTTTGACCCTTGTAGCGTGCAGCTTAAAATTCGTGCTTTTAATTCTTTGGGCTGACATACTTCTAATGTTGGTCATTATTTTTATCAGTGCGCCATGGAAACAAAAAATTATTATGTACCAGAAGTTTCGAACATTCACTTGAACGAATTTCAAATGAAAAGGAAAAATTAATATCAATTGCAAATCGAGTTCAGAGTAAATTTTATTTTGCTACATTGGTTGATACTAATACTCACAATGCTCCCTCAAAGCCCCCCTCATGTCGAACGTATAGCGCACCCCTAACCAGCCCCTGACTTAAAAAAAATCAGCAAAAATTAAAACTAGCTTACGCGTAAATTTTTTTTTTCTATATCTACTACAAATAATATCTTAAGCATACCCTAGAAACCTGTTCGCGAATAAGTGGCGGAACACAACCTTAGCTAACCCCTAATCAAAAAAATAATCATAAATCCTATCTAGCTTAGGCGTAGAATTTCTTTGGCTACAGTTGCTACAAATAATACCCTAAATATGCCCTCAAGCTTCGTTTGCGGCTAACTGGCGGAACATACCCACAGCATCCTCGATATTCCTACCCTGTAATTGGAATTATCTGTTGGGTAGTGTATTGTTAAATAAATAAATAAATAAATAAATATTTAATAAAACACAAAAAAATGCTTAAAAGTAAAATGCACAAGGCTACACTTATTTTAAAAATTGCTCTAAACATGTTCTCGAATTTTCATTTGCGTGTAAAGTACGGATGCATCCTTCGCTTCAACCCTTAATTATAAAAAAATCCTCAATAAGTCGATCTGGCTTAGGCGTAAGTAAGTTTTTTCGTCGTTGGCAACATTTTTTAACTTCATGGATCGGAAAAGAGTATAGCATTGATCAAAAAAGCTCTTGCCGATCTTTGATGCCCACTTTCCGGTCTAGTCCAGGAAACGTTCATTTCTGTCCGAAATTTTCTACACAGAGGGTATATTTTCTCGTCGGTCGAAAAAATTATATGGTCATATTGTCTAAATGTTATTTGTGGCATTATCATAATTTTTTTTCCAATTCTTTGGGACTTCCTGCACATGTATTTTTTCTTTTTAAGAGGTGCTCGGGGAATCTACGAAATATCACAATTAACCAGTATGTTACTGGTAAATAACCTCTACGCCTGTGACATTTCCGTCAAAGGATCAATTAGAGGTTCCTTTTTTAAAATAAATAACACAAATAAGTATAAAAATTTGAAATTAAACATTTCGCCGACGTTTCGGATATCTGATCTGTTTCCTTTTTCAAGGCTTTTTTGAAAAATCTTTTTTGCTGTATATGGTAAATACACGACTCTAAGAATGTTTGTTATATTCAATATCCATAGATATTTACTATTTACATAGAACTGTTCATATAGTTAACAGTTTTTTAAAATTTTTAAACAGTCTTAAATTTGTGAAGTTTTTCTTTTAACATTGGCAACCAAGTTGTACAGACAACTACGGAACAATTCGACACGCATCTATCCTCATTCAATAATATTATCTCGGATTCTTTAATTTTTATTTTTTTGCTGCCGTTTTTGTTAAAATTTTTGCCGAGTCTCAGTTTATTCTTTGTCCATTCTCCCAAGCGTGTTCGCAAATCTTACACCTCTATTCCATTTTTTCTGATATAATTTTGCTGTTCGCCCTATCTTACACTAAATAGTCTGGATGACTCACCCACGTAATGTTTGTTGCACTAACACGGAATACTATAAATGCAGTTTTTTTTAATTTTGCTCGTGGTTCTTCGATTTCGTCTTTGTCAGAATAGATCTTAAAGTGTTGTTTGTTTGAAATACCGTCCTAATATCAAATCTATCACCGATACGGCGCAACTTTTCGGATAATCCGCACAGATAAGGAATTAACGCTATGTAACGTTTTTCAGGTTTTTGTCGTACCTGATTGTTATTTTCAACATTTTACAACTTCTTTTATAAACCTCTCCTCGTTATTTAGTATTTCATCATTAGAAGAAATGATTTTGGCCCTATCATACAAACATTTTATAACACCCCTCTTAACGTGCATCGACTGACTTGAGTTGAAATTTAAATATCTGTTGGTATGTATGTCTTGGTTTTCTATAAACACTTGTTTCAATTGTACCATTTACTCTTTTAATTAAAACGTCTAAAATACAACTTGGTTGCCAATGTTAAAAGAAGGACTTCACAAACTTAACATTGTATAAAAATTTTAAAAAACTGTTAACTGTATCAACAGGTCTATGTAAATAGTAAGTATCTATGGATATTGAATATAACAAATATTCTTGGAACTGTGTATTTATCATACACAGCAAAATAGATTTTTCCAAAAACTCTTGAAGAAGAAAACAAATTAGATTTCCGAAACGTCGGCAATATATTTAATTTCAAGTTTTTATACTTATTTGTGTTATTTATTTAAGAGAAGCAACCTCTAACTGATCCTTTGATGCAAAAGTCACAGGCGTAGAGGTTATTTACCAGTAGATTCCCCGAACACCGCTTAAAGGGAAAAAATACATGTGGCAGGAAGTCCCAAAGAATTGGAAAAATATATATATGATCATGTTTAATAAATTTATTGTTTGATATAAAACTAAATTAAAGTTTTAAATTAGCACCCACTTATTGCAAGCTTGCAACATACTTTTATAGTTTTACTAGATACCAGATAAATAAATCGAAATTAAACTTATTCCAAAAATAATATTTATTTACGTTACAAATAATTGCAATAACAATCGATTTTATTATAATCTACAAAAACAATGTTACAATACTATAAACTAGAATACAATTGTATTATAAAGGGTAGAGTTCAATAATTTTAATTAAATTATGCGCTCTTCCAACCAACCCATATAATCCAGAAAAGATAGACATAGGTACATTGAAATAATCTGTAACAAGCTGCATTTTTATATACTCATTGGCATTTGGGTTCTAAATAATACGCGAGGGTTCCTAATCGATCCAACTCCTGCAAGGTTAATTACACGGGGTCAAAGGTCGTGAGAAATGGTTTATCTATATGGTATGTCTCGAGAACTGAGAACTTTTTTTCATACACAAGAGGTCGATTTTTTGCCGGGTACATTTTTTTTCCATGAAAACTATTCGAGAATTAAAGGCATGGAAAAATCTTGACACGAAGTGGGGCGACTTTTCCTATGTCTCTTATTTCGAGCAAAAATAATTATTAGAATATCAAAACTGTTTATTTAAAGTTTAAAAAATAACAATTTATAATAGAGAATAGAAACTTTTTCTAAAGTTTGTTATCATCAAATATATGCATTGTATCTATATGAAATACACAATTATTATAAGCAACTATTATTACTTTTAAATTTTTCTTCATGGTTTAGCCATTTTAAGATATTAACAGAATAATTTGTAATTTTGCTTGTAGGGTTTCTTAAGTTTGAAATTATCGTTGAAGATACGGTTTTTTTATTTGGTATTTGCATAACCAGTTACGTACACCGGTGATAACAGATCTAACAAAATTCGAAACTGTACTGTAATTCGAAAAATGTCGGAAATCAATCCACTTCTCCAAAAACCATGCATATATTTTAGAGCTTTCACGATTTTTTCGAAATTTTAGGGGACTTGTTTCATTTTGTTCTCGATAATTAATTAAATTGGCGCGCATCCCGATTGCGTGGAAAATAGCTGGCAAATTATAAGAATGGAGCATATTCTAGGACTCATTTGTGAAAACATTATTTTACCAATTACACTGCACTATAATGTTGGTGAAAAAAATAAGTGAAATAAGTCTTTTGCACCCCTATAATGTGCAGGAAAAAATTTTCGCTGAACAAAAAATAAGGAGAATATTAAATTGTACCTTTTTTAAATAGCAAACGTTATATATCAATTAGTTTCTCGAGGATTCGAGGACAGTAAATCAGATATAAGAATCGACATCGTTATTAAAAATGTAAGTATTAGTAGGCGTGTTGTTCATGCCCTCAGATTCGTCCAAGTTATCTTCATTATTACTATAATTGCCAATTGACGTTTTGAATACTTTTTGGTAAGCCATTTTGAAATATTTATTTAACCTACCCAACATAAAGACAATGACAACAGGATTGGCAAAAGCTATCAATGTTGGTATGAATTCGGTGAACAGCAGAATATATGTGAAAATGTGTACATCAGGGGCAATTTTTAATAGAATTTCATAGATGAACGCCGGCAACCATGAAAATAGAATAATATTCGCTATAGTCAAAGAATGTGACATTTTTGCGTTGTTATTTGGATTCTCATTTCTGCTACTCAAACAGTTTAAAATTATAATAAATAATAATATAAAAATGTAAATAACTACTGCATATACTTTTTTCGTTTGTTGAAAATTAAAACAACACAAAATAACGTGTACTAAAAATAGAATAAAACTAGAAATATATATGATCCGAATAAAGTATTTATAAATATTCGAAATTTTTGTTCCCATTGTAGGTTTATAGCACATTATTAACCAGTCAAAACCAAGAGCAAATGCAAACAGGAAATTTAATAATAAACTTACATTTTCAAATTGTACCAGGATACAAGAAAATACATTCCTGTAAATTACAAAACATCCAAGTTCATCCAAGAGATAAAAGATAGGAGTATCTAGAAAATATAATATATTCACTATAGCATAATGCATTATATAACTATTAGTTTGACATTTAAGTTTTTTGAATCTACATAGAACGTAAATTAGAAATAGATCAAATGCTACGACAATTAAGCAGAACATAAGACCTATAGTGTCTGTAACCAGTCTACTGTAAGTTAACGCCTCATGGACACTGTTCTCCTGATACATCCTTAGATTTTCTCTGCTGGCAACTTCAAAAACATCGATTTCTTGTAAAGTAGCATTATAGTCCGCGCCGCCCATCTTTAAGTCCTGTAAAATATTTTAGAACATAATTATAATAATAATAATAATATTTATTGACCATTTCAGATACAAAATGCATATGTGGTAAGCCATTAGTAAAAGTAAAAAGCATACAAACATAGAATATATTACAATATAAGAAATAAGAATAAATGCTGAAGGTTCTTTATTTAATGTCTCTAATACTCTAAAACTCCCTCCAAGTAATAAAATAAGTGCGATTTGATAAAGTCTGTTCAGTGATAGAATCCCGGTCGGATACACTATACGCCCGGGATTCGTACGGAGCTCTATCCTGCCTTGTCTTTATTGAAATATTGTTTGTAAGCTAATCTGTAATGTGTATTTTGATTTTTGTGGTCAAGTTATGACCAACGTGCGGTATTTTTGTTGTGCAAATCATATTACGAAACGGGTCTCGTAGTCGAATGCGTCTGGCGATTTCAGAGGCGGGTCGATTTTCTCGGAAGTCGGGTATAGCAGGTATAGGGCATTGATTTGAATTAGTACTTAACAGAGCAATTTTAGCCTTGTTCTATTTTTAAAATTGTAAACATGCATCCTGGTGAATTTTTAAATCCGCAATCACAGCAGTTAGGTTTGAATGTGTTGGAATATTTTCAAAAGGAAAATGGAAATGGTGGAATATTATTGTCAATAAAACCTGTTCAAAGGCGATTGCGTGAGGCTGTAAAAATCGATGATAAGTCTAAGAAAAATAGCTAAAAACGACAAAGAAAATGTAGAACCTCAAGCTTCGGTTAAACGGAATCGTAAGAAGTCCAAAACAGAGTTACACGATGCTGCAAAATATGAAATAAAAAATGTGATTTACGATATGGTGTCTGATCATAAACATATTTCCTTGGCTATGCTTTTAAAAGAGCTAAAAATCTAGAGTAATACTTGATATTGACCGTACCAGTTTATATAAAGTGATTAAAAAAGTAAGCTTTTCCTTTAAAGACAGTAGAAAAGTACTGTGTGAAAGACCATAAATTTAACTAAAGCGGATAGAGTTTTAAGCAAATACGTAAAAAATTTGAAAAGTAATGACCCCAAAGATGTATTTTTCTTAGACGAAACTTGGATCATTAGCCGAGGAGGATTAAAACGTTTGTTCAATCCATCTTGCAAACATTTAATCTTTATTATTGAGCCCGTTCTTTAAGTAAAACTATGTGAACACATGTGACACAATCTATGCGTCCACCCCTACGATGTTGGGGTAGGCTCGCACCACTTACGCTTAAGTTAAGTAGTTTAGTAAGACAAGAGTCTAGCCACAGCAATCATACAGTACACTTGTTAATATATCTGAAAGCTTTTGTTACTTGTTAAATAAATCGTTATAAAATACAGTCCACTAATTTTATCATAAATTAAATATTCCTCACAAGGAGAAATTCATAGACACACTAAACAACGTTCTTGGCAAGACGATTCCAGTAAATCGAAAATGAGTCGTATGGCTACAGAAAGTAAAAGATTTACAGTTGTAAAAGTGGCTGACAGAGAGACTTGCCGAGGTTACAAAATCCAAGCATTATTGTCTTAAACAATGCTAAGTACTACGAGCTGAAAAAAAACAACCAACCCTATCATGGTTGACGACCAAAAACATACATTTCAGGGATACCGCATTTAAAGCCGAATTGATGTAGCCAGAGGTAACAGAGCAGAGCAACACTATGTTGTCGACAATTTAATTGGAGAGCATGGACGTGAAGTAGAGTAGTATTATTATGAGAATATGCTTGGGGTGAAGCTAACGTGCGCGAATATTTCTACCAGTGACAGCCATCATCTGGGGTAGAAGGATGTATAATAATTGTAATCAAATTTTCAAGGTCGAGGAGCTGTGTAAAGCAGTAGATTAAAACCTCGTCACACTCTGGTGTTTACGATGAAGACATTTTTCACTGAAAATAAGGTTATATCACTTAATTCAGTCAGAAACGGCGAACGTTGTGCACAGCCCCTGTGACTGCAGGTTGTCGGTGCCACTGGATTCGAGGTCAAATATGATTCAAATTGCTCTCATTGGCTTAGATCAAGGGACGCACACAAACTCGTTTCTGCGCATCATTTTTTGCAAGCATCTTCTCGTAATAATACTACTCTACTGCGGCTTCTACCCTATCACTGTCAGTTCAACCCAATAGAACTTGTTTGGGGAAATTTGTAAGGAGTATTACGACAAACACATCGGGAACGATGGATTAATGACGAAGCCGTTGGTATGCTATGTGGAATTAGGCTTTATCTCAAGTGTCGAACTCAATTTGGTCCAAGTGTGTAAATCACACGAATAAATTGCTTTTAGAGACTTATGATCGATAGGTTCATACTGAAGAAGTTAAGCCACTCATCGACAGCGAACTTAATGTTGAAGAGAAAATTGTATCTGATCAACAAAAACTTGAGACCTTAACTCGGAAAGAACTACATGGTAGACACTTCTACCAATTGGAACAGCTTCATTTTTACAAAAATTCGTCGCACAACTGACTGAGAGGTGACTACCTGTTCGCTGAGACTGAGGGATTCATGCTTGCCATCCAAGACAAAGTTATGCCTGTGAGAAACTACCTTAAGTACATCGTCAAAGATTTCTGTAGAAAATGTGGAACAGCATCAGAGACAATCCAACATGTTGTTGCTGGGTGCCAAGTCTTAACCAACACAGATTATCTGCATAGGCACAATCAAGTTGCTCGCATAATTCATCAACGCTTAGCTCAGAACCATAAACTTATCAATACAGAGGTGCCCTACTACAAATATGAGCCGTGTAATGTATTAGAAAATGGCACCTCCAAACTCCACTGGGATTGTTCAATTACAACTGATCATAGAGCGCTGAGCAACCGACCAGATATAATTCTCACTAAGAAAGCCTCCAAAATAACATGCTTAATTGATGTAGCAATCCCAAATTCTACTAATATCCAAAGAACCATTGCAGATAAAATTAATAAATATACATTGTTGGCAATAGAAATAAGAAGAATTTGGAAACAAAAAAAACTGTCAGAAAACATCTTGCGCAATAATATATTCTTGCTGGAAAGTCGAAAATATTGTAGTAACCATTGGTACGAGAAAAAGGATATATAATAATAATAATAATAATAATAATAATAATAATACACATAAGATCCCTACATGAGCAGTGGATACAAAAACAGCTCCACAGCAGGCATCCTAGTGACCTCGGCTTGGATTATGTCGACAAGACTGCGTCGAACTACTGGCTGAGCCACGGAGACCTGTTTCCGGAAACTGAAGGATTCATGATGGCCATCCAAGATCAAGTTATTGCCACGAAAAATTACATGAGATACATTGTTAGGGATCAAGATACAACAGATGATCGGTGCCGAAAATGCAGAAGTTCCCCAGAAACGATTCAGCACATCACTGCAGGCTGTACGCTACTATCATCGTCCGAGTACCTGCACCGCCATAATTGTGTTGTGAAAATTATTCACCAGCAATTGGCAACAAGAATCGGACTGAATACGGAACGCGTGCCATATTAGAGGTGTTTCAGAATCTCATGAGCCGCGAAATGCGCAAAAGGCAAAGTTTAATCTGAGTTATAAGTATGTTTTTGAAGACACTGGAGGCTGCCTTGCTGTATACATAAACAAGAGCTCGGGATAAATTGGAATCAATAAATATAATATTTTTAAGAAGTGTAACTGAGTCAACAGGACGGGTTATGTCTCTGCGCATATGAAGGTCACGGCTCATGAGGTTTTAAAACACCTCTACCGATTGTACTGGGATAGAACTGTGCTCACGGATAGAACTGTTACCGCAAATCGACCTGATATTATTTGGGTCGATAAAAATAAGAAAAAGACCATTATCATAGATGTTGCGGCACCTAACACTAATAATCTCCGTGACACTTACGCAGCAAAAGTTACAAAGTACATGGATCTTGCCACTGAAATCCAGCAACAGTGGCAGCAAGATAACGTCCGAGTGGTGCCCATAATCATCTCGTCCACTGGAGTTATTCCAAGTAATTTAAAAGACAGCTTGACCGCATTAAATATAAATCCTAGTGTCGTGAGGGATATTCAAAAATCAGTGATCTTGAACACCTGTAGCATCGTCCGCAAGTTTCTCGCTTAGAAATGACTGACTTATTGCACATCTTGCCGTTAGGCCGATGTGCATGAGATAAAGTACCGCTCAGTGCGAGAGAAAGGAAATAATAATAATAATAATAATAATGATAAGAATGGTTCCTCGTATACTTTTTACCGATAAAGCTACTCATGATGGCATCAAGAACACTCGTAACTCTCAAAAATAAATTTTTAGCATTGTTTTTCAGTTAATGTGTGGTGTGATAATGTCGAAAATGACTATTGGTTTTTTCATGTTTGAGAATAGCCTATTATTAAGTTGATCACGATATATAAAGAGATTGTCAATTGCAGCGTTTCCCCTCAAAAACCAATATTTTAAAATATACGGGCGTTATTTTCACATGAACTGTATATGCAGGGTCGTGTGCGAAATATAATTATAACACTTTATTTAACCTAAAATATAAAGGTTGCAGATTCGTAGGATACAATTTTCACTATTATTATTATTATTATACACGGTGTTTCAGGTATGCGGTCATTAATTTCTAGAGTTGATTCTATATCAAAACATATTTTAAAAAAGTTCATATAAACATGGAAATCCCTCCTAAGGGTGCTGCAGACCTCTGAAGGAAGCACCCAAAATTAGCGAAATTGCATTTATTTTTCTCTTGAATAAATTAAGGAAAAATAACAAATTATTACTAAATTAAAGGACTTATTATGTTCTAAAGATTAATAAATTAAATTATATGTTCAAAATGGGCGCCAAAAAAATTCTGCTTACGCAAGAAGACTGGAAAAATTTCAAATTTCTCGAAACCGGTTGGTCCTACGGAGTTACAACAAGATAGCGTTTTTTGTGTATTTATAGCCAAGGAAACATATTCCGATGAGACGATCTCAGAAAATTCACATTAAAATATTTAGGGGGAGAAGTAAATCCCCCCTTTTCAATTTTGTGCACCCCTGATTGAATTTACTCTTAGTGGATAACATCAGATAATGATCTTTATTGATATCGAATCACGTGCAAAAACTAGTTACTGTAGCTCAAAGAATTCCTAAGATATTAAATAAAATTTCAATTTTATGTGCCTCCTTCAGAAACCCGCAGCGCCCTTAGGAGGGATTTTCGCACCTATGTTTATATGAAATTTTGTTTTATATTCTTTTGTGTAGAATCACCCCTAGAAATTAATGACCGCATAGCTGAAACACCCTGTATATGTTGGAATGTTTTGAGACTGCATAATATCAATAATATAATTAATCTTAATGTAATGACTTCATTTGTTTTATATAAAAATCAATAAAATCAGAAAATTACAAATACTAATAATGGTGCAATATATTTCCTTTCACGTAATAAATAATAAATTATTAGATACTTACAGTCATTCGTTTCCTAGTAGCTTATTAGTTGTATAAATACTCCCCCAGTTATTACAAATACACAACAGGATTGTTTCACCATACGCGTCTCTATGATTATTAATTAATAATAATCATCAGACTTTTATCATGTTTATTAACAGTTCGACCAGTATCGAAAACAGATGAATTCATTAAATTTGTACGATACTGCAGTCCATAAAGAGTGGACCACTAAGTAAGCAGTGTAATATTTTCATAACCGTAAATGATCAGTTTCATCAAAAAGCATAAATATTTCTTTTGTTGTATTTATCTTTGTTTTATTACATAAATAATTAGGTATTTTTTTAATGTATTCGCAGCTGGATCGGTGGTTGTCGCAAATGGGGCTTAGTCGAGTGCAATTAGGTTTTTACCTTGGAACACAATTATAATGAATAAGTACAAAAAATATTACATTTTAAAAATTTTACTTGGGGATGGTTCCCACCCCCTCTAGCAGGGTGGGCAAAAAAGTGAAATAGTAACCACCGAATCTGATATAGAATCATATTGTAAGAAAAAAAGGTGGTGTGCCATTTTTCATGAAAATTTATATTTTCCAATTTTCCATTATTTAAATATTAAGATTTTAACTTTAAAAAAATGTGTACCTGGAGACAGTTTTTCGTGAGAAACTCAAAAGTCTTACATTTATGGAAAAAGAGGTATGGTACAAAAAATAAGATTATGAAATTAAGTATTTTATTTTTTGTATATTTCTGTTAGGATGAAGAGTACTAAAAATATGATAGTTTAAATATGGCGCTCTAACGTTTATCAGACGAGAATATTGTTTAAATCTCAAATATGTCAGATGGTGTTAAAATCACATATAATAGAAATTAAAGAGTTTGAAGTACTCTTTTATAGAATTTTCTTTCTATCCGTACAGGTTGAAAGATAATAATGTTATGTGCAAGAAAATGAGTGCTTTGTATTTTTTTTTTTTTTTAAGAAAATATGTAGGATATTCCTGCTACCATTGGCCATATAATGCAAATTCAAAAAATCTGTACCAGTTTTTATTATGTTTGGCATTTTTAAAGTCGTTTTTAAAAATTTACCTACTTTAAACTAAGGAAAATTTTACGATTTTTCTGAAAAAACTCCTTTCTATATAAATAACTCCAAACAATTGCAATAAAGAAAAATAGAACAATGTAGAGGAATAAGGCATAAGAAGCGATATATTAATTTTATTTCTAAAATATTTGTAGAATTAAAAGTTTCTGAAATACTTATGACAGTACAAATGTGGGGCTTGAACTTTTAATGGCAAACAAATACATTTAATTCTCATATTTCTTGAAAACTTTTGATAAATTGAGGCTCTCAAAATTAATGCTATATATTAATAAAAACTGGTACAGATTTTTTTAATTTTTATTCTATGGCTAATGACAGCAGAAAAATCCTATTTTTTTAATTTAAGGTGGCCATTTACTAGAAGGAGACATCCGATAGGGAAATATTTATTATATTGGGCCATAACTTTTTCTCTTAGTACATATAATTAAAAAAAACTATAGACTACCTAAGTAGAACCATAACAGGACTATTATTATGTTTTTTCACTCAATAATTTCAGTGGTTTGCAAAATAGCTAGGTTTAAAACTACGAAATAAGAAAGTTAACATAGTTCTTAAATTTAAATCTAGCTATTTTGCAAAGTACTAAAATTATTGAGTGAAAAATCATAGTAAAAATATTGTTGTGGTTCTACTTAGATACTCTTATGGTATAGAATAAAAAGTTATTGCCAAAAATAACAAATATTTCCCTATTGGATGTCACTTTCTATTGAATCGCCACCTTAATAAAATTATAAAGTGCTCATTGTTTTGCACATAACATCGTTATCTTTCAAGCCGTACGACAGAGAAACAATAATGTCAAAGAGTACTTCAATAGAATTAAGATACTCTCTTGAAATTTGGTACACGTATGTATTTTAATGACATCTCATTGAGATTATTTCGTTGAAGGGGTGGGGTAGTATACACTGGGAAAAATAAATATAGCAAACTAGTAGATGTCCAAAAACTTCATCTTTGGAGTACATGCTAAAAACCAACGCCTCAACTTTCTTTATCACCTGCCGCAAATATTAAAATTCTATGACCAATTATTTCCACATACTAGAATGCAAATTTAGTCAAGATTCTTCCCTTTAAAGAGAGTTGGATGAAAAATCTGGATATGGAAGTAGTTATTCCTTAGGCAGCGGTTTTACTTTTACCGTTTATTCCAGTGTCAGTACATTTATAAACAAGCTAACCATACTCTTCACTGATTTACTGCATTTTACTTCCCTCGCATACCGAAGGGAAGTATTGTATTCGAGAAAAAATCACCTTCCGAGATTTTTTCGGATTCTGACGTTTCAGAACACGTAGATTACGAAAATACAGGTTTTTCTATTCCGTCAGTCTGTCTGTCTGTCTATTGGTGCATTTACTAAAAAACTACTTGACGGAGAGCAGTCAAATTTGGTAGGTAGTTGACGCTACTGTCAGCGAAGAAATGGCAGAAATTTCACTGGAAAATATACAGGGTGGACCGTCTATACGGAATAAATAGTGAAAAAAAATTTTTTTTGCTCAAATTTAAAATTTCCACGTTTCATGACGCGCTAAATCTATTTCAGAAAAAAAAATTACAAAATTTTTTTCAATCATTTTTGAAAAAATTTTTACCAAGATGAAACAAATTTTTTTTGCTCAAATTTAAAATTTCTACGTTTCATGACACGCTTAACCTATTTCAGGAAAAAAAAAATTGAAAATTTTTTTCACCAATATTTTTGAAAAAATTTTTACTACTAAAATGAAATAATTTTTTTTTCTTTCTTCCAATCTAAAATATCCACGTTTCATGGCATTCTAAGCCTGATTCAAAAAAAAATTTTTTGAAATTTTTTTTTACCATTTTTGAAAATTTGTTTACCACTAAAATAGATGGAATTTTTTTGTATTTCTTCGAATTTCAAATTTCCACGTTTCATAGCGTTCTAAATCTATTTAAAAGAAAAATTAGAAATTTTTCTTACTATTTTTAAAAAAATTTACCACTAAGATAGAATTTTTTTTTCTTTCTTCAGATTTTAACTATCCACGTTTCCATGACATTCTAAAACTATTCAAACAAATTTAAAAATGTTTTTGAAGAATTTTTAAAAAAATTTGAAAACATTTTTAATCCATTTATGTGTCACTACTATAGAACAGACGAAAAAATGTTTTTGCTCAAATTTAAAATTTCCACGTTTCATGATATTCCAAACCAATTTCGGGAAAAAAAATTGGCAACATTTTGTTATCAGTTTGGAAAAAAATTTAACACTAGAATGCTCAAATTTAAATGACATTCTAAACCTAGGTATTTCAAAAAAAAATTTTGAAAATTTTTCAAAAAGATTTTACCACTAAAGAGATCGATTTTTTTTTTATTTGCTCAAATTTAAAATTTTCACGTTTCATAGCATTCTTAAACCTATTTTAAAAAATACATAATTTTTAATTTTTAAACTTTTTTTAGCACTACTATAGAATAGAAGGAAACTTTCCTTTTTGCTCAAATTTGAAATTTCTACGTTTGACATTTTAAACCTATTTCAGAAGAAAACATTTTGAAAATTATTTTACCAACATCTTTTGAAAATTAAAAAAAAAATGAAATTTTTTAACCACCTATACTATACTTCCACTCCATTACGTGAATGTTGGATTGAAAATGTGACAGATGGCAATAATATCTGGCATATGCACCTATTATACTTTTATTGAAAAATGTACAGGGTGGTCATCCCAAGAAATAATTCAGTCATGGTGGACATTTGTAAAGGCAAGCCTGCTATTTAGTATTGAACTTTTGCTGTTGGATGAGTAATCTGTATATTTTTTTGACCAAAACTTATCAAGTTTTCTTTTTAATAATAGCAATAACTCTATTCCGATTATTATTCTCAATGTCATTTCGTAATTATTAATTTTTTAGAGTGACTGCCATGCACAAATAACGAGGGAAGTTCTGTGTAAATACCTTTACCGATTTTTTTATATAATTATTGCACATTCTGTAGGATGCTCTTCGCAGTTTTTTGTAAATAATATTAGTTTTATAATTTTTTTGTTTAATTACAAAACATAATTTTCACTTCCTAGGCATACCGAAGGGAAGAAATTTTAAAATGGCCTGAAATGTAACCAAAGAATTTTGCAATAGAACAATAATATGTGTGGAAAGAGAAGAAAGACATGCAGAAATACAGTATTTAATTTAAGAGGCAAACATGATTTAAAGTTATTTAATAAATCTGTATTATCCACTTTTAAGGTTTGAAGCAAATTTTAATAGGAATTTTAAGTTTTATTTATGTGATCTAAATATGATTTGAATTAACAATCGTTTCTTTAATATTTAAGCCGATTATCGTGCAAAATTTCATAGGTAAGGTTTCAGAATTACTGAAAATAATCCACGATTGTCCTGTTTGTTTTTTGTAAAAATATTTGTTTACTATTATTAGTTACATTTAATTTAAAAAATGTAACATTTCTGTATTTTTTGCATTGTAATATTTCAAATTTTTTTAACTGTACACAAAAAATAAAAAAGATTAACTGTTACATATTTTTGTAAAAAAAAAATGAAAAACCTAAAACATTGAAATTTTCAAACCAAACTTAACATTTAGATTCTTAAAGTAATTACAAACAAGTTTTAATAAGCGAAATCAGTGTAGTACCGGGATTTGTGCAAATCCGGGTAATTGTTACGTCATGACTATGAAAATTGGTTACCGGTACCGGGAGCCTAGACACACCGTTCAAAATATTTGTCTCTGAGCCCCCGCCTACTAAGTTTTTAAATTTTCATATTTTTTAACCATTGTCAGTAGGCCATGATTGACGAAATAATTTTATTTAGGGCAAGAAAAAATAATCAATTTTGTTTGTTTCAAAACAGACAAAAATGTGAATTTAATTTGGATAGAACTGAGGAAGATACGAAGGTGTGTATTCAAGCACCTCGAAGATATCCCATATTATACTCTCACAATAAGCTTTTGATAAGTTATACATTATTATTGTACTTTTAAATGAACTTCATTTTAATCAGATGCACAACTGCATAAGTACGTTTTTGGCTACAAGAATAAGCCTTAACAATAAAAATATTGAAAAAAGTTTCAAAAAGTTGCCTCAAATTATTTACGAGATAAGGGAGAATAAGAGAGGAAAAGAAAGAACTTTAGTATTAGAATACATTTATTAGCATACTCTGTCTCTACAGGCCCTATTGTACAGGTATCTGCAAATAATTTTTTAAATGTTCCAATTTTTGTAAAGACAAGACAGTTACATTCGTTTTTTTTAATTATTTGGCACCTCTTCAGAATGTTTCAATTTTTGACTAGTAAATTCTAATTTTCCTATTTTTAAATCCACTTAAACCATGTTTTACATACTGTGTATTTGATAATTATACCATAATAAACTGGGCACTCACGAGACCAGGTACACACTTTCTTCTTCATTTTTTAGGATATAAATGTAGGCTTACGGTTTGGCATAAAAATACATGTTTATTATAGACAAAAGTATTCTTTGTATTTTTTAATCTTTTTATAGAAGTTTGTAGTGATATTTTCAAAATCAAAATCGAATCAAAGGTGACCTTTAAACTTGGAGTTGTATGTAATTACTCAGTAGCCTACAATAATACTTAGTAAATTTTTATACAAATGTGTTATAAAAAATAAATGGCAAGAAACTCCCCTTTTCAAATGCCACGTTATTTATTTAAATATGATATTCATGACCACTGAGTAATTATATACAATATCATTTTTCAATGGTTTTCCCTAGCTCGAAACATTGTTTGTAAGTTCAAATCTGGTGATTGAATTTTTGACCATTTCCAGATATTCAATCATGCTGAAATTTTGCACACAACTTTGGTTCTGAAGTCGATACTATAAAGTATATTCAATATTATGGTAGATCCAATATGAAGGCCACCACAAAATGGCGGATTACCGTTTTCTTGACAAGCCCCTTGACGTGGGTATAGTAAATAGTAAATCCAATATGGCGGCCTGCATAAAATGGCGGATCACCTATTTTTTTACAGCCCCCTTGACATGGGTATCAAACGAAACGATATATGAAGTAGAATACAATACGCTGTGTGACATCATTCTAAATCCAATATTAGTCCAGTCGGTAAAGTAAAAAATACACCAGAAGCTCGCAAGAAATGTTATCTGAGATTTTCCTCCCGTAACTGTTAGTGCGAGGATTAAACATCACAAAACCACAAAAATCAGTTCTGGGGGTGCCGCGCAACCCCCCAAAAAACCACCCCTTCTGTGAAAAAAGCCTTATTTTACTGATAACTCAACCGTTGAAGATATAAAAAACTTGCTCATCATAAAAAATAAAGCTTGACTGATTGCCCAAAAAAGCCCTCTTGTAATTTTCTTGTATATGCCATGGTTTTCGAGAAAATCTGTATTGACAAAAATTGCAAAATTTGTATTTTTAGCGCGCGAATGTTTGTTTATTTGAAATTATTTTCGCGCGGTTTATAGAAAAAATTGAATTTCTCGAGAACCAAATAAGCTAGGAAGAAACATCAAAATGGGTTTTAAATGGGTTATAAAATATTCTCCTGTGTTGCCATTTTTGAGGGCTATTGATATTTATTAGTATATAAAAATAACAATATAATATAGTTATCTCTTGCTTTTTTGTGCATCTAACTATTCACAGGCCCATAAAAATAACTGACTATAATACAAGTTATAAATGAATTATCGTTTAGTTCAAGGTAGTACTTCAATGCAGAAAAAGTTAGGAATAAAAATATTCACATTTTCAAATTTAACAGCATGTTAAAGTTAGCCAAAAGAAAAAATCCAAAAAAGGCTGCGTATTCATTTTTTTGATGTTTTTTTTAATACAATTTTTGAACTATTAAATAATTAGAAACAATAGTTATATTATTGGGACGTCTCGTAGATCGTAGATGAATATTATACTCCAGTAAAAACAGAAACTAAATACACAAAGTTTTATTAAGTATAAAACTCACTGACATTTATTAAAAAATTAATTTGACACCTATCGTCTTCTTTTTATAATGTATATCTGGTTGTATACTCCAACACTTCCCCTCAACCAGTTATCTCATTATCTATTACAATCTACTAAACCCAGGTCCTTTTGAAATTTGCTGAACTTAGGTCCATTTAACTCTTTAGTAAATATATCCGCCACCATATCTTCTGTTGGCAAATACTTAAGTTGAAGATTTTCAGTTTCTAAGACGTCACGTATGAAGTGATGACGAATGTCTATGTGCTTGGTTCTCGAGTGAAAAACATGATTCTTCGCCAATTTCTGAGCACCTTGATTGTCATTGAATATGATAAATTTAAAATCGTCATTTACGTATCCAATTTCACTTAAAGATCTTTTTAAGTGCACAGCTTCTTTAGCTGCCTCAGTTAATGCCATGTACTCGGACTCAGTACTAGACAAAGCTACCGTTCTTTGTTTACGAGCTTCCCAGCTAATTGCAGCTCCAGCTAGCATAAAAACATAGCCGGTGTATGATCTTCTATCTTGAGAACATGAACCCCAATCTGCATCGACAAAACCAACTACAGATTTTCCAGACCTTTCATAACGTAATCCATATGAAGTTGTACCGTTGAGGTAGCGCAGGACTCTTTTTGCTGCCTTCCAATGTTCCAGATTATAACAGTTATTAAATTGGCTCAAATAAGTCACTGTGAATGCTATATCAGGACGGGTACCAGTTGATAAATAAATCAATGATCCCATTAACTGTCTGAATGGATACTTTTTCATCTCCTCTTCAGAAGTGGATTCGGGCTTTGTTAGTTTTACGTTGGGTGCTATCGGCGTATTAACTGGTTTTGATAATTCCATATTAAAATGTTTTAAAATTTTCTTGATATATGTGCTTTGTGAAATCTTGATTATGCTGTTGTCCTTACTTTGTTCAATTTCAATTCCGAGACAATGGTGAATTCTTCCAAAATCTTTCATTTTAAATTTTTTCATTAGATCTCGTTTTATATCAGTTATCCAATCAATATTTCCTGAAGCCAATATCAAGTCATCAACATATACAGCAATTAACATTATATCACTTCCTTGTTTTGCTGTATAAACACACGGGTCTCCATTTAAAGATTTTAACCCTATTTCTTGGAGTTTCTTGTCCAGTTTCTTATTCCACTGACGACCTGATTGTTTTAATCCATATAAAGCCTTTTGTAACATGCACACTTTACCTCCATCATGTAACTCTTCTAGCATTCTTCTTGCATTTCTTTTTATTGTCTCGTTTTTGTAACCTTTATCATTGACAATTTGGAGCAATATCTCCTCAAAAAATTCTGGTATTTCCATGAAAATGTTTTCTTCTATATCACCATGCAAAAAAGCCGTTATGACATCCAACTGATGCACAACCAATTTGTGTTCGGCTGCCAGAGCATATAATGTACGAATTGAAGTTAACCGGGCAACAGGAGAAAATGTTTCATCGAAATCGACTCCAGGACGCTGCGCGTATCCTTTTGCAACAAGTCGAGCCTTTCTTTTCTCTAACATTCCATTTGTTCCTAATTTATTCCTTAGTATCATTCTACAACCAATTATATTTTCTTCTTCTGGTCTATCAACAAGTTTCCATGTATTATTTTCTAATAAAGAGATTATTTCACTTCGAATTGCGTCCATCCATTCATTTTCATTAGAACTAGACAATGCTTCTTTTACTGATATTTCAGCTAATGCTGTAAATTCCTGGTTTTCTTGTTCTTCTTAAATGTCATTTAAAACTTCCTTATATATCTTCCTCGGTCTTCCCCTTGTTCCAGTTCGTACAATCCGTGGTCTTCCTCTTCCCCTTTTTGTACTTACAATAGGATTTTCATTTCCTTCATTTTCATCATTTATTTCTTGAATTCTATTTTCATCTTCATTATTTATTTCTTGAATTCTATTTTCATTTTCATCATTTATTTCTTGAATTCTATTTTCATCTTCATTATTTATTTCTTGAATTCTATTTTCATTTTCATTATCTATTTCTTGAATTCTATTTTCATTTTCATTATCTACTACAATTTCCAATCCTTTACCGATTTCATTTTCAGCTATTGGCGTAAACTCAATGAGTGTCTTGTTTTGCTGATATTCATCTACGATCTACGACACGTCCCAATATATATGATATATAAACTCCAAAAAAAAATGAGCTAAATTTTCAAGATGTTTGGGTCTTTTATTTTTAGGAAACAATAAAAAATTGGCCAACATTTATCTAGCTTTAACATGCTGCTAAATTTGTAAATGTAAATATTTTTATTCCTAACTTTTCTGCATTGAAGTATTACCTTGAACTAAAACATAATGCATTTATAACTTATATTAAAGTCAGTTATTTTTTATGGGCTTGTGAATAGTTAAAAGTGCAAAAAATCAAGAGGTAACAATATTATATTGTTATTTTTATATACTAATAGATATCAATAGCCATCAAAAATGAAAACACAAAAGAGCATTTTATATCCCCTTTAAAACCCATTTTTATTTTTCTTCCTAGCATGTTTGGTCTTCGAGTAATCCAATTCTATTTGCAAGCCGGGCGCAAAAAATTTCAAATAAAAGAAAATTTGTGCGCATTAAAAATACAAATTTTGCAATTTTTTTCAATATCGATTTTCTTGAAAACCATGGCATATGCAAGAAATTTACAACAGGACACTAAGAGTTACTGAAGGAAAATCTCAGATAACATTTTTTGTTATAGAAATCTTTATAATTACTGGACTATATGGCAACCGGCACAAAATGATGGATGACCTACCTATTTTTTTACAATCCCCTCGTTATGGGTGTCAAACGAAAGGGTATGACAAGTAGAATACAATAAGCTAGGTGACGTTATTCTAAATCCAATATTGCGGCCGACACAAGATGTCGAATTACCTATTTCTTTACAACTCCCTTGATATGAGTATCAAATGAAAGAGTTTGACAAGAGTAAACGAAATGAGGGCGTTTGAATAAAAAAAATTAGGCAGATGGGAAACTAAAAAGTAAAAAATATATAAATGCTTTTTTTTAAACAGTGCTTTTCTTTTAAAACTGAATTGCACTAAAAAGTAGAAAATTGTTATTTCTATTCCGTGATTAAATTTCAAAATGATGATGAAAGTAAGAACCAATGGGCGCTCATAAAGTATTGCTGTTGCTGTTTACTACAACATACTATTCATAACGTTTTATCGCAACGCTGATTGTTGATAAAAGTAATATATTTTATGAACATCGAATGATTTTCTTTTTCATCATCATTCTGTAATTTAATCAATGAATAAAAATTATTTTCTACTTTTTAATGCAATTCAGCTTTATAAGATAATTACTGTTTTAAAGAAATATATTTTTATTTATTCAAAGTAATTTCTAATTGGATTTTGATTGACAATACCATTTATAAAATAATCTTTCTATTAGACAATATTAAAAAGCATACACGATGCTATTTAAAATAAAAAAGTCAATAATACTTTCAATTAAACCGCAAGTATATTTTTGGGTCTGGTTAAGTTCAGAAATGTGTTTTTATCTTAATTTCAAATGTTTGTCTTGAAAAATAGAGAAAGTGGGATGTACCTGATCTCTGAGCTCCAGGTATAGGCGAATCATTTAGAGCAATCGAACCATCATAAGTTAAAACACCAATATTTGCTGTTGGCCATCAGTTTGTAGGTCACGATTTTCGTTTAAAGAATCTTCAGCCCCTGGAGTGTGTTCCATTTCATTTTCCTCATCAGAATCGTCATCTAGATTGGAGGAGGCATAACTCTTGAGAGATCTTTTGAAGCAACGGTCATAAGCCATTTTGAAATGCTTATTTCGTCTACCCAACATATACACAATTATAATTGGATGGACGTCTGCAATAAGTTCTGGAATACTTGCAGTCCACATAAGAATATATTCCAGAAATTCATGTGCAGTGAATACTTTAGACAGAAAATGATACATGCACAGAGGCAGAAAAGAAAGAACAATAATATTTGCCGTGGTTAATGCATAACAGTTCTTAATCGATGCCTTTGGCAAATTTAATATTTTCTTTAAAACATTTAAAATTAAAATTCCAAGTAAAATAACTACATACGTGCCCATTTTGTACATCAAATACATGTGATCGTATTCGAAAAATCTTAAATCATATTGTTGGAAAATGAAGCCCGACACCACTTTTATACACCAACCTATGACAAAGGTAAAAGTAAAGCCTAAAATAAAAAATAAGTAATATTTGTTATAGATCTTCATTATATTTGGCGTATAACTGGACAGAAACCAATCCAGTGCTAATGCAAGCGTTAAAATAAAATACAAGATAATTGCTGCGGTTTCCGATTCAAGATCTACAAGAAATGTTACTTTAAATGCACAGTCTAATATTGCTTCGAATATAAGATAATCTAGTGGTATGTATAAGTAGAGGTAAATATGAATAATGCAACAAATTACTATGTATAAATTGATTCTAGTTCTTAGTTTCTTGAACTTGCATATAACACATATTAAAAATATATCTGCGGATAGCACACAGAGACATCCCGTTATCTTTATAATCACTATTACTATAATGTAGATCCCGAAATATCTGTATCTGTCGTTGTCTTCACTTAATTCTTCATTTAATTCTCCAAAAGGATCGTTTTGTTTTTCGGAGATGTTTAAAAATGCCAGGGCTGCCATTATGAAGGTGTTCCTAAAATGAGAAATTAGATTGTAGTTCGGGGCTTGGCTTATACTGGGTGAGGCATTAGTAGGTGGATGGTCAGTATCACCTCAACCATTTGAAATTTAGAAATATGTCTCAGATAATAATTGTACGAGATCAGGAGCGACATATTTTAAAATTATTTTTAAATCTACATGTCACGTAGTGGTAAGAAACGACTACTTGATTTTTTTAAATAGAATACCAAACATGTTTTTTAATCCAATCAATGACCTTTTTCCCGTAGAATTTTGCCAAACAGCACCGATTTTCATAAATATTTGGATTTTATTTCTACTTACCCTTTACTTCAAAGTTAACCCTGTACCGGGGGTTGCTTTTACCCTGGGGGTGGATGCCACCCCTTCGGGGGGGGGGGGGAGAAAATCGTTTCGTTGAAAAATAAGTCCCTGAATGGATAGACTGACTAATTCTAAGCAACTCTTGTTCTATAAAGTTTTTCCTGAAAGTCAGTACTCTTCGACTTATTCGCGAGTGAAAGTGTCAATTTTTCAACTAATAAACCCACGTTTTCAAACGGTTTATCGCGAATAACTGAAAACGTAAGTATTTTCTGGAAAAAATCATTCTTAGTAAAAATGTAGCTTATAAAAAAACAAAAAAAATGAGGATTTATGGTGTCTTGTAGAGCCAATACAAAGGGAGTAATAGCTCGTTGAAGGTTGGTTCTTATTCGTCAAACGCCGAAATTGAAAGTTTCAACGTGAAGTTACCAAAAAACAGTGCATTTTTTCTAGGGAGACTTATGAAACCTTTTTTGAAGTGTATACGTATACTTGTGTGAATGGGTGTAAGTATGCTGTGCCTAAATATAGCTATAATGTGTATTCATCAATGCTCCAATATACGTGTTCTGATATCTGACAAAATATGTGATTGGTTTTTTACCCATAACTCGCTTAGTTTTTAAGCTATCAAGTCCTTCAGAAAACCATTTTGTAGATTTTTTCAAGAGCTGTAAGCTCATATGAATTTAATTTTCTTTCAGTCCTTATTTTTGAAAGGGTTTGAGCTGAAAGGGCTTGAACAAGTTACTATTTGCGAACATATGCAAACTTTAAACGGCCATATCTTTGTCAAGTTTTATCCTACAGAAAGAAATAATGAAAATTTTCAGAAACGCAAAACCAACAATTTTGTATTCTTCAAAATTTTGCGTATCATTAATAGTTTTTGAGTTATTTTGAAGAAAAAGCAATTTTTTAGAAAATTACAATAATGCTCTTTTCATTTCAGGCTCAATTTTTTTCAAAACTGAGCACTTTAAACCAGACAAACTTCTAGATCATGTTACAAGTACATTGATAAAGTGAATTATAAAGTGGTAACGATTATTTTCAGTTGGGGTGGTAATTAGGGAGTGATTTCACATTTTTTTGACGCCGAAAAAATAGGGATCAACATTATTTTCGTCATAACTCGCTTAGTTTTTATGCTAGGGACTTTTATAGAAAATAAAAATAAAGGTTTTTTCAAGCAGTTCAAAAAAGGTTCCATGAATTTCCCCCGAAAAATGCATTGGTTTTTGGTAACTTTACGTTGAAACTTTCAATTTTGGCGTTTGACGAATAAGAACCAACCTTCAACAAGCTATTACTCCGATTGTATTGGGTCTATAGACACCATAACTTTTCTTCTTGTTTTTTTTATAAGCTACATTTTTACTGAGAATGATTTTTTCGATAAAATACTTTCTTTTTGAGTTATGCGCGATAAACCGTCTGAAAACGTGGGTTTATTGGCTGAAAAATTGACACTTTCACTCGCAAATAAGTCGAAAAGTATTGGCTTTGAGAAGAACCAAAAGTTGCTTAGAATTAGTCAATCTATCCGTTCCCGGACTTATTTTCAATGAAACATTGTTCAGCCCCGAGAAGGGGTGGCATCCACCCTCAGGGTAAAAGCAACCCCCGGTACAGGGTCAACTATGAAGTAGAGGGTAAGTAGAATCTAAATCCAAATTTTTTTACAAATCGGTGCTGTTTGGCAAAATAATACAGTATCGCCGTCTTTTACCTTCAATGACTGGACTATTTATATATTTACGTTTGATTATTAATTTATATATCTAGTCATATATTATTTTTGAAATGACACAGCGGCGCTGCCACGTTATTCCACATTTTCGGATACAAATTTTATTTGCAGCGACCATGCAAGAGTAAAATCCCTGGTAAAATTTGTAAAATAGGTGGTTTCATAAATTTGACCGTCGTCTTCCTGTGACCATTAGTCAATGCCATGTACTAATTTTCAGGCCTCTCGCAGCCGGTTCCACGATAGTAGTTTGTCCATTTTTAAACTCAAATCGAACACCTGTGTCACCTGTATATTTTTACTTAAAATGTTTCAGCAATCAGTTACCTCTAGCCTCATAGTGTCACCTTTTTAACGGTTTTTGAAAAATGTATGTCGAAACAAAATCATCATTAGGGATAATAACGTGGATAATATTTCTAGAGCCCCTCGTTTCTGATATACAGCGTGTTGACAAAACTTCGTTCGGCCATATTTTTTATTGGCTTCACCAAATCGAACTAAATTTAAAAGGCATGTTTCACTAATAGAGGTCTTCACAATTCAATACCGCAAACGAAACGAGTATCAGAAACGGGCTCATTTTTTTTATAACATGCCTGAAACTGTCACCCTGTATATGGATTTTGGCAACTTTCAATACCGAATTTAGAAATACTCTAAAAACGTATTTAAACCATGACATTAGTTTTTTTGGCACACCTTTTATGTTTCGAGAATTAACACCTGCGTTCCCCAATAAATTAATTTCAGTAGCCTTCTGGCTACAAGAACGTCAGTAATTACATAGGTGACATTAACTGTGCGATAAAGAATGAACTTTTACTCTCTTTTGGATTTCATCACAACGATATTATTTACATCGTTTGCCAAAATAGTTAAAGAGTAGAAATGTCAACAATCATTATAAAAAATTTAATTTATTAGAACAAATACAAAAGAGTAAAAATTGTACAAAAGTGAAGTAACTGAGAAAACAACGCACATAATTTTTAGTATAATTAACTGAAAATGTCACCTACAGTGTGTCTCACTTAAGAGTGTAACAGCATATTAATTCTTTTGATTTTGTCCTATTTGAATTAAACGAATCTTAAAAGATAGAGGTAGCCAAAGTCTATTTAGGATCAGAAAATAACTTTCCATCTTTAAATGCAAGGCCATTTACGATACCAAATTGTATAGAAAAAATCAAAAAATAAAAAAAATAAGCATTTTTAATCAAAAAATTTTGTTAACAAAAATCGACATCATTCAAAAACCCTAAATCCGAAGTTTACTTAAATTTAAAAAAAGAGGTCTTGATGAAAATATCCTTTTCAGGCAATTAGATAGAAATTATTTCTAAATTTATTTTTATGAAACAATTTACACAAACTAATAATAAATACAACCAAAAGAATTAAACATTATGTTCTATCAAACCTCCATGCTGCATGCTTTAATTCGCTTTCTGTTATTGTTCATAACTTTTCGGAGGGTTGCAGAATTTAACTAAACTTCGGATTCAGGATTTTTAAATGATTTCGAACAAGTTTTGTTAAAGTAAATTTTTTTGTTAAAAAATGCCTACTATGATTTTTTGATTTTTTTCATACAATTTAGTATCATAGATGACCTTGCATTTAAAGATGGAAAGTGATTTTGTGGTATTAAACAGACCTTGGTAACCTTTATTTTTTAAGAGTAATTAGATTCAAATCGGACAAAAAACAAAAGAGTTATTACGCTGTTAGGCTCTTAATAAACAATTTTTTAATTGAAAAACAGAAAATTTTCTTGAAAAATTTGTTTTTTTTTAGTTTCAATTTGGAATAAATAATCAAAACACCATTGAAATGAATAACGAAACGTCAAAATAACACTTCTTTATTCTACAATATACAGGGTGTTCCTTAATGACGTGGTAATATTTCAGGGTGTGATTCCTTAGGTCATTTTATGAAGAAAAGTTCATATGGACATATGTCCGCAACGGCTTAATTTTTTTTGATGCAGGGTGTTGAAATTTTTCCCTTTCTAGCCGTTATATTTTAATATCTCAGAAAGTATTTTAGACATTATTTTCAATTTTGGTATGTGTTAATAGGATATAGAACCACCTATTTGAATTAGAAAAATTGTTTTATCGCTCCACCAGTGGCGTCCCCGCGAGCATGCCCTGTTATATTTTTTACAGAAAAATTGGTACGCCACTGGCATTTTTCTATGTCGATATTTTTTTTGATTAGCCTGATCAATTCTACATAAAAACGGTCTCTTGCGTTTTTCCCGTCAAACGCACAGTTCTTGATTAAAACAACTAAATTCATTACACATCGCTTCTTACACAGACACACACACAAAAAAAAACATTTCGATTACACGGACCAGACCAATCATATCCAATGTATTTTTGCTTGCTGAATCCGAATCCGGTGTCAATTTTGCCTATACTGTACTCAACAGCAGTTAGAAAAATGCAAAAACGGAAAATTGCATTTCTCTAACGATGTTCTGAAGATAGGGAAAAATTGTGACATGGTGGGGCGAAACTGACACCGGATTCGGATTCAGCAAGCCAAAATACATTGGAGATGATTGGTCTGGTCAGTGTAATCGACAACTGGTTTCAATATGAATTTAATTGTTAGTCAAGAACTGTGCGTCTGACGAGAAAATTGCAAGAGACCGTTTTGATGTAGAATCGATGAGGCTGATCAGGAGAACAATCGACATGGAAGAATGTCAATGACGTATCACTTTTTGGTAAAAAATATCAGAGGACATGCTGGCAGGGACGCCACTGGTGGAGCGATAAAATAATTCTAATTCTAATTAAAATATGTGGTTCTATATCCTATTAACCCATACCAAAAATTGAAAATAATATCTAAAATACTTTCTGAGATATTAAAGAATAACGATTAGAAAGAAATAATTTCAACACCCTGTAGCAAAAAATGTGTGCCGTTGCGGACATATGTTCATATGAACTTTTCTTCATAAAATGACTTAAGGAATCACACCCTAAAATATTAGCACCTCATTAAAGAAGACCCTGTATAATTATTTTTTATGATTAATTTAAATAAATAAGTTAATTGCATTTTGTGTTATTAAAAAATTTAGGTACATTGATCGTGGAAAACTGTTGAAAACTTGCGAAAATATGCGCATTATAAAAATTACGAGAGGCCAAAATTTTAAAGAATAAACTGTACGTCTGAATTTTTTCAGATTTTTAAATTTCATAGTTTACGAGTTTTTCCATTTTCCGAGAGGGTCTGTTTTCTTGTTTCTCCGGATGAATTTGGACAGAGTACACTTAAAAAAAAAATAGAGGAAGAAAAGCCTTGTATTTTAATAATATAGTCACCAGAATTTTCTGGATTTTTTCTTGTCACTTTTTATTCCCCGTCCCTCCTTATTGGAGAAATTCGAACCGCTATATCTCGAAAAATACGCATTTTCATGAAAATAGTAAAAAGTCTAACGATATATCACAACACAATATTCATCCACGTTTTCCTTTGCAATTAATGTTTAACCCAAAAAGGTATCAAGTATGTCTTGGCTGACAAAATTAAAACAAATGAATAACAAGTAGTATTCCTCGTGAGGTTAAAAATTACTATTATGTAAAATCTGAAAATGCATCATCTCTTGGCAGGCTAAATTCAAACAAACGAATAATAAGTAGTAAAACTCGTGGTTTGGCAATTGTTAATAACATAAGTTTTGTTTTGTTAATATATTCAAGTTAATTGCATTTTAAAATATGTTTCAATAGCAGCGAAGAGTCGTTATTTTAATAATTTATGGACAATGTGGTAAAAACGTTGCAGAAGCCGAAGTGTTTAACATATCAAATAGTCTGTCAAAGTTATTCTATTATAATGGGAAATATAGTCAAGATTAGCTGGATGATAAAACTTATCCAAAATCAAAAACTAGGGGAAAGAAATAATTAAAAATATTACTTACCTCTACCACAAATATATTTCTGATTTGTAAGTTTTACAGTGCCTCTACACTCAAATATGTTTAAAACCTACATCTCATTAACACAGATCTTGTTTGGAATAATATTCAAGGGTAAATATCATTTTAAAACCAATATATTCGTATTACGCCTCCCAATTTATGTATCGTGTCCGTTTTATATCAGTACTTGTGTTATGTTTTGAAACGTGATACAGAATTTATTAACGTATTACATAAAACTCCGCTAAATAACTAATAAAAAAATGAATGATAGTTTCTGGAGTGTAAGAGAGTTGTTATTTTCTTTTTTTAGTTGTGGCGAAAAATGGACCAAAACCTATTTGGTCGCCATTTTGATGACAAGTTGCTCAAAACAGCTCGACAGAAATATCTGCCACTACAGTATAGTACAGTCCACGACGTTTTGCGATAGGTTTGGTCCGGTAACTAAATTTTTTTTCAATTTCCGGTTACCGCGCACCGACCGGAAGTTTCGTCTGTCAACGTAATTGACATTCAATTTCATTAATAAGAAAGGGATACAAAAGAATTGTAACATTGTAACAATTTTCTTAAAAATTTGGTGTAAGTATGCCTTCATTATTTCTTTCACTTATTTACCGATGGGAAATATTGCAATCGTGAAGAAAATCATTCTCGAAGATTTCTTCGAATTTTAGTATTTCAAGCTATGTAGATTACGTAAATGAAGGTCCTTAAATTCCGACAGTTAGTCTGTATGTGTCGAAGTAACTTTGGAGTGACAATTTGTTTCTTCCAAAGGATACCCCTTCCAACGTGCTGCAGGACTGGCATAAGAACATTTTGAAATCTTAAATAACAACGGATATACTTAGAGTGGCCCTCTTAAAACACACTGTATATGAAGGAAGTTCTTCAACTTTTGACGTGTTCTGTATCTACTTATGTCATATTAAAAATGTCAACGCTTACTCAGGATATTTTTATTTCATTTTGATATATTACAAAATTACAGATCTAAAGAGATGTTAATAATTTAAGAAAATAGAAAATAAATACATGTAAAGTAAATACAAACATACAAAAATAACATTAACAGTAAATATTTTCATGAGACTAATATACGACTCAGTTTAACATTTTTTCATTCCTCCTCAAAAATGGAGGAACGAGAGAATTTTAAAATATATATCTTCAATATTGATCTGCCGTAAACCAACCACTGAAAGGAAGAAAGAAATAGTCCCCTACTGAGTGTAATCCATGCGTCGATAGTAGGAGTAAGGCTATCGATGTGTGGACTACACTCAGTAGGGGAAGTGACCCTATTGTATTATAAACTGTGCTTTAACTATAGGATAACTCGTTATCTTCGCATTGATAAACCGGCCCAAATGGTACATGTGAATCGTATAATATTTATTAATAGCGCATAAAGTAAGTCTACTTTATTACTTTTTATAGTCAAAGTATAAAGTTTACTATTATCACATTTTTAACTTACAATAAACTAAGATGAAAATACATAAACAAAGACTAAAAGTAAAACGAAAAAACTGAAATGTTATGATGGGCTAAAACACTGCATAGACGCTAGAGTCGGGTACAATTTAAACTGACGTGTGTCATGGCCGCGAAAACGTCTGAACTAAGATTTTATTTAAAGCATAAGAAATACCAGTAGTTCTCAAACAGTTCTCAGCAATGATATCGCTAAATAATTTTAAAAATATATAAAAGATATTGTCATAAAATGTTAAGATTATTAATTTACTAACTTCATAATTTTAGTGGAATTCTGATTATACAGTGTCCATAAAGTTGGCTACATATGGGAAAAAATTGTATTTTTTACATTTCTAAAAAACTCTATTGGGGGTTTGTTTACGCATGTCCAACAACAAAAAATTATATTTTGACACATGTCATGTGATCACCGGTTTGGCAGGACTGTAAAAAATAGTTGCCGGTGGTACCGAAAAATGGGTCAAATTGTTAAGATATCGAAAAATTTTATGAAGAAAAAGTGCATAATAATATAGAATACAACAAGGACTCCATATAGTCGCGTCATTTTAGCATGAAAAATCTGAAAACCTCAAAAAAAAAGGTACAGGGTTAATTGACTTAATTCTTGTTGCAAAGAGTTCAGAAAGGCATTTAAAAAAACGGTACCTTTTATTTTTTGGCGGAAATGTTTGGTTTCATTTCTTTTCCGATAATTGGCCAATTTAATTAAATTAATTGAAAAATTTGTTATCATACACAATATGCCATATAATTAAACGAAAATGGTTACTCGGGGGTTTCTGGGGTCGCTGATCACCAATCATCCAATTTGGGAAATTCAAAATGGCGGACCGGAAATCGGGCCATCTTCCATAAGAAGAATGAGAATGGATATCTTGGCCTTGAACATCTGTACTCGGGAATTTTCGGGGTCCCTGATTACTAATGCAAGGCCTGATTTGGTAAATTCAAAATGGCGAACCGGAAGTAGAGTCAATTTATCAGGAAAAATTCATATTTTTTCGTTCTTGGGCTGAAAATGAGTACTCAGGGGTTTTTAAGGTAGCTGATTACGGATTAGAGGTCCAATTTACGAAATTCAAAATGGCGGACACGGGAGGAACAGTCAATCTCTTCGGAAAACCTCGTATTTTTTACTTTTTCGGGCTGAAAGTATGAAAAATAAAAAAGTATTTCCTGAAAAATATACTACTTCCGGTCCACCATTTTGAATTCTCCCTAACTGGACATCAGATTCGTTATCAGCGATAACGAGAATCTCCGAGTGCCCCCCAACGTTCAGCCCAAAAAAGAAAATAATACGAGTTTTCAGGAGAAATAGAGTGTTATTCTGGTCCGACATTTTGTATTTCGTAAATTAGGCCTTTGATTCATTATCAGAGACCTCAGAAACCCCCGAGTACTCATTTTCAGTCCAAAAGCGAAAAAGATACGAGTTTTTCTTGATAAATGAACTCTACTTCCGGTCCGCCATTTTGAATTTACCAAATCAGACCTCAGATTCGTAATCAACAACCTCGAAAACCTCCTAGCACAGATTTTCAAGGCCAAGATATCCATTGTCATTTCTTATGGAAAATGGCCCGATTTCCGGTCCGCCATTTTGAATTCCCCAAATCGGACTTCAGATTGGTGATCAGCGACTTCAAAAACCGCAGAGTAACCATTTTCGTCTAATTCTATGGCATATTGTGTATAATAACAAATTTTTCAATCAATTAAATTAAATTGGCCAATTATTGGTCCAAAATTTAAACCAAACATTTCCACTAAATAATAAAAGGTACTGTTTTTTCTAAATGCCTTTCTGAACTCTGCCACAAAAATGAATTCAATTGACCCTGTACCTTTTTTTGAGGTAAAGTGCGTAAATATTTATATATCGAGCAGATATGAGGAAAATGAAAAGTTCAAATTTTACCCCTACCATTAATTACTATATGAAAAATCATAAACTCTTGTGTCTATTTCACAAATATTTGATTAGTTTCGACAAAAACTGTATGTATTTTAGGTGAATAAAGGTATTTGCATGTAAAAAAAGAAACGAACCCCCAATATAGAATTTTTTAGAAATCTCGATAATACAAATTTTTCCGATATGTAGCCAACTTTACGACGGACACTGTAGGTATATAGGTTCGGGCACAAATGAAACTGATAACAAAAAATGAATTGCCCAATTCAGTCAATAACAATGAGTGATCAGAAAAAGAAATCAAAGACTAATATTGCTACAGTCCAGCAAGAGACACGGGATGGTTTGGGCATTTCTTGCCAGGAAAGGATAGGGTCGCAGTATTAGTAGGGGAAACGATGTCAGTAAAAATAAAATATTTCATATAACAAAAATAAAAAATCTGAAATCTCTATGAGAATAACGAAAATAAATTATTTTTCTTTTAAGCGGTAATAAATAAAAATTCTAGTTGACAAAATAAAAAAAGACACATTTTTGGGGAAAATAAAGTTTTAACAAAACTCGAGGCGCAGCTTAATAAAATAAAAATTATAGAACGAAAATTATTAACTTTTAATGGAGCTTAATGGAAAAAAAAAAGTAGAAGTGCTGGGGATCGATCCCTCACCAACGGCATTTATATTTGTTGCATCGAGCATCTTACCATCATCATCATCATGAACAACATATTTATTAATTTTTCTTATACATTTTATGCTTCCCCGGATCATGACCCGGAGCCAACCGTACAACCACGTCGCGCAGCGACGTGGTGTTAGTGCGGTTGGACGGGTCGTGACCGGTTTGGCTCAATAAAATTATTAAAAAGATAAAAACTCCTGCCGCCTGTGGCGGCTTAAAATTATCAATAGGTTTGAACATGCTAAAAAAACTTAACTACAAACAATGAATAAAACCTTAATCTACTTTATGGCAAAACACTTTTAAAAATTTTGTTGTTTAGATGGAGACGAACTCAATTGGAAAAGCTCCATTTAAACAAGTTACCCCAACAGTCTGCTCGCCGCTGGGAATTTTTGGTTGTAGGAAAGGAAAATTGAGTTTAAAATAGTTAGAATTTTTACAAAGGTTTATCGGTCTAAATTGGATTTTTAACAAAAAAGTACAGAATAACAAAAATTACAAAAATACAAACATATGACAAACAAGAAGAAGGAAAGAGATAGATACAGAATAAAAGATATGGTGGTGAAAAGTGTATGATAGTTGGAAGTTTTGGTAGGAGAGCATCTTACCGATTGAGCTAGGCTAGCTACTTTGTTCTACTCTAAGACTTGTATTATTTACGTAATAGAAAATTGTAAGACATAGTGATTTGATATTGTTCGTTTAACGAATGAATATTTACTATTTACCACTAAAAATAACTTAAATATTTCATATAAAGACGTTTTTCATATTTAGAGTGGTGTTAGTTCACGGAAATAAATAATATTCGTCGTCAAATCACACAGTTTGAGAATCGCTGAGCTTATGACTATGTTTCTCACTCCTCAGTGTATATTTCATATTTCCATCTCAAAAGAAGTGGGAAAGAATCTTGATAGACATACATTGACAATGTCTTTAGGCTATGGCTTTAAGTTTGTGTGCAAGAGATAGTGAAAACGTATGTGCAATTTTAATTCATACAACGGTCTTTTTAAATTTTACCCGACTATAGTTGACATGAAACAAAACTAAAAATAAATTAGTTGTTTTGTCTATTTCTTGTCCACATCTTACGCATATAGAAACTTGACTGACAACTTATTATTCCTCCTTACAAGAGATGGGGAAAACATTTATATGCAACTATATTTAAAACTTTGTCGATTGCGATCTAGTTTTATATTTTTACCTATGTTTACGCTTTACTCGTTAACTATTCTCGAATTGTTCCCCCAACTCCATTGTTTCTATTATCTATGAATTCGGCTACTCTAGGACTAGTACATTATGATAACAAAACACAACACAGATATCGAAATCAAACGTCTATCGTTAATTTAGGCTCTTGCTCACATTTAGTAACATAATTAACTCTAGCACCGCAATTTCCAACATCATTTTCATCATCAGAACCTTCATCTAAATTCTCATCACCATAGCCGTTTGCAGATCTCTTAAGTGATCGCATGTAAGCCATTTTGAAATATTTATTTCGTTTTCCTAACATGTAGACGACTAATATGGGATGACCTAACGCGATAAGCATTGGAATGCAACCCCCATACACTGTAATATAAACTGTAAGATAGGGTCCATTAACAAACACATGACTTAAAATAGCAATAATTAGGAATGGCAAAAAAGAGAAAAGTATAATATTGGCTATTGTTAAAGAATAAGATGTTTTATAGGAATTCTTATTCCTCAAAATCACTTTCTTTTCTAGAATATTTAGAATTACAGCAACAATTAAAATTATAATATAAAGTGCATTAAAAATCAAAGAACGTAATAATATATGACTTTCATTACATACAAATAGAACTGCCGAGCTTTCGATAAAAATCAGTACATATGCAGCAGCAAAAACATATTTATAAAATGTATTGTATTTTTGCATTACATTGGGTATATAACCTGACAGAAACCAATCCAAAGCAAGTCCAAACGCAAATAACATATACAAAATTAGAAAGAGATTAACTGTACTTATTCTCAGACAAGAATAGTGAAATGTGACAAATTCTGCCAATATAGAAAATATTGGTATGCTTATTATGTACAGAATATTTAGAATAGAGCAGTTCAAGATATACATGTTGGTTCTAGTTCTTAACCTTTTAAACCTACAAATTACACATACGAGAAATATGTCTGCAGATATTACCACAAGAGCAAGTATGACTAATATTGCAAGAAATACTGCAGAAAATATATAAAAGATATATAAATCCGATAGTCCGTTGCTATAGTCGTCATGTTCGATGTCTTCGTAAATATTTTCTTCCAATTCGCTGGTGTTGAAATTAGCCGACATCTTCGGTAATATAGCTGTAAAAAACATATGTATATTTAGTAAAACAGCTATAATAGTACATGCCGAGATATCAAAAATTATATCGGTCAAAGATGGTCGTGGATTATGCCATCCTACTGTAATTATTGTGTCGATCATTTTTGGTATTAAATAAAATTAACAGAACGAATCACATCGCTGTCTGTACGTTAGTCAGTCATTTCTCTGAGGGACTGTTTAACGTAAAATATCTAAATTTGGTACAGTTGTAGGAAGGTGTAGCCCAATCACAGACGCAAAGTACAAAAAGTAGAATTGCGATTTTGGAAGGTAAAGCCTTTTTTCTAGTATTTACCCCTAGAATAAGCTCAAAATATAGTCTAGTACCAGATCTCGTTATAATGCGCACGTGTTTCAAATTTCCACTCAATATCTTAATTTTAATTTGTTAACCCCTTTAACTTTTCCGAAGAGATCGCCCTTCTGAAAAGGATGACATAAGCTAAGACTAGTTTTTAATTCCTAGGTCATTTTTGACAGATTTGACAGATAACACAGATTTACAAACAAAAAATATTCGACCAGTGGGATCCCATTACCGTGTGTGATGCCGTAGTGTGTTTTGCGTCGTTCAAATTCAAATTCAAATTCAAATTATTTATTCAACTTTGTAGCCATACAATTATGGATTAGTTTTGTCATTAAAAGTAAGAGAAATGATAGTGTCGAGCACATGCACACATGTTTTTTTTTTGCGATCAAAATAAGATACAGAACAGAATTGCATTCTACTACAAGTAGAACTGTTAAATAAATAGGCTAAATGTTGTGTTAAAATGTTACAATAACGACATCTACATTAAATAATATTAAAAACATTTACAATCTGTGTAAGAAACAAATAAGTTAGACGTACGTATATAAAAATTTCTACATTATACAGAATTTACACATTTTTAAAGTATTCCTCAAATTCTGCCAAGTTATAAAAGCATTTCTCCAATAATATTTTTTTTTAATTTCTTTGTAAATAATTGTAATGATTTAATACCTGTTAGTTCAGGAGATAGCATATTATAATATGTAAAACCGGCAAGGTATGGAGATTTTTTATAAAAGGTATGATTAAATTTATCTATATAGATATTGTTTTTATTTCTTGTAGCGTATGTGTGGACATCTGTATGTTTTTTATGATTATCATAGTTCCGATGAATGAATGTTAATAATCTTAATAAATAAATACATGTGAGGGTTAGCAGTTTTTTTGTTTTGAATATATCTCTGCACGATTCAGTTTGTGTCTGGTCAAAAATTAAGCGTATTATTCTTTTTTGAATAATGAATACTCGTGAATGCTCAGTCGCTTGCCCCCATACTATTAAATTGTATGACATCGCTGGATACACCGAGCCGTAGTAAAAATGTATTAAGGAATCGACAGTTAGGGTGTTTTTTAGCGTTTTTGTCTTCAGGATTTCGAGAAAACTTAACCCAAAAGTGTTAATAATACCGATTGGTAACTTTGAGCGGCTGTATCTCCGAAACGAAGGAACGCACGTACTTCTGGTTTACGCCATTCGATTCCTCGCTCGATTTTCTATAACAAAATATGCCGTCGAGCCCGGAAGAGCTTTCGCTTGGGAATAATGGCCCTCGAAGCTTGACCGTGTCGCTCGAGGAGCGAAATCCGCGGACCTCTCACTTTGGCGGCCCATATCTCCCTTAAAAATCACTGTGCTCCACATCATCGGGTTGGAAATTTAATTTGCCATCGATCTAGTACAAAAATAGGAGGGTCACTTTTGTCTAGAAAAAGTTAGAGCATTAAATGGGAAAAGGTGTGGAAATGGCGTACATTTTTCAGATACCTACCTTCAGAAAATCAAAGTACCAGCAAAAATCTGAAAAAATTCGGGAGTACGTAGGAAGGCGAGAAAAATCGAATGGCGTGAACCGCAGCTTTGTATCTCGTTTCATTATCGATTAATTTGTGCATAAACGAAGGCAGAAAGTTATTTTTTAGCACTTTTGGGTTAAGTTTTCTTGAAATTCCGACGTGATAGCGCAAAACGGACTACAGCATCGTATTTAGAATGTCAAAAATCTTCGGGGTACTGCAATGAAATCTCATTAGTCGGACGTTTTTTTTCTTTTCTAAACCCGTGTAATTTTTGATATCACGATACATAGTTTAAAGTACTATAATAGTCTAAAAGTGAATTCTTTTTTGTTTGCTTACACTACTATAATAATCCATTCACTTTATGAATAAAGCGTTTTAAATATGAAGCTATTTCTTAATATTCTATTGGCCAAAACGAGAGGCGAGTTGACTTTTTGCGATCTATCGTTAACTGGTCTTGTTTCGATTGCTATTTTGCTTTAATGTGTAACAATTTTAATACCTAAATATTAAAATGTGTTGCATCGGTGCGAACGGCAGCTGATTTTTTGTTGGAGAGCATAGGGCCGTGGGTTAGGAGTGTGTGGACACTCAAAGGGCGCCACCTGATGTATATTACGTAATATGATTTAAAGAATTTTGCCAGCCAGGAACAAAATTAAGTTACTAGCAACCATGCGATGGAATTCTCAATCTCAAAATTTAAGCAAATGTCAGGAGTACCAGTACAAATAATAAGAACATGTAGACACCAAAAATTTATTACGACACAAGTGAGATGTACAACAATAAAAAACATATAGTTTCACAATTATCCCCTAAACATAATCTATATAGGCAAAAGAAATTCAAAATAGGTATATCACCCCATCTAAAATTGTTTCAGTGATTTGACTTTTTTTTATAGAAATGCAACTACAGCTTTAAAGATTCACCATGGATTAAAATTACAACTCATCACTAAAATATTATGTAGCAAACAAAGTTCTGTGAGCTAACTTTTTGCAATGCTCGCTGTGTGCACTAGAATGTTAAAAAAAACAAGTGTATTCTATTAAAAATACTTCACATGACATCCTTAGTAGAAGGTAAATTAGTATCACATGGTACCATATTATGTCACTTCACAAAAAAAATCTTATGATATTCATCATACCAGGTATAAACTTAGAGATTAACTTGTAGTTGCAAGATTGTTGTGTAATTTACTCTAATATTTCAACAAAAAAAATCACTGTACGAAACTATAATCATTTCTTTAAAATTATGTAACTAAAATGAAACAATAAAACCTGGTTATAGAGCCTTGGCGTTTTCTGCGACGACTGCAGTGTGACCTGTTACCACTTCCTAAGATGTTCTCGACGTTGCTTACGTCTACGACTCCGTGTCACTCCCTAAATTCTGCCCAAATCTCTTGGAGACTGCTGCGAACAACTCTCCAACCAAAACTTCTCTAAATGTTAGCAGGACCCACATAAAACCAAACATCTGAGTAATAGACTTCCTCCTATTACTCCTTTAAATACTGGGCCCCCTTACATAACCAAAATGACAGCACCAAACATATGCTTATCCCAATTGTAAGCCTCTCCAAAAATATATGCCCCTCCAAAACACTCTGTAATAATTACAATAAATAAGAACCAAATAAAATTCCAAACTAAGTAAAATAAAAGCTCACCTCATATAGCGAGTATTACATAACCTCACGAAATACGTGGCGATAAGTTTACGACAACCAACAGAATTCCTTCCTGGAATTTACAAAATGCTCTCGGCAGGACGGTAAAGGACCACTGGGTACATCAAATCAAATCCCTTTTCAGTGTAAGCGATGTAAAACCCAAATTCTTCAATACAAAACCGGGACCGCCGCCATTCAGCTATCTCGTCGCTGTCGAAGAAAACGAGCTACCAGCCGGAAATCTCCTTAACAGTTCTCAGTGTTGCCAACTTGAGCATCTAGCACTTTCTCTAGCCAATGAAAATGCGCCAACAAAGGACTTAGCAATTAAAAGACTGAATGGCACAATTATGTAATATCTCAACTACAAGAATATACGACTAACACATCTAGCCCAAAATTATACTTAAAGAAAACATGTTTACTACCCATAATTTCACATCAAGATAGGCAACTATTTATTATCGAATTCTAGATCGTGGGTTGCATACCCCTATACTCAAACAAATAAATTTTCTGAGTTAATTTACTGTATTCAAACATAAATTTATTAATGTAGCCTTTTCAAATGCTACAAATGATCTAGCTGAGTAAACCAGTCTCAAGAGTATTTCATTCTTAAAGTGGATAGACTATGCAGTTGGTTACTATTGACTTCGTATCCATGATTAATTTTAAGAACTAAAAACAGGAATGGTGCTTGCCTAGATGTTAAGCACATTGATCAGTATTTTAGTAGATACTACAACGTCTCTAAAGAATTATGTAACTCTTGCAGAAAACTGCATTAAAATGGGTGTATTACTTCCACATCCACGTAGTGGATTGGAAGTAAGTAGAGTAATCTTAAAAAAAATCAAAAATTTTTTTTCTTGAAATAGGTTTAGAATGTCATGAAACGTTGAGATTTTAAATTTGCTGTTTTACGTATTCATTGACTCGACTACTGAGATTACTCTAAATACTGTTCTAGAGAATTATCGATAATGGCATATAATGCACTGTCTCTTATACAATAAATAAAGATATACAAACAAGGAGGGTTGCATTCATATCTCCTGGTGACTGATATGCAAATTGTTTAATAATGTAAATTTTTATTAAACTTATTTAAGAATGCAGTAAAATAACAGAATTTCGGTTTGAAGTATCCATTTTTTAATAATAGACGATCAAATGTAGCATTCCATTGTCGAGAAATGTGCAGTAAGTCCGATCAAAATGCGGTTTTTTGCATTTTACAATTTTGAACAATATATGCAAAATTTGTGAAAAACGAATGTGCTTCTAAAAATCTGAAAAAATTCAGAGGTGAATAGAAGGGCGAGAAAAATCGAATGGTGCAAACTAGAACTCTGTAGCTGTTTTGGTTTTCGAGATAGGGCGTTAAGAAGAGGGAACATTTTTATAAACTTTCCATCTGGCGAATTTGAGAAGCCGTATCTCATAATCTAGGGACGGCAAGGATGTCTGATTTACGCCATTCGATTTTTCCACCTTCTTGGCGTATCTCTGAATTTTTTCAAATTTTTAGGATCAGTCGGTCGGATACAACTGCCTCCGAGGTGGACCCGTGTTGCCGGAAAAGCGAAATACTCGCACCTCTGAATTTGGCCCCGTCTTGCTTCCTTAAAATTTGCCTCAGATCATCGAACGACCCAGCACCGGATTAGGAATTTAATTGGGCTAATTTCCACCGTGGATTACCGAATAATGATTTTTTTAAATTTAAAATTGCATTTTTCGATGCACAAGTGCAATTTCCCATTTGCATACGACTAAAATAGGTAACAAATTGAGTAAATGCATCAAGGAATCGAATGCAAAAAATCGCATTTTGATCCATCTTACTGCACAAGTTTTCGATAGTTTGGCCTATTTTTGTGATAAATTTCCTCGTCTAAAGATACAGAATATTGTAACAGTAATATAGTCAATTACACTGGACTGTATGCTGATAAGTCTATTTTTATTATTTCATGATAATGTTTAATGAACATTTTATAGATGACTTATTTATGTTCAGCAAATTAATTCAAAGTTAATACTAAATCGATAATATATTAATCACGGCTCTTGAATAACTGGTTGCTTTTCATAATTTACAAAATTATTTCTGCTAATAAATAGCAACTAAATACCTATTAGAATAACTCCCCATGATTTTTATATTATTATTTATCATTTTAGAGATATACACGTTTTTCTGATTTGCACAATAGATTCTACTCTTATCTCCGAAACTAATATTTTTTCCTAATTATTAATTTTAACATAATTTTTATTTTAGTAATATTCATGAATCTTTTCGAATTTCGATGATATTTTAAGGAACGGTCTACAGTTTGTTTGATGTGCCAAAAACTTTTACTCACAATATGTTTTGAAAATAAAAAGTAGAATGTCTATTTAATTGGCGAAAAAACCGCTGCCTAAGGAATCACTACTTCCACATCCAGATTTTTCATCCAAGTCACTTTAAACGAAACACCTTGACTAGATTTGCACTCTATTATGTGGAAATTATTGGTCATAGAATTTTAATCATATTTGGAGCAGATGTCATAGAAAAGTTTGAGGCGTTGGTTTCTACCATATGCGCTAAGAATTAAGTTTTCCCCTAGTCACAACCTACCACGTCTCACCGCTTCAATGGAATTATCTCAATCAGATGTCATTACAATACATACGTGTAGTAACTTTCAAGTAAATATCTCAATTTCATGTTATCAAACCCATTAATAATGTACCGGAGATGGTGGTGTTTGAAAAATATTAGAAAGAAATCTGAGGCCCTGGTTTCTAGTATATACACCAAACCCCACATTTCTGTAGTCCTACTAGCTTGATTTACTTATTTTCCCCTAATTACTCCTATTTAACCCTCAACCCTTGAACGGAATCACCTCAAAATATAATCTAGTTCCAGATGTCGTTATAATACATACGTGTCCCAAATTTCAAGTGGATGTCTCAATTTCATTTTATCAACCCCTTTAATAATGGATTAAGGTGGTGGGGGGTTGAAAAATATTACTAAAAAATCTGAGGCCTTGGCTTCTAGGATATATACCGAATTTCAAGTTTCTGTACTCTTAGCAGGTTTTTCCCTATTTACCAATTACACCCACTTGTTCAACGCAATCATGTCAAAATATAATCTAAAATATCGTTATACGTGTAACAAATGTCAAGTGAAAATCTAAATTTAATTTCATCGACTCTTTTAATAAGGGAGTGTGGGTGGTGAGGAGATGGAAAATGTTATATAAAAACTTAAGGCCATCACTTCTAGTATATACACCAAATCCCAAATTTCTATACTCTTACCAGCTTGCTTTACTTATACTTGAAAAATATTATAAAAAATCTGACTCTTTAGCTTCTAGTACATACTTACACCGAATTTCTAGTTTCTGTACTCTTACCAACTTGCTTTACTTATATTCCTCTATTTACCCCTATTTAACCCCCAATCCTGCAAAGGAATCCTCTCAAAATATAGTCTAGTTCCAGATGTCGTTATAGTACATACGTGTATCAAATTTCAAATGAATATCCATTTAATAATGGAGTAGATGTGGTGGGGGGTTGAGAAATATTACAAAAAAAAATTGAGGCTTTGGCTTCTAGTATATACACCGAATTTGAAGTTTCTGTATTCGTACCAGCTTGCTTTACTTATTTTTACCCTGTTAACCCCAATTTAACTCCCAACCCTCCAACGGAATCATCTCAAAATATAATCTAGTTAGAGATGCCGTTATAATACATACGTATACCAAATTTCAAATGATTATCCCAATTTTATTTTATCAACCCCTCTAATACTGGACTAGAGGTAGTGGGGGGTTGAAAAATATTATAAAAAAATCTGAGGCCTTGTCCTGTAGTACATACATCAAATTTCAAGTTTCTGTACTCTTACCAGTTTGCTTTACATATTTCCCCATATTTACCCCTATTCACTCCCCAACCCTTCACCCGATATCTTCAAAAAACAATCCAGTTCCAGATCTGCTTATAATATATACGTGTACAAAATTTCAAGTCAATATTTTAAACCGTTGCGGAGAAAGCGTGCGGACAAAAAAAGTTACAGACAGACCGACAGACAGACAGAACATTTTTTTCGCTCAAATTTAAAATCTCGACGTTTCCTGACATTGTAAACCTATTTCAAGAAAAAAAAAATTGAGATTTTTTTTACGATTACTATACTTCCAATCCACTACGTGGATGTGGAAGTAATATGAAGTTACTGTCGATTCTGTGGGCAAAGGCGCAATTTTAAAGTAATTTCGATATTTATTACAAAAAAAAGTTTACTTTTCTTTTATTTTTTATTATAAATCCCTTAGAATTTCGACTTTTTTTAAGGAAACCTACAGTTGTCCGAATTTTTGTTTCTGGATATTTTTATGCCCTCTCCCTCAATAAGGGTGATTTTCAAACTTATTAAGAATGTTGGGTGGATACCGTACCAGATTTATATATTCGGCACAATGAGCTACAAATATTTGACCCTTTTCAAATTTCAATAGCACCCATATGCACCATTTGAGCATAGACCACCTTTAAGGGTAGTCTCTAGTCCTGTGTCGGCGATTGGATCGAATTCACTCCACATTTGTGCACCCGTACCTAAGACTACAAAAGCCTGAATTTTTTCCTCGTTTTGAAACATGAGATTCCTTCGTCGGTGGCGGGTGAGGGTAGTTTTCGCCCCCCTCAAAGGCGGATTTTAGTTTAATTTTTAGAAACAACTTACTGTGGCTTATATTCTCTACTCCAGACTACAAAACATGTGCCATTTTTCACACTTCATAGAGTTACTACATTTTTTCTATGATTCTACACCATTTTCAGGGATTTCTTGACTAAAAAAAATTGACACGGTAGATCCTTCTTTGGACTACGGATTCAGATTCAACGTCAAAAAATGCATAAAAACTATACATTTTGGTTTGCTGTACAGAATTTTTGTGTGTGTGTGTGTGTGTGGGTGTGTGTGTGTGTGTGTGTGTGTGTGTGTGTGTGTGTGTGTGGCTGTGGTATTACTACTAGGACCAGGACCCGTTCTATGTGCCGATTGTAAAAGAAACAATTTTCCACCTCTTGGTAGGGTTGTTTCAAACCCCAAGGATTGTTGAAGCCATGCCATGTACTAATTGCGAAGTGATGGCTGGATGGCAGGTGATGGCTGAAACATTTTGAGTAAAAACTTGAAAACCATTGATAGGTAAGTTTTGAATCATTGTGGGGAAGCCCCTGTAGCATAAGATTTTGACGGAAAAGTGAAATAACGTGGCAATGCTGCCTTGTAAGTTAAAAAATGACATATGCCTGGATAGAGTATTAAAACTTAGATAAAAATGTATGAAAAAATATTCGCGTTTGATTTAAAAAATTAGTGTATTAGCTTGCCACCTCTGCCTTGCTCCTGTCATAACCCTTCCCTTGTCACTAATCCCCTATGAAATTCCAAATTATTTTCATCCAATCACGCGTTACCACGAAAAAACGATAAAAACGGTGGGTCTTGTCAGTTTTTTAGTTATATTTTTCGTGTTTCCTACCCTCAAAAGCGGGGGGAAGTAGGTTTCGTAGCTGCAACAAAAATTTGCCAAAAACCGAAAGTCCCGACTCATTCACTGCACTATTATGTATGTTATAGGTACTGATAGGTACTAATGCTGGTTATTTAGTTTTTATTTTTGACGTCTACTGTTGGTCCACCCTGTATATGCTCTCCAAATAAATGTACTGTTCGTAAAAGTCATAGATAGGTTATTGTAAATGAAAACTTACCTTTAACCTCTGATGTCCGTCAGCAAATAATAAATCACAGTAGGTAACTGATATTGGGCACTGAGAATATATTATTCCTCAATTATTATAATATAAAGTTATTCATTACACCTACGACCAATACACTCAGAATGGTTTAAGACACATAACAGAAGTTGATTTTTGACGTCGTATTTATTAATTTCTTATCTTAGTTTGAATATCTTGTTGGTTTGACGAAAATAAGAGATACAGTTTCTTGTTAATATTTGTTTGGGTGTTATTACACAGTACTAAAGATGTTGAAATTTTCCGCATTATTAAATTCGAACCTTAGATACTCTTTGATAGTAATAGACGTTCTTTATTGGTCAAATAAATACATAAAAATCAGAGGCCGCATTTCAGAGTGCCATTTTACAATTTGACGGGCAGACTCAGGCGCGTTTATAGTTTATAACAATGTTATTACTTTGTATTTACGTATTCCATATGCAAGAATGATACGACCATACCTTGTCAATGCGATGATACTAAAATTTGACGGATTATATAAAACACTTCGGACACCAAAATCAGTCATTCGTGGTGACACACTAATAATTAAAGTCAATAAGTTAAAGTTGTTATAAATGTCGAATACACCATTACATGCAACCATGACATTTTTAGCTTATGCTTCTTGTGGATTCCATAGGAACGCTATGTTTTCATTTTTCTCAAGCACACAATTTTACGTGAATTCCCTAAAAAGCGGATTTTTTCGTTTACTCCACGGAATATTACCACTGGCCATTATTTTCACTAAATTTAAGTTAAATGTTGGTTCTAGTTAAGTTTAGGTACGCCTAAGGTACGTTGACTTGTTGCATCAGTTTCTAACAAAATGAGTTACAAATTGATTTAGGTGTGGATGAACACCACAAATATACTTTATAATACAGGGTCATCGAAAAAAGTCGCACCAATTTCAAAAAAATCACAACTCGTAAAGGACCAAAGTTAAACAAGTATTTCTTTCAGAGAAACATTCGCAGCCAACTCAAGTAATTTTTAGGCCCAGCGGTGACCTTCACCGGCGGTTCGCAGAAGTGATGCCTACTGATTGCCTTAAACGTGTTACTTTCTCAAATGAATTGTTTAATAACATTGATGTGTACAGAGTTACTAATGGAGCACACATTGAGACTTATCAATGGTATTGATGACCATTGAAATGTTATATTGATCTTGCATTTTGAGTAGGACAAGATTTTGTTTTTTTTGTGTGTAGAGTGGGTCAGTGTGAGTATAAAACTCGATTTTCGGGGTTGAAAGCCCCCCCATTTGGGCGCCATCTTGGAAAATGGGGTGTAAGCAGTTCTTTCGCGATGTCTTGAGAATCGTAAGTCTCACAAAAATATTTCTGGCACTTTTTTTTTGTAGAAAATTAAATTGTCCACACGAAAGGTGCGTGCTTAGAAAGAAAAGCTTGAAACAAAAGATGTGGATAATTCAATTCTCCACCAAAAAAATCCCATAATTTTAGTTTGAGACTTACGATTCTCAAGATAACGCGGAGAGACTGCTTACACCCCCTTTTCCAAGATGGCGGTAAAATGGGGGGGGGCTGTCAACCCCTCAAAAGCGAGTTATATACTTACACTGACACCCTCTACAAATAGAAAAAAAAATCTTGTCCTACCCAAGATGCAAGGTTCAGCTATTATTTTGTAACATTTCAATGGACTATGAAGGAAATTATGATTTTGTGAACATTTTGAGATAGGAAATGTTATTTTAACCTCAGTATTATTTCAGGACTGCTATTTTGAAATTGGCGCAAACTTTTTCGATAATCATGTATACTAATTTGTAGACATTCTTGCTGTTTGCCCAAATATTCGCAAAGTTATAAATAGAACCAGTGTATCAGCGAGCGCTCTGATAAACGTATTTTCCTTGTTGAATTGCATCGTGCTAGTGAAGGTCGCGCTTGCCACAACACAGACGATTACTTGTAGGTTCATATCAAATTAGAATAGCGTTCAGTCGGCTGTAGAGATGGGAGAAGCGGTTCCACTCATTTAGCGTTACAAGCGCGGCCACTTCAAAAAGTACCACGACAAAATAACGTTACGTTGGACCGATCGATATGTAATGTTCTCGAAAGACATATAGGCATGTAGACCTCCTGTCGTAACCAAGTAAGTATAAGAATATTTTTTCTAACTAGTGTTACATTTTTTTAATAAGCAAAAATTTAAATTTACGTGGGCTTACATTAGAGAGAATATTATATATCCTCAGTTTTACAGATGCTAAAATTGAATTCTTTTTGCGCCTCTTTTTGCTTTACATGACGTTATATCTCGTCTCGTCTCTATTCATTATTTTCATTAAAATAGGTGGGTTGTAGAGCCGAATTTTGTGAAGAATTCATAAACCCGACATTTATTAATAGAGCTAGTAGTAAATCACCTATCCAATAATCAACATCACCAAATACGTCATTAGGCTTTTTATATATGTAAATCTTGGAAAAGATACCATATGTTGTTCACTGAACAATTTTGCTGTTGTCTGCGTAATATATCTATGAACTTAAGCAAGTTTCAAAATATATTTATTATATCTAAAAAAATAAATTTTCCATTTATAAATATATGTTTATAATTAATTTCGTTGCCATGAGATTATTAATAGTTATCTTATTGATGACTATATTTTAATATGTAATTCATTAAAGTCTGGATCACTTTACAAGACAAAAATTACTGACTTCTAATTTATTATGTTTACACAAATTTATTATTTTTGATTATCGAATTCATTAGTTTGCACCAATAATTTTATTACCGCTTCTAAAACATTAGGTACTTTTGAATTTCACTTCACTCTTGAAATATTTAAGACATTTTTACGCCGTTTATATAATTAAATCATTTCTAAGTGTAATTTAGCTGTACTCTCATAATTTCTTCTCAATATTGAAAAAAATATACAGGCGGTCACTCACCATAAAGAGTAATTACTAAGCTGCTAAATAGAGATTTTTATGTAAATACAAATTTGTTTTAAAATGCAATATTAATAATTTGGTAAAAGATGCATTGATTTTGGAATAGTTTGAACCGATTGAATGCTTCAACTTGAACGTTAAAAATCCAAATTTGAAAGTCCAACTTTGATGTCTATAAAGTCTTCGATAAATGTCCTTTCAGACTCAATCCAATTAAAAAATAAAAAATAAAAAAAATGTATTGTGGGATATTTTATTTTATTTAGAAATATAAAAAAATACAATGTTGAAAGAAAAAATACATATTTAAAACAAATACAAATAAACAAAAATCACAGAAGAATATACATTTATTCATAAAACTATATACATATTTACACAAAGTATACGCAAGAAGCATACTATAAATATCTATAATAATAATGTTTATTACACAAAGCCACGGAAAACATCGGGTTTGAACGTTAAACTTAACCCAGCTCTAAAGAAATTTTCCCGCGGTACTTATTGTACATACAGCATTGCAAAAACATTCGACAGGACGCCACTGATATATATGACTATATATTTTGGCAAGTTATTCGGTTAATTTTATCTAGCAGTGTAAAAGTAAAAACACTTCAATATTAAACAATACTTGAGGAGCTTTACATAATTCCAATTAATACATAAACTATATGAGTATATTTTCATTCAGAAAAAGTCAGGTCGGGGTACAGAGTCACATCCTAACTATACACATATAATCTAATACCCGTAAATTTTATACTATCGTTAGCTAAAGGTTAATCGTAAATGATGAAAAATATAGCTGGTTAATATCACAAGAGCATCACCTGACACATAGGAGAGCATAAGAATACATATTACAATTAAACAAACTAAACTACTCAATGTACTAACAAATAATATGAATTTAATTTATTGCATTATTAACAGAAAACTATTTACAGCACAATGTTATACAAAAATATGATACAAATATAACTTAACTAGACTAATATATTAATATTCAAATATTGGAAGCCAAAATGACAGCCGTAGGTAATTCCAAGAATACAAAGCAAAAAATAGTACATAAGAAGTATAAGAATATGTTTCAGGGGTCTGTTCTTGGACAACTCTTATTTATCATGTGTATTAATGATATAATATGATATGAGCTAGATGTGTGCAGATATCAGACTTGCTGCATTTCACTTTACCTTGCACACAATCATTCTGGATTTGCAAGGAATTACCTCGGTGACTTGAAAACTAGTTAAAAAATCTAAACGCTTGGTGTGAAACGCGAAAAGTGTGACGTATTGACATTTTTTCAGAAGAATATTAAGTATATATTTAACTACTCTCTAGTAACGAGCTTTTCTATTTTGAATTATCGCTATCAAATAGACATGTTAATTTACGACGTAAATAACACCTTTGGTATTGTTATAAACCATGGACGTGTAATAAAATGTATTCTTTATACGATTTGGCAAACAGCAACTAAAGTTATCTATGAGAAATGAAAAGAGAAACGTCTCAAAGGCTAATAATCATTTCCAAGAGATAGAATGATAGGTAACCAACCCTTTGTAGAAATGTAATCCATTTGAATACGTAGATAAATTCAGTTTAGGACTGTTTGTGTCTTCTATTTTGCTACAGCCTAGACTAACATTTCAAAGTCTTCACTAAACAGCATATGTGCTAGCTACAATCACAGACAGTATGATACTGATATCTTTAATAAACATGAGGTTTTCCCTGCAGTTTTCAAAATTGCCACGATAGACTTTGACAGCATACTCAGCTGACGCAAGGGCCGCTCCAGACGGTAGGGCGGCATACCTTATACGCCAATTACGCACGTGTGTAAATTGGCAGATTCTTCAGGGGCGGCAGGCAAAATCATAATAATAAGATTGTAATTTGTATTTTATAGAATAATCAACGTATTCCCCATCGAGATAAGGATTTTATCGGAAGGAGTGCCACTCCCCACTTGTCGAGATAAGAAATGCTATGGTAAGGAATATCACCCCCCCGCTCTTCGAAATTTCAGTTGAGATAAAAATTTTGTTGTAAGGAATATCACCTCCCGCTCTTCGAAATTTTGATCGAGACATATATTGTATTGTAAAGAATGCCACCACCCGTTTTTCAGGCCGTATGTTACGCTTAACAAAGGAATGCCAAATTGTTTTAATATATGTACATCAAATTATTTAAAATCTTAAAATAGCACATTTAGTAAAACCAGGAAGACTATGTTGGCATAGTTTTTATTGTAATGATGGTTACAAGCTGTCACCTGGTCAGTTATGCAAAAGACATATTTTCTTTATTAATGGCATGTGGCCGGACTTGTGGTTCTGAAGCGTCATGTTTTACATTTGTACCGAAAAAGATGTATTACCAATCTACGATAAAATTTGAACTTTTGTTACTAGACATGTATTCGAAGATTTCCGAATGGCAAACACAACAATTATCTCATTTTCAGTGCATCTATAAAATTACGACTTTATCAAGAATTTAACCGAGATCAGTCATCTCTTACCACCGATTTGTAATTGCAAACGACGATCCTCAAATCATCGAATCGTCAAGGTCACTGGACCTCCCAAACCGGGATTTCTGGTTGGGATGTATAAAAAAATAGCAACCATACGACTGTCGTAGAGAAAATAATATTAACTTAGCATTCATGTCACTATTGGGAAGATGCTCAGAGCTTATGTCAGATTTTACGTATGCCGACTTCAATTACATAGGCACACATAAATGAAACAAGCTAAAACCATTTTGCTCCTCTCCGATTTAGTGCACTTTTTATATAACTGTTGCACGTTCTATGGTATAATCTTCGCACTTTTTTTTTGTAAATTATATTAATTTTAGACGTTTTTAGTTTAATTCCAAAACAAAACAAAAATTGTTATTTAAAAAATGTATAACTGTTTTATTTATTGATAGATCTTCTTAAAAATAACAGAGTTTTTCTTCTAGCTAACAGTAACTTACTGTCCAAATTTCAATATAATCGGACTTTTCTTTCTTAAGTTATCGTGCTTACGAGAAACGTGACGGACGGACAAATAGACGGGCAGACAGACGGACATACCAACAGACGGACGGACGAACATTTTGAAAGTTTTTCAAAATTCGATTACCAACACAGTGATATGAAATTTTTTTCTCTACGGGTAATACTACCGGTTTTAGAAATGAGCCGATCGAATGCAATATACTCTTCGTTTTGTATTTGCGAAGAGTATAAGTTCATATACATTTCTGAACAGCATCATCTACTTTCTCTCCCAATCAAGAGACATATAAATTACACATCCCCACAAAAGAAAAAAATAGTTTTTAATCCGATGACTGACCATAGTGTTGTATTTCTCGATGCTGAATCGGAATCCGAGGTCAAAAAACCGCTATTTCCTTTGCATTCCCAAGAGCTTGTAAGTTAGAAGGTTTTATGATGCAGTTCTATGTCCAGAAGGGCATTGAAGGGGCGCAGAGGGTGTATCAATCCCTTCGGGAAAATTGTTACCCCCTCGCTGAAACCCTTGGCATTATAAAAGAAGAGTACGATAAAAAACTCCCCATTCATATTTCTTTCTTTAATAATAATTATATTCATAAATTTACCTTATTGAAGGGATGTTCTTGTCTCTGCAAAAAAATTTAAGAGCTATACAAATATGGGATTCAGCGTCAAAAAGTACATTAAGAATACAGCGGCGGCCCGTGAAATTTTGGTAGGCTATAACTTACTAATGGAGCATGGGATCCATGCCAAACTTTAATGGATCACTACCAAGGCCAAACGGAGATATTTTGTGGAAAAAAATAATTGATTGGAATTTGCGAAATTTTCTTTCAAAAAGTGCCCACCCTGGGATCTGGAAAAGTACTTGTAAAATATCTATAGTGTATTTTTGTTTTCGAACAAGGAGGAAAAAACCGCTGCCTAAGGAATCACTACTTCCACATCCAGATTATTCGCCCAAGTCACTTTAAAGGAAACATCTTGACTATATTTGCACTCTAGTATGTGGAAATTATTGGTCATAGAATTTTTATAATATTTGGGGTAGATGTCATAGAAAAGTTTGAGGAGTTGGTTTCTACCATATACGTTAAAAATGAAGTTTCTAGTTTACCGTACTTATTTTCCACTATTTACAACCTACCACCTCAATGTAGTCATCTCAATCAGATGTCACTACAATACATACGTGTACTAACTTTCAAGTGAATATCTCAATTTGATGTTATCAATCCCATTAATAATGAAGCGGAGGTGGTAGAGTTTGAAAAATATTAGAAAGAAATCTGAGGCCTTGGTTTCTAGTATATACACCGAATCCCAAATTTCTGTAGCCTTACCAGCTTGCTTTACTTATTTTCCCCTATTTGCCCCTATTTAACCCCCAACCCTTCAACGGCATCATCTCAAATTATGATCTAGTTTCAGACGTCGTTATAATACCTACGTGTACCAAATTTCAAATGAATCTCAATTTTATTTTATCAACCCTTTTCATATTGGAGTAGGGGTGGTTGGGTTGAAAAATATTATAAGAAAATCTGACGCTGTGGCTTCTAGTATATACACCGAATTTCAAGTTTCTGTAGTCTTACCAACGTTTTACTTATATTCCTCTATTTACCCGAAATTAGCCCCCAACCCTTCAACGGAATCATCTCAAAATGTAAACTAATTCCAGACGTCGTTATAATACATACGTGTACGAAATTTCAAATGAATATCTCAACTTTATTTTGTCAACCCCATTAATGGGGTAGAGGTGGTGGGGGGGGGTTGAAAAATATTATAAAAAAATCTGAGGCCTTAACTTCTTGTGCATACACCGAATTTCAAGTTTCTGTACTCATACCAGCTTGCTTTACTTATTTCCCCCTATTGACCCCTAAATAACCCCTAACCCTTCAACGGAATCATCTCAAAGTATAATCTAGTTCCAGATGTCGTTATAATTCATACGTGTACCAAATTTCAAATGAATATCTCGATTTTATTTTATCAACCCTTTTAATAATGAAGTAGGGGTGGTGGGGGTTGAAAAAGATTATAAATAATCTGAGACCTTGGCTTCTAGTACATACACCGAATTTCAAGTTTCTGTAGTCTTACCAGCTTGCTTTATTTATTTCCCCCTATTTACCCCTATTTAACCCCCAACCCTTCAACGGAATTATCTCAAAATATAATCTAGTTCCAGATGTCGTTATAATACATACGTGTAGAAAATTTCAAATGAATATCTCAATTTTATTTTATCAACCCTTTTCAAATTGGAGTAGGGGTGGTGGGGGTTGAAAAATATTATTAAAAAATCTGACGCTTTGGCTTCTAGTACATACACCGAATTTCAAGTTTCTGTACTCTTACCAACTTGTTTTACTTATATTCCTCTATTTACCCCAAATTAACCCCCAACCCTTCAACGGAATCATCCCAAAATATAATCTAATTCTAAACATCGTTATAATACATTCGTGTACGAAATTTCAAATGAATATCTCAACTTTATTTTATCAACCCCTTTAATGGGGTAGGGGTGGTGGGGGGTTGAAAAATATTTAAAAAAAAATCTGAGGCCTTAACTTCTAGTACATACACCGAATTTCAAGTTTCTGTACACTTACAAGCTTGCTTTACTTATTTCCCCCTATTTACCCCTATTTAACCCCCAACCCTTCACCGGATTTCCTCAAAAAACAATCCAGTTCCAGATCTCGTTATAATATATACGTGTACAAAATTTCAGGTCAATATCTTAAACCGTTCCGGAGAAAGCGTGCGGACAAAAAAAAAGTTACAGACAGACCGACAGACAGACAGACAGAAAAATTTTTTTCGCTCAAATTTAAAATCTCGACGTTTCATGGCATTCTAAACCTATTTCACGAATAAAAATTTTTGAAAATTTTTTTGCGATTACTATACTTCCAATCCACTACGTGGATGTGGAAGTAAAATAAGGATAGTTTTTACTTTTATCAAAATATTTTCATTCTTTATAAAGTTACATCATTTTGAAATTTTATAAATTCAATATCAGTCTAAAATAAAATTGCAAAATGGTGTAAGTAACTTTATTAAGAATGAAAATTTTTTGATAAAATTAAAAAGCTATCCTTACACTTTTTTCCTTATTGGAAAAAAAATTAACTAAAGATATTTTACAAGTACTTTTCCCAGGGTGGGCAGTACACTTTTTGAAAAAAAAAAATTCTCAAATGTCAATCAAATATTAATTTCCACAAAACGTCTGCGTTTGGCATTGGCAGCGATCCATTATAATTTGGCATGGGTCCCATGCTCCATTAGTAAGTTATAGCTTACCAAAATTCCACGGGCCGCCGCTGTAAGAATACCACGGTCAGTTATTCGGATCAAAAACGTTTTTCTTGTGGGGATGTATTATACAAGGGGGTATAGATATGTTTCTATCCACCAGTATGTTATATCCTTCCTACTCTTGCCCACTTGCAGTTAAATGATTGATATTAACGCAATTTTCATCGTCAAGACTGTCATCCAAGTTCTCATCGACATAGTTTTCAACTGTTCTTCCAAAAGACTTTTGGTAAGCCACTTTAAAATATTTATTTTGTCTTCCTAACATGTAGACAACTAAAATGGGATGACCATATGCAATAAGTAATGGGAAAAATTCAACGTAATTACGTTCTGTCGAATAATGCATATGATAAACGAAGACTTGCACAAAATGAAATATCAATATTGGTACATAAGAGAATACCATAATATTGGTTGCTGTTAAGGAATAATAAGTTTTTTTATAAGAACTATTATTCAAATTTACAATTCTTGAGTGGAAATTTATTATCACTATGACAGTTAAACATATTATGTAAAGTAAATTAAAAACATAATAGCGAGTATCCGATAGAGTTCCATAACATAAATCTAGAGGTGCAGACAAGTCTATAAAAAGTACGAAGTACAAACCCAGGAAGACGTATGTGTAAAATTTATTGTACTTCTGCATAATTTTACATCTGCAACCTGTTAAAAGCCAATCCACAGCTAGTAACGTAGCAAATACTACGTAAAAAACTAAAAATGAATTAATTATTCGCAAATGAAAACAAGACTCGATGCTAAACAGTTCCAAAATGAGAAATACTGGTGTGCTGATTGTATAGCAGATATTTAAAATGCAGCAATTCAAAATGTACATGTTTGTTCTAACTCTCAACTTTCTAAATCTGCATATTGTACAAATGAGAAATAAATCTGCAGATAACACCACAATAAAAAGAATGGGCATTACTATAATAATTGCTAAGGGTAATACGCTCTTATTAAAATATGATATTTGAGAAGGTGCTTCATAGTTGTATGTAAAGTTATCATCTTCGAATTCACTGGTGTCATTCAAATAATCTTGGCTGGACATCTTCAGTAACTGACCTGTAAAAGAAATGCACGTTTAGCGTTAATAAATGGCTGTTCATTTTTAAAAATTAAATAAAATCAAAATTCGTCGTTCAAATATGTCCACTACTCAAAGTTTGAACTGGTACATCGAATATTAAGCAACGTTTTAGTTTCCTAAAATTTAGCCAGTTTGGATGATCTTTTTCTAAAAAATTTGCTTTATTTCCCAAAGATCCTGAAAAGCAGATACATATTTATATTACTGAAACAACTAGAAAGTAGTGTTAGCTATACTATATAATTAGCAGTTGAAAAGAAGTAATATGAAAGGAAACATTTTCTTATCATTTGCAGCTACTAACTCTGGATGAACTGGAAAAACGATTTAAAAATAACATAACATTTTAATAAAAAGGATGGGTTCTTTGACACCATAGGAAAGCTTAAATATTATAAAGGAACATGATTATTTAACATGAACTTTGTATTTTCAGGGCTGCAATTTGATTAAAGGCATATTTAAAGCATAGTCTAATCGATATAGACGTGAATAATAAGCTTCATTTAAATTATAATTTATGTGAGAAACACTTCGAAGAAAGATGTACCGTATAGGGACACGTAAACAAGACACAGCTGATTAAAGTGCCGTTGATGAGTCTTTCTGTTAAAGAAATTTAAAGGAGTATATAGATATAGAAGACAGTACCTATATGTTTTTGGAATTGCGATGCTTAACATTTTAAAAATTATTTTCAGGCATTACCCATTGTTCCTCATTTAGATGAAAAAAGTCCTACAGTTATTTCTTTTCAACGCGTTCCTACTGCAGCAGGTATTAGCACCTATCTATTAAATATAAATCAAGGCAGTTTTCCCAGTGTACAGTCTATTGGACCGAAATATTGATATATTTTGTCTACATTATTGCTCTGAATGTAGTAAGACATATTACTATCACTTCGAGGTCACACAAATTAGACCCCCCAATAACAAAGGTACCGCGGCAAGCTTTCGCTTCTGTATATAGTTTCTGTTTGCTGTGATTAAAACACAAATGTTAGATTTTAAGCAATTGTTATTAACTCTATAGAGTACATAATATGTAAAATTTTCAGTAAATCTAATGAGTTCAGTCAATTTATATTAATCTTAATAAAAACAATTTGTGTTATAAAATAGTGTATCGCCTGGAATAACACAGATAATGAAGTGAACCAAAAACGAGAATATTAAAGAAAAGGTAAAGCTCCTGTTTGACTTGAATTTTAATTTGCTCATGTTGCTAATTTACCCACAGGTGTTTCAATTCTCACACTCGGTGTTCATACAATATTAATTGGTTGATAAAACTCATTTGTATAATAACATTCGTGGTGGATCATGCCACAATACAATAAAGACCATCCAAATTACCAGTGCAAACTTTGAGCTGTATATAAAATCAACTAGGACACTCGCGTCTTGATCCAGCTAATATCAATGGTACCGGAGCGCCATGGAAATTGAAGGGCTGTAGGGCAGCGAAGCCGACACAGTTAAAATTGACTGACACTCTACTCCTCAGGAGATTGATCGGAATGTGATGTATAAGGCTGGCATTTTCGGTAATTGCAGTTGACTACATAGTCAAAGATATACACTTTGTTTAGTAAGACGGCTCAAAATGATTTCCAATGTGGAACTACGGTAATCTTAGTAGACATTGTTCGCTACAAGAAATTACTGGTCTTTACTTTTTGCGTTCTCTTTGTCAGTTGTGCAGGGGAGGGGAGTGAACAAGACCTATTAGCCTGATCAGAGTGTGATGAATAATAATCAGAACGACTCACCGTAACAGGATTTGAACAATTCTTTTTTAACGGATAATAAACGGAAAAGCGTGAATATAAAAATAACCATAATAAACGTCTTTATTCACAACCACAATCTCTGAAACAAAACAAGTACATAATTTAATACTAAGTAATTAAAACAATTTAAAAAACCATGGTATAAAACGGCGAAATTCAGTTTTTGCAATAAGGGTATTGCAGAAACTATTCTACCACTTAACCCTGATCGTTGAAATAAGAATAATATCTGCTTTAGAAATAGAAATGCATACTGTAGTAGAAAATAACAAAGTTTATATGTCAAAAGAGCACTCACTATACGTCACCCGATCAGCACCAGAACGATACTAATATCACACTTGTACCAAATTTCATCAAAATCCTCACTACTTTCGGCGCTATCGTGTCTCCATATATACATACATACATACATACATACATACAGACAGACATTACTTACCTTTCAGTAAGCGAGGGAAATAAAATTATAAGATATTTGTTATCAATCTATGACGTGACCACTGTTGTAACGAATACTTTTATTTTTATCTTATCAACCTTCAAATTATGATGTCCGTGATTAAACAATAAATCACAATAACGCGTATTTGCAACTGATAATGCAATTATTCGTCAAGTTCTATGACCTAGTATAATGTCATGATCTGTACACACAAAATAACATGAAAGCACTAAACTGAGTTGATTCTTAGCCTTATATTTATTTAATTGATATCTTATCTTCATAGGCTAAAAGTTTCATGTCGTCGAATCGATTTCATTCTTCGACAACAAATAGAAAAAAGAACAACATATAGACGGTGGACCCAAGTTTGTCTGTCTATGTCAGTTATTAAGGTTCCGTAGTCAAAACGGAAAACAGAATTCTTATAAAATGGCTCGTTTGTCCGTCCGTGTGTCGGTACATCAGTTCATTCGTCCATCTGTCTGTCTGTATTAGCGAATTGTCTCCAAAACCACTATTATAGCTAGGAATATGAAACTTCACTTGTAGTTTGAGTTTTCGTTAGCTCAACAATCGATATCCAAAAAATTGACGCTCTTTTGTAGGTCAGATGGAACTTCAGAGAAACAAAAAACGTTTCATGTAGGCAAGTGGGGGTATCGTTTGAAAGATCTAAATGATGTAAGGATTCCAAGAATAACTTTAAATAGATATTGTTTTTTAACATAAACATTTAAAATGTTCACATTCACTGTGAAGCCCTGATTTCCTAAGCTACAGCATTCTTTATTTAAAAATATCTCACACAGATAACAGGTTGCCCCTCCTACCGCTATACATTAGAAGATCATATGTTTGTTTCTAATTTTGTACTACATGATGAATATGATCGTTTTATTTTGATTCTATATACTCTATTTGTCATCGCGGTGCATTTTAATTGCACATAAATTTATATAAGTTTTTCAAATGTGTCAGAAGATATTGTATATTCTCATTGTTACATTGTACCCTATCCATATAATTATTAAAAATTAGCATTAATCGATAATTATTGATAATAACACAGTCTTGATAATAATATGTCGATAGTAATATGTCTTTCCCCAGAACTTATAAATTATACTTTACAAGATGTGTAGTTCAGAAACAGTTACTTAACATCATATGCTATAGAAGTTTATAAAAAATTTAATATTTTAAAATATTCGTCTGGTCAACAGATTTACTTACTTTAATATTATCAGAACTAATTTATTAACAGAAAGCCATATTTGGCTATGATGTAAAAATCAGTCTTCTTGAGTTTCAAGCAGAACCTAATTTGTTTTACTCGTCAATAAACATGGAATTGTAGATATTATCAACTTCTCGTTATTATAGGGTTATCAAATGTTATCAAAATTATTAAATATTAGATTAATTAATAACATACAAAGTTTGTAAATATCAATATAAACTTGACTTCAAGTTATCTTTGAAATTGTTCATATAAATAGATCATCACCAACCAGAAGGTTCTCAATTCGACCCATATGTATCAATATTTGTTCAAGGATTACTCTGGAATGGTCGTTCCATATTAGTTACATCAAGCAATGTCTAGTATAAGAGGAACACAAAAGGGAGAAAAGCATTTACTATGCGAGAACATTTGAAATTATGTGAAAGCGACGCAACCACAATTTGAGTCAAAGTAGATTAGATTCAATTAGATGAGGAAGGAGGAGCTTGTTGATTGGGCTTGTTTTCCTTAGAGCACTTTATCCAGCTTTGTCCTTTGTATCAGACTCCACAGCCTTGATAAGGGCCCCTTAGTGTAGCTATCAGCTCTTGATTTTTCCTCACCAAGTAGTTGGAATCTCAGTCTAGCAAGGCCTTCGCAATGGAAAAATACATGGACTGAGGTTTCCTCTGCCTCTTGGCAGAATTTGCATGTTGCGTCCTCTGACAGACCCATTAGACTCCAATGTCTATTAAGTCGGCAGTGGTCGGTTATAAGACCCACTATTATTCTAATGGCCTTTCTATTTTGGCACAATAGGTCCTCGTAAATTTGACCGATCGTTCTTTAATGAACTATCTGGCCTGTCTCTGTCGTGGAAAATTTTTACACATTCCAGAGATTTAGTTTGTTAATGGATGCTCGTATGCATGGTTTGGCCACACCACAAAAGGGTTTGGGTCCTACGAGGGCGCTACCCGCGCCTTCTCTGGACAGTTCATCAGTCTTTTCATTTTTTGTGTCCTGGTACCTACGCTACGGTCACTTTCTAGGTCTATAAGGGTATTTATGCAGTCCCATACGAGTCTCGATTCGACTTGCATGGAACCGATTGCTTTACGCAACCTGGCTATCGGCGCACCACTGCATTGCGGCCACTTCAGCCTGAAATACCGTGGCCTAGACTTATTGCGATTTTTGTTTTTGATCTTATCCCATAAATTCTAGCTCCAACTCTTTGTTCTGTCTTAGAGCCATCTGTATATCAGACTGTTTGTGCCTGTATTGAAGGACCGTTTGTCCAGTCTTCCCTGTCTGGTATTTTGATTTTGAAATTTTTATTAAAGTTATACTTTGGGACTATAATGTCCGTAGACATTCCTAGAATGGGATCCGTTTTCAGCTCTAAGTATAACTTTTGGTGCTCTGTTCCGTGCTGCTGCTTTATTGGTGTAGGGCCTTGAATTAGCCTATGCAGCACTGAACGAGCTTCTCCTTGGATAAATATGTGTACAGGTGGCAAGTCCATAAGGACTTCCAGTGCATCCGTTGAAGCAGTTTTTATGGCTCCCGTGGCGCACAGGCAAGCAAGCCACTTAACAGCCTTACAGCTCCCAACTGCACTGTCTTAGTCCACTATGCTACTGATCCGTAGGTTATCCTTGGGTCTTACTACCCTAGTATATAACCATAGACTCATTTTGGGATTTAATCCTCAATTTTTTTCACACATCTGCCTGCACCTTCCGATGGCTATTGTTGCTTTCTGTGTGACTTTTTCGATGTGGGAATTCCATGTCAGTTTTTAGTCAAAAATGACTCCTGGGTATGTTACCTCACTGACAAATGGAATTTCCACACCGTTGAGCACTAAGGGCTTTAGGACTTCCAAGACTCTTTTTCGTGTGAAAGTGACGACTGTGGTTTTGTGGTGGTTAATGGAGAGTCTTTCCTCATTACACCACCTGTCGACAATATTTAGGGCTCTTTGTGAATGCTCTGATATCGTGTTCACAAATCGCCCCCTGACAACTATTACTATATCGTCAGCATATCCTAGGCAGGAAAAGCCTTCCGCAGAAGGAGAAGGTCGTCAACAAGGATTGTCCACAGTAGTGGAGATAATACCCCTCCTTGGGGGCAACCTGTACTCACCTTTGCCTCAATAGTAGCAACGCCTAAAGTGGATACTATTATTCTCTTCTCTAGGCTGGCCTTGATCCACTGGCAGAGCACTATTTCGACTCTTCTGGTTCAAAGTAATAATTACGTGTTTCGGCGCAGCCGATACTGAATCTAATGTTAAAAGTACAAAATTCAAAATGGTAAATCCAATAGGGTTGCCATAATTGCATAATGTTTGTAGATTTACGTGAAATTGGGCCACTAAAAGGGCGAACAAAATTTTAAAAAAAAATGTAATCACCTTTACCACACACTAAAAACGATTGTTTTGTTTGTATATACACAAATAAAAATAAATTCTTCGTATAAGACAATTATTTTTGTGGCAAGAAATAAATATACATATAATAATAAGTTTACTTACAACAAACTTTGTATCTCTTGCTATAACAGTATTTGTTTTATATGAAGATATTTTTTTATTTGCGTATGTACAACAAAATTTTCTTGATTCAAAAGAATCGCTTTTAGTGTGAACGATTCCAATTTTTTCGAAAATTTTTTTGTTGCCCTATATATTGTGTTTTCTATTGTCAGCTACCAAGATGCAAATATCACTAAACAGCAAATACTATACGGCCTCCTTTAATTCTAAAAATCTGTGCGCGGGAGGAAGGTCCACATCTAAAAATAACTTACACACCCACAATGTCACTCTTAATAGCTCTTTTCACTTTTCTCCTATTGCATGTATAGTTCCGAACTGATATATTTTTCTGCTGTGCAATTGGTAGAAGGCTTGTAGTCCACCCTCATTTTTATAACAGAACCACAACTTGTTCTGATGTAAAAATTGTTTACTAAATTGGTACACGGAAATATTTAGATCAAAATTACCCAATATTAAAACAGCGGAAAGTTAAAAATTCACAAATTTCGCAATCCTTGCAACCATCGGGACATTGGAAATGATAACACCATACATAAAACATAAACTTATTCCGGACTCGACTTCGCCTCGTCCGGATACAGCTACGATCCGTCCCAAAAAACATGATCTTAGGTACTTGTTACAAAAATGACTATTCACTATTTGTCAAACTTTGTCAATCCATGGCGACTACGGTTGGCGCTGACTACTCGGCGCATACTCATACTGTGCCCAGTTGCTCAGTATTACGTCATCTGATCTTATCTGACTATTTCATGTCGGCGGCCTTGGATAAAACTCGTAACTTTGGCCCTATATACGAACATTAACATTTCCAATGTTAAAAAGCGGTGGGACACCACTCTTCTTTGTCTGCGACGCTAATACTGCCCGCGGCGCTGATAGTTGTTATTTAGTTATTAACAATTAGGTGGCAAAATAAAAATCAACCTAACTAACAACCACCTAACCATCCCATGAAAGATTGAAATCATTACAGGAAAAAGAAAGAAAACATTATTTCTGCCGTCAAATCAATCCTGAATTTGTGAAAAAATTCATTAAACGTTACAAAATAATAATAAAAATTCGGCGTGCCCAGAAGTTGACAAACAGCACTATAGCATGAAGAAATAGTTGAACAGGAGGTACAATATCGATCGCTGCTGATACCTACCTTGATACTTTAATCTCGACGGCCTTGGAAAAAACTTGTAACTTTTGACCTATACGCGAACATTAACATTTCCAAATGTTAAAAACGACAAGAACATGGATTTGTTTGAAAAATGTTGTCACATTTATGTAAAATCGTTATTTCTTCATATCCCTAAAAGATACTTCATCCGTCAACGATAGATGGACAAACAAATGATTCTATAAGGATTCCACTCTTTACTATCTGTAAATAAAGAAATGGGATATTCACTTCTTATACTACTATTAGTCCAGAATTCCTAGCTGTAGTCTCATTAATAACTTGCATTTATCTATGCTACGACGATACTTTGAGTACGATTAGAGGGGTCAAAGACAAGTTGAAATCTAAAACGGTGGAGTGTCACCCCTTGGAACAAGACTACCTTCTTGGTTTAAAGGGGTGATATCGTTTTCTGTGAGTAACTCGTTCATTATTAATTTTAGCAAAAAAAATTGCCCAGAGGATTTTTGTAGAGAATAAAATTATCTAGAAAAAAAGTCCATATGCTCTTTTTTTGTAAGTCAATTATTAAACAACCTATAAACAAAGAAGTTGAAAATTTCTAACCAATAATTTGTGTTTGCATACGCTTCCAGCGAAAGGAATGGAGAAAAATGTAAATAAAAATTTTAGACGACATAACGGGAAATACTTTTTTAGCAATATTCTCCTTATAGCGTTCGGACTCATATGGAAAACCTAGAGAACCTGGGAATGTCAGGGAATTTAAAAATCTTTTAAAAAACCCTGGAAATATCAGGAAATTTTATAAATTGTATAAAAAATCATGGAATTTTGCGTCTCGATATAGAAAACTATAGAGTTCTTAAGAATTTTCACTGATTAAATTTAATTCAAGGAATTGTTTTGTCAAATAAAAAATTACTTCACTAAAAAATATATGGAAATTAATATTTTTTGCTTATGGAGAACCTGGAAAATTCAGGGAATTCTTTCAGCTTTGCAAAGTCTGAACCCTGTACTATGACTCGTAGTTCTCGCGCCAAAGTTCGCCAAAGTTGTGCACTCCCGAACAAGGCGCACTATGAGATACCTTAAAAATTACACAGGCATTTGCCATTTTAATTTTTACATGATTTTAGGAAATTACGAGATTTCATCACTTTCGAATCATGTCATTTTATATTTAGAAACTAATATGAAACCATAATTTCTTGAATTCGAGCTATTATAGTTTGACCTTTAAGTTTAACGCTCCCGAAAAGAGCGCTAAAAAAGCGGTTGAAACCCCGATAAACTCGAAAAATATTAAGCCACCGATAGATCAAGACATTCTGCGTGAATAGAAGCGCCTTAATAGAAAAAGAAAGTTCATATGGAATTAATAATTCAGTACAGTGTTTTTTAATAGTATCAAATAAAGCAAGTGCAAGTGCAGTGTCTCTACCTACACCCAAGACGACCCAAGAATAGGTACCCTTTCAATTGGTTTGTTGCAATAAAGAAAGCTGGGCAATAAATAGTTAGTACCAAAATGAGACACATGTGTTTACAAAGCAATATAGACATACTAGCTGTGTTGTGACTTAAAGTAATTGTGTGTAGTGAAAAGTTTTTTAAGTGGACGAAATCAACCAAAAAAAGAACATAGAACAGCAATCACAAGACGAGACGCTACAGAAAGATAAGCTATAAATTACTTTATTTTTATTTTATTCTATTCTGTTTAATTACTTTAATAACTTTACCAACTTAATTTCTATCAACTCAATTTATTGATTCAAAACATAATATTTTAAACAGTAGATATCTCATTAATCTCAAAGATGGGTCTGTGCTGGACGGCAGGTAATAAAACATAAAAATACACCGAATTGGATGGCAAAAATAAACTAATATACAGGATAAAAAAATATTCTTGTGTCGCTCTCTCATTTGCAACACAACCATATATAGACGCAAGCGGACAGAAGGAGGTGCACACTTCTAGATTCATAAACAGAAGAAATAGAAAACTTAGGGAGGATAAATACAGAGATGATGATAGGTGGTAACTTAAAAGAAGCATCTCGTAAATGCCTACACTTCCCATCCGATGATAACAGATGGGAACTAAAAAGAAGCATGGAAACTAAAAGTAGCATCTCACCTACACCTACACTTCCCATCCTACATTCCTACTCCATGCGTCATGTGGCTCTCGCTGCTGGCATCAAGCATATCCCATGTCCAATTCAGCGTATGCAGCCGGTCCGGCGGTATATAGAAACATCCAAGGTTTGTTCCGTCACGCAATTTGGTCGCTGGGTGGTCGAGTGGAGCCGCTGAAGCTGCCCAGTCATGGCATGAATATGTCACAGCGAGTGAAGGATATAATAATAGACGACTGAGCGACAGCATTTAGCCGTTCGGTGGCCGATCGAGCTGCATGTTGGACGAAACTTCCAGATTGGATGTCCGGAATCGGCAGCAATGCCCACCTTACGCTGGCAAATCAATCAATCAATAAATCAAGAGGACACTAATCGTTACCTAATCTATACCAGAATCTTTTCGGCTCATGTACGATAATAATATCACCCGTGTACCAAATTCCATCAAAATCCGTTCGCTAATTTCGGTGCTATCATGTCCCCATATATACACACATTTAAAAACACAGATTTTCATATTTCTGGGACCTCGAAGCGTAAGGATCTGGTCTTATCACATTTTATTTACCAGTTGCAGTAACCTCCCCATTTTTATGGACGGGGAGGTTAAAACTTAAATTTAGCTTGCTGAAATTTTTTCCGTAGATTTGATTTAATATATTTTGCGTATCAGTTAACTGTGTCGTGTTCGACTATAGTATATTATTATATGAACAATTATAATAGCCATTGTTCACGAAGATGATGTTTGAGCCCATGAGCCGCAAATCGTCTGAGTGAATAATGGTCATAATCGCGAATGTAATATCATGCTTTTTCTACACCTATTAAAGAAATAAGAAATTTTGAATTTTTAAGTTTTGATGACATATTTGTTTTCTACTCTTCAAACCCTTTCGCTTGATATCCAAATCAAGGGGGTTGTAAAGAAAATGATAATCCGCCATCTTGGGACGGCGGCCATTTTGAACATATAATAATGAGTATACTATATTGTATTATCATCGGAGCTACACACAACTGCCAAGTTTCATGATACAACAATTAGAAGTAGGTGAAAATTACGTTGAAAGATTCCGTTACATTGATAGATACAGGTGAAGCTAATAAAAGCGTGTTAAAAAACCGCTGCCTAAGGAATCACTACTTCCACATCCAGATTTTTCATCTCAATCAGATGCCATTACAATACATAAAGTGCACTAACTTTCAAGTGAATATTTCAATTTTATGTTATTAATCCCATTAATAATGGAGAGGAGGTGGTGAGGTTTGAAAAATATTAGAAAGAAATCTGAGGTCTTGGTTTCTGACATATACACCAAATCCCAAATTTCTGTACTCTTACCAGCTTAATTTACTTATTTTCACTTATTTATTCCTATTTAACACCCAACCCTTCAAAGGAATCATCTCAAAATATAAATTTAGTTCCAGATGTTATAATACATACGTCTACCAAATTTCAAGTGAACATCTCAATTTTATTTTATCAACTAAAGGGGTTGATAATGAAATTTGGTAACATTAATCAGTACCTACTGGTAAGAAGTGCATACGTTGGAAAACGTAAACAAACAATATAGCGATGCACTGGGTTCTCAATGCAACGCCAGTTGTCAGCCGCAGCAAGAGTTGATCGCGGCTGATTTAAAATATTATTTAATTAGCGAAACAGAGATTTTTGAATTTGTATTTGTGATTGGCCGGATGCAGTGAATCATAAATCGATAATTTACTACAGTGAATTATAGGTACAATTTTTCACCAAAAACATGCTAACAATTGTCATATAATTAAATAGGTGTAGAAAAAAATTGTAATAATTGCCATATAATTAAATAGGTGCAGAAAGAAATGTTTGTCAAATACGTTTTTGCAGTCGGCCACGCACGACCTCAACTCTTTCTACTTTGTACTCATTTTATTTAAAAAATTGTTCACTATTATGAACTAATTTTAAAATTTTAATTAATTCACTGGTTATCTTGTGGATCCGGCAACTCAATCGGGGATTATTTTAATTCTAGAAAGCATTACTTGATCCTCGTAGCTGAAATTTAAGGCGAAGTTGATTTTCAACTAGCAATTAATTAAAAACCAATCTGAGCTTTGTAAGTTGGAATAGGCATCGGAATGTGATCTTATTTACCAAACTTGGTGGTTTACAGAAGTAGAAATGGAGAAGCGTAGCAACTACTTTGCGTTTTCTGTTTGCTTCTTCCGTTCGAGTTTCACTGAGAAAGATTTACTTAACTTTTCCTATGAAAAGTTATTCCTATACTGAACAAACTCAAACTCGACACCTTTAAGGTTGTAAATATTTATTTTTCATAGGACGTAAACTTTCAATCTCCGACAGTATCTTATCGCCTAAAATACCGTGATATCAAAAATTATCTTGGTCAGAGATGGTCGTGGAATTGAAAACCACTCACTTGCTGATGTGGTCCATTCACAATGATTATGTCAAAGCTTTTCAAGTTAAGTCCCACAATAAAGCTTTCAATACTACTGACTGCGAAATGCTCTTATCAAAATTGTTTCAACTAGAAATTAGAAATACTGCCTTAAACTGGATTAATCTTATATGGAAGAATAGTGCCCTATATTTATGTGAGTTCTAGGGCTAACAAAGTTGAACTTGAAGTTCCACAGGGCTCTGTCCTAGGACCCTTATTATTTTTGCTATTTATAAATGATCTTCCTGATTACATAGAAAATGCAGGACATGTTACCACGTTTGCTGATGATACTGCTATTACAACAACGGCAGCAAGTGTTGAGGAAATTTAATTACAAGCGTCAAATGTTAATACTTTAAGCGCTTGGTGTGATAGTAGTAAATTAATACTAAACACAAAAAAAACGGTAGTAATGAATTTTTATGTTAGAAGAACTTTACCAGCTAATTTTAATATTATGGACTTATCATGAGATAATCATATATATAGAGGTATGCAAAAAATGAAATAAAGCATATTTTGGCATCCTTCAATTGAGAAACATTTTAGATGAGAATGATTTAATAAATATTTATTATGCTTTGGCATATTCACACATTTCATTAAACATTATGGGTTGAGGTTGTGGCAGAGAAAGGAATAGGGTATTTGTTTGACAAAAATGACTAGTTTAATGTACACTAAATAAAATGATAACCATTCTTATAATATTAGACATGGCGAACTCTTAACTATTCCTATTCATAAAACTACAACATATAAGCATTCTCCATTGTACAACTGTGTTAGTTTATGTAATACACTGCCCAATACTGCGCGAAATCATCAGTACTTAAGACATTTTAATAGAAGGCGGCTTCTACAGTATTGACGAGTTTTCTCAAAGAAATAATCATTTAGTGATAGTGATTTTGTTATCTATAATTAATTAATGTTACATCTTTTGTGTAGTAATGTGCCTTTTTTATAATTGGTTTGTATATGTTTTATTCTCAGTTGTACATACCATATTTAGTAACATAGATACTTATATACATCGAAACTTTTTGACATAGTTCAATTATGTATTATTTACTTTATTTCGAATTATGTTCTGCTATTTGTAAAGAGATTCGACTTATCCTGTCATGTAATGTGATCAAATGGATTAATAGAATTATTATTACAGCATCTGCAATAATGTGCTTGCGTGTTTTTAATTCTAGAGATAAAATAATAAAGTAGATAAAAGACTATTAACATTGTTATTAACAAAAAAGCAAATTTAAGAAATTGTTGAAATTGTCCCCCATCATGTTCAATGCACAAAGGGTCTAGTTGTATGGTGGAATTGCCCCCAATCGGAACCAATATCATGATGTATGCCATAATGTAGAGGGGGTTACTAGTAACTGATGCATATAAATAATTCTTCCCCAACTCGATCTGTCATTGAGATAATGGAAAAAAACCGTTTGTAAATTTCTTTTTTTCAAATTGACATATTTACTAAACTACGAAAGGTGTATATACTGTGATATTAGCATCAAAACATCTTAAACTATTTTTTTTTCTGATAATCTTGTTGTTCAGGGATAACAATTTTTTGTATGAACTCACGATAATAATAGTATATGTCGGAGAGGTTCCCCTGTATACTTTCGTAGACGCCTTTCGATAGTCTTGTAGACTCATCATTCATTGAAGTCAAGAGAACGTGGTCAACAAGTACCGATTGCATTAAGGAATGTGAAGAGTAAACATCTCGATATGTGGTCGTGTGAACCATCAGATGACGTCTGGAGTCCCTCGAAGCCCTCTTCCCGGCGAGCGGAACAACGTGAAAGTTCAGTAGATAAGTACCTATTCTTAAGATAAACTCGGTAGAGAGTAGTTGAAATCGCGGGACTAGCAGTAGTGGACTGTTACCTCCAGTATTTTGGTGGTATTGTTTGTATCTTCAATCCTAAGACATTTACCTGTTTAAATATATCATACCTCATGTTACTTTGTTATTTATGCGACTATTATTTAAGTGATTTTATTGTGTTTACCAATGTGTGGCCTAAATCTAATAGATCCGCCCTAAAACGCCCCTGTTGTAAAACAAAACTCATTTCATGTAACATTTTAAGGGTCGAGATTTTAGTACAATGAAATACTGGTCATAGAAACATCTGTTTTATCTTGCAAACTTTAGAGCCCAGGAAACATACTTTGTTAACTTTACTCTTTATTAGGTAGTCGACGTTAGCCACTTGGAAACAATAAATAACCATCCAAATTATTTTATGTCCAATTCTCTTTTCTTAGTCGAACTTGTTGTGGTCTAGTGAGATTTTCAGGACTAAAGCAGTTGATAGAGAATTCTAGGAACATATGTAATAGACCATAAGATAGATAGACCAAAGAAGGCAGATTTTTTCCCCTATGCAAAGGCAAAGTAAGGAACAAAAGGGGTGTTTTTCCATCTGCTGGACTGGCATTAAAAATGTTAAAGATAGGCCATATGATAAATACCATGGTCCGTTAGGTAATTTCAAATGCGTACGGTTTAAAGTAAAGAAGATCCTAATTGGTCGGGGGCGTAAAGTTTACGGCACACTTTTGAAACGTATTATTTCGATGGAGAGATTATCACCACTCTTGGCTTAAGGTCTGTTCGGTCATCATCTACCTACGGGGTATAGTAAATTCTCGTTTTGCGAACCTTTTTCAATTTTAAAGTTTAAGTACATTTGTTCAGTATTTTGCCGGTTTTAATAAGTAGAAAATTAATGTGTTGTAATTATTGATCTAGGAATATTCGGTCGCGATTTAGCTAAAGATTTGAAATTGCCGCGGACCATTTCTTTTCTTGATATAGTGTAATTACCGTTTGTTACTTCATTTAATCGTAAAATTTTGTGATTGTCATTTCCATTTGTTTTTATTTTCTTCTGTAAATATAGTGGTTTAAGTGTTTTGAGAAATCACGTGTTTTATTTGCTTGTTAAGAAATTAAGTTCATTTTATATTCAGTAAAGTTTGATTGTGAAGTAACCTGGTTGAGAGGCACCATAAAGGATGTAAACACCTAGAAGGAAAAGGGTAAGCACAGTTTTGATTTCGATGGATATACTATAATATCGACGGAGTCTCCAAAAGTAATTGGGACACTCCGTACTCTGCCAATGGTAATGTCTGATTCAATCATGTAATTAGGGGAATAAAACCCCAGTTATTACACGTAATATGCTTCTTACAATACTTATTAGGTACATAATATATTACGTAGTAATAGTTTACTATTGCTATGATTATAAAATTTAATAAATTTTAAATAAGTTAGATCTACAGTAATTTCTAAAGATAGTTTAAGGAAATATATTGCTGAAAGTTTATCGTTTGAAGTTTAACAATTATAACCTACATTGGCAATTATGAACAAATAAATCGGTATAAAAATTAAACTTAACTCTCATATTGATTTTTTTAGATATGTTGGTTATAAATCAGAATACAATAAGTTTAATCTCACATTTAATTGTATCTTACACAGGTAACTTACTAATCTTCACCGCAATCCTTGATAAACATTTGTAAAGCTTCACAAACAGTTTATTTATTCCACACGTGTTCACAACAAATATAACATTATATTTCATTTATAAAGTTTTTTAATAACCTTTTTGGTACAATATCCCTTAAATACTATAGACTGTTGTTCGAAGGATACAGAAGATAGATTTAAGATCAGAATTTATTTTAACGAGAAAACTTTTTAGATCTATCTGTTAGGTATTAATGTTCTGTAAATAAAATATGAAATATAACTAACATTTTTATACTCATTCTTTTTTATATTATTTAGTTGTAAACGTTACAATTTTCACTATTCTAGGACATTGAACACCATCCTGTGGACTGAAATAAAGAATTCTCAGTCCTACATTATGCAAAAACAAAAGTAAAGAAAGCATCACTAAGAAAAAATTACAAGGCCTGGCCTGTCTAGAAATCAGGCGCAATGCATATCCTTCTAATAGAGTAATGAAAATCGTGCAACTATTAAGAAACCTCAACTATTGGCTATTAAAGTTATTAAATTGAAATTCTATAATTAAAGTTACTACTTCTAGACTATATTGAGGGTTGACAAAAAAAAATGTTTTGGGAAAAATCCGGGTGAGTAGACAAAACTTGAAAACGTCACAAAAAGTAGAAGAAACTAGTGGTCAGAACAAATAATTTTTATTCTTGAGCGAAATATTGACGAGCAAAATGATTTTTTTTTTATATTAAATTGGAAAAATTGAACAAAATTGGTTTTAAAAAATGTCAAAATTAATATCATTCGTATTACCGACCGAAAAGAACAAAAAAAAATTATAATTTCAACGAAAATTTTGGCTGTACTACTTGATGCCCCTAGACAATCGACGATTCAATTTTAGAATTTGCAATTGTTTTCTACACGTTATTATAAACATTTTAATTTGAAACTTGGTTTCACTGTTTAGCTTCACGAGGAGCATATTCTTCTAAAGTTTCTTTAAAATATGCGCATTATTGTTCAAGTTATCATCAATTGTTTAAAAATGTCTTTAAGGTTTGCGACTTGGCATATTGACCAAAAAGTTTCGGACACATCTAGTTTTCTTCGCGATTTCGTTGTGAACAATTTGCTTCTTCTTCCTTATTGCGATGCAGTGATATTCAAGAAGAACTGCGAGGAACCACGTGAACATTATTTTGTTTAAACAAACACTCCGCCACACGAAATTAGTCCAAAACTTTTTACTACACTTTTTGAAATGTTTACAACAAGATTCCAAAAAGTAGTAAGACAATTTCTTTTTATTTAGACCCTTAGTTGTATTCCATTATATGTCACGATAATGTTTGTAGCTTGCAACCATCATCGCATAGATGCCATCCTCCTAAAAATATAAGATATCAAAAATATATTATAGTTCTCTACATATATTTAATTCACATAAAAGAACCTCAAAGCTTTGCCGCTTACGTATAGATGGGATAGCGGGGTATGTTTTAAATCCGTAGACAATGGTAAATTATAAATACAGTGTGTTGCATCATGAGAGGGGCATAGCTTAACAGGAGGTACAGAATATCAGTGGTAATCAGAACCTCCCACAGAAATTTATCATTGGGCCTTCATTACGAAGTGATAGGGAATGGAATAATGGATTCATATTTGGTACAGCTAATACAGTAACGATCCTTCAGAGGTACATGTGACATGAAAAAAATCCAAATCCGGAGTCACCAAAATTTAGATTTCTTCTTTACTTCTAAAACACATGACCCTGTATATATTTTTTTGGAATTTCTGTACGATATTCGAAAAAAACACAAAGAAATAAGTAAAATGGCCTAGTTCACTTTTTTCTTACGCCTTTGTGGTTATTTAAATACGAAGTTAAATGTACAAATATATGAGTTTCAGAACAGTATTAAATGAAAGTCATGTGAAACAAGTAATTTTGTAACTAATATTTTCTAAACTTTTATTTAGCGTGGGTGATTCCTAATTCCAGGACGTTTTAAAAATCAATTTTATTAAAAAATGTAGCCCTAATCAGTAATCCGGTATAAATTAACAAAAGATTTAATCAATCATAGTAGGCTTATTCAGGGTGACAGATAATAAAACTTATTAGGCTTAAGCAATAAGTTACTTTAATCAAGAAAATCGGCAATATTTCACACCTAATAAAAATTAGAAAGCAGAACAAACTAAAACCCCGAAATTAATAAAATAATTTCCGTTCCGGTAACAATAAACAACCAGCCAATAACTGAATATGTTTAAAAATAAAACACAATTTACACTAAAGTAAATTTTCAAAGTGGTCTCCCTCAACTTCTTCCCGTGCCGGCCTCTGACGCTAAAATAAGCGTCTTAGGCCGAACACAATCCTTGAGCTACACAGCCTAATACTTCCTTCCGACGAAATCGGAGCATATGAGGCCAATTGGCACCCTGGGCTTCCGATTAGTCAAACGCCCCCAAATCCTTCCAAACTCCGAGAGTGCTCGGCAACAGCCGTTCCCTCTCACGACAGACGAAAGACGCTCCCGGGAGCAGACATGCCAGCGAAGAAAGAAGATCAAGACAGAAGAGCGCCAGAAGAAACGACTCAGCTGGCGGGCCCACCCCTTACGAGGCCCGTCCAGGTCTACAGCGATGATTGGGGCAAAGAGCTCAAGCTCGACCCCTAATCATCCGAGACCGTCAATAAAAGTTAAGAATATTGGCGTCTCAACTTCTGTGCATTTCCTTGCGCGTTTAGCTAGATCACCAATTGCTCGACGTATTATTGCCGGATTATTACGTATTTCGTCTCAGGCTGTAACGATGAGCTCGGTTAATTGTTGCCTATTATCAATTTCGACGCTATACACTTCATTTTTTAAGTGGTCCAATAAAACGTAATCGCAACGGTTACGATCAGAAGACCTCAAATATTCACAATTTAATATACTTCACAAACTAAATGCGGATTTTGACACATTGAATTACAAACAATACATTATTCAACTGCTTAGGAGATTTCTTGTTACTACATTTTGAAAAAAAAATGTAGTATACGTTTAGCATTTTCCGGTGGACCGTCGAAACCCGAAAAAAACGTCGGATCGATGTGAAAGTCGTATCTATCGATTCGAGAGCGAATTTAGAAAATTCCGTCCGTCGGTCAGTCGGTCTGTCGGTCTGTCTGTCTGTCTGTCTGTCGGTCTGTCCGTCACGCCCAGCCCCCCCTAATCCGTTTTTGGATTGCGATGAAACTTGGGTGGTTAATAGGAGGTCTTTAGAAAACCTTAACGCCCGAAGCTCGGCTCCGTTCATAAACCGGAAGTACCCGATATAGACGTTTCGAGTTTTTCGGGGAAAATTGAATAACTCGATAACGGGTAGTCGGATCGAGATATTTCAAAAAAGAGATAGTGCCGCTGAAAAAGCTCTACAAATAAGTATACCGGAGGCTATGTCGAAAAACAAATGAAAATTGATTTTTTTGCAAAAAACTGGTTTTCTCGAAATCGGGCTAGGAAGCACGATAACTGTCCAGAATCTTGATCGATTTCGATGAGACTTGGTGGGATCAAAGGTACCCGGCCACAAATTAAGCCTATTGCTGGCGGCCCGAATCCGTTGACCGCAAGTATGTTTTCCAGGGCCGAGTATGATTTTTCAAAGAAATTAATAACTCCCGAACCGAAGGTCCGATTTTAATGTTCAAAAATGGCAATTGCAGGGCTCGATTAGGTCTATTAGTTGACGTTTGTGAGAAATTTGAGAAAATAAAAGCGAATCTACAAATCCTGGAAAACTTGATTTTTTTGATAAATTCTACAAATTCCGAAGAGTTTCCTAATAAAAATCGAAAATTAACTATTCCGTCGATCGATCTCTATAACCAGTATAAGGCATGGGCCTTTTTGGACAAAAAATATAGAATAGAGTTTTTTAGAAAAACTTAAAATAAACGAGTTGTTTACGAAAATGCATTCCATAGAATTATTTTTTAAAATATTAAAAATTGATACATTCTAAGTGCGATATAGGTGCAAACAAATGATGTAATGTTATATTTAAAATATCATTCATTTCCTTATTTTCATTTACTAAATAAAAATAGAACAGATGCCCTTTCCGTGTTTCAAAATGTAGTTAGCCTTTACTTTAGTCAATGCAAAAAAAAAAAAGAAAAATAAAACATGTCAAAGCACTGAGTCATCTTGCGATCCTCTGCTAAACATTTAATGAAACATTGGACAAAAAGCAAATCAAAATGTAGTCATCTTGCGATCCTCTGCTGAAAATTTAATGAAACATTGGACAAAAAGCAAATCAAAATGTAGTTTTTTCACTTGTTATTTGTCACTTTGATTAAGCCTACTATGAGTGATTAAATATTTTGTTAATTTATACCCGATTACATATTAGGGCTACATTACTACAATTGATCTTTAAAACGTACCGGAATTAGGAATCACTCACGCTCAATAAAATTTTTGCAAATTTTAATTACAAAATTATTTGTTTCACGTGACTTTCATTTCATACCGTTCTAAAATTCATATTATTGTATATTTAACACCGTATTTAAATAACCACAAAGGTATAACAAACATGTGAACTAGGCAATTTTATTATTTTTTTATGTTCATTGCGAATATCGTATAGAAATTCCAAAAAATATATACAGGGTCATGTTTTTTTCGAGACAAAGAACAAATCTAAATTTTAGTGACTCTGGACCTGAATTTTTTTCATGTGTCACATGTACTTCTGAAGGATCATTACTGTATTAGGTGTACCAAATATGAATCCATTATTTCTTTCCCTGTCAAAGTAATGACAAAAAGTAGTTTTTGCCAAAAATGACAAAACACCCTGTAACTTCGTACTGAAGGCCCAATGAGAAATTTCTGTGGGAGGTTTTGATTGCCACTGATGTTCTCTACCTCATGTTAGTCTATATCCCTCTCATGATACAACACCTTGTATATTGTATTACTTGATTCATAGAACAGCATTTTTCTCATATAGAGTATCTTCTGGCATGACTAAAGTAAGAAATTAACAGAAACTCACCTGTTTCAATTATAATTTCAATTTATTTAGATGTAGTTACCCGACTTTCTCCTACCGAAATTATTTTAGGTTGTAACGGTTTACAGCAGGTATGTAAACTCTACCTTCGACAGAGTCGAACTTAATATTGTCAGTGTACAATGGAATATCGAATTTGTTAATGTTCCACAAATACATAAAATATTATTTCTATCTTGATATAAATAAAACACAGTAAAAAATGTTTAATTTATCACTGTACCAAATAACTATATTTATTTACCAAAGACAATACTTCCAAATTTCTACTGTTATTGTGTACAAAAATTTTAAGTGCGGCTCTTTTCCTAAGGCCGGGTCCACACTATGCGTATTCCGCAGATGCATAAAATACGTATGTGTCTTATCGGCAAGAGAGTGTTGGATTCACATTGTGCAGATTGTCCGTGTCTTGTGGTCGTCAGTTTGTGTGAAACAACTTTAATGAACTACAAAAATTAATAAAACAGCAAATACACACCAACCGATCCGCGCAGTATGAACGCTCGCTCAGGAATACACGTATTTTCTATCAATTTTCCGATAATGGAATAATATCTCGGCACCTACATGCGGACGTACGTATTTCCGGCAGCTTACTGCGTGGTTGCGTATTCTACGCATATGTATGTACATTCCAATTTAAAACAATGTGTTGTCATCTTGCCGAAAATACGCAGCCAAAATACGCATCTGCGGAATACGCATAATGTGGACCCGGCCTAAAGAGATACTGATTTACGGTTTTTATGGCTTTTTTTATTTGCCTTAAATATATGTAGCGAACTATAACCCTTTTTCTCCACACATTACCCATAAAAAAACCAGTGTACAGAGATTTGTTAAGAACCAAACATCGCAAAGTTTAAAACGGCAACGTTTTCAACCCACAGCAGAAATGTTACCGTTGTCCATTAATTCCATTATAAGTATGGATATAGGTTAATGTCATAGGGAGAACTTTTCCTTTTCGGTGGGGAGGGGTGTGCTTACCGTTGGCAGACACGAAACGTGAGAGTGAGGAGAAATCGTAAATTACATTTCGTAATAAACCAGATTACAAATTGAATATTAGATTGAAATTGAAGTTATCCAGATTCTCCTCACCAGATACATTCGGTGTGATAAATATGTACCTAGATGGAAACATCATTGCCTTAAGGATTAGAAGGGGAATTGATTTGTTTCCAATTTCACTATAGCCGCCGATGTAAGAATCCATCTCATTACTGTGCCGTCAGAAGGGAAAAGACGTGTGTGCACAATGTAACATATGATATAACTGCGTCTGACGTAAATACCTATTTACGATTTCATCATTTAGACTCTACATATTTTTTTATCAAACATTTTTTTCGTGGAAAATTTATTTATATATCTCATAGTGAAACTCATATAAATTCGTTATATAAGATATCTGCTTAAATTAATACTAATGTATAAACTAACATTATACGTTAACAAGTGATTTTTATCATCCGGTGACTTTGAGCGGCCGTATCTCGAAAACGAAGGACCTCATCGACTTCCGGTTTACGCTATTCGATTTCTCGTTCGAGATTCTATACCACTGAATTTTTGGTAGCTTTCATTTGGGCCGTGTCGCTCTAGGAGCGAAATCCTCGGACTTTTTAATTTGGCGGCCGATATCTCACTTGAAAATCACCGGAAAATATCGTGCCCCACATCATTGGATTGGAAATTTAATTTACAATCGATCGAGCACAAAGGAGGGACCATTTTGTCTCGAAAAAGTTATATGCGATTTATGTGAAGATATGTCGAAATCGTATAAACTTCTTAGATACTTTATCGTTGAAAATTTGCCAAAAAATTAAACTTCCCGCAAAAGGGGTAAGTAGGAAGCTGAGACAAATCGAATGGCGCAAACCGCAGCTTTGTATCTCGTTGCGTTTTCGAGTTATTGCCTCGGGAAGCGGTTTTCGGCTTTTTCACGTGGTTTTTTGCTCTCACAAGAAATCCTGGGATGACAGGCCAATTCTTACCTTGAATTCGGATTCAGCGGCCTAAAATACATGGGAGTACATAGGTAGGTATTCTGTAACAGAACATTTTTTGTGTGCCGGTGTATCTTTTAATGTTATTTATAATTCTGTTCACCTAGTAAATTTTAAATATTAGTTTTTTATTAATTATATTAATATGTGAGTATCCTCCATCTTCAATCAACATTTAGTTATATAGCCCAGTTAAGTCAGAGACAGAAATTAATAAAATCCGGTCACTAAATGTTAAGTGGCCGAATATTTCAGAATAGTATTTTTCTTGGTGCAGAATACGACAAAAAAAGTTTAGAGCTATAAAGTGCTGGCGATCCCTAAAAAAATCGAAAATATTGACCGAAATTCTGTTTTCGGACAATAACTCGAAAAATCAAAAAAATATCAAAACCTAATAGCGCTAGGCGATAGAGGGGAAACGTGAATGGAACGTGGCGATACATAAATACGGCGCGTAGCGTGCGCGGTCTGGGACTCGCTACACTAAATTTGTTGTAACTTTTGAACTAATTAACGAAATTGAGCCCAACAAAGCTTAAATGAAACAAGAAACATGTGGATTATCATATTTTCAAATATAAAATGAATTTATGTAGGAATAGTACATATATGAAGTCGAAATATAAAGAGATTTCCGATGAAATCAGTAAATGCTTATTTCTACAATTTTTAAGATAAAAACGTGAAACATATTACTCTTGAAGTAATGTATAAAAAGATCCGGTAGATAGGTATACTGAATGGTTATTTTAATAAAAGTTACTATCGTTTATTTTACCCCTAGTTTCACGAATTTTGGAGCAAAGAAACATTTTCTTTTATTTTCGTAAAATAAAGAGGGTTAATTTAATTTTTAAGGTAAATCTCCTTGAAGCATCTTAAAGTAGATACACATTTCAAGCTTTGAAAATCGCACTTACAGAAATCTAATAACGCGATTTAAACCAGAGTAATAGGTGATTAAAGTTAGTTATACGTATCAAATTTTATCACTTTCTCAAAATGTTGTTACCATCTGCTCAGATATTATATTAAATGGAAGTTTCTGCAATTGCTAGGAAGGGGTGAATTAAATTGTGACTACAGGAAAATTGTATTGCATTGCTCTATTATTTAGAACAATTACCACGGGCAATGCTGCCAAAATTCTAAACCTGATATGGAGAAGCAAACTAACATGATTGAAGACTAGAATCTACGAATTGTCTTAAAAGCAACCATGGGAATTGAAGAAATTAACTCGAAAATCCCAGAACAATGACGATAATGAAGACATTTTGAAAGATATTCATGCATACTTTTTCTTATCAGCCTCTTGTCTTGAAAAGTATCACTCATACGAAAAAATATTATAGAACTGCTTTTTTTTAAATTTTGTCAACCACAGTTTTGATAATAAATATTTTTGTCACAAAGCTAATAGTATCCTAGACATATATTTTTTTACCTTTGGCCTTCTGTAGGTAACATTTAAAGCACCAGGGTATCTAATGCCTCCGTAAATAAGCCGGATTTTGTGTAAAATGCCCCAAGAATTAATCCTTGAAGGAGACTTTAAAAATGAAAATTTTGGCCTGGAAATCTCTACTTGGGAGTTTTCGAAGTAGTTGATCACGAATCTGAGGTCCAATTTGGAATATTCAAAATGGCGGACCGGAAATCGGGCCATTTTCCAAAATATCTATTCTCATTTTTTCAGGAAAATGGCCATTTTGAATTTCACAAATTGGTCCTTAGATTCGTAATCAGCGATCTCGAAAATCCCGTAGGTAGTAAAGATTTCCAAGCCGAAATTTTCATTTTTAAAGTTTTTTTTGAGGCTTAATTTGTGGAGCATTTTTGAGGCTTATAACCCCCATAACTCGCCCATTTTTTCCGCCCGCAAAGATGTTAGTGGTGACGAATGATCCAGAGGGAGCCGAGGAACACAACGCAGAAGGGATTTTTAAAATCTGTGCAGTTTCCCAACTTTTACACGTTTGGCACTATTTAATGAAAATATGTTTCATATAAGAATTTAGCTCGATGAAAATTAGTATTCAAACAGAATCTACTTTGATTGTACTAAATACGTCCGGCTCGAGGATTAACTAGAATTTTTCCGTAATGTTGACGGCAAGAGTTTACTACAAATAAATGTTAACTATCTGTGGTGCAATTAGTTCACCCGATCGTAGGTTTTCATAATATTTAACTTCTGGAGTTGTATAATATTGTGAATATATTATGCCATGTGGATATGTTATGCCGTCGTAAATATTATTCTGTAGTATGTTTGTTTAAGATATTAATCAATCTTATAGGATACCCCGAGATTCTTGAAGAAGCCTTTTTTATATTCCCAATTTATTAACCAGGTCACGTTTCTTTTTTTTCTATTCACGACTTCACATTTCATATTTTTAATACAAGGGTCCTTTCAAATAAGAATATTTTCTTTACTGCAACTTACTAATCGTAAAGTAATTACGTCTAACAAATTCCATCTAAGGATCCTCAAGTTCTTAAAATCCGAAGTATAAGGATGCAACGTATGTAAATATATACAAATATTTATGAATGTTGTACAGATTTATATTCGACATAATATTTTACCAGAGATTTGTCACACTGGCATAAGTATAAAAAAATGGATCTACGAGAAGGCCAGTAAAATAATACTTTTTGCATATGTGGGATCTTTGATATATTACTTCATTGTTATTCCTCGTATAGGCAGTAAGGTTCTAGCAAAATGAAACTTTGGATACAAGGACAAGAGGATGTTTTTTGAGGCAGGAGGCAACGTTCTGATTGATACGAATGTCTATCCGTACGCTCCCTTCCAGCAGTGATATATGGTTTGTCGTTCATCCCATTCTACATTGACGTTTACAACCACCGCAATGTGTCTACCCGATGAGATGAGATTCTCGATAGCTGACGTTATGTTTTTCTAATCTAACTCGATGCTTACAAGTTTAAACTGAGGGTTAACAATACTTGTTTTTCACAAGGCGGTCCCCTTAGCTGATAATGAACTGACGGTAATTCCTCAATTCTTAATTAACCTAACAACTGGACAAGTGGTCTATAAGATCTTTGTAAAAATGAACAAATAAGAAAATCGAACGAATTTTTACTCGACCTCAATATCGATACTAGGTAATTAAGGTTCGATTAACCGAACGACGCAACGATGAAATTTTATTTTTAGTGGTAGTTTCTTATACATGGTTCGATTTTGTTCAAATAATGTTTAATAATTTTGTCTTTTTAAAATTGTTGCGTCTACATTTTGGTAAGATCATCCTGGACAGATTAAACACTACGCAAGATGTACTTCACATTTACAATGAGCACCAGTTCGGGTTTAAGAAGGAAAGGAGCAAGTGCAACAAGTTGTCACAATCGTTAACTACGCGAATGTGTTATATAGTCTTGGTAAAATACTAACATGATACTCTTAGATATTGAGAAAGTCATCGATACCGTCTGGATCCCGAGGCTAATATCAAATATGACCGCAATTTCCGCTACCCACAATACACCATTAAACTCATTCATTCATGTCTGACTGGCAAAAGGTTGCAGGTGCGAGTAAACAAACTATTAACTCCGCTCGGACTAGACGTACGTATACGACTTCTCCACTTTCCCGAATACTGAAAGCTTAAGTTGGTTCAAAAGGAGTGCGAAACAGATCCAATAGCGGGCGATTGTACTGGTTTCGCAAATCCCATCATTTGTTTTGGTTGTTCTTTATTTATCTATTTATCTATTTACAGACTGTAGAACATCATTAGCATGATTATCTATACTCTATAGAGTGACTCTTACACAAGGTTCAACTAAGTCGGTTCAGTTATGCTGAACGATCAGGATACCAAGTGAAAATAAATCAAATTCAATAATGAACGAAGAAAGTATAAATTTATTAACAAATTTCAGTCTGGAATATACATAATTCAAATAACAATAGCTAACTAAATTACAATCTAATAAATATGGCCTTGTATTTGAATAATTGGTTTAAAACATAAATATGTACCATGGATTTGTAATGTAAAGCTTTAACTTGTCTAGGTTTTCTGTAACTCGAATGACGTTTAATTATAACCTCTAAACTGGTTTTGAAAATTTCCTTGAAAATAGGACGCGTGCAAAATCTGACAGCTAACAAGAGTGGAGAGCATATAACTTCAATGTTCCAAATTAATTATCGTGAAATTCGCTGTTCTCATTTGCTTTTTTAACTTTCTTGTGCTATCAGCTATTGAAATAAACATTTCTAAGTTTAGTTTTCACTATATATAGACAACTACGTGTTTTGTACAATAATATTTCCTTTGATTTGGCGAGATGTGCATTGTTTACCTATGTGTTTTTAGTTATTTTCTTCGTATTTACACAACGTATGGGATTGATCTTATTGTCATATTATATAGAACATATTTAGATTATTTAAAATTTAAATGCTGTTAATTATCCTGTTACCAGTTTACCACAAAAAGCCATCATATTGTATGGAATCTGGTTGTCAAAGTCTCACCGAATTATTTATGTAATGATATTTGAAAATATCTGAAAACTTAAAATGTCATTCATTCTATTACAAGCTATGGACTTCCTATTTCTGAATGCAATCACACTGCAATGCAACTACTGTTAAATTTGTGAATTTTACTTATGATTTCAAACACAATACCTGGGTAGTGTTCCACAGTGTGAATGACACAGCAATGTGTACTAAATTGACTATCTATAAATACATAATTGTGCTACACTTAATGTATTGTACTACTGTCTTTCATTAAATCAGGGTAACAAAAATGAACTACAAATAATTCCAAATAAATGTATGAGAATATAGTAAAATGTAACAAATATACACCAATTGAATTAATGCCTGATATGCTACAAATTTTGTCGGTGAAGGAGATTATATTTATGCAAACTATAATATTTATTTATAATGTCATCAATAGTTTACTTCCGAAATATTTATCGGATTTAATAGAATATGTCAAACAATGTCTAAATGTTGTTTGTGGCATTATCTTAATTTTCTTTTTCCTTCTTCAATTCTTTGGGACTTCCTGCCACATGTATGTTTTCTTTTTAAGCGGTGCTAGGGGAATCTACAAAATATATCACAATTAACCAGTATCATACTGGTTAATTGTGATATATTTTGTAGATTCCCCTAGCACCGCTTAAAAAGAAAACATACATGTGGCAGGAAGTCCCAAATAATTGAAGAACGAAGAAGAAAAATATGTCAAACATTTTCATACTCATAACGCAAGAATTAAAAATAATTTACAAATTAAATTTAGGAAAAGAGCCAAGGGCCAAAATTCTGTATTTGCAGTGGTTTGAGGGAATATAATGCTCTACCTAAAATGTTGCTGAGGCAAGAACATTGACTATATTTAAAAGTAAGTTAAACATGCATATACATCATAAATAAATAAACAAACAAAATTTAAATTGTAAGAGTAAACATATTTGTATTAGATGCCATATATAAATGTAACTTGTTTACCATTATAATTATTATTAATTGGTTTAAGATTACTTATCTGTATGTATTAGTACTTTTTTACTATCCAATAAAGGTTATTATTATTCTTAATTATTTAAGTTTTTTCTTATGTGTGTTTTGTAAACAACGGACATAATTTACCCAGTTATTATGGGTAGCGTTGCCTCTAAAAAAAAAAAAAAAAGGTTTATAATATCGGACAGGGAGATAGATGGCGAAAATTTAGAGACCTTTTCAATTCAATTTGATCAATTTCATGCAAAGTTGTGGAGGTTGCAAATTAATCAATTGAAGAGGTCAGTGAAAAAGTGGTACAAGTAACATTTTTACAGAAAACGAGATAGGTGCATCAGACAGTTAAAATACAGTTCTGTTTAAAGTAACATTGGTACAAGTAACAGAGATTCTTAGTAGTGACATCTAGCCGACAAAAGTAAGTCCTAGAAAAAGAAGCCATTCATATTGTAGAAAAGTGGGATGAGTGTACTTATACCACTTTTGCATTTTTAATATTTCCACATTACTACAGGCAGCTGAATCTAAAGAAAAAAGGAAGGCCTTAGAAGCAGAAAAAGAGTTACATCATCGGAAGGCAGAAAATGCAATTGGGGCAAAGAGAAGAGCTAAGGCACTCACAAACGATTCAAACAATGCAACTATATCAATATGTTTCGACCTCCAAAAAAAATTACCTACTCCATCTCTAACAACAAACAAAGCTTATTATCTAAGAACTCTCTGAACGTATAACTTTGCAATACATGATCTTGGCAATAATAAAGCGTACATGTACACGTGGGATGAAAGTACGGCTTTGAGGGGCTCTGCAGAAGTTTTTTCAAGTGGCCGTATCTCGAAAAATATTTATTTCTCGAAAAAAATCACAAGAGTAGAAACATCTTATTTTGGGCCAAAAAAGGTAAATATATACAGACTGTCTATTTTACGAGGGCCACACCAAATATCTCGCTTAATATCTATTGTAGAAGAATAAAGTTTTAGAAACAGTTATCCCATTTTTTGTGAGCTATATTTCAGTAAAAAGAAATTTGAAATCCATAGCCTACTTTATGAGATATATTACAAAAACCTGAAAAATAGGAAAACCACAAACGGTTATAGCTTCCTTATTTGAGGAGATACGAAAAAAGTTAAAGGAATGAAAGTTGACGGCAAAGACAATAAGAATAATAACGTGTAACAAAAAAATCGAAAAATGCAGTTGGCTTTGACATACGCTATTGTGCAAAAATGAAAAATACATATCTCAAAGTAGGCCATGACGCCATTAATTCCGTTATTTTTTTCTCATTCCAACGATATAAAACATGTCACAGAAATTTTAACCGATAGTGTCAATATTTAATATTTTACAAATACCACAATTCATATAATTGAATCGTAACAATCAGCTGTGCCATAATTAGTGAAAAACAATGTATACAGTTATTAATAAATTTGACAGATTGTCACTGTTGTATGTTGTATGTTGCGTTGTCGAGTTCTAAGACAAATTTTATATCAGTAATTATGGTGTACACCAATAATAATAAATTCGATATGATTAGCATTTATTGTCAGTGCAATTTTGACGCTGAGATGGCAGTCACGGTTTACGGAGATAGATTTCCAGATGCTCCGCAGCCAAATCGAACTATGTTTAGGAAGTTAGTTCAAAATCTAAAAACGCACGGTTCATTTTCAAAAAAAGTAGTAAGGCGAGCGCATGTTGCGGATAATGTAAGAAAAGTGAATAGAGTAATGAATTATGTTAACCAAAATGAGGAAACCTCTTTGAGACAAATTCAGAGAAACTGTCGCATAAAAAAAGAAAAAGTGCAAGAAAAATATTGAAAAAAAACGGATTTCGATGCTACAAAATGAGGAAAGTTCAACATTTAAATGAGGGAGATAAGCCAATGAGAGTAAGATTTTGTAGATGGTTATTAAATAAGAAAAGGAATGACGCGCTGATATGTAGCAAAATTCTTTGGGTGGACGAATCAAATTTTTCTAATAATGGATTTTTCAGTAGAAATATGCATTATGAGTGGACACGAGAAAATACACATTGGTGCAGAGAGACTGCTTTCCAAGAAAGATTTTCTACGAATGTTTGGTTGGGTCTTTTAGGGACTAAAGTAATTGGACCTTATTTTTATGATGGCAAATTAACCGCTCGTAGATACCTTAATTTTCTGCAAAACGCATTTCAAGATTTTCTTTATGAATTAACAGTGGCAGAAAGATTAAATTATTCATATTTTCAACAAGATGGGGCTCCACCTCACACTGTTGTAATATGTACAAATTATTTAAATCAAGTTATGCCAGATAGCTGGATAGGCACCTATGGACCCATTCTATGGCCAGCTCGATCACCAGATATTACTCCCTTGGATTTTTTCGTCTGGGGTTACATTAAAGACAAGGTATTTCAAACTGCCCCTGAAAATATTGAGGACATCAAAACCAGAATTCGAAACGCATGTGAGGAAATTACTCCTGAAATACTCCAAAATGTAATGCGTGACGTGTCTCGTAGAGCACGTTTATGTGTCAGAATGCATGGTGCACAATTTGAGCATTTGTAGTTAGAAAAATAAATACACACAATTTCTTTTCAATATAGTAGTAGGTAGTACTGTTATACATAGTTTTTCGTTTTTTTCTTTGGATGTTCGTTTTGTACTTGTATTTTTATTTATGAGATATTTATTGGTTTGTATTAAATTGTAATAAATAATTACGGAATTATAATTATTATAAAGTTAATTTTTACTATTATGGCACAGCTGATTGTTACGATTCAATTATATGAATTGTGGTATTCGTAAAATATTAAATATTGACACTATCGGTTAAAATTTCTGTGACATGTTTTATATCGTTGGAATGAGAAAAAAATAACGGAATTAATGGCGTTATGGCCTACTTTGAGATATGTATTTTTCATTTTTGCACAATAGCGTATATCAAAGCCAACTGCATTTTTCGATTTTTTTGTTACACGTTATTATTCTTATTGTCTTTGCCGTCAACTTTCATTCCTTTAACTTTTTTCGTATCTCCTCAAATAAGGAAGCTATAACCGTTTGTGGTTTTCCTATTTTTCAGGTTTTTGTAATATATCTCATAAAGTAGGCTATGGATTTCAAATTTCTTTTTACTGAAATATAGCTCACAAAAAATGGGATAACTGTTTCTAAAACTTTATTCTTCTACAATAGATATTAAGCGAGATATTTGGTGTGTCCCTCGTAAAATAGACAGTCTGTATATTTTTTCATTTTTGACCCAATTCTATAAGTTACGAAATCCGTGAAGAAAAGAGTGTTTTCTACCACTTCCGCTCATTTTCTACTCTATTTTTTTTTTCAAACTTTTTTATTATCGTCATTACAAACATATTGCACAAGGTTTCATCAAAATCCATTCATTAGCACTTAAATTAGAGGTGAAACCCCCCCGTTGACTGGATTAAGTCATTTCGAGCAGTTCTTGTGAATTTTCAAAGTTTATCGTTTTGTAATAAATGCCATGAGACGAGACGCATTTTTGTCTCTTTTTTTCTTATTGCTCTGGCTCGGGGGGGGGTGCATTTTTGGAAAAAAACTTTATAGATCAAAAGAGTCTTAATTTAACCTGAAAAATCGATCCGGAATGTTTGGCGCTTTAGCTCTGGGTCACCCTGTATATACAGTTTTCGTGAAACGAAAATGACAAAAATGATAGAAGTCTTTTCACTGAACCGATAACAGATTCTAGGTATTAAAATCAAAATGGATACATACAGCTATATTTCAAACTCACATTTCTCGATAAGCGATAAGTTATAACAGATTTGTTGGAAATGTCCACAAAGCCACCTAATTTGTGGCTATTTGCTGCCATTCGGTGATTAATCCGTAATCAATAATGAATTTATCCTGACTAACATCAACGTTCCACAAAATCTTATTAACGTTGACGATTTAATTAAAATGAAATGTTAAATATCAAAAAAAGTTAGCAATATTACGGGATTATCTATTTGGGTTAATATGGACTTCATTTAGTACGATTTTAATTTTAATACACTGAGTTGTAGCATGACAGCAAAATATTTCATGCAGTTATACAGAGTTAATGGATGATGAGAATCAGCTACCAATTCAATCCACAATATCATACGAGGGTTTAACTTAAAAACAGGTAGTTTATAATATAATTTAAATTCAGTTAATCGTGGTATATATAGATTAAATACTTCAATGGGTTTAGGGTAAAAACATTCAATATCTATCTAGTTAATTATATATAAAACAAATCATGTCAGCGTATCACCCATGGTAAGTGACACACGTCCTAATTATGCTTAATCTAAACTTCAAAGAACGGTAAAGTGTATGCAATCTACTATGTAGCACAAAATTGTTTAAGTTTCTTTAATGATATGTTTGTAAATTTTGATTTGGGGTTAGACCAATTTGCACTGACCATATTAAGTGAAGTAGCATGTCACTTGTAGTTGCTTTAAAAAGCGTATGTAAATTATGTGAGCTTTCCAGCTTTCTTTAAACGTACTTTAGTCTGTTTTTATACCAGGAGGAGTAAATATAGAACTCCCATTCACACCATAAAAGTAACCAGAAAATACACTAGAACCTTTTTGGCGTTTTGGGCAACCTATAATAATGCGCTGTATTTGTGTGTATGTTATTACATTATATAATGCCTCTATGTGACCTCTATATATTTATAAAGGATTCATAACATTTATGCAATATAAGGGCACCAAGTAATTAGACCCTCTTACCTTCAGATTTATACAAAGGGGATATAGAAGGTGCAAGCGATAAAGAAGAAATTTAAATAAAATAATTTATGACATGAAATTGAAATTTTTACACAATATGTCAAAATGAATGACTATTGCTTTGTGTAGAACTGGCGAGGGCGTATCCAATCACAGATGTATGATTTAGCGCAGTAAATTTAAAACGCCTCTCCTGCTTTAAAAACAGGTTATAACGACAACTAACCTGATATAGTATATTAAAGTATGAGTGGATATTAAGCTCTTTAAAACACGCGCGATTTTTCGAGCACGACGGCGCAGCCGAAGTGCTCGAAATAGAGCAAGTGTTTTAAAGATCAGTTATCCACGAATACTTTACGCCATTTTTTTTTATTGGTACACAATACTACAAAAAATGGAAATAAGAATTAAGAATGTAAAATGTTTGAATTCGTGATGTGACATCAGGATACCTGTCAGTGTCAAATGAGGAATGCAAAAATTAATTTGCAATCTGTCACATAGGATTAATTATTGTCACTACAGTTGTTACTGATTGTATATTGCTTTAAAATGAGTTCTAACATTGATTATTTAAATAAAAAAGCAGATTCGCGGTTAATACCGCAAAAATTCCTGTCAGATTAATAATTAGAAAGTTGACATTTTGACTCGGGTTGTAGTTGTTGCCATGGTAACCTTTAAAACACGCGCGTTTTTTAAAGTTTGATTTAAACACTCTGAGGCGTACTTTAAATAAGCAAAATAGGGTACCAATAAAAAAATATATATTTCCGCGTTTTCCAGCTACGTTTAGGTTAAATTAAAATTTTGACAATTAGTCGCCATTTACAATTTCATTGTAGTTTCTAAAATACTCTCAAGGCCTTTCATGGCAATTTCCAAAACATTATTTTTAAGTCAAAATTTGTTTAAGTGCAATTTCGGCTATACATTCTCAATTCCTTCTCAGAGGACTTTCGCTAGATTCCATAACAATACCAGTCAAAAGACAATTCTGAGAAAACATGCCAAAAAAATTGTTACGGTTATACCATCATTTAATGCTGCATGGTTGGTCGACTGTAGTTAGGTCAAGTCCTTGCTTAGTCACTATTGGCTTTGTTTATGAGAATTTTAATGTGATTTCATTTCAGTACAGTCGACCAGATGCCAATGACGTGCAGGTAAATGTTTTTAAATGCTCTTGAAATTTCACATTTTTTTCTTGTTTGTGGTATCGTATTAGTATGGCTCCGTTATACATTACTTAAAAATGTTCATTATAATAGTGCACAACTTTATGAATACTATAAACCTATTTTATAATTCCAAAAGACTTGCTAGAATTTGACATACTTTCTTGCATTTCCAACAAATCACATACCAACTCAGTGGCTCAGTGCTTGTGTCCTTAAGCATGAGACCACGGACTCCCGGGTTTGCATCTTAGTTAGGGCATCTAGTCGGGAATTTACTTTTTCAAAGAAAACTCCGAAATTACCGAACCGATCACTCCAATATATAGTTTTCGAAAAAAACCTTGCGCATCTAAATATACAGGGCGCCATACTGCCTGCGATTGCAAAAAAGTATAAAGAAATTTTCTGTTACTAGAAATTGATTAATTTAGCATTTGCAGGCTTATTTTGTAACATTTCTTAATGATTCCTAAACCGATAGAGAGCCTAGATTCAGTTACTGCCAAATTATTTTCAAAATTGTTGTTAAAGAATGCTACAGAAATTGTAAGAGTACCTCAATAGTAAAGAGTGACCGCAGAATCTGCCTGTTTTTGCGTAGCGGATTGTGAGCTTGGGAAAAATCGTAAAAAGATTTAGCAGGTCTAAAATTAATTGTCATTAAAAACCAAGGTATTGTTCCTTGTTTTTTTGAAAATGTTTTTTTGAAAATGTTTAGTAATTACCCCTATTCAGGGGTTGAAATAACCCCAAATCCTAAAACGATTTTAAAATATCAATAAATCTAAAAACAATTTGTATTATTAAAAAAGCTAAATCATGTATTTTCTATCAAGAAGGATTAAAAATTAACCTGTAGGCCCTCGAAGGGAACGAAATATTTTTTCCATATTTTTTCCATACTTGAAACATTTAAATATTTTATTTTTAGAATTTTTAACAATATTTTTGATTTTATTTATGTTTTGGGAATGATTTCACTCCCCCTCGAGGGACTATGGGTGAATTTTAACCCTTCTTAATGGAAAATACATAATTTCGCTTTTTTAGGATTGATTTAGTAGAACTAATACAAATAGAATTATTGTCTTTAGATTTATTAATATTTTTTCTATTTTTTAGGATCTGGGGTCACTTCAACCCCTGAATGGGGGTAATTACTTAACATAAACAAGAACAATGCCTCTTTTGGTTTTCAATGACGATTCATTTGAGATCTGCTAAACCGTTTAACGATTTTTCCCAAGCTTGCAATCAATTACTCAAAAATAGTCGAAAAAACAGCTATTTGCGGTCATTTTCTCAGCATCGAGATATCTTAAATCTATTGCAGATATATGCGTAATTCCATTATATTAAAACTGCAGAAAACAACAGTCATTATTAGTCAAAGACTCAACTGTATTTCTTTATTGCTATAAAAAATATAATTACTCTTGTACAGCTCCGTTGTAGCTCCATGTTGAAAACCTTATTAGATATTTTATGGATAGCTCTTCAATTCCTTATAATGAAAAATGATAAGTCATCTACGGAAATTTTAAAAATACTAAATTAATTAATACAAATAACTTGTAGGCATTTTTTTTAAAGTTTGTAATAACTAAATTCTACACCCACATGCGGTAAAAATTACAGTGTAATTTTTCGGCAAAATGTAACTTAAAAACTTTAATAAAGACCACGAATAACTTTCATAACTCACACACAAGCTTTCCAGGCTAATTAAAATAATCACAAGCCATCAGTACCGATGAAAATCCTTTGAAGAGCGGCAAGTAGGAGGACATAGGATTTCAATTATGAAGGCTAAGAAGCGAGAAATGAAAAGGAATCAAGAAAGGTCCCATTCATCCTCATTTCTGTGATTAAAATCTCGTAAGAGGTTCTTTTGCTGACAAAAAGTAGCTTCGCGATAATCAAGGATCATAAAAAAGTAAAAGGGGCATTTGTTTCAATTTTAGCCATATTTGTTAGAGCTGTCCTACAATTATGCAAGTTTTATTGCTTCAGGGATCTCGACTGTGAACCCTAAACTGCCAAGGGTTGAATCTAAACGGCCTAAGGAGAATAACTAAGCGTTTTATATTTGGTGAACTTTCCGCCAAAGAAACCATTTTCTATTATGGTATTGGCATATTCACTGTTTTTATTGCCTCGAGGAGAATATAGCTTACGGAAGCGTTGTAAAACATATGTTCAGAGAATATAAGAACGGAGCGAAGCGCCACAGTGCATGGAAAATGAAATACGTATTATTTTTTTAACAAGCTAATTTACATAATGCCAGGAAGATATACCTACCAAAGAACTGTTTTGCTTTTGTTTGAAGCCGTCGGTCGATGAAAACTTGTTGCAAGGTTTACACAAACTGCAAAAGAATTTTTACAATTTAAAATTAAAGCAATTTCCAGGGCAGGCGTTAGGATTTTTATCACCTTAAGTATCTCATTTTTGTGCCATCTATATAAAGAGAATTATTTATTATGGATTGATCGACAGATGCCGATGGGATACTTCTAAAATTTTACCTGAACTACAGTGATTAATATGGTATAAATCAGATACTTATTAAAACTATTGTTCTGGAATTTGGATGATACTAAGTACAATTTGGACTAGAGCTCAAAGTATAATCTAGTGCTCCTTATAATACATAATTATACCAGATTTCAAGTCAATATCTTAAACCGTTTCAGAGAAGACGTGCGCACAAAAAAGTTACAGATGAACGGACCGACAGACAGACCGACAGACAGAAAATGTTTGCTTCGTTCAAATTTAAAATCTCGACGCTCCATGACATTCTAAAACTATTTCGACAAAAACAAATTTTGACAATTTCTTTACGATGACTATTAGATTAGATTAGATTAGGAAGGAGGAGCTGGCCAATTGGCCTTGACCACCGCGACCCCCATGGATCTATTGTAGTGCTCCTGTTTGTTTTCCTTTTGTATCAGACTTTACAGCCTTGTTAAAGGCTCCTTTGTGTAGCTATCAGCTCTTGCTTTTTCCTCACCAAGTAGTTGGAATCTCAGTCTAGCAAAGCCTTCACAATGGCACAATACATGGACTGAGGTTTCCTCTGCCTCTTGGCAGAATCTGCATGTTGCGTCCTCTGCCAAACCCATTACACTGAGATGTCTATTAAGTCGACAATGACCGGTTAGAAGACCTACTATTATTCTAATGGCCTTTCTATTTTGGCCTAATAGATCCTCCGTAAATTTGGCCAATCGTTCTTTAATGAACTCTTTAGCCATTTTTCCACCATTCCAGAAATTTAGTTTGCACCCATTTGTTAATGGATGCTCGTATGCATGGCTTGGCTACACCGCAAAAGGGTTCGGATCCTATAAGGGCGTTACCTGCGCCTTCTCTGGTCCGTTCATCAGCCTTTTCATTTCCCTTGTGTACCTTGTGTTCTGGTACCCACGCCACGGTCACTTTATTCGGACTTCCTAGGTCTGTAAGGGCATTTATGCAGTCCCATACAAGTATCGATTCGACTTGTATGGAATACGATGACTATACTTCCACTTCACTACGTGGATGTGGAAGTAAAATTAACAATGCTTCGCTATCTCTATTAGGCAATGTTCGGTGCGTTTGGAATTTCAATGAACAGCCATTTGTGAGTCCGGTAGTCCGAAGGCAGTGAAAATTTAGTGCCAGTATATTTCCATAGGGAAGCTTCCCTCGAATTTTTCTTGGTTCAAAATCCACGTTAATCTGTAGCTGTCCTGTCAGCAAAATATACTTGCATAGGAGAAGTCACCAATACTCGCAGCGAGTACGAAACCACAGTAGGAAGATACACCGCGGAATGCTATTTTGTTGAAAGTAGTATTTTGGCCCTTAACTGAACTACGATCGAATAGGATACCTTGTTACTTTGGATTTCCACTTTTCGTCATGTAATTATTGGATACTTTTCCAGTAATCGGCAGCGGTACGGGCGCTATGCATGACAACGACATATAACCGAATAAACATGAGGTCACGTTTTCGAGAATAACTGCAAAATCTTAGAATAAAAAACAAGCTAACCGTTATACTCTTCGCCGATGTACTGCACTTTTTATATAAATGTTGCACATTCTATAGGATACTCTTCGCAGTTTTTTTGTAAATAATATTAGTTTTAGATATTGTTAGATTAATTACAAAACAAAAACAAAATATGTAAAAAAAATGTACTTAAAAAAAATTATAACTTTTTATTTATCGACAGATTTTGCTCAAATACAATATGGTTCTTCCTCTAGCTAACGCTAACTTACTGTCCAAATTTTAATGCAATCGAACTTTTCGTTCTTAAGTTATCGTGTTTACAAGAAACGTGACAGGGATGGACAGAAAAACGGGCAGACAGACGGACAGACAGACGAACGCACGGACATTTTGAAAGTTGTTTAGAATTCGATCACCAACACAGTGATATGAAAATGCTTTCGGCAGTATATATGCCGGTCCGGCAGTATATAAAAGTTCCAAGGTTTTGTTCCGGCGCACGGTTATTTTATCGTTTGCACATTATACAGGGTGTCACGTAATAACGTGCAAAAAGTGTAACTACCAATTCCTTATCGAAAATGAATGTGGGTTCCTCATATAAAATTTTTCAAAATAAGACTTTTTTGTCCAGCTACACCCCCTTAGGGGGCGTGCAAAAAAAACTGTTTTTAATTTCTAGCTGAAAATAACGTAATCGGAAAAGACAGAAATTTGACACATCTCGGTTACTAATGAAAAGACATCTAACGAAATTATTTCATCCAGCTAGCGTGTACAAAGGGGTGATATGAACTACCCTTCTCATAATTTTGTAAATATCTTTCTGTCTGCAATTTTTTTAATTAAAAAAAGAACTGAACATTATTATGATTCATTTAGAATCTTTTTACCTCCTCAAAAAATTTCGTAAAATCAACCGTTCTTGAGAAAATAGAATTCAATTACATAAGCCTAAGTGATCAATGAAAAGCGAGGACCTCTATTCACTATTATATTAGTCAAAACACTAAGTAGGCTGAAGTCAAATCATAATTTGACAGTACTACGTACCGATATAATCATTTGATGCTTACAAATTATTTTCATATAAAAATTAAAAACCGTTTTTTGCACACCCCTTTAAGGGGGTATGGCTGGACAAGAGAGGCTTCGTTTGAAAAATTTTATATGAAGAACCTACATTCATTTTCGATAAGGAATTGGTAGTTAAATTTTTTGCACGCTATTACGGGACACCCTGTACCGGCTTTTTAATCCCTTTTGTGTATATCTGGTAAAAATGGCTAATTACTTGGTGTCTTTACATGCGTAGCTGGTATGGATGCTGTATCAAATACATAGAGGTCTAACATAGGTCGATACATTATATAATGTAATACAATGCAGACAAACACATTGTAGTCGTGTATTGTTGTTTGCTCAAAATGCCAAAAAAGTTATAGCGTATTTTCTGACTACTTCTATAGTGTGAATGGGACTTCCAAGTTTACTCCTCCTTGTTTAAAAACAGACTATAATCGAGAAATGTTCAATTTTGTCCAAAAAATGGACGCAATCTTGGCTGACTTCATTGAAATATTTTGGTGTTAAATGTAACCTTGACATTTTCTATGAATAACGCTTATCCATGTAATACGTTATTAAATCAATTTTACTATGATTTATTAAATGTTCCACCCTGTAGAAGTGTGATTTCTATATCAAACTTTACGTACTGTAAAAATATCGCATTTATATTCATTGCAAAGTAGATACGACTACTTTGCAAAATATATAGCTAAAAATACTACACAAACAAACGTATATGTAGGTTGATTGTTTTCTTTTTCTCTCGGGCTTAGTTTTAATACTTCAGAGTAGTGTAACCTCTAATAATACACAGGAGTTATTGTTCTAATAGGCATATTTGATTGTCAGAAGTCGGTTTGGGCACAGTTGAGTGCTTTTATAGAAAGAAAAAAAAATAACAGAAATAATTGAAAATAACTTACGTAGTGTCTCGTAGTATTAGGCACAATAACAAACATCGGGAGTACACGCCTTCTAACTTTGGTGAATCATTGTCTATCTTCTTTTACACAGAACGTGTCCAGAGTTCCCCAGCGAGATACACTCCTGCCACACTTCTAACCAGTGGCAGCCGGTTAGGGTCAGCAGGGTTCGCATTGCCGAGTTGTTATGATTCGAAACATTCCATTTGAATCAGAAATTATAGAGTGATCTACAACTAGTGTGTTAAAATTCAGAGGCTTCTAATTTAACAAGAAACAAGCTAACCATTATACTCTTCCTTGATTTACTGCACTTTTTATATAGGTAATTGTTGCACATTCTATATGATACTCTTCGCAGTTTTTTTTGTAAATAATATTAGTTTTAGACATTTTTGTTTAATTACAAAACATTAACAAAATTTGTTTTATTTATAAAATTAATAACTTTTTTATTTATGAATCTTCCTCTAGCCAACACTAACTTACTATCCAATTAATACAATCGTACTTTTCGTTCTTAAGTTATCGTGCTTACAAGAAACGTGACGAACGGACGGACAGACAGACAGACGGGCGGACGAACGCACGGGCATTTTGAAAGTTGTTCAGAATTCGATCACCACAGTGATATGAAATTTTTTTCTCTACGAGCAGTATTACCGGTTTTAGAAATCTGTCGATCGAATGCAATGTAATAATAATAATAATAATAATAATAATATTTATTTTCCATTTGACATTACATGTATAGGAATAGTCACAAAACTTACAAACTAACGTACACAAAAGTAATCAGATACAGAATAAAAACCTTTGTTTAGTAAAAATTCTTTTAGCCTAGATTTAAATAAACTTTCTCTTTTAATACATTTTATATCGTCAGGTAACAAGTTAAAAAATTTGGGCCCTATAAAATTAGGAGATTTGGCAGTAATTTTTAGCCTAGCAAAAGGAACATGAACATTTTGTTTTTGTCTCGTATTAACGTTGTGATAGTGGCTATTTAAAATAAATTTTGTTTGATTTTTAAAAACATGTATACACAATTCAAAAATATACAAACTTGGTAAGGTTAATATTTTATAATTTTTCAAAATGTCTTTACATGGATGAGTATACGGAACACCTGCAATGCATCTTAAAATGCGCTTTTGAGCGATAAAAACATTAGAAGCAAATGTGGAGTTTCCCCAGAAGCAAACACCGTATCTCAGACGAGATTCGACTTGTGCGTAATACAAACAGATAAGTTGTTCTGTACAAAGAACCATTCTTATATTTCGAAATAAATAGGTAATGGAAGCAAGTTTTGAAATTACAGCCTCACATTGAGATTTCCAGTTAAGGTTGTTGTCTAACTGTATACCTAAGAATTTAGCTGTTGATGTTTCAGTAGATAAAAGCGTATTGTTTATATCAAAATTTAGCAATTCACAATGTTTTTGATTAGTATGAAATCTTAAAACCTCGGTTTTATCAGCATTAAAATATAATGAATTTTTAAAGAACTTAGGTTATTAAATAAATTGTTACAATTGAGTTCTAAAATTTCATCTGCCTTGTTTCAAATGATTAAAGATCGTAAAATGAGTACTAGATAAAACAGAATCCAGTTCGTTTACGTATAACAAAAACAACACGGGGCCCAAAACGGAACCCTGTGGAACTGCCATTGTTAAACGTGAATAGTCAGAGGTAACATTTCTTAAACCATGTGAATCTTTATAATTTATAACAAGTTGTTTCCTGTCTTCAATATAGGTTAAAACCCAGTTTAGCGCTATACCTCTTATACCATAACAACTCAGTTTATATAATAATCGCTTATGATTGACGCAATCAAATGCCCTGGTGAAACCGCAAAAAATCCAACAGAACATTCGCCCCCTTCCAGAAAATTTAAAATATTATCATAAAATGACTGTATAGCAGTAGTAGTGGACATTCCACTTCGAAACCCATGTTGATTATTTGTTAAGATCTGATATTTCTCAAGATACTTCAGTAACCGATCCATAAAACAATATTCAAGTATTTTAGAAAATCCAATAGGCACTGTAACCGGTCTATAATTTTCTAATAAATTTGGATCACTTTTCTTGAAGACGGGAACAACCTTTCCAGTTTTTAGGCCATCAGGAAATGTTACAGTTTCAAAGGACATATTGGCGATGTAAGTAATTGGTTCAATGATAAAATTAAAAAAAAAATTAATTATAAACATTGGTACATTATCTGTACCAAATGATTTTTTATTTTTTTATTTTTTTGCTAGTAGCTCTAACATTTCTTCTGTACTAAATGGATTGAGGAATAAGGAATTTTCTTGTATAGTTATATTGTCATTATTATTAAATCTATATATACTCTTCGTTTTGTATTTGCGAAGAGTATAATAAGTGCACTTTGCTTATTCCGATCAACAACTTTTGTTTTATAAGGTAAGAACTCTGAATATCACCACCACCAGCTTATAAAAACATTAGTAGGTACCGTAAATCGTTGATGAAAGGTATTCTACCGCCTCATGCCACATAAGAGCAAGTCAGAAAATACTTGATATATGAAAAAATCCTGTACTTCTAATGTGTTTTTTTATTATACTCTTCACAAATACCAAACGAAAAGTATATTGCATTCGATCGGCACATTTCTAAAACCGGTAGTATTGCTCGTAGAGAAAAGATTTTCATATTACAGTGTTGGTGATCGAATTCTGAACAACTTCCGTCCGCCCGTCTGTCTGTCTGTACGTCCGCCACGTTTCTTGTAAGCACGACAACTTAAGAACGAAATGTCCGATTGTATTGAAATTTGGAGAATAAGTTACTGTTAGCCAGAAGAAGAACCCTATTGCTTTTGAACAATAAATAAAAAAGTTATTAATTTTTTTAATTAAAAAAGATATATATTTTCTTTTAATATTTTAAGATATTGACTTTGTGGTATTGTAACGAGATCTGGAACCAGGCTATAGTTTGAGTTTACTCCGGTGAAGAGTTAAGGGGTAAATAGGAGTTAAATTGGGGAAAATAAGTAAAGCATGCTAATAAGAGTCTAGAAGCTTGGGATTTTGGTACATGCTAGAAGCCAAAGTCTCAACTTTTTAATAACATTTGTCACCGCCCACCACCACTCACCACCACCATCACCCCCAGTTCATTATTAATTTGATTAATAAAATAAAATTGAGCATTCACTTGCAATTTAGTACACAAATGTATTATAACGGCATGTGGGGTTGGAGGGGAAATAGAGAAAAATAAGTAAAGCAAGCTAGTAAGAGTCCAGAAACATGGGATTTAGTGTATATACTAGAAATCAAGGTTTCAATTTTCTTTACGACATCTTCAACTCCCACCACCATCTCTAATGTCCCCACTCAATGGAGTAATGGAGTAACCCCTCTAGTAATGACTAGAGGGGTTATCAAAATAAAATTATGTTTTAGTGTGTGCATGAGAACAAAAGTTCTCAAAAAATGTTTGCATATCGTCATCCTCATTACCACCTCGAAGCAGGGGTTTTCATAAAATCTTATTTAAAGTACTAGTGCGAAAACTATGAGTTGTATTTCCTATAAATTAATATGAAATTAGATGAGTTAATACTTCAAAAGAATTATTGACACTTATGTATACTACGAATTATATTTAGGAAGAGAACATACTGAGTAGGTATACATATCGAGAAATAATAGTGTCGCGAATTATTCGCCTTTTTGGAAACACCCTATATGAATCCGTGGGTTCTAAATAATTTCAACAAGAGATAAACACTACTAACACTTTATTTAATAATTTCCTGTCTATACAATACTTCAAAATAAACTTTATTTACTTCTTATTTAACCTCACTTTTTACCGAACGTCACTTCTATGAACTTCTCTTTAATAAACTTCTTCTTCTGCGTCGGTAATCGCGCCTTACTCTGAAATTACCTCTAGATTGAACCAGAATCTTCGTCCACTACATTCTAGACAAGTCCATGGCTCTTTCTAGAGTCTTTCCAGTCACTATTAGTAGGCATAGGCGTATCATCTCAAGTTCCAAGGGGGTGTAATTCATAACACTGTCCCGTCCTTAAGCCTAGATCGTCCCGATCAGGCAACTCAGAATCGTCGATGTGTTTCGCCAGTCTATCCAAATGAACGATCTTCATCTTGGACTTTCTGCTTTACTGAATCCGATAGACGACATCATTAATTCGGGTAATAACAGTGTACGGTCCATCCCAAGGTGATTTCGGTGACTCTCCTTTCATCCGCTGTGGGTTGTACAGCCAAACCAGGTCTCCTGCCTTGAACCCTTCTGAACTACCCTTGCGGTCATATCGAGCCTTCATTCTGTCACTGGCTGGTGATGGCTCCGCTATATCGTTAGTCAACCTCTTGAAAGGAACTCCGGCGTTGAACTGCTTCTTTTCACCCTTACTTCCAGTCTGTGGTCCCTTACTGGCTGCACAAATCTTGCATTTGCGACACCAAGCCTCCACATCCTGACGACTTCTTATCCAATAAAATCGTTCTCGTATTTTCTTCAGGGTCTTGTTAACACCGAAGTGTCCATCGGATGTTCCATTGTGCACTTCCTGAAGCACCTTCGCTATTCGACACCTGGGAATCACTAGACGCATAACCACCTGCTTTCCATCCGGGCTTTCCCATGCTCTCCGCAACAGCCCGTTCTTGACTTTCAGTGAGTCCCACTGCGCCCATAGTGCCTTCAGTCCCACTCTTTTGTCCGAAACATCCTTCCATTTTGGACGAGTTCCCCTTTCTTTGGCTCTCAATATAGGCCCAATTTCCACATCATTAAATTGCTCTTGTCTGAGCGCCTCATCTGTCCTGTCATCCGGCACCTCCACCTTGACAGTGTTGACTGCTCCCGTGACCTGCAGTTTCTCCTGGTGGTAGTACTTGCAATCTTCCTTGCACCTTCTTCCGGATGAAATATCTGCAGTTTTCTGGGGTTTCATTTTGTTTTCACGTCCTGGTAGTAGTGGACTTCTCGGAATGCTTCGAAGCTGGGAAATTTTTACTTCTCTCGAGGTACCACGTTCCCTATCTGTCACAGTCCCTCTGGTACCAGCTTCGTCTGATTTTCCCCTCAGCTTCACAGCATCTCCGACTTTCACTCTATCCAATCTCCTTCGTGGACATTCAAGCTGGATATGTCCTAGTTCTTCGCACCTGTAACATTTCATACGCCATCCACTTGGCCTTCCACTACTTTTATTCTGAGTCTCGTCAACCTTTCTAGCAGTCACTTTCCTCGAGTTCCGATATCGACAGTCTCGTTTGATATGCCCTGCTCTGCCACAGTTGTAACATTTAATACCGCCGCTTGGCGTGCCTTGTCTTTCTGCAGCATCCAATTGAGCCAGTAACTGACTGAACATTTTATGTACATCGGCCAACATAGGGTTCTGGTTCTTCTTTTCTGACTGCGATTCTTCGAGTGTCATAGCCCGCACTCTTGACTTTGGAGACCACTTCTATTTCTAGTGCACGCACCAAGGCTTCACTACTACTGTTATGTCGGGATAGCCTGAGGACTCGCCTGATCTCCTCGTCCCTTATACCATCTAGGAATGCCCCCACTGCCAATTGCTCTTTAAATTCTTTTGGCGCATTAGGATATGCTAAGTGTGCCAGTCTTTTCACCGCAGCTTCAAATTCTTGCAGACTCTCTCCAGCTTTCTGAACGCGCACTTTCAGCTGGGTCTGGTATACTTGAGCAAGGTGTTGATCTCCATATCGTAGATCTAAGGCAGCTTCTAAAACTCTAAAATTCCGTTGTTGGTCTGCCGGAATTGTCTGGAGCAACTCCAACGTGGCCTCTTAAAGCCACGATTAATGCCTTAGCCTTCTCTTCATCATTCCAGTTGTTTGCACTCGCTGCTGCCTCAAACTGTGTCTTGTAAGTCATCCAGGAACTTTGACCATCAAAAGAGGGAATTTTTAATCGCTGGCCTGATGACACCACTTGCTGGTTTCCTCTATCCCTCAACTATCGTTTAAGCGGGTCTATTTCCCCTTTGACTTCTTCTTCGAACTTGTTTACTTTCACTTTGACTTCACCAACTTCTTCTTCAACCTTGCCTACTTTTACTTCGACCTCATTAACTTTCGTCTTTACGCTACCCATATCTTCCTTAATCTCAGTTTTTATTTCTTCCACGACTGTGAACAAGGCATTCTGTTGCGTCTCTATAGCTTTCCTTAATTCATCATTTTCCTCTTGACGGCGTTTCTCCTCTTCTTGATGCCTTCGTTCTTTTTCTTGTCGTCTTCTTTCCCGTTCCTCTTTCTCTTCCTGCCGTTTTCTTTCCTGTTCTTCTTTCTCTTCCTGGCGCTTTCTTTCCTGTTCGTCTTTCTCTTCCTGGCGTTTCTGTTCTTGGTCCATCATCATCTTTTGCATTTGGGCCATAAAGTCCTGCATTTGTTGTTCGGGTGCCATGCTTCTGGTTGTTACCGGCATATAATTACGATAAAATCAACAAAATTTATTAATCACGTCAATATCGGTAATGGAATTGTCCAGAGAAATCGCAAAACAGCACGAGAAAGTCTTTTATTTAACTACTGTCCAAATAGAAAAGTTCTAGAAAGTTCACGAAAATGCACTTAATAACTACAGGAAAGTCTTGTTCAGAGTCTTTATCTCTTCTTAGTTCAAAGGATTTAATCACTATCACTAATGTCCTAACAAAAATGTTCTACAATGTCTAGAAACGCACTTGACACTATTTTCCTGTTCGAAAATATTCCTCGAACAATGTCCAGTAAATTAGTCCTCCCTGTGTTAGCACAAACTCCGAGAATACTGTCCCAGTCTTCTCAACACTTCCGGAAAATCCTCTTGTCAAAATTCCGCGTCTGACACCAATGTCGCGAATTATTCGCCTTTTTGGAAACACCCTGTATGAATCCGTGGGTTCTAAATAATTTCAACAAGAGATAAACACTACTAACACTTTATTTAATAATTTACTGTCTATACAATACTTCAAAATAAACTTTATTTACTTCTTATTTAACCTCACTTTTTACCGAACGTCACTTCTATGAACTTCTCTTTAATAAACTTCTTCTTCTGCGCCGGTAATCGCGCCTTATATACTCTGAAATTACCTCTAGATTGAACCAGAATCTTCTGCCACCACATTCTAGACAAGTCCATGGCTCTTTCTAGAGTCTTTCCAGTCACTATTAGTAGGCATAGGCGTATCATCTCCAGTTCCAAGGGGGTGTAATTCATAACAATAGATTATTAACATGATAAATTCGACGTTTATTAAACATTTTAATAAACATAGATACCAGTGAAACGCGTTTAGAACTATCTATCTATTAAAGTAATTATAATTATTTTTTTACATATATTAGATTTTTAATATAATTTTGAATATTAAGTGGCAATGATTAAGTGACAGATGTTGTCTTGCAGTTATTACAACACGAGACTGATTTTAGCAGCGAAACTAACAGCGAAAAAGAAATGCATTGTTTGCATTTTTGAATACATTTATTCGTAGGTAATGACAATATCAAAGTTTTTACCTACATTATGATCCAAGAGCTAATAAAAAGGCTATTAGCCTCAAATTCTCAAAAATAATTGTTCTTAATATTTTTAATAATAGCAGGCTTGAATAAAATATAATAAAATGAACGCAATAAAATAAAATGAACACATAAACTTTTGGAATACGATGCATTTAATATTTTTAAGGAATGTAATTCATGATTAAAATTGTTTTGTGATAATCGTATGATGTTCAAATAAACTTCATATCAATTAAATTCTCTATCAGATTTGTGGTGGCATTATATATATTTAACCCAACTGATTACTTGTGTATCCAATATCCCTGTTATTGTAAATATTGGTTATAACCCTTTAATACCAACTTACACCTAGAATTGTGTACTTGATGATATGAGCAAAATTAATCAAAACCAAGCAGTGAATAGACCACGGGTATTAAATAATTACATTGGCAGGTCTACATTATTTTGTCATATAAATCTATAATGTTTTTAAATACCACCTGTCAGATTGTGCTGTACTTGCTGACATCCAGCACTTCAGATCCCCCGTCACCTTTCGATAAAGGGACATCCTGCACAGACGTAAACGGCCGAAGAACGGGGGGAAGGGGCGCGTCGGCTTCGTGGAGACGAGTTCTATACGGACGTGTCGGGTTTGGACGTATCGGACGCGCCACCACACAGATATTGAAAGTGCGGTTGTGGAGGCCGAACCCAAGGAGATGGAGGGAAATTGACTGCGGGATGCTAATTTATAGTTAGAGGAGTTCAGACTAGGGGGTGTCCACTGTCCACGGAAACTAGCCTTTTCTGTGTCGTACGGCTGTTGTGCACTCCGTGCAGTAATGGGTGGCCAGCAGTTTTGTTGCTGCTGGGTGACTGAGGCTAAATTTGAAGTGGTCAAGGCCAGCAGTTGTGCCAACTGCTCGTAAGTAGGTAGCCCCAGGCTTGGCTGGAGTTGGTCTGTCATGGCGGCAGAGGGGACTGGGATCGTCCCGGTCGTTGGCCCTTGAAGCACTATTTGTCTTGTTTGTGTTGCACTAGGCGTTGTCGTCTGGTACGGTGGGGTGACGTGGTAGGCACCGGCCGACGAGGTAGGCGTGACGAAGTACTGTGCGTTGGGTGACGTGCTTGGACTTGGGCTGGTTGCTGCTGGTGGCACCATGCAGTAAGGGGTGGCCGGCTGGCGGCGAGGCGTCAGCGAGGCGTCACTAAAGAGTTGTGGCCAGTCGGGTGTGTTGGCAATGTTGTACTGACCGCTGGGTAGCTCTGAGCCAGAGGTGGAGGCTTCCCCGTGTGTGGAAGCGAACCTGGCGAAGCGGCGGCCTCCCAGCGTCAAGGAATCGTCACTGGCCCGGGATGCTGTTGGGTCCACCATACAGCGAGGGGGCATCACCATAACATCGTCGCCATCCAACCTCCGTTCCATTGCCGGGATTTCGTGCCAGGGTGCTGCGTTGCGCACCATGCAGCGAGGGGGCATCGCCTGGGAATCGTTGCTGTCCAGTCCCACATTCGTTGCCTGAGTTTCGTGCCAGGTTGCTGCGCTGCGTGCCATGCAGCGAGGGGGCACCGTCGTGAAGACGTCGTGCGTGGCCCCAGTGTCGTGTCCCATACTTGTGGCGAGTCCTGCCTCGCTATGCCTAGATGCTTTGCTCGGTGACGCACAGTAATGGGGCGCCGTCGTCGCGACGCCATTCGTAGCACTGGTGCCTAAGGAAGAATCAGTGGGCATGCTTACCTCGCCGTGCCGGGTTGCTGTGTTGAGTTCCATACAGTGTGGGGTCACCGTCGTGGAGACGTCGGGCGTGACCCCAGTACCCCCTGTCAGGGCGTCGTGTTGGCGGAGCACTTCGTGGTCGGATGCTGTTAGTGGCGTCGTGCAGTGAGGGGGGGGCCGACGTGGAGACGTCGCTCGTGACCCCAGTGCCTACTGCCTTGCCACTACGTGTATGCATCGTCACTTGTCACTCAACAAATAAAACACACTATGTCACTTAACAACACAAGAGGAAGGGATAACCTCATCAGCTTTGGCGTTGGCTTCTGTGCTCAGTGACTTCAGTTTCGGGAGAAGACTCTGGGCTGGCTGAAGGCTGGAACACTACTTGTCGAAGACTGTTGAAGACTGACTCGCTGAAATTTTTCCTGTTCTTTTATAGAAGTTTGGGAAAAATTCAGGCTTTTGATTGGTCAAAGTTTTTGACTATATAAGAGAAATTTTGGACCGAGGTTATATATATGAGCACAGTGCGCCAGACAAGTCATAACTTGTTCGACGCCGACGCCGATGACACCACCTTCGCCCCTATTAGGACGTCGATCAGCCATGGAGGAATATACGAATCCGCCGACCGATATTTCGTCGGATCAGCGGTTTCCGAGACTAAGGACGAATTTTTCTACTCATGACCAACATAAACAGAAGCTCTAGTGGGGGCCGAGGGAGAACTATTAATGTGGATGGATACATACTATGTCGAAATGTAAGGAAAATGAAAGGTGGGTGATACGCCAAAATAGTTCTGTGGGGCAGAGAGCGGCACCAATTTTCTTTTTGTTGTTGAAACCCACGTCGGATAAGATACGAGAGCGGAAGCCATGAAGAAAGGCGATGAGAAAAAAGCAGCCGGCGCGCGGTGACCCGTTTGGCTGCTACAGCGCTCGAATCGATGCGAAAATCGGTTTGATCGCTCTAGCGGTCAAATGGAGCGTCAGAAGCAAATTTTTTCAAACCACCCCTTTTGTTTCCCTCCCCCGTATTTTCTCCGATGTGACTGAGAAAATTGCTCCACATCTCCAGAAAATAAGAACTTAGTTACTGACAAAGAAATATCTGTAAGAGGCACTAAAGATCGCATTAATCTGTTATTACAAATATGGATCAGGAAAGCTAATACAGATAAAATTAAGTATGCTGAAATTTAACAAATGTATATGAACTTTTAGACCAGGTGTCGAGGACACTTATAACTGCAAGAATAGAGGCAAGAGTTGGAATTAAATGAAAGGCAACATTCTGTATTTCTCAGAATATTGTTCTGCTGTAAATAATATTTTTTTAAAATAACTGAAAGAAAATGTAGTCAATTATTTCCCATAATATAAACTTTATGACATCCTATTTTTCTTACACCTAATTTTGTCTATTGAACAAGTTTATTTTTCAGCATTTCTAAACGTAACAACAGGAGATAGCTATATCACTATATATAAGTAAATTTATGTTTCCCCAGGAAATCAATATAAATATTTACATTTGTTTATATTTGATATACGTAAAACTCTAACCAATCTCTCAATTTTTTCTTTCTCAAAACTAAAATTTAGTCTAATATCTCTTGGTGATATGTCATCTAAATTTAATCGACCATTGAGTTTTGCTTGGTTTCCAGCCGCTTTCGCTCTATAGTTAAGAATGTGATGAAGAATTACATCTTCTACGTATCATCATATTGACATATATGATCATGTATGATCCTACAGAAAGGGTTCTGCTAGCCAATGAAAGCACTTACTTATTAAATACATGATGTAGTATTTAGTTATAAAATATAAATCATTCTGTTTACCTGCATAAAATTACATCCAAAAAGACAAGAAGTTTCATTGGTATTGACAGATTAGATATTATTTTCAATAGTGTTATGCCTATACGATAACTCCCGTTCTGCATAATGTTGAATTAGATACGATAATGAATAATAAGTACTTAAGGCAACGCTTTTATCTAAACATATTAGCGCGACGTAAACCCAATACTTTTAACTATATTGTTACGCTCTAAAATAGAGTTAAAGCAAAGCCATTCATTCATTCATTCCGAGCACGTAGTATGTCCTATTTGTACTACTTGTCTACATTTTGATCAGTATACAATTCACCTAACCCATTTTTCATGTTCTGTTTTTATTCATTTTGCGACACGAAATTTTTTTCTTTAAGAATAAACCATATTTTGAGAAAAATTGAACCTCTGTTGTATGTTACAGCTTTAGTAGATGATGAGAATTATGACGATCTAGACGAAGTTTTCATTTTGCATATTCTCCATGTGTAACCACAACTTCTCAGCGGGGTGCTGAGGAAGCTATGAAAGAGTAGCAACCAGTTAGCTCAGGGGTTGGTCGAAGGTCACTCTGTGGCGAGAAGAGTTATTTAATAATTTGAATGTTACAAAACAAAAATAAACAAAGAAACTGGGCGCCAGCGTATTCATACAACTGATATTCCTGCAACTGTTTAAGGAGGAAACAATCAAAAGCAAAATTTAAACAAAATAACAATATATTAACAAGAAATAAAGTTTAAAATTTACAAAGACTTTACAATTGTATTAATGACAAAAAATTTTTTTAGAAAATTTACTACAATAAAAATATATAAGCTTAGAGTTAAAATGATTGAGAATGAATACGTGATTACAAAAAAATTGATTTATTTGAATATTTAAAAATAATTAAAAACAATCTCTATCAAAAGAATTAAATTGAAAAGATCAACTGGTTTAACAATTTTATAATTTTCTTCTGACCAAGAAAAGCTATGACGATAGGTAATTGCTTACGTAACTTTGGGTGACGAGTGCGGAGTTCCAGTGTGTCAATTCCTGGAGATGGCCACAGGTACCTGGGTTTAAGGACTTATATTGTTTGTCCGGGTCTACGAGGAGGTTCCAGGATGACACTAAGTTGGAAATATTCTGCGAATTATAGTTCTCGTCCAGCCACTAGCAAAACTACCATGTGCTTGATCCAGAGTTGGTCGATCCAGTTATTACATGAAAACAGTGGTAAATCAGGAACTAGTTGATACAAATTGAGTTAAATTACACAAGAAAGAAAACAAATGATTTAGATTTAAAATGACTCTAAATAAATTATTAATTAACTTTAAAACTTATTAAAAAAAAAAAATGATCTAGCAGAATAAAAATTGAATACTCTTGGTTAAGCCAAGGTCACAAACTTTATAGAAACTACAAAAACTAGGTATTAGAATTTGTAAAATTTAAGCAGTAGGTAATGTAAGAAAATGGTTGAGGACCGATAAAAAAAACTCTACTACTAAATTATCACCAAAAATTTGGCCTTGAGGCTCTGAATCAAATAAATTACTATAAATTATGACAAAATTTTCAAAGCAGCATAAAAGAAATCGATATTAAAATATGCAATCTAGAAAAAAAATATAAGAAAATTTAAAATTTTGGAGATTATCTCCATACTATTACAAAAATTGATTTAAAGAAATCGACTTTACGTCTCGTATTTTAAGAAATTCAGAAATTAGTATATTAGTCATGAAATGAGATTATCTAAATAAAAGTTTTAGAGCGACCCTATATACCAAAAAATATATTTATATATGTAAGTATATAATATAAACTACTGGCAAACAAAAATTATTGATATAGGTAATACATAAACATCCAGCAGGAACTGTCCCAAAATGACAAATAAACTGCTGGGGCAATCCACTAACAAGTGGTTTCTTAATTAACCACAAGGTTAACCTCAAATATATTAATAATTTAACTAAATGCCAGCTTAAATTTAATATAAATTCAAAATAACTAGGTTATTTAAGAAATTATAATTATAAGGTAAAAATTTCAACAAAGTATTGTAGGATGGCTCTAATAACTACAAATCTTTTAAGAGAAAAATTAGAATAGTCTCACCTCAACGACGTCAAGACGGAAAGTGCCGGTTTTCAATTCCTGTAAGTTCTATCCCTCTCTAATATTCCGCCCGCACATGCTCAGTTGCTTCTAACTTGGTTTTTATTTCGGTTATTGTAGCACGGTCGCTAAACATGAGTTTTTGGCAACAAATTGAATTTATTAGTACGGGTGCTGAATGGAAAATATTTGGCAACTAATTAAATAATTAACAAGTTGCGGAAAAAACTTGTTACACCACGCGAACTTCCGAAAAAAAAATTTATTTTTTTGGAAAACTAAAAGTTTGAAAAAAAAAATTTTTTTTGTAAAAGGAAACACCCGGTAAATCACGCTATTATCGTATAGTTTAACTAATCGAGGCGAGACAGAAAAGACTAAGAGAGAGAGAGAATTAGAGAGAAAAAAAATTAAACTTGTATGATACCTAATTATACAACATACCACAGGAAAAGTTCGTTTTACCACTGGACAAAGTCATCAACATCACCAATTCCGAGATTATTCAACAAAAGTCCACGTATAGTCAAAAAGATATGAAAAGATAGAAGGTAATTTGACTCACACCCATTCTGCGCTAATTCAAGTTGCATGAAGAGCCTCGATAATGAGTGTTGCTCGACAGCACACGAAAACTTTTGAAAATCCCACTCGGAAGACATAATGCTTCGCCCAGAGTAAAAGGAAACTGGAAAAGAGAATAAGAAAAGGAAAAGATGAAATGTTTTAGGGGAGGACCTCTAGGGATCAGTCCCCACAGACACTGTGGTGGAATGCCTGAGCAGCGTTGTAGCGGCTGCCAGTGCTAAAATTGGTAGAGGCATAAGCACACCTAAACCACGATACAGGAAACAAGTTACCTGCCTAGACACAACAGTAGGAGAAATGTCCTAACTGTTAACAAAAAAAAATTGGATATAGCTCCAAGGGCTTAAACTAGAAGTACGTAACATCAGAGAAAAAAAAAACTTTGGATATAGCTCCAAGGGGCTTATACTAGAAGTACGTAGCGACTAGGTGACAAAAAAGACCATTATTTGGGAATACTCCTGCTTCCGGCGCGATGAACAGTGCCTCGATCGGGCGATAGATCAAGGGCTGAGGTGAAGCGGGGAGGAAGACCTGTCTCTCGAGGAACGTCAGACGACCTAGGCCACTCCTGACTGACAAGCCCCCTTGCCTATGTGTCCGCTCGACCCTCCTTGACCCTCTGTCATTGAAGACAGCCCGATCGAAACTAGTTCATCCCCATCCCGAAGCAAGTTCCCTAATGGTAACTAAAATATCCTACTAAATAGGATAATGTTAAAAAAGTTTACTTACTAGAGAGTAAACATAAAGCAAGATAATAATTGATGCCTTAATTATCCATCAAGACAACAATAGTGATATGAACAACAACTATACCAAACGAAAATAATTACAATCATGATGACGAAAAAAAACAAAATGGGACAAAAATTTCTCAGAACACTATATAAACAAGATAAAGATAAAAGATAATAAACAAGATAAAGATAAAGTATTTTCGCAATTTACCTAGCTGAAGAAACAACAAGTAGCAAAAACACAAAGTTACTGATTTTAAATTCAGCTATGACTCAACTAAATGAAAGCGAGAAAGGAAAACTACCTAAACCACTGCTAAGTACGTTGTACTATATAACTGCGACAACGTGTTTAACAAACGGCACATGCCATACAGGAAAAAGAATATGTTACCATGAACAATTTTCCTGCAAAGATACGTGGAACTAATCCACAAGATAAGCAAAATATGTGGACTTCCCACAAACCAAAATACGTAGGACTTAACCTACAACTAAACAATATGTCTACCAGACCACAAATTCAAAAGGTACAACTGGTAAATGACACATTATAAACAAAATCAAAGACAACAGGTAGTAGTTTCCATACAAGAAAAGACAAAAGCTTTCACAAAATTCTAAACATTAGTTGAAGAGTGCTCTAGCAAAATTGTCAAAAAGCTACTTATAATACAAACGACTAAAGCAGTCAACTAGGCAAAAGTAAAAATAAGAGATAGTGATTCTAGAGAAATATAGGAAAATAGAGAATAGCGATAGGAAAGAGAGACAATCACAAAGAAGAAGAATGACGTTGTTATGTCATATTTTTGACATCAACCATGCACAAGAAAATTCACCAAAAGTGTCTACGTACTATAAGAGACGAGCTTGTATTATGACAGTGGACTCCGATAAACCACAATAAACTCGATAAGAAACGAGAGTGAGTCGTTTGTCTAATAACTGACTTGAAATAAAATAATTATGAATACATATTAAGACAGCAGATTCCTAACAAATTCAAAAATAAACCGATAAAGGATGATATTAAATCATTTGTCTAATATTTTACACAAAAATTATGATTCGGTAGTCACAGGTATCATTTTCATTAAGACAAGAAAAGAAAAACTTGGTGAATTTTCAACCGCGTAGTTGAAATCAATTGCTTGATTATAGACACCAGAGACGTATGCAACCAACAAAACGTGGCTTGCAAACGTCCGAAGTGTATACAATCCGCAAAAAGAAAGTGGCCCACCCTTCAACCCTTGAGTAACGGTTGTTACCCAGCCGGAACAACAGTTGTTACCCAGCCGGAAAAGAAAGAACATAAAAAAGAAAAGATAGAGAAAACATCATATGTTTTTTTAATCTAAGTGTTCCGAGTTCGAACCCCCTGGTTCGGAGTCATCGTCCGAGTCTAAATTCGCGTAGTCTGGTTTAAGATCCTTAACATGCCAATTTCCTATGTCATTACCATCGGTATCCTTAAGATTATAAACTAAATTAGAGATTACCTTTTTAACAATACAAGGAACATACTTGGCAGCCAATTTTGCAGAATAATTTTTCGTTTTACTAGATAAAGTATAATTTTTCTTCCACACTCTATCACCCACATGAAATTTAACTTCACGTTTCCTTAAATTATACTGTTTAGCATTACGAAGGTAAGCATCATACAAACGTGCGCGAACATCAATATATAGTTCAGGTAACTCCTGTAGATCATTAATTAATTTATTTTTCTCATTAATAGATATCATATTATCTGCATTTTCAGATATTTTACCATAATAATCCCCAGTTAATGGAATATTCCTACCAAAATTCAAAAATGCTGGAGAATAACCTGTTACCTCATGTTTAGCTAATCTAATAGCCTGGGCAACTTTAAAAATAGCGGTATCCCATGTTTTATGGTTACCGTGAATATAGGATCTAAGTGCAGTTACAATTACTTTATTTACTCGCTCTGTATGATTAACTTGAGGGTGATATAATGCATTTAGAAAAACTTTCTGTACTTTATAATTTTCCATAAAAGTTTGAAATTGTTTACTAGTAAACTGACTACCATTGTCACAACAGAAAATCTGCGGACAACCATAAATAAGAAAAACTTGATTTTCTAAAAATTTAATGATACCTTTGGACGTGGCTTTTGACATAGGATGAACTAAGACATATTTCGTAAACCAGTCTACTACTACTAAAACATAGCGATTACCATTTTTCGAACAAGGATATGGACCTAACAAATCTGCAGAAATAAGTTGAAAGGGAAAATTTATATTTCTATATGACCCCATTAAACCAGCTCTAGGTAAATTTGGACTTTTACTAGCCAAACAGATAGTACATTTTTTAACATAACGATATACATCTCTACGAATACCAGGCCAATAATAAAGTTCTAGAATACGAGAAAGAGTTTTGGAGACTCCAAAATGTCCTGCAGTTTCGTCATCATGATATAATTTAAAAATTTCGGCACGATTAGCAGTAGGCACAACAATTTTCCAATCTGACAAATTATTAATTTCTGGTTGGTTACAAAAAACATGTTTATAAATAATGTCGTTCTCAGCTCGAAAAGCAGGGTAGGACTCCGGCTTTTCTCGGATTTTCTTAAGCAAATCATTATACCAGTCATCCCGTTTGAAAGTTGATACATCTAAAACTGAAATATCCTGAACAGCACGTGATAAGGCGTCAGCTACCACATTAAGTGAACCTTTCCTATGGACAATTTCGAAATCATATTGCGATAATTTAACAGCCCACCTGGCCAATCGACCCGAAGGGTTAGAAAGATTATGAAGCCAGATTAGCGATGCATGATCGGTTTCGACCTTAAAGTGAGTCCCTTCAATGAACCTTCGGTAGGTTTCTATTCCCACGAGACAGGCATATAATTCCTTTTCACTTGTTGTGTATTTACGTTGACATGAAGTTAACATTTTACTACCATATGCAATAGGATGTTCGATACCGTCACATTCCTGATATAAAATATATCCAATAGCTGTATTAGACGCATCACACTGAATAATAAACTGCTTAGAAAAATCTGGGCTAGCTAAAATAGGAGCAGTTGTTAATCTATGTTTTATTTCCCGAAAAGCTTCATCAGCTTCCGGACTCCAAGAAATAGCTTGACCCTTTTTCCTACCACGAATTAAATCGGTTAGGGGTGCACAAAGAGCAGAAAAATCTTTAATAAATCTACGATACTAACCGACTAATCCAATTAATCTTTTAATTCCGGTAGTGGTTTTTGGAATCGGATAATTAACTATAGCCTCAACTTTTGAAGGATCTGTACGTAGACCTTCACCATCAACTACATAACCTAAATATGTAAGCGAAGAACGACAAAATTCACTTTTCTTTAAATTAATTGTCAGATTGGCAGACTTAAGTCGATAATAAACCTTTTTCAAAACGTCAATATGAGTGGCAAAATCTGGTGTAGCGATAATTATGTCATCTAAATACACAAAAGCAAAAGGCTCTAATGAAGGATCAATTACTTGGTCCATCAGCCTAACCATAGTTTTTGGACTATTTGAAAGACCAAACGGCATTACGACATACTCAAAAAGTCCTCTCCCTGGGACAGCGAATGCAGTCTTAGGGCGAGAAGAGGGGTCAAGAGGTATTTGGTTAAACGCATGACGTAAATCTATAGAACTAAGAAAACGAGCATCTTTTAATTTACTTAATATATTATCAATCAATGGCATAGGATAAGCATCATCTACAGTAACTTGATTTAATTTTCTACCATCAAAACACACACGATATTCCCCCGGATCTTTCTTTGGCACTAGCCACAAAGGACTACACCACGGTGACTGTGAAGGTTGGATAATATCGAGACGTAACATTTCATCAATTTCTTTATTAAGATGTTTTTGCATAGCAGGCGACAATGGATATTGCCGCTGCTTAATAGGTTTACTGTCTCCAGTATCTATGGAATGGGTAATTAAATGTGTCCGTCCCAACCTATCACTAGGAGCAATTGTCTCATATAAATCAATAACTTGTTGTAACCGAGACTTTTCACTTAAGGTAAGATTTGCCAAAGGTTGTATAGTATTGACTGAACATACATTCGAAGCTTGAGCTTTATAAGTAAATTTCTTAAAATCAACAAAAATTTCAAAAGTTTTCAAAAAATCTACACCCAAAATTAAATCGTGTGTTAAAGAAGGAATGACTAATATTTTCATAGTTTTTGAAATGTTACCAAGGGTAACCGGAATTTTTACGTAACCAAACACATTCTGACTGTTCCCATCTGCCGTTGTAACATGTAAACTCTGATCAGGAGATACAGAAATATTTAATTTTGTTAATAAATTTACACCAGAAGAGCCAAATATTGATGACTTGCTACCACAATCAACTAAAGCACGGACTAAATTATCAAAAATTTTAATATCTACATATGGACGTGAATCGTGAGGTTTACTCACAAAAACTGGATTACTACTGTTTACCGACTTACTAGATTTATAGAAATTTTTAACAGTATTGACCCATGTGTCCCACTCTAATCGTGACGTTTGAAACTTTATTTTGCGGAAGTTTTCCCTTTGCCTTTGCCCTTGCCTTGGTTTGTAACTGCGCCTCGAGAAGTAGAGGCCACAGGTTCTGGACTTTGAGCAGCAGTGACGGCGTCCAGGTTTCCGCCACCAGGTACTACGTTTTTTGGAGTACAATTGCAGTTTGGCTTTGTAACATTTTTGCGTCCGCAACCATAGCAAAAAATATTTCTTTGTTGTCTACAAGAATTATAGGCATGGCCAACCCGATTGCAATTCCAACATCGCAATGTGGAAACTGCAGCCAGAGTAGAAGATAAATTACTTTGAGCGGCATTGGCTCTACTAAAATTTCGGAAATCCCGGGACATATTTTGACTTGTATTGAAATTACGAGAAACATTTTTACTTGAATTAAAATTACGAGAAGTATTTTTGTTTACTGTGGAGCTAGAAGGTGCAAAGGTATAATTTAACTCTGGTTCTAATAAAATAGTGTTCCCAGAAGGGGGTGGCTTATATCGATCAGACATGGTGCGTGCTTCCTGTAAACGTTTACACAAATTTGAGAGTTCGGAGACAGTATTAGGCTGCTCCAGAGCTAAACGGTCGATATAATAAGGCAAGAGATTTCTTCGAATTTTATTGACTTTCGTAATTTCTGAAGGTTTTTCAGAGAGTCTATTAAAAAGATTTTCCATTGAGGCAATGAAAATTGTGACTCGTTCGTCACAGCCTTGTGACCTATTGTTTATTTCATTCCACAGGTCGTCTTCATAAAAATATGGGAGGAAATCCCTTCTTAAGTGATCAACTAAAGTGTCCCAATCATCAAATCTGTGTCGATTACTACAGAACCATGTCCACGCATCATCTCTGAACAAATCACAAGCCGACAAAAACAATTCTGACTTACTTACACCTCTAGATTCACGTAACATATTAACTTTTTCCAAAAAAGAATTAACTGATTCTTGGCTCGAGCCACTAAATTGTAGGTTCCATTTATATGGAGCAACATATTTCGCCGGAAACCGATCTGGTGCCGTAGAAACTGTAGGGCCCGGTGAAGACGTAGCCGCAGGAGGTATAGTTTTTAAAGCTATGTCCCCTTCTAAACCCAAAATTTCAAGTTGTAATGTTTTTTTAACATTTTCCTCAGCTTCAATATCAGCTTTTAATCGCTGTACTCTACCTGAAATATGGCTCAACCTTGAGGAAATTCTTTTATAAGCCGCATCGGCGGTTGTGCCAGAAAAATTATCAATAAGAGACTGTAAGTCAGTTATTGTTTCATTGATTTCTTTGACATCTGACTTATGGTCAAAAGGATTAACGTTACCATAGCTAAAACTACGATTGGCATCTTCCTGATGCAAAGCCCCCCTTAAAATTTTTCTTTTTCTATCGGCATCCCCGGTAGGTTCAATATTTCTTATCATTAATTCATAAGTAACTTCTTTAGTTTTTAAGTGATTAGGCTCCATTTTGGGTTTATAAGTTGACCAGAAGTTAATAGAAAAGGTATGCGACAGTAAACTCTACGATAATTTAAATCACCAAAAATAAATAAATTATACGGTAAGACTACGATAACTCTAAACTTTATAAAATATTTTCAAATTACAAGTCAAAAGTCAATGTGAGGAGAAAACTTCGCAAAATACGCCGCAAAATATTAGCAAAAGATATACCAAAACAGCAATAAATATCAACAAGATAGCAAAAAAAATTCAAATAGGCACAAATAATTTCCAATATCAAAAACAAATAGATAAATCAGATAACTAGAAATTTTCTATAATAAAATATTGTACACCGAATACGCAAGTGTGACAATATCAAAATACAAAATATTAGAAAAATATCGATAAATTTAGCAGAGTCTTTCTTTGGTCAGAATTTGATTGTTTGTTCCTTGAATTTGCAAGAATATCAGTATTTAGGAAAGAGTAATAAAATTCAAAAACACAATTATTTAAAACCAATTCAAAATCTCTAACTCGGGCCACACACGTTGGAGCGCCAATTTGTAACCACAACTTCTCAGCGGGGTGCTGAGGAAGCTATGAAATAGTAGCAACCAGTTAGCTCAGGGGTTGGTCGAAGGTCACTCTGTGGCGAGAAGAGTTATTTAATAATTTGAATGTTACAAAACAAAAATAAACAAAGAAACTGGGCGCCAGCGTATTCATACAACTGATATTCCTGCAACTGTTTAAGGAGGAAACAATCAAAAGCAAAATTTAAACAAAATAACAATATATTAACAAGAAATAAAGTTTAAAATTTACAAAGACTTTACAATTGTATTAATGACAAAAAATTTTTTTAGAAAATTTACTACAATAAAAATATATAAGCTTAGAGTTAAAATGATTGAGAATGAATACGTGATTACAAAAAAATTGATTTATTTGAATATTTAAAAATAATTAAAAACAATCTCTATCAAAAGAATTAAATTGAAAAGATCAACTGGTTTAACAATTTTATAATTTTCTTCTGACCAAGAAAAGCTATGACGATAGGTAATTGCTTACGTAACTTTGGGTGACGAGTGCGGAGTTCCAGTGTGTCAATTCCTGGAGATGGCCACAGGTACCTGGGTTTAAGGACTTATATTGTTTGTCCGGGTCTACGAGGAGGTTCCAGGATGACACTAAGTTGGAAATATTCTGCGAATTATAGTTCTCGTCCAGCCACTAGCAAAACTACCATGTGCTTGATCCAGAGTTGGTCGATCCAGTTATTACATGAAAACAGTGGTAAATCAGGAACCAGTTGATACAAATTGAGTTAAATTACACAAGAAAGAAAACAAATGATTTAGATTTAAAATGACTCTAAATAAATTATTAATTAACTTTAAAACTTATTAAAAAAAAAAAATGATCTAGCAGAATAAAAATTGAATACTCTTGGTTAAGCCAAGGTCACAAATTTTATAGAAACTACAAAAACTAGGTATTAGAATTTGTAAAATTTAAGCAGTAGGTAATGTAAGAAAATGGTTGAGGACCGATAAAAAAAACTCTACTACTAAATTATCACCAAAAATTTGGCCTTGAGGCTCTGAATCAAATAAATTACTATAAATTATGACAAAATTTTCAAAGCAGCATAAAAGAAATCGATATTAAAATATGCAATCTAGAAAAAAAATATAAGAAAATTTAAAATTTTGGAGATTATCTCCATACTATTACAAAAATTGATTTAAAGAAATCGACTTTACGTCTCGTATTTTAAGAAATTCAGAAATTAGTATATTAGTCATGAAATGAGATTATCTAAATAAAAGTTTTAGAGCGACCCTATATACCAAAAAATATATTTATATATGTAAGTATATAATATAAACTACTGGCAAACAAAAATTATTGATATAGGTAATACATAAACATCCAGCAGGAACTGTCCCAAAATGACAAATAAACTGCTGGGGCAATCCACTAACAAGTGGTTTCTTAATTAACCACAAGGTTAACCTCAAATATATTAATAATTTAACTAAATGCCAGCTTAAATTTAATATAAATTCAAAATAACTAGGTTATTTAAGAAATTATAATTATAAGGTAAAAATTTCAACAAAGTATTGTAGGATGGCTCTAATAACTACAAATCTTTTAAGAGAAAAATTAGAATAGTCTCACCTCAACGACGTCAAGACGGAAAGTGCCGGTTTTCAATTCCTGTAAGTTCTATCCCTCTCTAATATTCCGCCCGCACATGCTCAGTTGCTTCTAACTTGGTTTTTATTTCGGTTATTGTAGCACGGTCGCTAAACATGAGTTTTTGGCAACAAATTGAATTTATTAGTACGGGTGCTGAATGGAAAATATTTGGCAACTAATTAAATAATTAACAAGTTGCGGAAAAAACTTGTTACACATGATGAGTAGAACTTAGGGAATAGAGATCTACTTCTTGGTCATTCTAATCTAGAGCATCTATCCAATTTAGAACGTAAAAATCTATTCCGATTTAGAAGTGTGAAGTGCAACATAAAAAGCAAAGAATGACAGTAATGTTAACTACATTATTATGTTTCTTATGGTCTAGGTGGCTGCGTACAAAAAATGAATTTATACATATCCTCTAGTAACTTCTTATTAATTGCGCCTACTTTACAACTCTTTCTGTGCGAAAATTTTCTAAAACGCGGCGCTGTTCCTCTACTTCTTCCGAAAAATTTCCACGCGTCGCGTCGTACTGGAAAATCGAGAAATCTGTTTTGTCGGACAATTCGAAAATTGGATTCTACATGTTACTATTAAGCAATCTTGAAAAAATCAGCTGGCTAGCAATGAATTTGTAAAAGTTGTTTCTCGATTTTCCAGTACGACGCGTGGAAATCATTCGGAAGAAGTGGAGGGGGAACGCCGCGGTTTAGAAAATTTTCGCAGAGGAAGAAAGTTGTAGATTAGGCGCAATTAAGCCACAGAAGAAGTTACAAGAGAATATGTCTAAATTAATTTTTTGTACGTGGGCACCTAGACTATTATGATTTTTTGACGTTTCGTCAAATCTGACAAGTGGTCGGGTGTCATCGGCTTGTATCGGTGTAGTAATACCGCGTTTTTTTGCGTGTACGTGGGATGCCGTATTGCCGTAAATTGAAACTTCGCATACGCAAATGTCATAATATACGTTTACGTGTGTTTTAGATGCGTGTGTTTTAGAACAGGATTATTATTATTATTATTATTATTATTATTATTATTATTATTATTATTATTGTTAAAAATTATACTAAGTTTATAGTTACCGTTTTAGAAATGCTGGCAGAGTTATTAGAACTTCAAAATAAGGGAGTATGCATATTCCTCATTTTGACGTTGTGATAACTCTAATGACACTTCTAAGATGGTAACTTTAAACTTAGTATAATTTTTAACAATAGTAATAATAATCCTATTTGCTGATCGATGTATCCATCCCAAATGATGTCAACGTGATGCTCAAGAAAACTAAGAAGTTGAGCAAGTACAAAGACCTCTAAATAGAAGTGAGCAGGATGTGGAATGCAAAATACCACGGTCGTACCAGTAATAGTACGAGAGCCAGTCTCTGGTACAAATTAGGTAGATCTCTACTAACAGGCATAGCGCACGTGGCATTGCGCAGGTCGCAAAGAATATTTTAACATGAACTTTAAAACCGTTCGTCCGTATCGACACTAATGATTAGAACTCAAAATTTTAACGCATTGCTACTTATTGGCAATATTATGATTTGTCATCTAAAAATGTACAAGAATGCAAACTCGCCAGTAATTTTACGACGTCCATTTTGTTTTGTTGGAGAAATGTTCATAACTCAAATTTCGAATGAAAAAAAATATATATATAATTTGTTAATTTATAGTATTTACATTATAAAATAACAAACGCCAATTAAATATTCTCATTCATTTTTTTACAATATCTTAAAATATTATGAAATTCGACCGAAAACTTGAAAATTTTTTATCGTTTTTCAAAAAATTCACATGGGCAGAAGGAAAGAATATTAAGATTCAAAACTTTACTTATTTATTGTTGGGGGTATATAAAACAAGTTTGTGAGGTCGCTGGTGAGGTCAAATTCATCCCCTCCTCCCCTTTTCCGCCCCCTTTAACATATGCATTTTGTAACAAAATAATATTAAAAAAGCACCTTTTTTCGAGTGCTTTTAATAAAAATAATGTCTAATATGGAGTTTAACGTATCAGTTTCAACCCTTATTTGTATTATTATAATTTTTGGACGTTTCGACGAAAATGCCCCCTTTTTATACTAAAAATATAAGTTCCAATTTTAACTTCTTCTATTAAGGCCAATGGGGATATTAGCTCGCTTTAAGGCATTTTTTGGCTAAACGTATAATTTTTAAAGATCCGTAACGCTACTTCACCTTCAACCCCATATTAACTCTTTTCAACCCCTTACAGCTACGAACAAAGGAGTTAAATAAAATTGAGCTTTTTTGTTATAAATAATATTTGATATGATGATTTACGAACAAATTTCAATACGTATCTTAACTATTATAATTTTTAATTTTTAAACGAAAATACCCTCTTTTCAACCCCTAGTAAGGGTCGAAATATACTAAAAATGTACGTTCAAATTTTTGTCTTCTTATATTAATGCCAATAGGGATTTTAGCTCGTTTTAAATTTTTTTTAGCTAAAAGTATATTTTTGAAAGATCGACCGACCTCACTATCAACCCCATTTAAACTCTTTTCAACCCCTTACAAGGGGTTGAAACGAGTTAAAATGGGGTTGAAGGTAAGATAGCGTTAAGGATCTTTAAAAAAAATATACGTTTAGCCAAAGAAAACCTTAAAACGAGCTAAAATCCCCATTGGCATTAACAGAAGAAGACAAAAATTTGAACTTATATTTTTAGTATATTTCAACTCCTTAGTAAGGGTTGAAGAGGGGGTACATTCGTCAAAACGTCCAAAAAAACAACAATACAAATATGAATTGAAACTGATACGTAAAACACCATATTAGACATTATATTTATTATTAAAAACTCATGAAAAAGGGGTGTTTTTTTAACATCATTTTGTTACAAAATGCGTAATTTAAAGGGGGTGGCAAAGTGGACGAGGGGATGAATTTGACTGGCGAGCTCACAAACTTGTCTTATATACCTTCAACAATAAATACGTGAAGTTTTGAGTCTTAATATTCATTCCTTCTGTCTAAACGAATTTCTTGAAAAACGATAAAAAAAAATCGGTCGAATTTCATTTTAAGATTTTGTAAAAAAAATGCACGAGAATGTTTAACTAGTGTTTGTTGCTTTATAACGTAGATACTATAAATTAACAAATGTAGTAGCAACTCATTCGATATTTGAGTTATGAACATTCCTCCACCAAACCATAATGGACGAGTTTGCATTCTTGTACCTTTTTAGATGCCAAATCATTGCCAGTAAGTAGTAATGCGTTAAAATTTTGAGTTTTAAATATCTGAGTGGATGACACGTCGCGCGTCGGGGCGGCCGTGCATATTAATAATGTGGCATAGAGAACTTCTCTGGGCTGCGTAATAATATGTATAATATGCCTGTTAGTAGCAATTCGTACCACTTTTATCCTAATACAGGCTCTCGTACTATAATTATTATAGGGGTCCTTGGAACTTTTAAGAAAGGCCATGACCGGAGTCTGAAATAACTGCCTGATCAACCGAGGGGGCAAGAAGTGCAGAAGATCGTACTATTGGGAACGGCTGACATTCTAAGAAAAATCCGGTGATCCCTTGTTTGGATCTGGACTCTGATCTGTTGGAGGAAACATAACCATCGTCACCAGAAGGGCTTAATAACCTGGAACTGGCTCCAACAGAGCTGCATCCCTTAGTGTAATGTCAGGGGATCAGTAAATTTTCCTCCCCAAAGAGGAGTGCGAAATTACATAATAATAATACGTCCTTATTCATTCACAAGATATTCTTACAAATTACAAAAGTTCTACAAATTGCAGATATAGAACGTTTTGAAATGTATTCCTAAGTGAGCGTTTTTCAACTTAACCAGTACAACAATTTTTTTCTTCTAAGAATATAATAAAACATGTTATACCTCTTTTATCACCATGTTTATATATTTATTAAGGCACTAATGGTTTACTTTTTTCGATTGGGAAATATATGGCTTTTTCCATTGAATATTTTGTTCTTTCAGTTCAATCCTATTGTGTGTATGTTTTAAAGTTTGCAACTACTCCATTATTCATACTTAAGGCAAATACGGCAAATAGCTGTCTAAATCTTTGAAACTTTACCAATTTAAATGAAAACCTTTCCGCAAAGTTGACGATGATAGTTGACTGCTAAATTTCATTTCAACTTGTTTAAAATTAACTTTGCAAGAAAATGCAATACAATTATTAAACTTTTCGGCAGATAAAACTCAGATGAAAATGGAATTAAGAGATGTTTGCAAATTGTAGTATTTGTTGAGTAGTATCATATTAGTCCAGTCAGTATATATGAAATCCCTAGGAAGAGGTCCCAGTGACCCGACTACAAATAAAACCGACATTCTTTTTTAATTTTTATATTCGAACAATAGTTCACCACAGCGCGCCGCTAAATCGGCATGTCAGTGCGTTAAGAATCTATAACTTTATGTATATCTTTGATATTTTAATGCAAGATATTTGCAAAATGCCGACATTTACGCCATGTTTTCAAGATGGTCGCTCTTCCGCGGGATGTACACATGGTACATTTTTATACAAGAAGGATAACACTGTTCTGAGCACATTGCGCTATTAGTCGCGTCATTTTAGCAGGAAAAATCTGAAAACCTCTAAAAGAAAAGGTACAGGGTCAATTGACTTCATTTTTGTTGCAAGGAGTTCAGAAAGGTATTTAGAAAAAACAGTACCTTTTATTTTTGCGGAAATGTTAGGTTTAATTTTTTTTCCCGATAATTGGCCAATATTAATGGCCAATCTAATTAAATTAATTTAACAATTTGTAATCATACACAATATGCCATAGAATTAGATGAAAATAGTTACTCGGGGGTTTTGGGGTCACTGATCACTAATCTGAAGTCCAATTTTGGGAATTCAAAATGGCTGAGATCGGGACATTTCCCATAAGAATTGAGAATGGATATCTTGACCTTGATAAGCTGTGCCTGGGGGTTTTCGCGGTCGCTGATTACGAATCCGAGGTCTGATTTGGTAAATTCAAAATCGCGGACCAGAAGTAGAGTCAATTTATCAGGAAAAACTCGTATTTTTTTCGTTTTTGGGCTCAAAATGACTACTCGGGGGTTTTTGAGGTCGCTGATTACGAATCAGAGGTCCAATTTACGAAATTCAAAATAGCGGACCGGAAGAACAGTCAATCTCTTCGGACAACCTCGTATATTTTACTTTTTTTGCTGAGGGTATGAAAAATACGAGTATTTCCTGAAAAACCTACTACTCCGGTCCGCCATTTTGAATTATCCCTAATTGGACATCAGATTCGTCATCAGCGATAACGAGAACCCCAAGTTCCCACTTTCAGCCCAAAAAAGAAAAGAATACGAATTTCGTAAATTGGACCTCTGATTCGCGATTAGCGACCTCAGATACTCTGAGTACTCATTTTTCTTGATAAATTGACTCTATTTCCGATCCGCCATTTTGAATTTACCAAATCAGACCTCGGCTTCATAATTAGCAACCTCGAGAACCCCCGAGCACAGATTTTTAAGGCAAAGATATCCATTCACATTTCTTATTTAAAATAGCCTGATTTCTGGACCGTCATTTTGAATTTCCCAAATTGGACTTCGGATTGATGATCAACGACCCCAAAACCCCCAAGTAACCATTTTGGTCTAATTCTATGGCATATTGTGTATGGTAACAAATTTTTCAAAGAATTTAATGAAATTGGCCATTAATATTGGCCAATTATTGGCCCAAAAATTAAACCAAACATTTCTGCCAGAAAATAAAAGTACTGTTTTTTCTAAATGCCTTTCTGAACTATTTGCAGCAAAAATGAAGTCAATTGACCCTGTACCTTTTTTTTAGATGTAAAATGCCAAGATGACGCGACTATATGCATTGCATTATAATTCACATTTTTAATTATTGCCTATTCTTTGGTAGCGCAAGCAAAATCAAAACATTTGGACAATACCCGGAATACCAGCAGTCGACGCGCGTTGTGATAACCACGTTAGCATCATCAGGAGATGGTTTGGACTGTTTTAGTCATCGTTAATTTGATTAACAACGAGAATTCGTATTCAAGTTGTGTGGAAACTAGGTCTCCAGAGGCAGCGTCATACCGAAAGTTCCAGCCCCTCCAATATGTATTTTATTATTGTTATCAAAAGCATTTTGGGGAGCACTAGATTTTTCAGTTCTTCCATTTCTGCAATAAACCGTAAATCTTACTATAATTGAACATTTCATATGTCCAATATATTTCAAATCACATTCCTTACAACTATACTCTATCCAGTTTAAGACTATAGTAATATTAAGAACAGCTTACACAGCCACACGCAACTCAGTTACACAGTTAAAATTTGAATCGACCACTGTTCAAGTCGACTCATCCTCCGTCGCAAAGTTTTTCAACTATGCCATACTTACTTATATGTGGGTAAATATCTGAATAAGTTCAAAACTAAATGACATTAATAACATTTATAATCACACTTATAAATCGTACGCAAATATTCAAGACAAAATAACACGGAACCGAGACCAGTCCAGTTTACACTAAGTCGCAACGAGCAAAGTCGTAAGAAACTTTAGTGTGAACTTGCCTCACGTTTTGGCCAATGAGGAGCTGAGAAATAGCTTCATATCTAAAAGCAACGATTCAATCTTAAGTTGAATAGACTATAATTTCGGAAATTTTGACCCTTTCGTTTGATTTATTTTATGTGTTGGATTACCTACTTAAAATTGTTGTAATTTGTTTCCCGATGAATGAAGAACTGCTACAACCTGTCCCAACTGCCAAGTTTTTAGAAAGTCTTCTTTAGACCACAGGTAAACCGTGGTCTTAATTTTCTTTGGCCTTAATTCATCAATTAGACTTACAGGTTTTTAGCTATATCCTTAACTAAGTTTTCTATTTTGTACAACTGTATTCATTCAATGGAAAGCGTAATAGATGATGAATAATTTAAATAAGCTATTTTGCGCTGAGGACAATGGCATCAGGCATTAGAAATATATCTTAGAGTGCTGGGGTCTTCTCTGTATACCGGGTGAGTCACGAATTGCGCTCGCCACGATATTTCCTAAAATATTTGGAATAAATAATTGAAATTTGGAGGCCTTATTACACGACTAAAATGCCATATTTTCAATAAAAAATCAAGTTTGGTGCACATCCGGTTTGACCGGAAATGCCCACAACTTTCGATTTTTAAATGGAATACCCTATATATTTTTACATTTTTGGAATCTAGAGGAAATTTTGAATACAATACATCCATTTTGGTCACTTTTTGATAAAAATTAAAAATTTTATTAAAAAATCTATTTCTGAATCCAGAGTGCTGTGGTGCCCAAAATATATTTTAGTTTGTGTGCTACGTTACTATAAAAATAAAAAGAGCAATATGATTGCATTACTTAATTCTCTAGAGGCGTTTAAAATTTTTAAATGTGATTTTTACCCACTAACTCGGTTTTTTTAAATGGGAATTTAATCGTTCACCAACATTTTTAAATACCTCATTTTCATACGAATCTAATGATACCAAAATTTTGAAAATCCGCTCAGAAATATTTGAGATTTCACCCAAAATACAATGCAACCAAGCTTTTAGAAACATGCGGCTAATAGATAATAGATTAGTGGGATTTGGAAACTAAAATGGCACATTTCTGTGTAAATCTGGTAACCTAATAACATTGGAAAAATCATAGTAGCCATTGAATGTAATAAAACAATATCAGCTGTCAGACAGACTCGTGTATAGGCAATCTTGAGCTATCAAACATTTAATAATTGTGAGCGCAAAGAACGTTACAATTAAGTTTAGCATAGGTATGTGGAGGTAAACACAATTACATCTACAAGGACATTTGCAATAGAATGCGACATCAGTTCGGTTTTCAGTAACATATCGACCTTTTCATTTCTACTAAAATTATTCATTTTCTTTAATTTTTACTCAAAGAGATTTCCGCAACGCTTTATTTTGTATCTGTCTGACAGCTGATATTGTTTTATTACATTCAATGGCTACTATGATTTTTCCATTATGTTACCAGATTTACACAGAAATGTGCCATTTTAGTTTTCAAAGCCCATCTATTATCTATTAGCCGCATGTTTCTAAAAGCTTGGTTGCATTGTATTTTGGCTGAAATCTCAAATATTTCTGAGCAGATTTTCAAAATTTTGGTATCATTAGATTGGTATGAAAATGAGGTATTTAAAAATGTTGGTGAACGATTAAATTCCCATTTATAAAAACCGAGTTATTGAAGAGATGGCATTTTAGTCGTGTAATAAGGCCTCCAAATTTCAATTTTCTATTCCAAATATTTTAGGAAATATCGGGGCGAGCGCAATTCGTGACTCACCTGGTATATCAAATTTCAAGTTATTTTCGCTGTACTTTCCTATTTCTGTTGTTTCAAATAATAGTTGTCCACTGGTTTCTATTTCATATGTAAATGTTGCTGAAGTGAGACGGCTATTTCGAAACAAAGTTATCTACAATTGCAACCTTCGCTTCGAATATATCATTCACATATCTCAACTATATCCTAGAGAAATATTCTACTTTTCGTTTATCTCTGCTTTGAAGTTCCTCATGAATATACTAGATAGGTGACAGGTAGTTTCCCATTGCAGTCGTCTTTTGTTGCTCGAAAGACATTTTTGAATTCGAAGCGATTGTACTTCATACAAACTTTAATAAGATCAATACATTCCTTAACTACTTCTTGACTAATACTACTTAATTCAAGAAAATCTCTACGATATCTCAAGGTTCGTACATTGGGAATCAATGAACCAATGAACCATCAAGGGATCAAAAGAACAACGTTAAAAGACCGTCTTTTTTTACCTCTCCGGACAAAAGTACATCGATGGTATAAAATATTTGTTTTGGTCCCTAAATAACAGACAAATTTCTTATATCGCGGAAACAGCTGAGAACATTTTTATCTACAGGCTGTCCATTTTATCAGAATAACAATTATACAAGAAAAATTGTTTATACTAGAGTTGTGTCCATTTCCACGTGCTACAGTGGTTTAAAAATATCTGATATCCATGCCTATTTTAAGTGTTAAGAGTATGATGGAAAATTTCGAAAATGCGAAATATGTCTAAGATATCCTCGTTATTTGAAGGGCTACGAATAAACTTAAAAAATCCAGTTTTTTTGTAAAATAGGGTCCTTTAATGAGGTATTATTTAATTTTTTTTTAGATCCACTTGAATTTCAAGACTCGCTTACTATTTAGGATTTAAGAAAATATGTACGAAGCAGGCGGGAAATAATATTAAATAGAGTGTTTTACCTCATTGTCAACGGTATATCACATGTTCATTAGATCTAAGCAACTAATTATAAGAAATTATTTTAAAATACTCTATACAGAGCCGCTAGCTCCCGCCTGAATCGTATACATTTCTTTAGACCCTTAAAAGTAAATCTCGAAATCCACGTGTTCTAAAAAAAAATTGATAAAACCTCGTCATAGGCTCCATTTTGCAAAAAATATATATATTTTAGAAGGTTCTTCATAGCCCATCAATTAGCAGAGATATCTGGCTTAGACATATTTCGGATTTTTGAGATTTTCCAACAAACACTTAAAGTAGGCAATAGATTTCAACATATTTTTAAAATATTTTGTAGCTCGTAAGAATCGATACAATTCTTATATAAACAATTTTTGGTACGATTGATATTAAGCGACATCCTAATAAAATGAACAACTTGTATACAAAGTATTTCCGACTGTGTTCTGTTTGATTTTTTTTCTGTTATGTGGGAACCAAAATAATATTAATAATAATTTGTTGGCCAACATTGGATACAAACATGTACATATGGCAAGTCAAGTTAGAGCCACAAATAATAAAAAAATTATGTGTACTATGGATATATACATGCACACATATCCACAACAAATTCACATATAAAATCTATATAGAAAAAAATATATACAGACAACATTAAAAACATACTTGATATAGAAACAATAAAAAATAAGAAGTTAACTATTAAGACAAAAAATTCAATACAGTAAGCATGAACAAACTATTATGTTTTATGTATAAAGTCATTTACATTATAAAAACAATTCACAGCCAAATATTCTTTCAAATTTTTTTTAAACATCGTACTGCGAAATATTACGAATCTCTTCAGGAAGTGCATTATACATAAAGATGCAATTGTAGGGGGGTGGTCGCTTAAATGCGCTTGTACGGTGGTTGGGTATACTCAATAGCCCATCTTGTCTCGTTACATAACTGTGAAAATTTGCTCTTGTTTTAAATTGGTCTAAATTAGTTTTATGGACGTGAGACATTTTAAGATATATATCGATGATGCTGTGGGTATTGATTTTGTTTTAAATAGATCCTTGCAGGATTCGTTAACTTTCAAATCAAGGGTCAGTCGAATATTTTTTTTGACATATGAAAACCGTTTCAAATTCAGTAGCCCTACCCCATGCCATAATATTAAACGATATGTGACTGTATGCCATAGAGTAAAAGATATTAATTAAACCATCTTTGTCAAGAGTTGACTTTAACTGCAACAACGCAAAATAAGTTTGTTTAATTGGTTGCAAACGTGGTCTACATGTGCAGACCAGGATAATTTGTGATCAAGAAAAGTACTGAGTAATTTCACTGACTCAGAGCAATGGATATTTTCATTAATCATCGAGTTGTCAGGAATAGGTCTCTGAAGATGATAGTTTAAAAACAGTTTTTTTCTCATTTAAAATGAGTCTGTTTCTCTGGCACCAAATGCTTAATGAATCTATCACTTTACCAACGATAGTTTGGAGCTCTTCGTCCACAAACATCGTGATACGACCACATTCCATATGACTGGGTATATCGTTAATGTATAATGTATAACATGAACAGTAATGGGCCTAATACGGAGCCCTGCGGAACTCCAAGCGCAACGTCAATAACTACCTTATACCATCGATTCACTTTTTTTCGGGAAGGGCAAAAAAAGCAGTTTATCATTTCACCTTCTTACAATTGTATGTTGTTAATTTGAATATAATCTAAGTACTGTTGGGTTAGATACATGTAACTGATCTTTAACGTCAGGTAAAAGGTTTTTACAATTTTTAAATGTATTTCTAACTTCAACGATCGTTTAATGGATTTCTACCAAGTTTTTGCAGGCATCAGTATTGATCAGTGACCACTTTATTGCCTTGATCAGGTTATAAGGAAAAACTTTTTCTCACGTAATCATTTGAAGGAGGTCTGTCAAAATGGCCCAAGCATGTTTTTAAATAAATCCTATACCAAATTAAGTACTTTAAAAGTTCAATTGTGCACAACTTTATAGGATGGGTCCTTCTAGAACTTTTACGACTCCGAAATTCATAAACTGAATTTAAAGAAATTATTAATTGTATATATTTTATATAAGACTAGTTAGCGTCTCTAAATAGTTAAATATCCATGTTCGCTTTTTGTGTAAGGTTGATTTTAGACAAGCAGTACAAGGTTAAGCAGCAGCAGAAGGGGATTCTTCATACTCTTCGTCAGATGTCTCAATAACGACATACTCTTGATCTAAGAAATCCGCTGGTTTCATTAATGTTTCAAGCCTTCTGCCAAAATACTAAAACTAATCGTCAGTGTAGTAGATGTTTTCTCCTTCCTCCTTATTTGGCAAAATTCTATCAAATATTTTGAGCAAAATACGTTGAAAGATGTGTAAAACTTAATACTTTTTAGTTTTTAGTTCTCGAACTTTAGAACCCTGAAAATCTTAGAAAGATCTATCGTATAAAGTTGTGTTCAGCAGAACTTTTAATGTACGCATCATGAACTTTGATTTGGTTTTAGGTTTTATTTGGAAACTCGCTTAGGCCATTTTCCATATATGTTTGGCGGTTCTCCTTTTTTATTTCTTTTGTGGATTTTGATTTTGTCATTAATAATTATTTTACTTTTATGGAATAAGATATATTTTAAAAATACCTAATATAAAATATACGACACACTTAAAATTATATTTCTGTTTAAAAGGACTGTAATATACCATTAAAAGATGTACTTTTATATGAATATTTACTGTGAGATATATATACACACCAGTATTTTCATTGGCTTGCATTTTCCTCGTAAAATGTTACATTATTTACATACCAGCAACCGCTAACTGTCGGTAAATTAAAACAAATATTACAAGGAGGGATAATAAATACTAATTTTGCCGTGGTGAGCAGTACATTTTGAATGCATAATTTGTCCATATAATAGATATCTTTTATCTATGGTAGGTATGTATTTATATATAACATTGTTAATCGTCTTTTTTATATCAAGATGGTTAAAACTTGTATAATTTAAAACACTGCACATCTGGCATATCATAAAAAACTGCTAAACTTTACATCTGTTTAAATTTAAAAGTATGTATAACAACATATAGACCAGGCTAGATAAGGGTTGAACAACAAAATAAGTCGTTACAACAATCTGATAGTGGAATATTGTGGAACATATCATAACTAAGGAAGGAAAAATAATCCGAACCACAGCCGACTTTCTGGGGTAAAATGGGGCGGATTTTTAGGGGTGAAAAACTGTTATTTGCAATTTCTGGCTAAACTATGCATCCTATGGAAAAAAGTTGAATATAAAAGTAGCAGGTAATAAAGAGATCTACATTTTTGTGGAAATACGCAAGAAACCGCCTTCTCGGTTATTTCTTTTTCTTCTACAATAATAATTCGATTTAGCTCAAACTTGCTGAAAGTATATCTCTTGGTGTCCCACATAACCTCTATTTTTGTGGACCAAAATATTCAATGGTTGTTTGATTCAATTTTTATTTAAAAAAAAATGATATTTTCAACTGCGATTCCTCATAAAAGTACTTGTCCGGCAGAGTTCGGACATGGCTCATTTCTTTTGTTCTTACTTCTACTTTCAACAAATCAAAAATATGTATATAGTGCAATGGAAAACATTGCCGGAAAATCGAAGAATCCGAAAAAATGTCTTTTTTCGTTGTGTTTTATAATACCGGCATATAAACAAGAAAAAATGCAGAACACCCTCCTACGTACCCCCATGTATTTTTGGCCTCTGAATACAAATTCGAGGTTAGAATTACCCAATCACCCTAGGATTTTTGTGAGAGTCAAGAAATCACGTGAAAACCGGCCAAGAACTGATTCTCAAAACCATAACTCGAAAACGCATCGAGATACAGATAGCTGCGATTTACGCCATTCGATTTGTATCGTCTTCCTACGTACCCCTGAATTTTTTCACATTTTTCCGGGCACTTTCATTTTTTTGCAAATTTTTAAAAAATACGATTTGGGCATCTCTTCACATAAATCGCTGTAACGTTCTCTAGGCAAAATTGACCCCCCTACTTTTGTGTTTGACTGATTATAAATTAAATTTCCAAGCCGATAATGTGGGACACGATATCTTGCGGTGATTTTTAAGTGAAAAAATGCTGTTACAGAACACCGACCTACGTACCCCAATATATTTTTGGCTGCTGAATCCGAATCCAAGTTCAGAATTGGTCCGCAAAAACCTGAAAAAAATCAATGATATGTAGGAATACGAGACAAATCAAATGATGTAAACCACAACTCTGTATCTACTTGCGTTTTCGTGTTATGCTCTCGGGAAGCCGTGAGAAACTTCGATTTTTACCATCCGGGGAATTTGAGCGGCAGTATCTCGGAAACGGAGGACCTCATCGACTTTTGGTTTGCGCCATTCGATTTCTCGTTTGGTTTTCCATACCAGTGAATTTTGTCAAATTTTTGGTAGACTTTTCAATTTGGTGACCGACATTTCACATAAAAATCACCGAAAAATATCGTGCCCCGCATCATCGGATTGAAAACTTAATTTACAATCGATCAAACACAAAAGAAGGGGGGTCAATTTTGTCTAGAAAAAGTTACAGCGATTTATGTGAAGAGATGTCGAAATCGAATAAATTTTTGAGACACTTACCTTTGAAAATTTGCAAAAAAATGAAAGTGCCCCGGAAAAAACTGAAAAAATTCAGGGGTACCTACATAGGAAGGCGAGACAAATCGAATGGCGTAAACCACAGCTCTGTATCTCGATGCGTTTTCAAGTTATGGTCTTACAAAGCGATTTTTGACTGATTTTCACGTGATTTCTTGGCTCTCACGAAATATCCTGGGGTGAGTGGCCAATTCTGACCTCGGATTTAGATTCAGAGACCAAGAATACATGGGGGTACATATGTGGGTATTCTGTAATAGAGCATTTTTACTTTTTTGTGTCCAGGAATTATAAATAATATAACGAAAAAAGGCATTTTTTGGATGTTTCGATTTTCCGGCAATTTTTTCCATTGCACTATATACCTACAAATTTTTTATTTATTGAAATTAAAACTGAGAACAAAAAAATAGCCCTGCCCGAACTCTGTCGGACAAGTACTTTTATGAGGAATCGCAGTTGAAAAGATCACTTTTTTTTATAAAAATTGAATTAAACAACAACCATTGAATATTTTGGTGCACAAAAAATAGAGCTTATGTGGGACACCAAGAGGTATACATTCAGCAAGTTTGAGCTAAATCCAATTATTTTTGTAGAAGAAAAAAATAACTAAATAACCTAAAAGCGGTTCTTGGTTTATTTCTCGAAAAAGTTTAGGTTAGGACAAAATTGGTTTCTACAAAAGTTGTAAATCTCTTTATTATCTACAACTTTTATAATCAACTTTTTCCCACAGGATCTGTAGTTTAGCCAGAAATCGCTAAAAACCGTTTTTACCCCTAAAAATCAACCCCATTTCACTCCAGAGAGTCGGTTGTGGTTCAGATTATTTTCTTCCTTCCTTAGTTATGATATGTTCTACAATATTCCACTATCGGTTTGCTGTAACGACTTATTTTTTTGTTTAATTCTGAGACTGATCTAGTCTGGCCTAATAATAACAGTTGTATCGCATTTTTATTATACTCATCGCAAATTCAAAACGAACAGTATTACATTTGATCGGCAAATTTTCATATCACCGAGTTGGTGATCAAATTCTGAACAATTTTTAAAATGTCCATCCGTCTGTCTTTGCGTTTGTCTGTCTGTCAGTCTGTCTGTCCGTCCGCCACGTTTCTTGTAATCACGATAACTTAAGAAAATTTATCAATTAATAAACAAAATCATTAATATTTTAATTTTTTTTGCAAATATATTTTTTTTTGTTTTGTACTTAAACAAAAACTATCTGAAACTAACATCATTTATAAAAGAACTGCGAAGATTATTCTATAGGATGTGCAACAATTGTATAAAAAGTGCAGTAAATCGGCGAAGAGTATAATGCTCGGTATAATGGTTAGCTTGTTTCTTTCTTCCTTTGCTCAAGTCCTGCTTTTGTATTTGGAGGTTATTTAATTAGCATGCTCTATTTTTCTTCTGTTCCTATTGTCAGGTTTAAATGAACATGGGACATTTGTTCAATGATTACTCTGATTACTCTGGAATGGCGATTTCCATGAAATATTAGTTTCATCAACATAGGTCTAGGAAAGAAGTATTTTTATTCAAAAATTTGCCGATACAAAAAATTGTTTCATCAAAATTGTATTAGAATTGGTAGTTAAGTATTTCTATAGTAGCTGATAGTGAATCTGATATCAAAAATTAACCATTTAAAATGGCAAATTTAACAAAGTTGCCATAATTGCAAAACTTTTGCAAATGTATATTCATGAAATATATATATTTCACATCTAAGGAATGTACATTATATATGTACATTTAGTCGACGATAAAAGTATATGTGTATCAATTTCATATCAAGCATACATGTATTAGTTATACTGGCGATGTATGTGCATTGTAAATGATTTTATACGGGATTTATAACGTTATCTTAAGGTGGCCATTCCCTAGAGACATCCGATAGGGAAATATTTATTATTTTTCGCCATAACTTATTTTTCTTAGTATGTATATTTAAAAAACTATAAGTGTACCTAAGTAGAATCATAACAAGACTACTACTATGAATTTTCACTCAATAATTTCAGTGGTTTGCAAAATAGCTAGATTTAAATTTAAGAATGATGTTAATCTTCCTATTTCGTAGTTTTAAATCCAGCTATTTTGCAAGCCACTGAAATTATTGAGTGAAAATTCATAGTAATAGTTTTGTTATGGTTTTACTTAGGTACTCTTATAGTTTTTTAAATATACGTACTAAGAAAAAAAGATACGGGCAAAAATAATAAATATTTTCCTATCGTCTCTTTCTAGGGAATGGCCACCTTAAGTAATTATATTTCAATCTATCGCCCCTTTTCAATTTAATTCTTTCCTTCTTCCATTTCGTCCATAGAATCTTTGTGAACAAAAACTGCTATTGGTACTATAACTTTATAATGTTTTATTGGTATATACATATCGAGTACAATAAATGCAGTATCATTAATTTTCAACCACTAGAAATATATTTTACTGCGTAGAATAGTTAGGGATTAGTTTAATTGTACTCCAGATTGCCTAGATACTTAGCTGTATGTTAACTACAGGAACTTATACCCGCTTGTATGTATTCTAATTGTCATAAATAACGTAAGCACGATCCTTTGGGGTCTAAATATTCATTTAGTACTTAATTTAACACATGTTCTTGACAAGCTGAGTAACAAATTCTTATATAACCAGAGATCGGGATGTCAGTCTATTATAAACACTCACTCGAAGAGAAGAAATTGGGGGATGTAATTGAACTAAAACACACAGACACACACACATGTATTTTTCACTACCTTAATAGTAATAGTAAATATTTTCTTCTGTGTCACTAATACACTTTTCCAAAAATTGTCTAAAAAGTGGATTATCTACTCTCGACTATGGTATATTACATCCCACCATCACTTTCACTAAATCTAAATTAAAACTGCTTTGACTCTCACTAGCAGTAGAGCCACTTGTGAGGAAATATGTCTATTAACATTTGTTCTAGATGACCAAAAAATTGTTTTATTGCAACGACTACAATAAAGATTTGTTCCATAAAATTGCAGTTCTGGGAAATCGCGAATTCACAAGTCTATTGCATTCTGAGAAGCACTAGACATTTTTGTATACCGCCGATTCTGTATAATTATAATTTCACACTAGGTTTTTAGGTACATATGTACATACATATGGCTAGATTTATACTACAGTTTGCAAAACTGCGATCTGGGATGGTCTATTCCATTTATTAAATGTTGACGTAAATGACAATAATTCCCACAGTGTAAGCAAATAGCGATTTTGAAATGTTTCACAATTTCGGCGGCGTCGTATAGTATATAGTATATAAGAGATAAAACAGCATAAGTAAAAAACATGAAGGTACCTCCGTACACTGGAATTTAGTGTTGATACTCGGTCGGGGCCGAATGCTTTTAACACTGCAAATATAAAAAATTAATGTTTTTAGGTAATTGTCACTACGTTTCACAAATGTAGTAGATTTCCGATAAAAGTAAGTTATACGTATTAATATTTTAAAATGAAATAAAATTCACTTTATCACCTGATGCACACGGTAAATGGCAGTTTTATGCCTTTAATCCTTAACTTTGCTTGTTATGTATGATTTAATATTACATAAAAATCGTTTATTTTATTGGGAAAAATGTTTTATGTCGCCAGCAGTTAATTGGGTTTTCCTATTTAATTATTATGAAAATAAACAAAATAATCACGCCACATATTAAACAGAGCAGGAAAGTGTTTTTTATTTACTAGATATGTTTTACATGTTTTTCTAAGAAATATTACCGTTTTTAAGTTAAATTTATTACCAAAAATACAATGTAGCTGGCAATAATAAATATTTCACCACTTTGTCGTTTTTCTGATTGTTTCAGTAAATTCCCGATCTCTGGATATAACCCTCTTATACAGGGTGATTCGTGAGGAGAGGGTCGTATTTTAGTAAAAGGTAGAAAACATTGAGGTGATCTTAAATCCCCAAATAGCAATGGCTAAAGCGGCCCCGCTTTTGAAATACAGGGTGTTTTATATTCTTTGGAAGAATATTCTTTTCGCCATATATCTGTAATGCGTAAGCGGAATCCAATGAAATTTTGTGCTTTGATTATAATAGTCATTCACCATCTAATGCCTGGGATATTATTAAAATATCAGGGCAGGACCCAGAATAAAAATATTTTTATATTCCTAGAAAATAGCACTGTTTATAAAACATTTGACATTAAAATATTAATTTACACCTAGAAAGATACAACATCCCATAAAAAAATATTTTGGCACCATTTCATTGTTTAAATAAAAAAATTTAATTGTTGAGGGTTCAAAGTTTTTTTTTCTTTAAATGAGAAATTGAGAGAAAAAAGTCACTCTAGGGATTAACTACTTATTACTTTTTTTGTTCCCTATCTGTACTACCAAAAGGTAATTCTCTAAACTCTGGTTTCAGCAATATTTAATTCATTGCAAGAGTAATTAATTGTTACAATCATCTAGTCTTGCCATTACATTTGCTTCAAAAGTTATGGCTACGTACTTTTTAATAATCAAGAAGGCACCTGCAAAAAATCAGTCATATTGTAATTAAAAAGTGTCACGTCACCACTGTTGCTTTTACTGGTTACAATATTGTCTTGTAATAATTCTAAATCATGCCGTTTACATACACGAGTAGAGAATACGCAAATATGGTTTTTGTCTATGGATATTGCAATGGCAATGCAAAAGCTGCTGAAAGGGAATACAGACGCCGGTTTGGAAAACAACGTGTACCAGATTATAAAACATTTTATAGAGTGTTTAGACATCTTTCTGAAACTGGAACCGTTCCTACAATCATGAAAATAGAACGTCCTATTAGGCAGACCCGGCAAGAACAAGATTTGATTTTAAATATGGTTGGCCAGAACCCAAAAATCAGCACAAGAAGAATTGGTCAACAATTAAATATTCCTCAAACCAGAGGTTGGAGAACTATTAAAGGCGAACAAATCATATCTAAATTGTCCAACGATTGGTGCCAGGTGACGAACTATGTTAAGAGTATTGTTTACCGATGAAGCTCAATTTACCCGTGATGGTATAAATAATACTAGAAATGTTCATATTTGGAGTTACAAGAATCCCCGTGCAATAATCCAAAAAAATTCCCAACATAGGTATTCTGTAAATGTGTGGTGTGGGATATTCAATAATAATCTCATAGGTCCTCATATTTTTGAAGGTCGCTTAAATGGTGCCAATTATTTAGATTTTTTACAACATACCTTGCCAAATTTATTAAATAATGTAAACACAAGAGGAATGTGGTTTCAACATGATGGGGCTACGCCGCATTTTTCGGTACGAGTCCGAAACTATCTGAATAAACAATATCCAAATAGATGGATTGGTCGGGGTGGTCCCATTGCATGGCCTCCGAGATCACCAGATCTCACACCTCTTGACAATTTTTTGTGGGGCTATTTAAAAACTGAAGTATATAAAGAAGAAATAAATACCAGAGAGCAGCTGATAGCAAAAATTGAGCATTTTTGCAATGAAATTAAAAACAATTTACAGATTGTTAGAAAAAGCGTAAATGAAATGACGAATCGATCAAGAAAATGTATTGAATTTGGCGGTGGTCACTTTAAAAATAGACCGTGATTCAAAATAATTCAATTGGATTTAGTAAGTTTGACTGATTTCTTATGTTCTAGTTAAATTGTTAATTTTTATTATTTACTATTTTGTTCAGTTTATTAATTACACATTCATTACAAAATATTTTTTTTATTTCACCAGGTATATGTGATGAATTTTTATTCTCCCTATTTGCACTACCTTTTGCTGGTGTAGATAGGGAACAAAAAAAATAATATGTAGTTAATCCCTAGAGTGACTTTTTTCTCTCAATTTCTGATTTATAAAAAGAAAAACATTTGAACCTCCAACAATTTAATTTTTTTATTTAAACAATGAAATGGTGGCAAACGATTTTTTTATGGGATATTGTATCTTCCTAGGTGTAAATTAATAATTTAATGTCAAATATTTTACAAACAGTATACAGAGTGTTATTTTCAAGGAATAACTTAAAAATATTTTTGTTCAGGGTCCGGCCCTGATATTTTATTAATATCCCAGGCATTAGATGGTGAATGACTACTGTAATCAAAATACAAAATTTCATTGGATTCCGCTTACGCATTACAGATATATGGCGAAAAGAATATTCTTCCGAAAAATATGAAACACCCTGTATTTCGAAAACGGGGCCGCTTTAGCCATTACTGTTTGGGGATTTAAGATCACCTCAGTGTTTTCTATCTTTTGGTAAAGTACGACCCTCTTCTCATGAGTCACCCTGTACCTAGCATGTTCCACAAATGCGGTTACATAGTTTGAAAACAACAATTAAAGTATTAGCTCAGATTTTTGTAGCCAGTCGGTATTAAATTACTTAGGGCTGTTCTTTTTGCCAACTAACTTGTTCAAATATATTGAAACGAAGAGGCAGGAAATTGGCAATGTCATAAATAAATTAGATTTGTCAGATTCCCTAAATTGACAATATAATACAGGAAAATCGTTATAACGAATAAAACTGTCTCTTATCATAGCGACATGTTGATATTTCCAATTCCTGGTAACCAAGGAAAGTTTCCGATTTTACTTATAGAAACCGAACCGTCGAAATTAATGAAATTTCGAAATTATAAACTAATTCTCTAACTCAGTTAAGTTTGTCTTTCCGTCGACGTAATTGAGTTTCCTCTTACGCTTGTATCTTTCAAGTAAACGCACTTACCTGGAAGCCGGGATATAGGAATATAATGTTAGCAATAAAATTATAATTTACTGCAATATAATGTAAAATGTATATTACGAATTAGACCTATTCTAATAAATGCCAGAGTTTGTTGTATAAATAAAATCAAAACAGGTAAAACTACATTAAGTACATTATTATTATTACAACAGTTAAAATAAGCTAAGGCAACAGGCTCCGTTTGAAACATTAACAAAAGAACCTAGTTAAAGGCCTAGGAAAAAATAAAAACACTTTGGCAACAAATCACTATTGACAAGTTCATTGTTGATCATATTATTTTTATATATGTAGCCGATTAAGCTACTTACAAACAATGCCTATACCAGGTGTCAACGAAATTACTTTCTGGTCCCCGTTTTATTTGTCTTTTAACGTATCGAGATGAAACTTGGGATAAGTCACGTCACCAAAACGGGAGCCGAGTTAAAAATCGTGTTTTACATATTAAATAACGAATATCAAAAAAATATAATATATCCCAATCGGTTGCAAAACAAGTGCTCTAGATAATTTTGAACGAAAAAGTTGCGATTCGTGTCACTGTGCATCGTACCTAACCTAACGGACATCAAGTCATACCTGTCATACCTGCACTTGTAGACCTGTATACAGACCTGTTTTAAAGCGGTTTAAGAGCTGTTTCGACTTGTACAGACCTCTTTACAGACCTCTACAAACATAATTGTTAATTGTAAATTAAACTCTGCTTTTGGATGAATCAAACAATGCATCATAAATACTCCACATATGCTTCGGCTTGTTAGGCCTTTATCAAGAGTATTACATAGTAAATACTAAATTTTCCAATATGGTTATTCTAATTCATACCTAAATATATTTAAACCTTAATCTATTTATGACCTAATCTATTGAAGATTTAATCCTTAATTATGGGATTTTTTTCCGGTAGACCTCACCTGACCATGTAAATCAATGAATAGTTCTTTGCAATTTGTTGATTATATTTATTATACTGGTCGTTCGTGGTATAAGGATTGTTTTCGCAAGATTTTTGATTTCTAGTTGTTCAAGGACATCTAAACGTTTACCATTTCTTTCTGAAGGAAGTAAATTTTTGTCATCTGTCTCTATGAAATTGTTTTCAATACAATGTGTTGACCTTACTTTTTTTATTGTTATTTGTAATTGGTCTTTTGTGTTCTTTTACCTGTCACAACGCTTCTACCAATCTGACCAATATAAACAGCATTACAATATTTACATCTGATTTCATATATACCAGATTTATAAATTTTATTTTATTTATTCTTCTTTGTTGTTAACGAACATTCGCTTTATTCACACTTATTGTAGAGATACCTAAATTATTTAATTTTCAAAAAATGTTGCTGCTATATTTTGGGACATAATTAATAAAACAATTTTTTGTAGATGTGTTAGATGCAGTGAAAAATTCTTTTTGAAGCATTATGCGTTGTTTTTCTTTTACCATGTCGTCTATTAGTGACACGTTGTCCGTTATTTCTTGCAATTTTTTTTAATTCTCTATCAAAATCGTCTCGATCTAAAGAAAGTTCGTAAGTTTATGTATTAGACTAAGAAAGGGTACATTCTTGATTTGCCATGATTGTTGCGAATATATAATGTATTGCTTAGGTTCCTTTCTGTACCGGTCCATATCCTAAAAATACCGTGACTCTACAGGTCTGTTTAAACTTGTACAGCCCAATTTAAAGACCTGCTTTGAAACACCTTCAGCAGCCTCTGGACATTTTTTTTCCTTTGCACAACCCCCAGCCAGCCCCGAGACCCAGGATCGCTCCTGATGGACACATGCCTTAAGGTCCAAAGTTGTTCCAGAAGTCCCATAGTATTACTACTTAGAGCTTTTTTTAATTTTACTTTAAGTTGTTAATAAGGTACTGACCTATTAAGTTGTAAATGAGTGTAGATTGTAGGAAGATTCAATTTGCTAATGATGGGTTGATTAGATGTTTTAAGGGTTAAGTTAAAATATCAACATAAATTTTTACTGCATCTATCGCCTTTCTTATTTCACATTTTGTAATCTATTCAAAGTGGAATTGGTTTGTGCTGTTAATCGTTAATATTAAAAATGTTTTTTTGTGTGTGGCTGTGTTATTATTAAAATGTTCACTTAATTTTATCTCATCTGATATCTATAAGATAAAGATAATTCGGCTAGATTATATGCAAAAACTAGTAATCAACGCAACCCAAAAATTCTTTGCAATTAACCTAGTAGGAATAACTAACAATATATTTGATTCAAAATGACAATGTAAATCACGTTCCGGTTATATTAAATAAAAATTACGGTTTTATTTTTAGACTTTAATTAATGGTAACTTCAATTAAATTTCAATTAACGCTACGACACTTCATTCTAGAGATATTTTAATCCTGCTTTGAGAAAATAATTCAATTAATTTTCTTGGTTTCTTCTCAATTATTACTGATTAAAAAGCTATTGATATCGATGTTTATATTCCTCAGTTTTTAACCGATATAAGAAAAACGTTATTAAAGTTATAAAAAGATTTATGCTCTATATTAAATATCCAGTTAACGTACAAAAGTTCTTGAAATTGTTCCTTTGTGGAACGTGCATTATTATCATAATTCTAGATTTGCTGCCTTTAATTTGTTTGAACAAATAAAGAAAAACTGTACAATTGGAACTTAATGGACAAACTGCAAAACATATTAAACATATTAAATTGAATTTACACCATTAAGTTTAAATTTACACCTTACACAGAGTGTTGTTTACGTAATGATACGTACAACAGCTGGTGAAAATATTGAAGAGTTTGCATCCACGGTTTCGCTCGAGCACAATTCCCAGTTGATATATGGTCAAATTTTTGGAACACCTTGTATGCTATTTTTTTTTAATAAGTAGAAAATTAAAATAAAATTGACTCGCCCGTGCATTTTCTTTTTGATCTGAAACAGTGCTTTTAAGGTACAAAATATTTCATTATTTTAGCGGCGATTTTACCCGATTAGAAGTCAACTTACAAAAATCTTTTCTTATTTCGCTCCTAGATGCAAGATAACACCCATGCCAAATTTAAGCTTCGCCAGGAATTTAGAAGAATTAGCGATGAATGAGTGAGTGAGTGAGTGAGTTTTGCTTTTTAAGCCGACTTGGACGTTTCATTATCGGTCTAGAATGGCTTAAACGATTTCTGCTATTTTTTGCAAAGTATAGAGTATCGCTTGGCGGAGATCTCATGTTAGTTGCATGCGTGGTATAAGGTGAGCTGGAAGGTAGGGAATTATCGGAAAAAGTTTTTTGGATTCGAGAATTTGGCACCAGAATTGTATTAAAATTGGTAGTTAGGCATTTCCGTAGTAGTTGATACTGGATACCATAAATCTATGATCAATAGCCTAAAAATTCAATACGACCGGATATTTTCTGTTACTTTGTAGAAAGTACATTAGAGTCCAAACAAAACTAACAAAATTGAACGCATTTTTATCCGGCCTCAATATTAATAAGGTCAAATTAATCTGTCGGCACACGTAGTCAATTTGTCAATATTAGGAAGAAAATAAGACAAAAATAAAGTTTAATAACAAGCTAACCGTTATAATCTTCGCCGATTTACTGCACTTTTTATATAATTGTTGCACATTCTATAGGATACTCTTCGCAGTTTTTTTTGTAAATATATTAGTTTTAGACATTTTTAGTTTAATTACAAAACACAAAAAAATTATGTGAATTTTTTTTTTTTATTAAAAAGAATTTATAATTTTTTTTATTTATCGATCGATTTTGCTCAAAAGCAATAGGGCTCTTCCTCTAGCTAACACTAACTTACTGCCCAAATTTCAATACAATCGAACTTTTCGTTCTTAAGTTATCGTGCTTACAAGAAACGTGGCGGACAGACGGACGGACAGACAGACGGACGGGCGGACATTTTGAAAGTCGTTCAGAATTCGATCACCAACACAGTGATATGAATTTTTTTTCTCTTGTTTTCTTGTTTTCTTAACCGCTTCTCAAGTCACCGAGGTAACTCCTTGAAAATCCAGAATGATTTTGGGTTAGGTAATGAGAAGCGAGGCCCTACAGTTTATAGTAGAGTCCGAACCACATCTTGGGGATAATTTTTTAATTAAAATTATTTCGCGGTGAACAGGAATTGAACCTGCTTCGCTAGGTATGCCAGTATGCAAGCTAGAAATATTACTGGTTTTAGAAATGGGCAGATCGAATGCAACATACTCTTCGTTTTGTATTTGCGAAGAGTATAATAATAATACTTTATTTACGGACAAAAAGAAATCCATTACAACAGCATATATATATTGGATTTACAATAACTGAGTATACATATACAGTATATTACGAGCTAATTACACAAATACGAACATGCATATAATATAAAATATTAAAATATACAAACATTGACATTATTTAAGTTAATCTATATAAATCGAACATATAATAAATAAACTATTAACTTTTGAGATTACATGATCGATGTTACTATTAAAATTTAAATTCGGATCAAGTATAACGCCAAGGTTTTGTATTTGATTGGTTTCATGGAGATCGTGGCCATTAAGTTGATATATGTCATTTTATTAAATTATCAAGAAAAATAGAGGTATTAGTGTTATAATACCTCTATTTTTCTTGATAATTTAATAAAATGACATTTATCAACATTCAATGTTACTTCATTCTCATGACACCAACCAGTGAATCTATCGAGGTCATCCTGAATTCTTTGACAATCATGTAAATCAGATCCCTTGAATAAATTTTTAAATCATCAGCCAATAGTAATATGTGACAGAATTTAAAGCATTCATAAATATCGTTAATATTAAATAATAATGGTCCCAGATGAGAGTCTTGAGGCACACCAGAGGTAGATGTGGAAATGTTTGATAAGTGCTCATTGATTCGCACCTGGTGACACCTTTCTAATAAGTATGAGGATAACCCCTCCAGCAACATACTATCAATCCTCAAACTCCTCCGTATATATTGCATGTACCTCATCACCCGCTTCCATGGAATTTTCGGTATAATTTATAAGTGAGGCCATGTTTTGCTGCAGTAGACTTACCCGATTTACCCGAATTGCTGAAAGAATTGTTATTGGGCGATAGTTTGCTGGATTGGGTTTATTTCCTGATTTGAAAATGGGAGAATCATTAACCTATTTCAGTTTATCTATTCCAGTGGTTAGCGATTTATAAAGAGGAATATGTAGTGGAGTTGTAAGTCTACATGATTTCAATAGCAAAGGAGGTATTCGTCAGGTCCAGGGCCCTTGCTTGTCCTTAAGTTAGCCAATATATCACATATAATTTCAACAGTAATATTATTAGACGTTAGTGAGTTGAGGTTAATTTCCTTGTTACTTTTGCTATTATAGTAGTTTCTAAAATTACTGGCAAACGGGTTTGCTACATTTGTACCTCCAGCGATTTCTACGTTATTACCAATCATTGTAGATGGAACACTGTTTTCATTATCATTAATTATTATCTTCACATAATTCCAAAAATTTTTAATAGTATTGGGAATACTATTTTCGACACCTTCTATACATATTTTTCCAAATCATGCTTGATCAATTTTTTATATTCTTTACGTAAATAGCAAAATTGATCGTATGTGACTCTACTACCCGACATTTTGTATTATCGGTGAACAATTTTCTTTTCAAATATTAATGCTTTAAGATTTTATTTTATTTATTTTATTTATTTTTTTTATTTTATGAATACAGCTGCCCAGACAGATGTGCATCCAATTACAGGGCAGGAAATATAAAAATAAGTATGTATACAATACAGAGTAAAAACTTAAAACTAAATATTTTACAAAGAAAAATAACTATCAATTTAATAATGGAAAATGCAAAGGAATGTGAGCAGGTACTTTAACTAAACGGTGATGTAGTAGGAACTAAAGGTTAAGATTGATTTAAAATACATTGCTTTATATTATTAGTACTACAATTAAAAATATCTAGGTTCAACTGACAGCTTAAATAGTTAGAGCACATATTGTGAATAGAAGAAGATTTTAATATATTTGTTCTTGGCGTAGGTAAGTAGAATAGGGCGTATGAGCGAGTCTGAAAAGTTGGAACATTGAAATGTATGGAACTGAGAATATCCGGGCAATCTATCCGACCTGCTAATAGTTTGTGTAGGAACAAAACAGAAAAATAGACTCTACGTGTCGCTAGGTCATTTAGATTAAATCTAGCTAGTAAGTTAGATTGTGGCGTCCCTCTGGGGGGATAAATTCCGTCAGATTTAAGGGAGAGATATTTGACGTGCCTTCTCTGAACCCGTTCCAAATTAAGAATATGAATATTGTATTGTGGATTCCAGATAATACCACCGTATTCTAGTTTTGGGCGTACAAAGGCATTAAATAGAAGAGAAAGTGTGGAAATATCTTTAAAGTGCCTTGAGTTTCGCATAATAAAGCCTAGATTTCTGTACGCATTAGCAATTGTCTGATCAATGTGGGCAGTAAAAGTTAATTTTGAGTCAAAGATGACTCCAAGATCCTTGAATTGAGTGCATCTAGTTACCATATCATTGCCTATTTTGTAGGAAAAGTTTATAAAGTTATTTCTTCTTGTAAAGGTCATTGAATTACATTTTGATATATTTAAGGGTAGCCTATTATTTTCGCACCATGTGTTTATTTTTGTGAGGTCGTGTTGCAATCGATGGCAGTCTTCTTCGGAGTTAATAGATGCAAACAGTTTAAGATCATCGGCGTATAGGAGGACATTACTTTGTATATCTTGGCAAATGTCATTGATGAAAATTATAAATAACAGTGGGCCCAAAACAGAGCCCTGTGGAACTCCTGATGTCGCTAATACTTTTTTTTTTTCCGGGTTTGAATTGGCCTCGGGTATTTCCCATTAGCCAGCTGCTCAGATTGTCTCAATTTGCAAAATAGAAGAGGAAAATGGAATAATCTAAAAACTAGGGGAAAATTACAATGGGCACACGTTTCACGCCAAGGGGCCGATCAAGGCGACTTAAATAAACTGACGTACACGTAGGTAGGCCTCGGTTAGGAGGAGAAAGGAAGAACAGAGGAAACTACAAAAGTAGACGGGAGATCGGAATTCACAAATATTTAAACCTCTTAAATGACAAAGTTGCATGTTTGCAAATATTCGTAGATGATTTTTAGCACATCAATATTTTGTTTTGCAAGAATACAATTTACATTGAGAGGTAGGACAAATCCATTGTCCTGAAGACGTTGTATTAGATGATCGGATTCTCTCTGTTTGAGTCTACAATTAAATAAAAGATGGTTGACGTCACCAGTATCTCCACATTCGCAGAGATCGCTCTCTATTATTTTAATTTTATGCAGGTGGGAAGGAAATCGGCCGTGGTTAAATTGCAGACGAGTTATAGTCGTGTAGAAGTGCCTGGTGATGGAGAGCCCTTTATGCCACTTGGGCTTAGATATATCGGGGTTTAATAAAAAGTAGTTAGTGGCTCTGTCTGAATATGCGTCTTGGTATCTGCGTTGCCATTTTACATATAGTGATTTTTTTAATGTGACGTGTAAATCTGATGAAGGGATCTTGTATAAAGAGGTATTGCCGTCTACAATCGCACTCTTGGCTAATTTGTCCACTTTCTCATTATGTGGTAAGTCACAATGAGCTTTAATCCACACAAAGTTGACATTAATGTTGCGATGTGCTAACTGTGAGACTTTACTTACGACGTCTAATACATTACATGAGGAGTGGATTCCAAAATTGGAAATACTGTTTAAAACACTTCTTGCATCGGAAAAAATTGTGATGTTGGGGTAATTTAGCAAACTAACTGTATTGATGGCCTCAAGAATGCAATGGTTTCGGCAGTAAAGATCGAGGTTTCTGATTGGAGTTTTAATTTGTACTCTAAGTTCAAGCTAGGAATAAAAAAGGCACTACCAGTACCGCTCTGGTTTTTCGATCCGTCTGTGAAAATACATAAGTTATTATTGTACATATCTAATAGCTCGAAACATATGTTTTTGTTGAGTATCGGGTTGTCAGTAAAAGCAGGCAAGTGCACTTTGGGAGTGATCAGCATGGCGAAATAATTCAAGGTAAAAAAATACGGGAAGTTGTACTTGACTATGAAATTGTCGTAATCAGAGGTGTTACTATAACCATCAGCTAGTGGAGGGCTCACATTTTTTTCCCAAAATTTATTTGTTAAATTTTCTATGCAGATACTATGTAGACTTGTGTTAAGGTTGGAGAGATTTGTAGACGCGCGAACCTTGAGGGCGAATTTTGAGCTTAACCATTCCCTTCTAAGTGTTAAGGGAGGTTCGTTTGCCTCCACATATAGGGCTTCTGTTGGAGTGGATTTCATCACACCCAAACATATTCGCAAACCTTTGTTCTGCAAAACGTCAAGACGACCTAGAAGAGTTTTACATGCGGATCCATAAAAAAGACATCCATAATCGATAACAGATCGAACCATCGTCCTGTATAAAAGCAAGGATATATTTACATCTGCTCCCCATGATACTTTATTACAAGCGCGAATAATATTAATAGCCTTTTCACTTTTAGTTATCACCGCTTGTATTTGATCCTTCCACTTCAATTTTTGATCGAGTAATATTCCCAAATATTTAACGGTTGTTTGGAAGGGGATAGTAAATGGTGGTAGATTGAGTGTTTGGAAATTTGGTAAACGGTGCCGAGTGTAAATTGAAGCAACCGTTTTATTTGAGGAGATTGAAAAACTTTTTGAATTACACCAATCAGTCACCCTTGACATAATCACACCTAAAGTATGAATACAGTCATCCAATTTTCTTTCTTCACAGTATGCTACAAAATCATCAGCATATTGTACAACGCTGCAATTAACCTTAGCTAGAAAGTCACTTGTATAAATATTGAAAAGAAGGGGGCTCAATACTGAGCCCTGAGGTAATCCGTGTGAAACAAATCTGGGGCCAATTAACTTATTTTGGTTTTCTCTCAAAAACGTTCGTCTTTCTTTGTAAAGGTTAGTAATGCTGTAAGATAAAGATGGTGGCAGCTCAAAGTCAATTAGCCTTGATTGTAGGACTTCCAAATTAACGCAATTATATGCATCTTTGAGATCTAGAAAAATAGCACCTAAATAATTGTTTCTAGAAAAATTAAGTTGCACGTCTGTGACGAATTGCCCGAGAGCATGTTGAGTGCTAAGTCCTCTACGAAAGCCATACTGGAATGTCGGCAAAAGTTTTTTAGACTCCAACCACCATTCCAGTCTGATTTTTATCATTCTCTCTAATGTTTTCAATAGGCAAGAAAGTAGTGAAATCGGCCTAAATGTTCTTGGTAGATTGTCGTTCCTATTGGGTTTAGGAATTGGTACTACTACGCAGGATTTCAATTCTTCAACGTTTTCACCAAACAAATACATTTTGTTATATATACGAAGCAGTACCGATTTCGCAGGAACGGGAAGATTGACAATCATAGAGTAAAGAATACTATCTTCTCCTGGAGAAGTATTAATTTTATTATTGAGAACATTGTCTAACTCGATCATTGAAAATGGTGCAGTTAGAGGATGATTATTTACTTCTGGTTGCCAAGTTACTGGTTCTGGGTGCACCATATCTGGCGTTAAAGAATTAAAGAATTCAGTAAGGTGTTCATCCGATGCTGGTTTTACTATGGTGTGATTGGCATTGGCATGTTTCATTAATTTTATTTGTTTCCAAACATCTGTTGCAGGCGTATTGCTGTTAAGGTTGTTACAGAAATTTTCCAGTTGGACTTGGCTTTTGCCTTCAGTAATCTCTTGACCCTAGCAAATTCTCTTTTACAGTTTAAGTAGTTTTCCAGTGTTGAGATCCGATTGTAAGTCGCTAAATATAATTTTCTGCTCTCAACTGCTGCTGAGCATTCATCATCCCACCATATTGGATGTTTTTTGGCCGACGGTATAAATGGTTTGTTTATTTTGAACGATAAATCGGCAGCCCTGTTTACCCCATCAATAAAGTAATTGTATATTTCTTGAGCAGAGTTCATTAATGGTTCATTAAGGAAATAGTTATTTAAATACTCTTGGAAAGTCTGCCAGTTGGCATTCTTGATATTCCACCTTGACGATGGAAAAACTGTATCAGCAGGCATAATGTAATTGGAAACTTCTATGGTGATGGGGTAGTGATCGGATCCTAATGTATCGTCTTGGACGCTCCAGCTACAGATACTTGCCATATTAGGGGAAACTAAGGATATGTCAACGGCCGATGTTAAGTTCGACAGTTGATTAGCTATACGTGTTGCAGCACCATTGTTTAGAACGACAAGATTGCAATCATCTATGGCATGGAGAAGGGAATTGCCATGATTGTCGTTTTTAGAAGAGCCCCACAGGCCATTATGAGCATTGAAATCGCCTGCTATTAAGCAAGGATGAGAGCATTGTTGGAAAATATTAATCCAGTCATTACTGCTAGCGATTACATTAGGAGGGCGATACACTGATAAAATGTCGATATTAATCGCGCCTTGAATGGTTGCTCCACACACCATGATATCATCATTGAAATTATTAGTTAAGCGTTTTTCGCAAAAATTTAGTTTTCTTGATATTAGTAAAGCAACGCCTGCTTTACCATCTAACCGACCATTTCTGATAACGTTGAAATTTGAAAAATTGAAATTGAAGGCTGGTTTTAACCATGTTTCAGATAGAATAATTATATCTATAGGTGTAGTATTAATATGGTGAAGTAAGCTTGATTTGTTAGAATTAATTGATCTGCAATTCCACTGTAAAATTTTGAGATTATTTATATTATTCATTTTTTTTTTTTTTTTTTTTTTAATTATTATTTATTGATGGTCCGACACTGGACCAACACTGTTAAATACACTTGCCACACTGTTTTTGATCCAAATTTCTTCTTCGTTTGTTATATTTTCATTTCGGAGTTTTTTAATGATATCGTTTATACAAGAGGTTAGCTTGTTAACAAGATTATCAATAGTTAAGTTGATAAAATAATTTTCCTTACTAGTAGAGGGGCCATATGAATTAGGAGCGGATGGATTAGGAGGGAGGGGTTTGAGGGGGAGGTGAATGGTTTCATCTATATAGAGTGCAGGTTTGATTGAGGATGATTCCATCTTTCTCTTCTTCGGTAAATTGGCAACGGTATATTTATTAGATTGAGAACATTGAGAATATTGAGACGTAGCCGTACTGTTACTACGATTCCTTGCAGGTAAACTAGGAAACATAAATTCATCATTTAAATTATGTAAAACTGCATATTTATTGCTAGAAGCAGCTTCGGCATATGAAGAAACACCCAAAGAGTTTGTAGCTTCTTTATACGAAATATTTTGAGCGGCCATTATCTTCTTAATATTTTTTTGTTTTAAATATACGTCGCATTTTTTGTAAAGTGAATTATGATCATTTGAACCACAGTGGCTGCACGTAGGAAATTCTTTTTTGCATTCATCCTCGTGAGCCAAACCACAATTTACACAAATTTTTTCCTTTACTTTACACTGTGAAGAGACATGTCCAAATTTAAGACACGCGTAACATTGTATGACGTTTCCTATATACGGTTCTACTAGGAACCGAACACTATCAATAAACACATAATTTGGAAGTTTATTACCTAAAAATGACAATATGATAGTTCCCGTAGGTTGTAATGTAACATTTCCGTCGCTGTTATTAGTTTTTCTTAAAATTCTTTTACAACCTTTTATAACAGAAGTGCACTGAGCATTCTTTAATAAATATTCTTCATTTTCCGTTATATCAACTCCCTTAATAACGCCACGACGTTCGCTTAGGTGTTTCGGTACATAAGCCATATATCCCTTGCTTTTAATAACGGGATCATCAATTAAATTATTAACATCCTGTATAGTATTCATTTCTACTTTAATTCTATTTGCACCCGCTTTACTTATTTCTTTTATAGATTTTGAATTCTTAAAACCCTGATGTAATAATTTTCCAATTGCCATAGGGTGTAAACGACCAACATTTTTATCTGTGTGTTGAATATAAACATAAAATGGTCCATTGTATAAATAAGAATATTTCAGATCATACTTATTATTAAAAATCTCACTGTTATTAGTAGTATTAGTTTTTGTAAACTGTTTATCTCCTACCTTTTTTCCTGCATCAGCCTTATTCGTATCAGTGGTCAGCATTGTAATAGAGCGGCCTGCCGCGCCTAGATGGTTACTTACTGTTTGTGTTTGGCAGTCGATTTCTGAACCACTTCCCGCTTTATCGCTGTTGTGTTCTAATTCCATTTCTTCCCTATATATGATACTTATGTTTTTAATATTAGATCCCCCGGGGTCCGGGGGTCGTGAATTAAACATTATTTAATTAATATCACTTGCAATAGAAGTGAAACAATTAATAAGCTATTGCAAAACACACGGGAATAACCTAAATAAAGAAAACACTTCGCCACGTCTCAACACCACGGTAGTCAACGTCGAACTGTATTCGCTAATACTTCAATAGATGAAAACCCGTGATACTTCACGTTTAATGTTCTGTTACCAAGATATGACTCGAAAAAACTTAGGAAGTCAAGACTTAAACCAAAATCTGATAGCTTCTGCAGTAAGAGCCCATGATCCAGTCTCTCAAATGCTTTAGAGAGGTCTGTATAAATTACATCCGGCCACCATGATCTAGTGTATTTGCGATAAAGTGTGTAACGCTTACCAAGTTGGTAATCGTAGATCTGCCTGCCAAGAACCCATGTTGACTATTTGAGATTTAACATGAAAAGAGATTATGTCGTATAGGACAATTTCAAAGAGTTTACCAAAATTACAGAGGATTACTATAGGTCTGTAATTTTCAATATTAGTCTTATCACCTTTTTTGAAAACAGGACAAATTTTTGACTGAGTCCATAATTGGGGAAATGTAGTAGTTTGCAGTGCTAGATTAAAAATGATAGAAAGAGGCAGTGCAAAAATAGAGGCACAGTCTCTTAATAAGAACGCTGGTATACCATCTGGACCCGTCGTAAGTTTATTTTTGAATTTTTTTAGGGCTTTTAAAACATCATTTTCGGTAATGGTTGGGATATTAAGTTGGGGTACATTGCCTGTAGTTTCTTGTTGGGTTATGTTATATGTAGATGATGTGATAAAGGATGATTGAAAATATTGGGCAAATGCATCGACAATGCTCTGAGTATCATTTAAGGAATTATTGTTGTAACACATCGAATTCGGTATACTAGTTGTATTTCTCATAGTATTTAGAAACGACCAGAAGTTGCTCGGGTTAGTTTTAATGTTTGTTTCTGTGTTTTGAACATATATTTTGTGTGCAAGTTCAACGTCTCTTTTTATTTGGGAACGCAGTGTTTTGAATTGATTAAGGTAGTGTACCTCATTATTATCCTTATATAAGTTCCATAGACGGGATTTTAGCTTAATGTCTTTTATAATAGATCCAGTGAACCATGGGGGATATGATGTATTTTTAGGAATTGTCTTAGGAACGCTTTGTGAGAATACAGAATTTAGTCTATCGTAAAACTAAACCATAACGGAAATTTTATTTGCTTGCATAAGGTTTTAGGGACATATAGGTCTATTGCTTTGAAAAGATGTATAAGCTGTGTCTACAGCTTCATTTATATTGTCAATTTGATTTAGGAAGTTCCAGGCAATGGTGCTTAAATAATAATTTCATTGAATATAATCTACTTATTTGTAGTTTTAAAAGTAATTCGTAGGTGGTTCTAAATTGCTATTAATGGTCACATCCAAATTCACATTAAGTGGTGGATGGTGAATATCACAATTTGAAAGAGGTATGAATTCACTTACATCTAAGAAACAGAAGTCGAGAAGACGAATTTAGCACACTATTAATTTAAGTTAAGCCTTGATATGAGATTGTCACAAATTTGCCCAACAATCACAATTAATATATACGCCGATACCTTAATAATCAGGACATCAGAAATTAAGATAATGTTTGGTTCATACCGTACGTGTTGTGACCTTATACAGTAATTAGATTGGCCCACGGCAAGCAACTTACCGTTGATAATCGTCCAAGCAAAGTTGTTTACTGCGTCGAGATTATAAAACTATTGTTAGTTGTTGTTAATACCTGTCTTCAGCTATCGAGAAAATGTTACGAGGTATGTATACTTCTGGGCAGAATCATATTATCGATTTATTTCTCGTAGCCTGCTATATTTAATTTATTTTAAGTTTCACTGAAATCTGTGTTGTATCCTACAGATTAATATTTGTGCTTTCAAACATGCAATGAAGGTTTACCATGTTCCCTTTTATTAGAACATATGTATAATTTCATTGTAGATGTGGTTATTTCCATAAAAGTTACTGTATGATCTGTAAGGGCAATCAACAAGGTAATAGATTATATTGAATGTGGAAGAGAAAATAATTCCGTATTATTAGGAGATAATGGTGAACAAAAATGCATCTTTGTTTAAATAAGATATTCTACTTGGTTTAACGACCAATTAAAATATGAATCTAATCCGAGTTTTACTAATAGTGGGTAAAGCTCGAAGAGAGAAAAGTGCAATCACTACTCGAACACTCTTCAGAGCAGTTAAGCTTAGCAACTCAAGTCACATACCATGCAAGTGGAAAAATGAAGTTCCTTGTATAACAAAAAAAGAAAAATTTAGATTAAGATTCACTTATTAGTAATATTCGGACTTTAGCAAAAACAAAAATCGGATTTTAGCAGAAGATGTAAGATGTATCCTTGGAACTCTCAAAATCTTATGAAAAGCTATAAGATATAGAAATTGCAATGCAATGTAACGTATAACAGTATAATACTGGAATGAGGCATTAACAAATTTATGTCACATTACTGGATTTCCGCTTAGAATATGAGCACGCTAATATCAGTAATACTACTCTTTGCAATGTTACCAAATCAGACCGAATATATATGTCGATCTTTATGCTCTTCAGCGTGCTGCGCTGGAGTCTTTTGTGTATACAAATTATTTATCCGACGCCGTTACGCTGTCATAGGTACTCCCGACCGATAGGAATAACCCGATCGATAGGAATTCTTCAGCGTGTTGTGCTAGGGTTCTAATGGTTATTTGTATCAAGCCAGACCTGGTGACATCGAGAATATCGAGGCCATGACGAGAAAGTAGGCACTACGTTGTCACAGGACGCTATCGCCCGCTTTGCACACGTGTGATAATATATAGATATATAGAGACCGTAAAAGATACGGAAACCAGTAAAATCAGTGTATATTATGAGACACTGTCTCGTTTACCTGTTTACGAGAAATAAACTATTTATTTATATTTGTACTATCTTATTTAATAAACTGAATCATGGAATAACTTCTCCAAATCAGCTACCCAAGCAAAGAACGTTACAATACATACATAAGCATTTTGGATACAATCTGCCATAAAAACACATAAACTACTTTGGAACTGATTCGTTTTGTTTTTCATTTAAGAAAGAGACACCTCTTTTGGTAATAACACAGAGTAACGAAATATAAGTTGCATGTAAACCATGTTATAGTCTTTCTCTTCTCAATTGAGAACGTCAGTTTAAAACGTTGCTACGAGGATTAATAATTACAAACAATACCTGTATACGTCAACCAGATATGATATGTGCTTACATGAAACGAAACTAGTCAATTGTTTACCTTGCTCAGCATTACAAGTCCGTTACCTGCTCTTGGTTCATTCCTAGTACTTCCGGTATCATAGCCGTAAGTTAAATGATATTTATTTACTTTTACTTAATCATCTATGGAGTCGTTCATTAAACTAATTTATTTATAATAAATAGTGTGTTATAAATAAATTAATTACATCATGCCTGTTAATTAGTATAAAGTTCTAAAACAATATTCCGATAATTAAATAATAATTCTAAAAATTATTAACCTGCCGACGCTGATGATATTATTGGCATTGTTACCTATTCATTTATCGGTGTTATTTTACGATTTTCCATTGACATTAGATAGACCTTAGCGCCAAAATGTATTATCAAACACTAAATGATATTAACACATTTATAATAAAAATACAATATAGCAGTTATTAAAAGTAAGTATAGTTTAATATAATATTTTCCTCCTAAATATGCTAAACAGACCACAGTCCGGCGGTGAAATTTCATTTCATGTTTTTTGAGTTATTAAATAAGCGGTCAGGCGGCACAGCATTTTTCAACAAATTTTTAAATCTATAAAAATAATTATTAATATTTCCTCTCTTTCTACGTCCCTGTATATTTTTTGATATATTGGTAATAGACCAATAGCTTTTCAAAACTGTAAGTACCACATAACCGATCACGGTAATAAACTATTTTTTCTTTGTTACAGATATTGAAAAATAACTTCTTATGGAAAGAAAAATAGCTCTTCTGAACTTTCACCAGCGCTAGCTTAAACCTACTAGAGCAGGTCAGTATTTCATTGAAAAATTTCTACTATATATGCAAATGAACACGATCATCCGCAGTTTACTTTGACCGCGATATGGCACTTCTCCATCCCCTAAGATTGTCGTCTTAGCTTTATCCTTCCAATATTTATTTCCTCCTTTACTCCCTATTATTCAATCTCAGTGTCCAAACTGGAATCTTATGTAGATTATTTAAGATATTTGCATCCCAACGCAGTGAAAATTGTATCTCTCTGTAACACCGCACCGTTTCGTGTTATGGTATTTAAATATTTATTATCCCTAAGCTAGATTTATAATATTTTTTGCTCTAGTTCCTTTTCTGAGATTTATTTGTTTATGACACTTTCTAATCTAAATTTCCTATCAGAATAAAAAAATTTTAACATGTTATGGCCTGTTTAGACATTACTTTCCAGTTAGTTATTTCTGATATTTATGAAGCAAATCTACAAAATTCCCACCAGTAATCGTATTAATATTTCAGCATTTATGTACCTACAATTTAAGAAGATCGAATTTATCAGTGCGCGGCCTACTTCGAAAAAGCCGCTGGCTACTTTGAAACTGATTATAAATTTTTTAACTAATTTTTAAATTGAAATATGACATATCAATCTCTTATGAATGTTTTGGTTGTTGCATGTAACGTCTTGAAAGTAGTTTAATGTCTTTCTAAGGAGCTTATAACAAGAGTCAAACACGTTTCAAAACTAGTACTTTAGTAAATGAAATATCATTGAATATTGATTTGATTGGACATTCTTAACATAAAAAAAGAGAACGTCAACTTAATCATTAAAAAAAGATCATCATCAGAAAAGTGCTTCTTGGCCGAAAAGAAGAAATTTTCGTCTTTTTTTTAAACTGTTACATTTATAGGTGGTGGCACCATCATTTGATCTTGGTTAAGGGACACTTAAAATTTATTAAACGTTTAATTAGTCTACAAATTTGAATCTAATTTTTATATTTATTTCTATATACCATAAATTTTTTCAGGTAAGTACTATAAAGTATGACAAGTTTAACTTTGCGACTGGAGAGTGAAAAATGTATTATTATTCTGACGAATGCCTAAAAGAAGAAACAGGTGGGGTGGCCCCATTTTTCAAATGACGCAGTTTTACTTTACTCAAGTATCATATGCAGAAGTTGCTCAAATAATTACAAATTTTAAAAATAAAACGTAAAGATGCTTATGATACCTCAATAGGAATTATAAAAAAATATAATGTATTATGTTCTAATTCCTCTTACCAATTTAATCAACACATGCAGAACTAAGAATATATTTCCGGATTCATTGATAATTGCCAAAGTTGTGCCTATCCATAAGAAACATAAGATAAATGATTAATCAAATCATAGGTCAATATCTGTCATACCATCTCTTGCTAAAGTGTATGAGGCCATCCTAAAAAATTAGTTGACAATTTATCTAGAATTCAATAACCTCCTCCATATCAATCAATATGATTTCCGAAACAAATTATCTACTACACTCGCTATTGACAAATTAATATCTTTCATAAATACTGAATTTGATAATTGGAAATATATCTTCTCTCAATTTCTAAGCCGCATCAAGGCATTTGATTGTGTGTTTCATGATATACTATATTAATGACTTCCAAGGCACATAGAAATAATATTCCAGCCATACAGTTTGCTGATGACATCAGTTTAATTATCTCCAATAGTGAAATTGCAGATTTGCTAAATAAAGTACCTAATGATGGACTAGAGGCCCAAAACTGGTATGCGTCGAATAATATATGCATAAATACATCGAAGACAGAGATCTTGGTATTCAGTTTGCGCAGCCTGCGATAAGTTGACAACCCAGATCCCATAAAATATCTTGGGTTCAATTTAGACTCTAAATTTTCATGTGTACATTTCGCTGCTTATGTCTGTAATAAAACCTCGAAATATTCTTACCTGATTCGAAATCTTGTTGGAAAGTATGACAAAGTACCCTAACAAAGTACCCTAACTGCGTACCACAGTCTCACGCACTCCATAATATGCCATCTTATTCTGGGGGCATACAACCACATCCGCAGAAGCGTTTTCTGTCCAACGAAAAGCAATATTATGCGTATTGCTTTTCGTTGGGCAGAAAACACGTCTGCCGATGTGGCAGGGTCTCGTGTCTAAAATTTAGAGATAATTGTAAAGAACAATTTATTAAATTGAAAATGATGATAGTACTGTGCACATACATATTTTAGTGTCTCCTATAAGTAAAAAATAATTAGGATTCATTTTGCGCCAGGAAGCAAATCCATTCCTACAACACCGGAACCAAAGAGTAATTTCCTACGTCTAACTAGAACTAGAAATAGAACTACTTGAATTCAGTTCTTCAATATATTACCACCTGATCTCTTGACATAAAAAAGTTCAAGGTCAAAGTAAAGCAATATTTGCTTGACAAAGCTTTTTACAGTGTTCGAGAATTCGCAAATTTTTAACATCACTTTTAGATAACATACTTTGTATGTATGTACAACGCTTATAGTCTCTATACATAAATTTGTGATATGGAATCTTTAATGTTTATTTCTCCATTATTGCTTATTTAAGTTTGTCGAAATTGTAATAGTCTTTTGTCCACGTATTTTACATTTCATTGTTATCTTACTTTTATACATTTTCTTGACTTACTAATTAATGTATTTAGATTTGTATATAATCTGCATATATCTTTCTAACTACTGATTTTAACTATTTGTATATTTTAGATATTACCTTAACTTAGCCTACGTTTACTTTTCTTTGACGCATGTAAGCACTTTTGTGAATATTGACACTAATATACGATTCAAATGTATTGACCCCTCACTTTAACCGCGAATGTCTCAGAAACGGAGGAGCAGAAAAAATATGTGTTTATTATGAATCTATTCTAAATCAGTCACTAAAATTTGAATAATGTACATTGGACACTTTTGAAGTTCTGCTGAGTTATTTTGAAAAATGTACTTTTTAAAGAAATTTTGACCATACCAATTTTAAATCCATTGTATCTTGGAAAATATGCATACCATGTAAATAATATTTTATACCACCAATAAAGCACGGCATTTTTTGTACGAGGATTTTTTTTTCATTTTTTTTTTTTTAATTTTGCAATTATCAAAAACGTGACGTTATGTTTATTCTGTTCTTTATCAATGTATTTAAAAAAAAAATGATGAAGTAGTTAATTATATAAAATGTAAGCATTTTCAGAAAAAATAATTGGTACATATCAAATATTAATTTAGTTATCAAGCGTAAAGGATAATATCATTGCAAGTTTGCAATAATATTATCTATTTCCCTTGAAAACTAAATCAATGTTTGATATACCGGGTGAGTCACGAATTGCGCTCGCCCCGATATTTCCTAAAATATTTGGAATAGAAAATTGAAATTTGGAGGCCTTATTACACGACTAAAATGCCATCTTTTCAATAAAAAATCAAGTTTGGTGCACATCCGGTTTGACCGGAAATGCCCACAACTTTCGATTTTTAAATAGAACACCCTATATATTTTTACATTTTTGGAATCTAGAAGAAATTTTGAATACAATACATCCATTTTGGTCACTTTTTGATAAACATCAAATATTTTATTAAAAAATCTATTTCTGAATCCAGAGTGCTGTGGTGCCCAAAATATATTTTAGTTTGTGTGCTACGTTACTATAAAAATAAAAAGAGCAATATGATTGCATTACTTAATTCTCCAGAGGCGTTTAAAGTTTTTAAATGTGATTTTTACCCACTAACTCGGTTTTTTAAATGTTAATTTAATCGTTCACCAACATTTTTAAATACCTCATTTTTATACGAATCTAATGATACCAAAATTTTGAAAATCCGCTCAGAAATATTTGAGATTTCAGCCAAAATACAATGCAACCAAGCTTTTAGAAACATGCGGCTAATAGATAATAGATTAGTGGGCTTTGGAAACTAAAATGGCACATTTCTGTGTAAATCTGGTAACCTGATAACATTGGAAAAATCATAGTAGCCATTGAATGTAATAAAACAATATCAGCTGTCAGACAAATACAAAATAAAGCTTTGCGGAAATCTCTTTGAGTAAAAATTAAAGAAAATGAATAATTTTAGTAGAAATGAAAAGGTCGATATGTTACTGATATATGGAAAGCGTCTCAAAAATTCAACTGCAGCTGCAGAACTGTATCAGCAACGATATCCCAACGGACGTCATGCCAGAGTGGAACAAGAATTAAGAAACGAACCCAATCAACAAGATGGCCATCAAACATTTATTGTAAGTGAGGACAAAGAAATTGATGTATTAGGATTTGTGATGGTACACCCAACAACATCAACAAGGGAATTGTCAATGGAATGCGACATTAGTCAGTCTTCGGTTTGCAGAATTTTAAAGAAACATAAGTTTCGGTCTTATAAATACCAAATACACCAACATCTTTATGGAGATGATAACGACAGGAGGCTAGTATATTGCAACTGGTCCTTAAATGCAGTACAACAAAACCCAGGTTTTCCTTTTCATATTTTATATTCAGATGAAAGTAGATTTACGAACCAAGGTATGTTTAACAGAAATAATACTAGGTACTGGGCTCAAGAAACTGTTGGCTTGGAGTACTTGGAGATCTAATAATTGGACCCATATTTTTTGATGGAACACTTACTGGCGAACGATATTTATTCTTTTTACAAAACCAGACAGCAGAATTTCATGACTTACTTCCTCTTGCCTATTTACAAAATCTGTTTTTTCAACAAGATGGTGCTCCCCCACATAATTCCAGAAGAGTGATGGAATATTTAAACAACTTGCATGGTGAACGCCTTATCGCAAATCAAGGTCATATCAGGTGGCCTCCTAGGTCACCTGACTTAACACCCCTCGACTATTATGTATGGGGAACTCTCAAAAATAAAGTTTATACAACTTCCTCAAATACCCGTGAAGAGCTGCAAAATAAAGTTGAACGGGCTCTTAATGAAATAACACCGGCTGAATTGCGTAGAGCCATTCAAGCAACTGTACGCAGAGCCGAATTGTGTATAGAAAAAAATGGTGGACATTTTGAACAATATCTATAAATGTCAATTTATGGTTTAATTATATTAATTATTTTAAAGATACCTACTGTTACCTAGTTTAAGTTTAATTGTTCAAACGGAATTGATTTTTATTTATTTATAGGCCCAATATTTATGTTCATTTAAAGAAAACTCTGAAAAGCGAACTGATGTCGCATTCTATTGCAAATATCTTTGTGGATGTAATTGTGTTTACCTCCACATACCTATGCTAAACTTAATTGTAACGTTCTTTGCGCTCACAATTATTAAATGTTTGATATCTCAAGATTGCCTATAACTACACGAGTCTGTCTGACAGCTGATATTGTTTTATTAAATTCAATGGCTACTATGATTTTTCCAATGTTATTAGGTTACCAGATTTACACAGAAATGTGCCATTTTAGTTTCCAAAGCCCACTAATCTATTATCTATTAGCCGCATGTTTCTAAAAGCTTGGTTGCATTGTATTTTGGCTGAAATCTCAAATATTTCTGAGCGGATTTTCAAAATTTTGGTATCATTAGATTAGTATGAAAATGAGGTATTTAAAAATGTTGGTGAACGATTAAATTCCCATTTAAAAAAACCGAGTTAGTGGATAAAAATCACATTTAAAAATTTTAAACGCCTCTAGAGAATTAAGTAATGCAATCATATTGCTCTTTTTATTTTTATAGTAACGTAGCACAAAAACTAAAATATATTTTGGGCACCACAGCACTCTGGATTCAGCAATAGATTTTTTAATAAAATTTTTAATGTTTATCAAAAAGTGACCAAAATGGATGTATTGTATTCAAAATTTCCTCTAGATTCCAGAAATGTAAAAATATATAGGGTGTTCCATTTAAAAATCGAAAGTTGTGGGCATTTCCGGTCAAACTGGATGTGCACCAAACTTGATATTTTATTGAAAAGATGGAATTTTAGTCGTGTAATAAGGCCTCCAAATTTCAATTTTCTATTCCAAATATTTTAGGAAACATCGGGGCGAGCGCAATTCGTGACTCACCCGGTATACCAATTATTTTTTTCTGAAAATGCTTACATTTTATATAATTAACTATTTTAATACAAAAAATTTAAAGACATTGATAAATAACCGAATAAGCGTGACGTCACGTTTTTGAGAATAACTGCAAAATTTTAAAGTAAAAAATTATGAAAAAATTTCTCTATGCAAAAAATACCCTGCTTTATCGGTGTTTAAAATATCATTTATATAGTGTGCATATTTTCCAAGATATAATAGATTTAAAACTGATATGGTCAAAATTTCCTTAAAAAGTAAGACATTTTTCATTATAACTCAACAGACCTTCAAAAGTGTTCAATGTACAGGGTGGGCAACTAAGAATGGAGGTCGGCCATATCTCAGAAACCAAGCATGGCACAAGTTTAGGGAAAAAATTACCTTAAGTAAAGTGGTCATGAAAAATCGCTGGAAAATATTTTAGAGTTTCTAAAATGGCCGCTAGGGGGCGTAACAGCCACAGCAGAATAGAAAATCAGGTTTTTCTCAGTATTTTGCTCAATTATGTGGTATTGAAAATACATGCATCGTAATCCTAGGACAATTTTGAATCTTTTTAGTTTTCCATTTTTTTCGTATCTTCAAAAATAAAGTGGTGGGGAGATGCCAAAAGTACATTTTTTTAAATGTCGATTACTCCGATTAGCCTTAACGGAATTTAACAAACTTGGTCTCATTGGAAAGAGCTTTTCTTGGTCTATCGAGTGCATGTTGTGCTATTTCCATTTGATTATTACTGTCGCCGCTAGAGGCCGTTATTTGACATGACACAAATATCGCGCTTTTTCTTAAAAAATTTAAATGGAATGGTATATTTATTTTTACACGGTAAAATAGAGAATTAAAAGCCTCAGATATCAGTGGAAACCGCAACTAGATAACTTTTCTCTAACGGAAGATATTAGCAAACAAAGTTGAAATTATGAATTATTATCAGATCTTGCCGACGGGATTTGCAAAGTAGCTGTTGAAAACAAATAAGCTGTGAAAATGACAATGAAGAAACAACATATATCAAACATATCGAGTAGAATATATTACATAATATAAAAATTAGTAATTAATAACAGACAACAATTCTAATAATAATAATAACAATATATTTATGTATACAGTTATGAAAAGACTAATTTTACTTGACGAATGCAATATTTGCAAATTACGCGAGTCAAGTAAAATTACTGTTTCATAACGTTTTTATCTAATCCTGCTCTAAAATAGAAAAGAAATTGCAATTTATATTGAATTTTATTTTGCGGTTTCAAACATTGTTACACCTACAGTGGTACAAATGAATTTTGTGTTTATCGCTGTACCTGAGCATTAGTAGGTATAGGTTGACATTCGTATTAACAAAGTTCAGTTGTCAATCTGCTGAATTTTTTTAAGCAAATTAAGTCAGAAATTGTTGATTTAGATGTGGATATTCCATCTGATATAAAAGAGTAGCAGTAAATTCAATAATACTTATCTGGTAAATAAAAAAGCATATATGAGGAAGTATAATATACGAAATTTGAAAACTGGTGTCAACAAAAGTGAATAAAAAGATGTATGTGAAAAGATTCTCTTAGCGTATTTCGAAACGATGAAAAATTATAAAGCGTCACGATATGAATATTGAGTAGGAATCAATATTAAAGAATTAAATGCCAAAAGAAACATTGACAAAAAATATACCATATTAATACCATTTTTAAAGAGAAGATCTTCAGGTTACCACGCCAAGAAATTTATTATTTTAACAGAAGAAAACTTGTTTTGTTAAAAATGCAGATGACGGAATGTTTCTATTTGCATTTTATTAATAAAGTGTTTTTTGTGCCTTAATGTCTTTTCTCTAAATGATGGGTTTAATAATAACAGTTTAATTAAAATTCATTACATCACTAGTTATGTAATGAAACTGACAGTTATGAAAATTGGGACGTTTCGTAACTTCAAAAATATATTTAAAATTTCGTAACGATGTCTTCGATACACGGTACACTTCCTTCGTACCAAAACCATGTGCCAGTCGAATAAAAACTTTTTCACTTGGATGACATCTTTCAGGATATTGCACTGCATAGACTCTGGCAGCAAGAGTTGCATGTCTCATGCATTCGAACTAAATCGCTAACATGTCAAATGCTTCATTTGTAAGAATCATTATAATTTGAAAAATTAATTCCAAAACGAAAACAAATTCAAATAAAAAACTAAATACTGCACAAAATAACAATAATGACAAGTTAAATATTTTGACATAATATGTTGTTTCTTCATTGTGTCATTTTCACAGCTTACTTGTTTTCAACAGCTACTTTGCAAATCCCGTCGGCAAGATCTGATAATAATTCATAATTTCAACTTTGTTTGCTAATATCTTCCGTTAGAGAAAACCTATCTAGTTGCGGTTTTCACTGATATCTGAGGCTTTTAATTCTCTATTTTACCATGTAGAAATAAATATACCATTCCATTTAAATTTTTTAAGAAAAAGCGCGATATTTGTTGTCATGTCAAATAACGGCCTCTAGCGGCGACAGTAATAATCAAATGGAAATAGCACAACATGCACTCGATAGACCAAGAAAAGCACTTTCCAATGAGACTAAGTTTGTTAAATTCCGTTAAGGCTAATCGGAGTAATCGACATTTGAAAAAATGTATTTTTGGCATCTCCCCACCACTTTATTCTTGAAGATACAAAAAAAATGGAAAACTAAAAAGATTCAAAATTGTCCTAGGATTACGATGCATGTATTTTCAATACCACTTAATTGAGCAAAATACTGAGAAAAACCTGATTTTCTATTCTGCTGTGGTTGTTACGCCCCCTAGCGGCCATTTTAGAAACTCGAAAATATTTTCCAGCGATTTTTCGTGGCCACTTTACTTATGGTAATTTTTTTCCTAAATTTGTGCGATGCTTGGTTTCTGAGATATGGCCGACCTCCATTCTTAGTTGCCCACCCTGTACATAATTTAAATTTCAGGGATTGATTTAGAATAAACTCATAATGAACACTTAATTCTTTCAATTTTTTCTGCTTTTCCGTTGCTAAGATATTTGCGGTTAAAGTGAGGGGTCAATACATTTGAATCGTAGGTTAGTAAAGTATCTATGTGTTTAGTTCAAACAACTAATTCAAGAGAGGTCACACCCAACATTACTATTTTCTGACATAAAACTGTAGAAGTATTCTTCGGTCACAAAAATATATCGAGTACCACATTACGTAAATTTGAAATTAGATTTCTATATGCTTATACTCTGTAAAATGGTCGCGTTTCATTTCTGTGTATTGAGATCGGTAGCATAATAGAAAACTTTTACTATTAAAGTTTGCTTGCGGAGAGGTGTTTCCTCAAGATTTTATGTAGCTTGTTATTAAACTTGTTATCATATACGTATTTCTCTTTCTTTTCATCTTATTTCTAGATTCTCTGTCTTTCATCACACTTCAGATAACTTTCTGTACTATAAAATAGAATGAAGGAACTATAAATAATCGATTTAGTTATCATAATGGGTTTTAAAAATTCTACTGCACTGTGAATAAATAGTCCGGGAATATTCACCACCCGCTAACGTGGCAATTTTCTTTATGAGGTTGTTTAGTTAAAGTGATAGTAATACTCTACTCTTTGGTAATAGAAAAAAAGTCATGTGATATTCAACTCCATGAAATCCCACCTTCTTGGAGATAGACCACGGAGGGAGGTAGTAAAAATGAACTTCTAAGGGGTCCAGCAACCAGCATCGGGAGCCGAAGGTATCCGGACCCTTTAAAAATACTTGGAATTGTTAGTAACCTCCTTGGGGAGTCTGTAATTGGTTAACGTCGAAAAGAATCAGTTAAAACTCTATTAATTTGGGCGAAATTAAAGTCGTCAGTTGGTAAAAAAACTCAACGTAAACTGAGATGTCATAATAGGAGAATAAAATTCATGTCCAATTAACGTCTGAAAATTACTGGTAAAGTGCTCATTTAATAATACCGGTTAAAGAAAGTTAACACGTGCAACAAATAAAGACGGACCAGTGACAGATATATGGAGTAAAGTAGGTAATAATCTATGAGGTAAACCCAAAGTAGAATGAGTTTGGAAAAGTATAAATCAGCTCAAGAAAATAAACTAGCGATCAACAAAATGGCGATGGCAGAAGGAAAAGATAAATTTTTATTATTTTTGAAATTTTTACTTGTACTTACATAAATATGTCACAACAGGAAAGTTTCAACTGGCAAGTGTTACATGGTACATACTTTAAACTTATTTACGAATACAAAAGTATTTCTCAGGTCAAAATGGTTAAGGTCTGCTTTTTATACAGAGCGTTGCAAATATTTTCCTAGATCTCTTTTTTATTTTTGCAGATTTTACTTCTTTTATTTTTTACTTTACATTAGCATACCAATATACAGAGTGTCTTAAATGTTCTCTCCGGGCTTTTCCTTGCACTTCCACTGTAAATAGTTATTTACCTATGGAACAGCTAATAAATAAAAGCTTCTTACAGCAAGCTAATATATATCTTGGCAAACAAACAAAAGGATACACTAATACAGGACGTTGAAATAAAAACACGGCTTTGTAGGAAACATGAAGCCACTTCTGGACGCAAGCGGACAGGATGACTAATGAGTCAGATCACCCAAGAAATTGCAAGGAATAAGAACCGAAAAACATCTCCCCTGCTACAGAATGAAGAAATCAAAGTAAGGAATATAATATCCAAGGTGCACACGCTGCTAGATTCGGAAATAGAAGACTCAGAAGAAGAATAAACAAGGAGACGATGATAGAGGGAAACTTAAAAGAAGCATCCACAAATATCCAAATTGGATATCCGGAAGTGGCAGCAATGCCGTGTGCTGGCTAATCAATCAATTAATTAGTAATCTCCTTGGATATTAAAAAGTTTAAATTTGGGTACCAAAGAATAGGAGAAACTTGGTATAGGGAGCTATTATTTCAACGTACTCGAGTGCAAGTATAGTATCAAAATGTTTTCATTTAAAGAAACTTAGATGGTAAATTTGGATTTGAAAATAGTGATTCCTTAAGCAGCGATTTTTTAACTCGTTTATTGTCACATTTCGAAAAGTATTTTATATTATCTATTATTATACTCTTCGCAGATACAAAACGAAGAGTATATTGCATTCGATCGGTACATTTCTAAAACCGGTAATATTGCTCGTAGAGAAAAAAAATTCATATCACAGTGCTGGTGATCGAATTCTGAACAACTTTCAAAATTTCCGTCCGTCCGTCTGTCTGTCCGTCTCTCTGCCCGCCTGTCTGTCGGCCGTCACGTTTCTTGTAAGCACGATAACTCAAGAACGAAAAGTCCGATTGTATTGAAATTTGGAAAGTAGGGTAGTGTTAGCTAGAGGACGAATCCTTTTGTTTTTGAACAAAATCGATCAATAAATAAAAAAGTTATAAATTGTATAATATTATTTACAAAAAACTGAGAAGAGTATCCTCCAGAATGTGCAACAATTATATAAAACGCGCAGTAAATAGGCGAAAAGTATAACGGTTAGCTTGTTTAGTTCATAAATATGCGTAGTCTTTTTTAATTAGGCGTTTTCACAAATTTTAAATTCACGTTCACTGTGAAGATAATGCTTTATTATAGTTAAAAACACTTGAATTTTGAGAAATAGTCGAATAATAGCTTAAAATAAGCCATTTTAATTTTGTATTGAAATTTTTTCACCAAAAACACTACATCAATTCACTACGCACTCATGACGTCATCAGTTACATTGTCAGTGTCATTTTGTATTATAAATATGTTATTTTGCAGATAAATTTCCTAAAGCAGCTTTTACAAATCCCGTATTAGGTAGGCGTTACTTATTTAATCACATGTAAAACGTAAATAAAGTGAGTAAAATGTTATGTTTAACAATTTTTAAATGCGATTTTCGAAACTAATATAATCGATGACGTCACCGCGTGTTATGCGTACTAGTTCAATTACTAAAACTTTATGTTATTTATTTGTTGAAATTTTAATTTGATGGACGATAGAATGCTGTTTAAATATCAATAAGGGCTTTAGTATAACAAGTGCTTCATTTTAATAACATCAAAAAAGCAAATTTGCACATAGTGAAAACACCTAATTTCATTCATTATATGAACGTTTGAAGATGACACGTTAATGTGCCGAAACTGCAATAACGTACATGTTACAATAAATTAGTGATAGAAACCAAATTAGTGTCCTTTCTCATGTCAGGATTAACTGTAACAAAGTAACGACCTCTACAGTCGTTTCATTTAGGCCGATTAAGCGAGGAATTATCCCAAAATAACGACCCCTTTTTATCCAATTATAATATTTAACGATTTATGATTAATTCAAATAAATTTCATTTTATTTTCTAAAAATAATTACTGTTTTTATTTGTTTCAGATAGACAGTTGAAGATTTTAATGTGACTCTTATACCGCCCAACGCAAACATGAACGTAACAGCAAATTACACAGAGGCTTTTCACGAAAATGACCATATATTTCCCCTAGTGGTTCAAATAATCCAAACTATACTATTTACAGTAGTGTGTCTAGTAGGCCTTGTGGGCAACACCCTAGTCATTTATGTCGTAATACGTTTTTCCAAAATGCAAACAGTTACCAACATGTATATTGTAAATTTAGCCATAGCAGACGAATGTTTTCTTATAGGTATACCCTTTCTAATAGCAACTCTTTTACACCGCCATTGGATTTTTGGATACTTTGCGTGCAAAGCGTATATGATTTCCACCAGCATCAACCAATTCACTAGCTCGATTTTGCTTTGTATCATGAGCGCCGACCGATACATAGCAGTGTGTCACCCCATATCTTCTCCAAGATGGAGAACCCCATTTATTTCCAAGGTGGTTTCGCTCCTAGCTTGGACTTTCAGTATTTTTCTTATAATCCCGATAATCCAACATGCCAAAGAAATAGAGTTCGATGGGAAAAAGTCTTGTGTGATAGAATGGGGAAATTTCGACTACACCAACTTCTCAGACAATTCAACTGATGAAGCTGATGCTGCCCCAGCGAAAATTTTTACTATGTATACGTTCTTCTTCAGTTTTGCTATACCTCTTTGTTTGATCCTCGTCTTCTATTGGTTAGTTATCAGAAAACTGAAAACGGTGGGTCCTAAGAATAAGTCCAAAGAGAAGAAGAGGTCCCACAGGAAGGTTACTAATTTGGTGCTGACGGTCGTTACAGTGTACGTAATTTGCTGGTTGCCATATTGGATCACACAACTTGCTATAAATGGCAGTAACGATACGTAAGTCACAATATTTTATTACATTTATATTAATTTTTACAAAGTCTCTTCCAAAATTTAAGAAGCACTTGCGGCTTATTTTACTATTATTGCCTATGGTTTACTATCTCATCTAAAAAAAAGGCCATAAATAATTTTTACTGATCAGGTAGTCACAATTTAAGCTTTTGACATGATAATTGTACGAATTACGCAGTGATTTGTTGTTGGTGTTGAATCCACGTTGATTTTCAGATCCCGAATGAATGTGTTTGCGCTTGCAGGTGAATAATAAGAACATAAGTATAAAATATTCAACTGATAATTAGCTACAAAAAGACGTCGAAATAACATTTCGCGTTATTGGGACAGAACTGAAGAACGAGGCGATATGCTCTTGTATTCATTGTTATTTATTTATATCATGAATTTTACGTTTGACCCATCAAGAATACAGCGATAAGAAATTCGTCCTAGGTAATTTCTAATCAGAATTAATGATGAAAACAGCAATAAAAGTTATAACGTAAACAAGCAGTTGTGTCGTAAAAATTTGTATATTATATGAGACAGCATAGGCAAATTATTGGTTCCTTTATATGTCCTCAACAACAAAATTAGTCATTACTTTTCTTCTTCACAAAATTGTTGTAATCGTCTTCCTAAACAAATATTTATACTAAGACCTTGCATTGAAGTAATATACCGGGTTATTCTTTGAAAATGAGCCATCCTTAATAACTTGAGAACCGTTAAAGATTTTTTTGCAGTAAACGTCATTTTCTTGAATTTCAAGGGGGACACATTTTAACGAGAAAAGGTGTGATTCAAAACTCACCCCCTCACCCCCTGCCACCCCATGTTTATAATTTCAAACGGCAGCCCTACTTTTTTTCATCGGTTTCTAAGAACAGAATTTTTTTGGGATGCAATTGTAAAAAACCTTGAAGAGGAACATTTTTGAGAGAAATGCAAAAAACTGAATTTTTATTAAAAAAAAAAGGATAATAGCCATAAAAATCTAGGCAATTTGATATTACATTTGGCAATTGCTGGCATGTTAAAAAATCCTCATTACCCTAAACTAACCCGCTTCAAAAATTTTTTAATGCTACACCAACTTATTATTGAACTTTTAGGTATAATTATCATTGTAAAATGAAACACAACATAATTTTCAGACTCATAAGCTATTTACTAACCTCATAATAAGTGTTCGAAATGTTCGCCATTTCTGTCCATACAGTGATACAGCCGGCTTTCGAATTGTTCTCGCACATTCTGAAATACGGGAATTGGAACTGATCTACATTCTTGCGTAATTCGTTGCCGCAAATCTGCAATGTTTTCTAGTGGAGTTTTGCATACAACTGACTTAAGTTGACCCCATAGAAAAAAATCGGAGCTGGTCAAGTCAGGGGATCTGGCTGGCCACTCAATAGATCCTCTTCGTCCGATGCATCTAGTTGTTGAACCATTAGTGAACCGTCATGCGATAATGGGGTGGAGCTGCACAAGACTCAACTCTGCGGTCGTAATCGTCTTCACCACGCTCTTGATGGATCTGAAGTTTGTACGGATGGTATTTGTGTAGCTTCGTTACCGTCAGAACTGAACTATACGAAAGTCCAGTTAAAGCGGAAACTTTCCGGAGTGAACTGGTAGGATTCATACTGAAGTGCCTTAATACTTCAATTTCAGCTGCCTCATCCAAAACAGTGCGATTTGTTCTCCTTCTGCTTTCAACTAATTCTGTTACATACTTATGATGCACATTTTTACCTGCATTCCGCTGATTAAAAGTGTCGGTCGTTTTTCGAACGGACTCTTTTTCAGCACCATAAATTAAAATCATTTTTTTTTCTTTCAGCGAGAAACTATTTTGAAAATTATCTTGAACTTTTAAAATACAGAACGTTGCGATGCGGAGTGAAACTTTGAAAATAAACTAGTGCTTAGTGCATGTACGATTTAATTCAACAAAAACAAAACAAAATAGGCCTGCAACACGTGATATTAGTCTAATCAATGTAAAAAAAAGGGAGTGACTGGGGAAACGATTCCAAATTTTCTTACTTGAGAGATTAAAAACAAGTAATTGGCATCGATTATGTATGCGTTAATGTTCTACATAACTATTTATTAAAATAATTATTCCCACTTATATTCACTAAGATTTAGATAAATAATAATTAATCAATGTGAGAAAAATAATTCAAAGAAACATTTTCCCCACTTACCTTCAATGTGCATGTGTTTACTGTCGAGATAGTATTGTCGGTACACTACCTTATAAAGAGATACCCTTTTTTTATCACATTTTTTATGTCTGCTACTTAATTTTACGCAAATTATAAGTGAGGCATTTAAGGTAGCCATTCCCTAGAAAGAGACACCCGATAGGGAAATATTTATTATTTTTGGCCATAACATTTTTTTCTTAGTACTTATATTTAAAAAACTATAAGAGTATCTAAGTAGAACCATAGCAAGACAATTACTATGTATTTTCACTTAATAATTTCAGTGGGTTACAAAATAGCTAGATTTAAATTTAAAAATTATATTAATCTTCCTATTTCGTAGTTTTAAATCTAGCTATTTTGCAAACCACTGAAATTATTGAGTGAAAATTCATAGTAATAGTCTTGTTATGGGTCTACTTAGGTACTCTTATATTTTTTTAAAATATGCGTACTAAAAAAAAAATATGGGCAAAAATAATAAGTATTTCCCTATCGGATGTCTCTTTCTAGGGAATGGCCACCTTAATGGTTGTAATAAATCCTACGTAGTCTAATAAGTTGGTACCACATTAATTTATTTTGAAGTGGGGGTAGTTTAGGCTAACGGGAATTTTCTTAACATGCCGGCAATTGCTAGTGTGCGCCTTCCAAATGTAATAACACATTACCTAGATTTTTATGGCGATTATCACTTTTTTATAAAAATTCGGTTTTTACATTATTTCTCTCAAAAATTTTCCATTCAAGTCACACTATTGCATTCCAAAAAAATTTTGCTATTAGAAACCTATGAAAAAAATTAGGGGTACCATTTGAAATTATAAACTTGGGGTGGCTGGGGGTGAGGGGGTGGGTTTTGGATCACACCTTTTGTCGTTAAAATGTGTCCCCCTTGACATTCAAGAAAATGCTGTTTACTGCAAAAAAATAATTAAGAGTTCTCGAGTTATTAAGAGTGGCTCGTTTTCAAGAAATCGCCCGGTATACACAATATTCAAATGTTCACAAAAATATACTAGTACTGAACTGATATAAAGTAAGCTAATATATTTTGCCTATAGGCCCATCGTATATTCGTGCCGTGTCTATCCAAGATATAGATCCCGTAGTTCCTTCAGCTGTAAATATTTCCCTTTGAGATGCCTACACCTTGACTCCTAGTAATAGTGAAGTGACATGCATATTCAATAGTTAAATATTTACAATAATATTAATACGGAACTAATATCTGCGTAGACAAGAACAAAACTTTTTTTAATGAGGTTAGACAAAGATGTGACACAGACAGATTCTCTTTGCTCTAGAGCTAATCTATCGATGTGTGTTCTTTAATAATAATAATAAGAATGTTAATACTTTATTCACTACTAAGTTGCAAAAATATAAATATGGCAAGTTCATTTTGTAGTACGGGGACGATAGCCCAGTGGTTTAGCGCGTCTAGCTTGTGCCAAATAACTTACATAATAAACTCAATAAGAAAACTGCAATATTTCCCGCATGAATGGAAGCTAGGTATAATTGTCCCAATCCTGAAACCAAAAAAGCCGCCCCACTGCCCCGCAAGCTACCGGCCGATTTGTTTGCTGAATACCCTCTCCAAACTAATGGAGAGGGTTATTCTCAAATTCCTAAACAAAATTGTAGCAAAACATCGGCTGATACCGAATATTCAGTTTGGTTTCAGGAAGGGACACAGTACAACTCACGCAATTTGCAAAATAGTCCAAGACACCTACTTCGCCTACAACAAAAAACAATGCTCAGTCTTGTTGCTTCTTGACATAGAGAAGGCCTGCGATACTGTCTGGCATAATGGATTGCTCTACAAACTAGACAAAATCCTGAAATTGTCCAATTACTTAAAATCTTTAATAAAATCCTTCCTGAGAGGAAGACACATAACTGTTTGTATAAATAACGTATATTCATCTAAAAAACGTCTATCGGCGGGTGCCCTCCAGGGGGCAATCCTTTCCCCACTCCTTTATAGCGTATACACAATATACACATCCGATGTCCCTACCTACCCCAACTCCAATATACTCCTATATGCAGATGATACCGTGCTGTATGCGCAGTCGTTTTACGCTCAAGCGGCGACGCAGAAGGTGCGGCATCATCTGCAAGTCCTCCAACAATATTTCCATAAACGGAAAATTAAAATTAACAATACTAAGACTCAGACCATCAACTTTAACAGGAAATTTACGAACATAAAGACTTTCAACAAACTCACAATCGACGGACAGACAATTGAGGAGTGTAAGGCAGTCAAGTACCTGGGGGTAACCTTGGACAAACGACTGTCCTTCGCTCCTCATGTGACACAGATACTAAACCGAATTTACGCGATATTGAACAAATTGTATCCTCTTGTGAATAGACGGAGCAAACTGTCCATAAAAAATAAGTTAACTCTATTCAAGGTTATCTTTACACCAATTCTTACCTACGCATGTCCAGCTTGGAATAACCTCTCCGCCATGCAGTGCAAGAGGATACAAACGACACAGAACAAACTAATACGATTACTAACAAACGCTGACCGGTACACGCCGATAGCTGAACTACATAGGGCGACGGATCTGGAGGTGATCCGTGATTATATTGATAAAACGTCGCAAAAATTTTTTGCTAACAAAATTCAGCTATCGGCAGTGACAAATATCAGAGGACACCAACACCCCACACACACTCACAGACTAATACATCAATGACTACCCATCTTTCTTCAAAGACGGTGACCTTAACTCATACCAGACAACATAAAACACACGAAAACCCACAGAACCCTCAAAATCTCCTATCCCTCCAACTTCCCATGCCCCCTAACTCGTTGATATATGTCAATCACATACCAAAACCACATCTAACAATTTAATCTCGTAAACAACAGTTTTTATAAATGTGACAAATTTTTAAAGTAGGTTTTTATTTTAGTCATTTCCTACATAAATATAAAGAATATTTTCGTTCTGCTCCGCTACCCCAGAACTATTTTAACCATTAAACCGTCAGGTAAAAAATTTAAAATGAAAACAAGCATTAATGCAAAGAAATGCTTGATAGCAGTTTTAATTAAAAGAAGCTCAGGTCACCGATTCCATCGTTTTTTGTATTTATTTATCATAAATTTAATTACGATGCTTTATATATTTCTATATACCGGGTGAGTCACGAATTGTGCTCGCCCCGATATTTCCTAAAATATTTGGAATAGAAAATTGAAATTAGGAGGCCTTATTACACGACTAAAATGCCATTTTTTCAATAAAAAATCAAGTTTGGTGCACATCCGGTTTGACCGGAAATGCCCACAACTTTCGATTTTTAAATGGAACACCCTATATATTTTTACATTTTTGGAATCTAGAGAAAATTTTGAATACAATACATCCATTTTGGTCACTTTTTGATAAACATTAAAAATTTTATTAAAAAATCTATTTCTGAATCCAGAGTGCTGTGGTGCCCAAAATATATTTTAGTTTGTGTGCTACGTTACTATAAAAATAAAATGAGCAATATGATTGCATTACTTAATTCTCTAGAGGCGTTTAAAATTTTTAAATGTGATTTTTACCCACTAACTCGGTTTTTTTAAATGGGAATTTAATCGTTCACCAACATTTTTAAATACCTCATTTTCATATGAATCTAATGATACAAAAATTTTGAAAATCCGCTCAGAAGTATTTGAGATTTCAGCCAAAATACAATGCAACCAAGCTTTTAGAAACATGCGGCTAATAGATAATAGATTAGTGGGCTTTGGAAACTAAAATGGCACATTTCTGTGTAAATCTGGTAACCTAATAACATTGGAAAAATCACATTTGAATAGGTAGCGTTCATCATATCATTATTACTAAATGAGTGTAAGTATTGGCCTATGTAGATATTAGTACAATATTATACGATGTTACGGTAAATATATTATTTCACATTATTTAAATTGTGCTATTGTATATTTGTCCATCCACTAAAAATTGTATTTAACTTAGCTATAAAATGCTGTTTTTTCATCATATCAAGAAATACTCTAATAGTGCGTCCAATTAATAAAAAAAGCAATAGAAATGAAATAACAAATATCACTATCATCTGTAACTTTGACAAAGCTTTTGAAATTCTGCTGCATAATTGCATATATCCGCATGTCAAAAGCAGTATTTCCACTTAACAGCATGGATCTTTGAAAGGCCTATCTACAACAACCAGTTTAATATTCAATATATAGGTAGGTATCTGAATCTATTGGAATGCAAACATATAATATATTTTGATTTCACTCATAACACTCTTATTAAACTGTCTAATGTTGCAGTTTCAAGGAATTTTATACACCTTTTTAAATCGTGTTTAATGAATAGAAAACAATATGTGGATTATTATGGATTTAGGTCTAGTGATTACGTATCGAGCACGGCATGCCTCACAGGTCTGTTCTTGGACCACTCGTTTAATATATTTATCAATGATGTAGAATATGAATTAGACATCAATTTTTTAATTTATGCAGATGATACATAGAATTTCTAATCTTAGCACTTGGTGTGTCGAGAAGAGTCTCACATTAAACGTGCAAAAATGTAACGTTATGACATTTGCCATGACGGATATTAATTATATATTCCACAACTACTATACTATACAGATTCTTATTTTAACCTTAGATACTGAGTTTCGAGACAAAATAGAATTTTTAAATTTAAAGGTTAAAATAAGATTCTGAACTACATTTTCTAGTAATGTCTAATGTATTTAGACAGAAAACACTAAAGTTTTTGAAAAAAATGCGAATAGAAGTTTTTGACCAGAGTGGAAAGGAGACATGGGTAGAGTCTAAAATCAAAAAGTAGGGAATGTACCTGATGACTTCCGCTCGCCATCTTTGAAAACGCAAATGCCGTTGTATTTCCATTCCTGCTCGGTTCTTTGGAAAATTTATGAGAACTGAAGTTGTAGAAAATCATTTATCATATGGACGCACGAATTCGGCCTCGTAGATTTCAGCGTCTGCGATTGCCCCGTGTCTTGCTCCGCCTGGTCCATGTATGATTGCTCACGTTAACGTCAACTCAATTTCAACTCGAAATTTGCCAGTTTTATTATTCTGCACTGAGATGTATTATACTAAGCATGTAATTCTAACGAAATTTCAACTTACTACATATTTATGGTGTACTTTATATTACATATTATATTATATTTTTTGTATATATTGTATTTTATATTTATGTTTAATATACATGTCGTATAATAATAACATATACATCATATATACCTGTATAATCTATATTTTATACTATATATCTTATATTATTTTTATCTTTGTTATGAAAACATGAATGTTTTAAAATTTAAGGACTTACTAATTTAATGTTCAAATGTGTCATTGCACTGCATTAAACAAAATATAAGTCTTATAATTTTTCACTAGATTTTTGTGATGAACTTGTACTAATTATACTTTGCACATAATTATTATAGTTCAAACATCTTATGTATTTCATGGTTTCTATTAGTGAATTATTGGATTGTAATTAGGTTACCATTTACTGCATTAAATACACTGTAATGTTTATTAAATGTGTTTAGTTGAAAATTATGTGGAAACTCACATTTTTGAAAGATTTTCACGAGCGAAATGAAAAGTCACAGTCACAATGTCAGCAGTTGCTGTTGGATTATCACAGGAATGTCGAGTGTGCACCGACAAGAGATGCAATGGAAGGGCAATATGGGCTCGAATACGCCCAGCGGTTGGGCATGTGAGACCTTAATTTTGCGTAGGGCTGACTTTGCGGCTTTGTACTTTAGAACTGTTAGTCACAAGAACTTCGATGAGTATTTAAACTAAAGATAATTACGCCTTCTATAATTTTTATTCAGTAGTTGAAAAATTGATAAGAAAAAAAATTTTTTCAAACAGCTGAAACTTTTACAACATCAATTCTACAAATAAAGTTGAATTAAAATTTGAAGATAAAATCATTTTCTATAACTTCAGTTCACATAAATTTTCCGAACTTTTTGGTTTTAGACTCTATCCGTGTCCCTCTTCCACTTTGGGCAAATATCTCGATTCGTGCAGTTTTTCAAAAATTAAATTCTAAATGCATTAGACAATTTCTTCGATATTTTGCGACCCAAAATATTGAGAATCTGTCCTGTTCACGAACTTGCAGTAAGCTGGATTTACACCTGACATTTGAATTGAGTACTCTAAAAATTCAGCTCCTGAAGACTTCTACCTCAGTACCAAAATTTAAATCCCTACTTCTAACAATAAATTGAATACAGAGGTCTATTCATCCTAAGTATGTCATACCGTATATTTTTATTGAAATGTATCTTGTTACATTTAATTCATTTTTGTATGATGGTATCTATTGTTCCCATCTTGAAAATGAGCCTGTAGTGTTGGTGTATAAATAAAATAATAATAATAAAAATGAAACTGAGGCCAACAATATTGAAAACTTTATTATATTATAGTCGAGGAAATGAAGCATTTAACCCCAACATAAGACTCCGGCCCACCTGATTTTTATATGAGATGGTGCAAAATGTTCCTAAAGATGTATAGAACAAAGTCAGGGTCGTGGGAAGTGATGCTTTTTCGATTTCCGATCGTAGACTTGGACAGAAGTTCCTTATCCAACAATTTTTTTTAAGTTGGAAAAGAACCATTTGATTTTCTATTTTGGACAATTCTAAGCATTTTTTGACTCTCAACATTTTTTACCTAACCTCACTGTTCTCGAGATATAAGCGTCTAAAAAGAAATCGTGCATTTAGGCTATATTTTCAGAAAACTAGTATTTACGCTTATTTTTGAGAGTTTATTGCGGACTAAAACATGTAAACTTTATCTTGGATAATTCTAAGCATTTTTTGGCTCCTACCTAACCTCACCTTTCTCGAGATATAGGCATTTAAAAATAGAATGAACGTATATTTTAGCTCTTTTTCAAAAACCTGATTTGCGATTATTTATGGGCGCTTATTATGGATTAAAATATGTGGAGAATATATTTTGGACAATTTTTTGACTCTTGACATTTCTTACCTAATCTCACCCTTCTCGAGATATAAGCGTTAAAAAAAGGAAAACGTGTATTTAAGCTGTCAAGCTGTCAAGAGACTAAGAAAACAGAAAGTCAAGAAGAGTGACGTTAGGTAATAAATGCCAATAGTCAAAAAACGCTTAGGCCCGGTACTTTCACTTAAGTATAAATATACTTTATCCGGCGGATAACTATCCGAAGGATAAGATAACCAGAATTTGCTATCTACTGGATATCTTATATCTGTACTTTCATTCAAATCACACCTTCGGTTAACAATTCGATGAATAAGATTTTAGACACTTCCCAAAGTAAGTGTTGCCAACTTAAGATGTGGTAAAACAAGAGAAATGTATGCAGAAGCTATGTACTTCAAATAAAGATAGAAATAATCCCCTACTATTATTGCTTACCTGTTAATGACATTTGAGTCATTTGGTTGTTTGTCATTGTGAGTATAGTGTTTACAATGGCTTTTATTGTGCGATTTTGTCTCTGCATATTTTTAAATGGTATATATTAAATAAAACTGTGTTTCATGTGTTTAATTTTTGGACAAAGTGAGGAAATACATAAGTAGCAGTTATTAGATTTTTTTATTATTCTTCCCGCCGTGGCTTGTGAAAGTGTTGTGAAAGTCCGTAAAATCACCCAGTTATAAAAGTCACCACTGGCCAAACCTTATCTAAAATATTGTTAAACACAAAACAACAAACAACTTTTCAAAACTTAGGTTAGAAAATAGTATAGCACTGCCAATCAGAGCGCAAGCGCATAGGCGTGGCTTCATTTATCCGGTAGATAAAAATCTTATTCGTAGATTTGGGCGCCGAATCGTTTATCCTAGGAATAAGCGTATTTATCTAACTGATATCACTATTTGTAGGTGAAAATACCGATTTTTTGCTTATCTTCTAGATAAGACTTATTCTAAAGAATAAATGTCGCTATCTATAGATGAAAGTACCGGCCCTTAGAATTGTCCAAAATGTAAAATCTAATGGTTTTTTTTCAACTTGGAAAACATTTCTGCTGACCGGAAATAGTGCACTTCTGTCCCAGTGTACCACCGGAAATCGAAAAAGCGCCAGTTCCCATGACCCTAACTTTGTTCCGTACGTCATTAGGAACATTTTGCACTATCTTACATAAAAATCAGGTGAGGCAGCCTCATTGTTGGGGTTTAGGCTTTTCTCCTGCTTCATTTCCTCAATTATTATTATTTGACTACCGAGCGTCAAGGGAATTTTCCAATAAAGCTACTCAAATTGTTGTGAATACGTTCGAACGTTCTCTGCGAATTTTCTCGAAAATGATCTATACATACTTTAAAATTTGTTACAGGTTTTCAATCACTCTCCATCTGTTAGCATCTTGTATGAGTTACTCAAACTCCGCAGTCAACCCAATACTTTACGCATTTCTGAGCGACAACTTTAAGAAAAGTTTTCTCAAAGCTTGTACTTGCGCCGCCAATAAGGATGTCAACGCTACGCTACACCTGGAAAACAGCGTTTTTCCCAAGAAAACCAAGCAGAACACTGAAAGATTTAAACCGAGTAGAACTAGAGGAACTTCAATCTGTGTCAACAACGATGACGAATGTGACGTTGGTCCTCTGGTAAGCAAAGGAGATGCGTCAACATCTGCCATTACTATGACAAGTCGCACAACAACTCTCTGCGACAGTAGGGATAACGTATGTAAGAACAATTTGGTAAAAAATGGGGTTGCTGTTACATCTCAACCGACAAGTTTGTAATTTTTGTATAATTTTTGTTGCTAATTTTTTAGAAATGAATTCGTGGTACCTTTATAAGTGGCGGGTAAGAGTTACTGAGATTTAAATTAAAGTAAACTTAACCTTTCCGCTGACTAAGTAAGTACAGAATTTATTTATTTTTCTAACTCTAAATTAAAAGTATTTTTGTAATAACAATAACAATATTGATAAGTTAATTAAAACAAGCATTTACTTGGATAGATTCTTGAAAGCAACGAAATTTTTATAAATGTCGAAGCAGACAGAAGGCTTCTGTCGCTTTGTCTCTTCTGTATCTATATACGACAACTTAGTAATTCGAAAAATATAGGTTTAGTTTTCCTAAGTTTCGAAACTGATACAAGAAAATACGTGACAACGCAACCTTACTTTTCATTACTACTTTGTTAGTGAAACTGATGTAGTGATGTGTATCGGGTGTGAACTGTGAACCTTTCTAGGACGAATATACACTTTCACTTTGTTGTGTATTTAGATAAAAAAATAATAACGCTCAAGTCGGAGCGATAATTAATAATATTAGGGAGTTATCGAACGTTACATCACGTCGATAATTTTTTTTAAAGAGCGTGGTTAAGGATTTTGTATCAGAATGTCATTTCAGGCTCCTCCGGAGATTTGGGTAGACCCTGTATATATGAAATTGAGACGTTCTGCATCATCTAGCAATAAGTGGTTTAACTTTGCGTTACGAATTATTCGCCCATAAGGTTTTGATAAGAGCTAACTCCAGGCAAGTGATATCTCACACTCATCAATCTACTTAGGGGCATTCTATCTACCTTCGCCCTGAAACCTGAACATTTTCAACATTTCCTATCTGTGTTTCATCTTTAAATAAAGTTAGCAACACATAAATCTAATTTAACTAATCTAACATTTCACATTTCCCATCTGTGTTTGTCTTTAAATAAAATTAGTAACGCAGATAACTAACCTAATTATTAGTAATTACATATGTTTCCTGTATTTAAAATCAACAATTGCTAATATAAAAAAGTACCTATTTAACTATTTGCTTTTTTTGAAGCAAGGGGCATATTATACACAAGGTTAAAAAATGTTCCTGCTTTAACGAGGATTTGTAAACATATATTTATAACAGTGGCGAATCCAGTGGAGGGGCTATGGGGCTACAGCCCCCCCCCCCCCCAGAACGGAGGCAATTTCGAAAAAAATCACTAAACTTGTTTTTCCTTAATTTTTTTCTTTTTGAAAACTTGGCAACATAGCTTTATTGCTTGACAGGTGACAGATGAGGTGCTCAACATATTAAGCCAAAAGAGTCGTCGTATATTATATTGTAATTTGTTGCCATTTTCTAACTTGTTACGTTTAATAATAATTAATAAACAATATTTGATACTAGGTGCTAGCTTTTTATGTTTATAATTTTTAGCATCGTTTCTTTTATTAAATAATAATAAACAACAATATTAACTAATACAGTAAGATACATATTACATATGTACCAACAATCACAAACAAAATCATTGTAACTTATTGGTACTATGAATATTCAAACAATGTTTGCAATTACGTTAAAAAATGGTACATTTTTGTCGACGAAACCTATTTTTCGAAGAAAATATTTTTGCAACTCGAATTTCCAACTTTTCATTTTAGAGTGTTTGACCTTGAAAAACACAAAATTTTCACCTGTACCCCTATACATCATCATTCTCTACACCTGCGCCACCAACTTCAGATCCCCCCAGACCAAATTTCTGGATTCGCCACTGATTTATAAACATATAAGTTCGAAGTTATGTCTTATAATTTATGCCGTAATTAAATGTCTTCAATTCCTCGGGGCATGTGTAAAGGTAACCATGTTACTATCTTGGGATCCAAGATAGTAACATCAAAAACAAGAGATCATTTTATATTAGATTTATAGCAAATACCTTGGAACAAAATTTACAAAATTAATGAACACATTAAATAAATATTTAATGGAAAATGCCCTCCACTTTGCTGCTGACAAGTCAATATCCTGGAATTTACGGCACTTACTTACAGTGGCTCAGTGAATTTATTAGCTGAAATGCAGCCCGCATTCTATTCTTCAGAACTTCTTTGGTAGTAGCCTGGGTAGCATATACAATATTTTTTGATATTACCCCAAAGGTAAAAGTCTAAAGGGATCAAATCATGGGATCTTGCTGGCCATCTGCAAGATTCTTGGTAGCCAGACTACCTAAATTCGAACGATACTATTAATTCGTCATACACTTCCCATGTATTATGTAGACCGCAACTATCCTTTTGATAATACATAGTTATAAATATATAGGGGCAAATTATCAATAAAAATAACAACTACTTTTCACAAGATTTCCACGTATTTATTGTTATTTAAATTCTTCTAATCAGGGCTGTCGAAAGAAAATCGGGGCCCGGGGGGCTGTAACATACCACCAATATCCAATATAAATTTCAGAATTTCGAAGAGCGGGGGTGGAATTCATAATAATAAACTATTTATATCTATAAAAAAAATTCGCAGACCAGGGGAAGTATTCCTTATGATTAAATATTTTTTCTCGATCGGAATTTGAAAAATGCGAAGGGGAGTGAAATTCCTTAGAATTAAATATTTATCTCGGTCAACATTTTGAAGAGCGGGGGGAGGGGTGATATTCCTCAAAATTGAATATATGTCTCGATCGAATTTTTTTATGATATTCCCTAGGTTTCAAATTCAAAGAGCTGGGGGTGATATTCCCTAAAACTAAATATGTATCACAATAGAAATTTTAAAAGCGAAAACGGGGATATTCCTTTACTTAACAATTTCATATTTATGACATCATAAACAATACAAGTCATTCGGAACTCGTTATTATTTGCATCGCACTAATCATTACAAGTTTCTCGTTTTACCGAATACAAATGCTAACCTCCAACTCCTCCAACTTCGGGCAAAATCCGGGCCCACTCAAAATCGCCGGGCCCCCTCAAAAACTGCCAGACTCGGGGGACACGCCCCCGACCCCCCCCCCTCGGCAGGTCTACTTCTAGTAGATATTATACTTATACTTGTTATCTACTAATAAGCAGAAAACGTTAAAACTAAGTTTGTCCTGGAGATTTGATTCTTGCACCGCATGAGAATTTTATTGTGCCTAGTGGTGTATATTTCTGTTAAAAATTCCTTCTTTGGAAAATTTAGCTTCATCGGTTCAAATAATCCTTTTAAAAAAATTATTCTTTTGAAGACGTACGATCACATGCTTACAGAAATCTGTTCTAAGAGAACAAATACTATGTTTCTGTACTATCGCTACCTACCACTCGGCAACACTAACACGGTGTTTATATAGTTGAAACAAAACATTCTGAAATTTTTTATTGCCTACTCTGTATGTACATTATACAGTACTGATGTAAATCTACCTTTTACAAAACTTCGTCCATAATAAAAAATCGAAAGAGATAGGGAATGTCAATATCAATTGATGCCGAATTTAACACTTTATTAAATTCTGTGAAAATATGAAAAAATTTACTTTTGGACCTTTGAACTGAAACAATGTTCGACACTGTATGATATTGTTGCGTATTTCCACTCCTTTTGGGAAACACCCTGTATGAATCCGTGGGTTTCAAAAAATTTTAACAAGGGGTAACCACTAACATTTTATAATAATTTACCGATTACACAATACTTCTAAAATAACCTTTACAATGTTTTTATTTACACTTCGGATTTATAACCTCACTTTTCGCTACCAAACTTTACTTTTTAAAACTTCTCTCTCCGCCGTCTATTTCGCCTTATATATCCTAAAATTGCCTCTAGATCCATCTAGAGATTTCCAATTCCAGAACAGTATAACTCTAGAGCCATATACAGGCTTCCAGAAGAGATGGCGTGTATTACTTGTTGCCTAACCATTGGTACTTAATTTCAGCTATTAGTAGCATGAGCGTATCACTCGCCAGGCCTCAGGGGGGTGTAATGCGTAACAATATTGTGAAAATATAAAAGACAATTTTTAGTTAAATCATAGGGTACTTGTATGAGTTTTAAAAGAAAGTCTTTAAATCGGCCACATGGTAGAAGATATCGGTAGGAAGATGAGGGTAGGAACAGTAAAAAATCTCCAAAAATATTGTCTCGAAAACTTGTAGGTTTAAGAGTATATTATGGTCCATAAACCTAAACTAAAATTTTATGAGGAATCCAAATATGAAATAAAATATATGGTGGTCCATTTAAAATAACAAAGTTAGGTGCTACATGCGGTATAAGCGGAAGTAGCACATGCATGAAAATATTTTCGTTATATCCGCCATATCCAAAAACCCCCTTAGCCCAATTTTCAAGTATCTAAACTGAACAGATCCCAAGAAACGTTTAGTACCCGCTTTCTGTGAATAACCCCTGTATACTGTGTATACGCCACTAACTCGAATACAACTTCACTTAAAGTCACACCATTCTAAAGAAGACAGTTGTACTGACTTTTCGGCTTTATATTTCATTTATTTCTTTTAATACCTATGCCTAATCCTTTTCGTCTAATTTTCATAGATCTCGCTATCCTCGTTATATGAAACATCATTTGACATATTTTCTAAAATCTTGACGAGAGGTGACTTGTCAGACGACTCTTCAACACCGTTCAATGATGAAGCAGGAAAGTATGCCTGATTTGATTCGTAGGAAAACAATTCGTCCATATCTAGATCACGGTTAGAAGAACCTGTGGAAAACCCCGAAAATAAATCAACATCATATTCAAATGCCTTTATTGTCATAGAAGTTTCCGAGATTTTCTTTGGTTTATGTTACTTAGTTTCATTTTATCATAGGGTGCTTTTCTCTAACAATTAATCATTATTCGGCGATTTCTGAAATTCTAATCCATCCACTTCGAAGTTAAAGCATTGTTCACATATTCACCATCCATGGTCAATTTGTACTATCGGTGTAAAACAATTTCTGCAATTTGAAGCAATGAATTACCTTCTTCAACAAAAGCGTTCTTTAACAATTTCATACTGTCTTTATAGTATATTAAAATACAAGTGTATAAGTAAGCCTTTAAAGCACACACGGGTTTCGGGCATGACGAGCGTAGCGAGGAGGGTCCTAAAGGAGTAAGTGTTTTAAGGGCTACTTATACGCGTGTATTATACGCTATTTTTTATTATACCTGCACTGCAAAGTAACAGTTAGAAAAACTAATTAATGTAGATTCATTTTACAGGGTAATCTCTGAATTTCATTTTTAATCGGTAACATAGAGACGGTTAGAATTTTTTTGCTTGGTTGCTAAATACTTGTGTATCTATCATTGTTTAAAATTGATTGTTACCTAAGCAACTTTAAAGCGCTAGTGCTTTAAGGGCCCGATCTTGCACGCTTTTTAGTTTCAAAAACAGAGATTATAATTCAGGTATAATAAAAATATGTTTTGAAAGGATGGTGACTTTCTATTTATCAGATGTAACATATTCCATATTTTTTACATCCGATTTTTTAAAATGTATTTGCTTATTTAATGTCGGCCTATTTATGTTACTAAGGCCAATCACCGACGTCAGAAGACGAGCTATCCCCAATCTGAAAATTTCGCTGAATTTTTTCTCCATCGAAAAGTAGGGATTTTCTACTTTCCTAATATTTAATAGACAAAGGACCGATTGCTTTACGTCCCCTCCGAATGATGATATATCAACTACACAACCCCCGCCTTGAATTGCACAGCTTGTATGTATGCGCTGATGTGCAAGCCGTTAAATGCTGTATTTCCCAGGATTGTCACTCATTCAAGTGCTAATTGCGATACAAGATATCTGAATATCTGAATTTTTAAATAAAATCATCATTCATTCATTAGAGAACAATTTTTCTTATAAATGTTTTTTATACCATTAATAGTTTGTTTAGAAAAATCGATATATTAAATTGTTGAAATTAGCCTCCATATTGAAACCGGAAGCATTTTTTTTCGCGCTGCTGGGAAAAATTGTTTTTATCATAACAGGAATTACTGTGGTAAATTGCAACTTCGTTTAACTGATACTGATGTGAATTTGTTTCATACCGTTGTCGTTCTAACTGAGTTATATATACTACTTCTGACTCTTGAGTGGATTTTTGTTACAATATTTTTCAAACTTCAACCGTTTTTAAAAATGATAACCATTTAAAGAAAATCTGCAGTATAGAGATTATTTTATATTATCCAAGATTGCATTCTACAATATTAAAATATTAGGGTTAATATGTAGTATGTCATAAAAAGGGCATAACGTTAAAAAGTGCCTATACAAAAATGATAAAATACATACTTATATCCCTTATATATTATGCTATAACCTTTTTAATGGCAGCTTAGGTAGTTTTATAATACTAAAATAAAAGTTAGGTACGTTTAGGTACCTTCCTTGTAATATACGAATTCAAATTTACAGGGTGATTTAAGAATAGTTCTACGTTCGTAATCCGTTCGTTAAAATAGGAAGTAAACGTTATTCCAAAAATGTTTCGTTAGAAGGATATAGGTACCTACCCAACCTTTTTTATGATAACGAAATATGCAACAAGCAAAAAAGTTGCATATTATACTTTTTCTACGACATACTGATTAATATAGATTCTTAGGAAACAACTACAAAAATGTTGACAGAAACAAACTGATGACATTTATCGTCGAAAAAATAGGCTAAATGTTCAAATTTTACAATTACAAAAGTTAGACGAGTAGAAGTAATCACGAAGTAATTTCAGACTAAAAAGTATCTACCAGAAAGTTGAAAAGAATTTTTTCTGTAATTAACGCCGAAAAAGAGGCAAAATGAAAAATGTAATAATCTCTAAACGTTAGTCACGTGGGAATAAATGGGTAACGTGCTTTGCTTGAGTAGGTTTGGAGAAGTTATTGCAGTGTTCAGTGTAGTAAATAACATAGCCCAAATATAAATATACGGTTTATTTCTCATCAACAGGTAAATAAAGGCAGTGTCACATAACACAGGGTGTAATTAGTTTCATGTCATTAAACAAACTCGTGGTAGGGAACGACAAGACAAACAAAAAAACCTTATATAACATGGGGTATAAAGCTCATAGTTTTGGAGAAAAAAAAATAAACAAAAATTTCGCAAATTTTCAATACAATTTTTTGAGAACTGCTGGAATTTTGAGGTAGGTTTAGATCTAGATCTGATCTGAAGAAAACTATACTCAAACTCTCCCTTGTGCAATATTTTAGTTACTGTGGGTGTTTCGTTATGTACACACGTCCAACCCGCCGTTCGTTGTTTTTGTTGTTTTTGAATTTCGCGTCATTGTGTATTTATAGTTAAGATTTATTTTATTGACGTAGCGTTCAAGTTGTCAAATTCTTGATTACGTACAGACACAACTTACTTGTTCGTTCTTTTTGTATTCCTTTTTGGCTTTTGTACCAAGTTTTTATTTTGTTTTCTTTATTGACAACGTTGATAGTTTAGTGTTTAGTGTTGAACGAAGTGCGTATGTCCTTAATTCGACATACCGAACTGTGTATTGATGCAGATGCAGAGATTTTAATCATTTAGGTGGGTAGTAAGCTTTTAACCCAGGACACTCATTTATGTTACAAATGTTAATAAACCACATTTAAATTTTCTAAATTATAAACAATCCAATATTTTGTTCCAAATTAAAAAACACACATCTAAAGAAATGCTCTGTTTAAACCTCTGTGGCCATTATTTGCTTGCAATTGTGCACGAAGAGAGAACGAATTATTTGCCTCTTTATAATTGCCTCACTTCAGTTGAGGCGGTCAATCAAAGGCGGTCGATGATCCAAAGCGTTTGCTTTGACACCGCAGACCACCGCGTGTGCCGGCTAGCATTTTTTTATGACAATTTAAAAGTTGTATAATTGGGAACTACAAGTCCATTGACCAAGAAAAGCAGTGATTCTCAATTGTTGTCTACCATAATATTAAAAATATTGACCTAGATCAGTTTTTTCAAGGCGCCCCTAGAGGGAAAAGCCATAAGGTTTTTTTGTTTGTCTGGTCTGTCCCCATTACCAGTTTTTTTTTAATGACGTGAAACTGATTACACCCTGTATATCATTTTACTGGTTTTCGTATCTTTTACGGTCTCTAGATATTATGTAAATGGGTGCGAAGCCGGCGAGAGTGTAATGTGACAACGTAGCGTCTATTCATCGTGACTTCGATGTTGTCGATGTCACCAGGGACCGGCGTGATAAAAATAGGCATGAGAACCCCTCAACATGCTGCCGAGTTCCTATCGGTTGGTTGATTTCGATTCGGAGGCATCTGTGGAGTACTTATACGGCGTCGGGTAAATTACTTGTCAACTCAACAGATCCCAGCCCAACACGCTGCAGGATTGTCGACTTATATTCGGTCCGACTCGGTGATGTCGCTACCCAACTAGGTAGTACCTTCTGCTTCGTAACGGTGTCGGATATATAACGCAAGGGATTCCAGCGCAACACGCTGCAGAACCTCGAGGTCGACTTATATTCGGTCCGCCGCGGTAACGTCGCAATGGAGTAGTATTACTGATATTAGCCCAGCTCACCACGCTGAAGACCAATGCCAGACACTGGTTACTATTGAATTTCGTTGTGCTTTTATATCCGAAATCCCCACACGTGGCAAACTTTGGGAGCGTGAGCAAATATTGAATACGTGTGCAAATGCTGGCAGGGATAAACGGAAATCTAGTAATGTGATATGAATGAATGTATGAATGCATCATTACAAATGCGAGGTCATTTTAGAATAAAACATATCTGCCAAAAAGTTCAAAAGTATTTGGTATTTTGTTGGTATTGTGTATTCCACTGGCGAAATCGAAAATTCAGTTTGTCATGAGTGGACCGAAAGGACATTTTTTAACAACTCGCCTAGTCGATATCGCTACGTTCTCGGCATTCGGATATAATTTTTTTTTTTTTTTTTTGTAATCATTTCAGGCAAGAGAGATAGCCGACTTTTGTACTATTATAAGCAGAAATCCCGGAAGAATGCCTCGACAAAATTAATATCGCGGAATTTCTTCTCGCTTCGATCGATACGGGTGAGTACAGGAAGAGACGTCCGCGAAAGAGTTGTAAAACTGCATTTTTTAAAATAGGGTAATGTTTCAATGAGTACTAGCCGACAATGTAATAAAACATTCCTACTGAAAAAGCCCTTTATATTTTTGTTAAAAAGAATTGGTGGTAACACAATCAAAAGCTTTACTTAGATGATAATGTGGCACTCAATATATATTATTTTTATTTATCGAAGTTAATACAGATTGTAATTGATTTTGTTGTTGACGTAATTTTTTTGATTTCAAAGTATTTTCAAAATACCAATTTGGTTAATATTAACCAGTATATACTGGGCTATAATTATTAACATCTTCCCAATCTTGCTTTTTGTGTACGACAGATATTTTGGCTACTTTAATGTGTCAATTTTGTTAAAAATCTACCTATCCTCATGGTGAAGATTAATACCATCAATATTGGCAGATTTGCTAAACGGAAGGTGTGCCTAAAAAGAAAAATGATATTAGGCGGATGGGTAAAAAATGTCAATAGAGTCCACCCTGACTTTCTAGTCAAGTTTAAAAAAAACGTTTGCATCCATTTTTGCATAAACTCTTCTTCCCATTTTGATAATTGGAAAACTCCCTAATTGTACGCAACCTCTTCATAAAACACCCGTACACTCACTCTATATCATGAAGTATTCGTGAAAATTTCACGGAAGTGACTCTTTTAGCTTAATTTACTGATTAAGATTCATATCTGTGATGTAATGAATTTATGTATCTAATTTTAATAATTTATATATTACGTTATATATGCAGGGTCCTATAGAAACATTAAAATACCATAAATAAATTGAGGCGGACGAAGAAGGTTAATTTTACGACGAAATCAAAGAACTAATTAACAAATATTTTCCAAAATTCTCTTTGCAATTTTAATGAATTTTGTGAGAGCTTTTTTATATAGAATAATTATATCCATAATTGTAAATTTGTGTAAATCTGATTTATATTTTTGTAAGGTGAGACCAACAAATATTATCTACACATAGAGGATGTTTTAGAAATAAGCTGTACGACCTGTGTGCTTCAGAATAGAACAATCAATACGTTTTATTAATTAGGAGGTCGGCTGATAAAAGTTGTATTACTTTGGCATTTAAGAAATGTACATATTCTATTGTCGCGTCGTGGACATTATTATGAAAGTCTCTTAATGTTTATAATTTAATCATGTTGTAAGTGACTTTTATAAAAATGCTAGGTGTATCACGACTAAATCTTTAAATAATCTATTTTGTAGCATAGCTGTCTGTAATAATAAGAGTAGATGTAGAAAAAAAGCAGGGTAACTTTGCAACTTTTTTATTTAACTTAACATTTGATGTGTATTTACTGATATCTCTACATCAGAAATTAGGGTATATTTGTAGGATAATGTAACGTTTTTCATTTTTTATATATTAAGTGAATGTATATATAGTTAATTCTTCATAAGATTTTATCGAATGAGCCCATAAAGTCTTATGATCTTGACGAATCTGTTAAAAGTATAGAAAACCGTTTTAAATTTTCTGCTTTCTGTTTGTTGTATATAATAAGTATAAATTTTATGTATATTATTTTATTTTCGTATATTCAAGGTTGTTAAAAAAAAGCTCTTAATTGTATGTACCATTTTTTCACATATCAGAATGTCTGTTAAAACGGTTTTCTACCAATGAAATGATCTATGAGATATTATTAATTCTCAATGATGACTGCATGTAAATGTTAAGGTATGTAAATGTGTAAATGTACATAGAATTTTTACTTTTTGTTAAAACCTGTGATATTAACATAATGTTACCTGTATGAATAAATTTGTATATAATCACACATTCACTTATATTTGTGTACCCCAAAGTCGCACTTTGTATTATTTATAATTTACTAATATAAATGTAGATTTCCCATAAATTGTATTATATTTAAAAATATAATGTTGGACTTAACATTGGTCACAAAGATAAATGTAACACGGGCCATGTTTAGGTAAATTGCCAAAATAGTTGTATTAGTGTGAGTGTATACAACGTATTTCCTGTAAAATTAAACATTTCGAAAATACGTTCCTTGTTTCATTTGTAGCCTATACGTCCGAAAACTTTCAGATTAAAAAGTAGGTAGATAAGCTTCTAATGTTAGAATCCATTTCACAATATCCTTCTCACGATTACATAGTACACATAGTTTCCATATTTTGTTAGCTACAAAGCTGAAAGTATGTTTTTTCTTAGCATGTCGATATATCGAATATTTCTTCATGTTTCGGGCACTACAAGGGCTTGATCAAGTACATAAGAAGAAATAAATGCGAAGGAGATTAAAAAAGATATTAAAAAAGCTACGACAGTATAGTTTGGTAAAACAGAAGCAGTACAGGGTGGGGAAATAGTACGTCGGACCTTGATATCTCGAGTCCTACGATAACTAGAAATTTTTTAAAAAATTCCAAGTAAACTAGATAAAAAAGTCTATAACTGGAAATTATTTTCGAACATACAGGGCGAGCCAAGACGAAATTACAGGACCAAGTGCCTCTTTCTTAAACGGAATGCTATGTATATCAGTACATTTTTTGAAGCTTCATTCTTATATTATCATTGAATATCTCCCAACCACTTGGATATAACGAATTTTTTTGTTGAAATAATGCAATCTGCAGATGGATATTAATAAAATCACCACAGTCACAATTATGGGTTTTAAGAAAAACTTGTTTGAATACCAGTTACGAGACATCTTCAAATGGAACACCCTGTATTTGTTTCAACGATGTGATGTAGAAATGAAAAACGAAAATTTTTTGTAAGAACTTCCCTATGGCTAATTGCAACCATTTTCGTTTTATAAATAAATAAGTGTCAAATTCAAGAACAAACTTAAAAAAAGAGGTTCCCTCAAATAATTCATTAGAAAAATTTATAATGGGTGTTCGAGGTGTCGCCCATTTTGATTGACACACGCCTTTATGCAATTTTGAAATGAGGCCTTTTAGTGGGACCATTTCTTCCAATCCATTGAAATGAGTAAATAGTATTTAACAGGTCCTTTACTGCAATGTTTTTTGTACATTTTTTTGCCGCTTTCGTTATTCGGCAAGCAATAAAACCAGTTTGGTATAAATTGTCGTGTACAAAGGAGCATTTATCACACTTATCGGTCGTTAGATACAATTTGTATTAAATTTAAAATATTTGGAATTGTACAATATGAATTTTCATAAAGCGGAAGTTTTACACATGACTTTTGTTTTGGGCGAGTCAGACAAAAAATTATTTACTTGCCAATAGAATTTATCACCAACGTTATCCTGAAAGAAAGATTCCTGATATTAGGAGCTTCCAAAACCTTATCGATAGATTTCTGGAAACTGGAAATGTCGAATATAAAAAAAGTGAAAGAATAAAACGTGTTGTGAACGACGAAAATGAGTTTTCTGTGGTGCTGGCAATGGTTGAGAATCCCCATGTTAGTCAAAGAGAAGTGAGAGAAGTTTAGCCTCGTGAAGTTTATTTATCAGTTATTCCGCAAGTAGTTGAACAAATTATTACGTATAAAGACACCGCATTCAAACGTTTATTCTATTTGGTCGATTGTACCAACTACACATAATGACCTATGCGTAGTTTTCATCTCTAGTAGGCGGATAAAACGCAAAATACTTCTCTGGATTATGTGGAATTATATATAGTAGGACGAGGTGCCGCTTAAGCATTACATATATCCAGCTATACTATCCTTTGACCAGAATGCTCTACTGCCAAGACCTTTTGGCCCCACTATAACTAATTTCATTTTGTTTTATATAAAATGGAGAATTTCAATGATGGCTATAGGTACTTATATTTTTTGGACTACCATGACTTTTGATGTATACAAAATATAAAACTGAATATCTAGTAGTTTTGAGGAAAAATACTGTTTCATGTATCATTAATAATCTTTTTTACGGCCTTCCAGATGTTAACACTACAACCTATACTGATTAATTTCTTAATTAATGCGGTTGCCTATATTTAGCTGTTATTCGCCGGGGTACCTACCAATAAACAGGGCTGGTAATAATATAAGCGCACATGGTCGAGATCAGTACCAACTTTAAACGGCACCACATGCTCATCTAACAGGCGTCAGGCGAGGTAAATTTTAGAAACTGTACATTCTATTAAAAGTTTAATAATACTTGAGCAGGCAGTTGTATTTTGTTCAAAAACGTATCTAGTTGTCGCTGCGAGACGTATGGTGCTCGAGTCTGCGAGCACCGCTATGGTCAAGCCTTAGCTGGGGGCCCATGTTCTTCGAACACTCTGAACACCCTTTAGTTCCGCCACTGAATTCAATGATCAGAATGTAAAATAAAATGATCCAAGCGAGTGTAGAAAAGTGTTTCGCAAGTAGGTGGGACATGAATATAATCTTTCAAGGTTCGTAAACGACCCTGGATACTCATCATAGCCATCATAGGGAAGCTGAAGAGTAAAATAATTAAGTTTAGAATACACATATGTTTCAAAATTCATTTTTCTCTTTCGCGACATCTATCAATGATCTTCTGATACCAACATACAATTAATTGAGTCGCAGATCAGAGAGCATTTACGGATCATAACGGTAGCGCTGTTTCACCTAGTGGAAGATAGATGTCAGAGGCAATACACTCTATTAATAGTATTAATAGTTTCCATTTTTGTATAGAAGTAGAGCTCATTTTCTGTCGAACTATGGATTTTAGAGTTCACCGTCAGGTGGCAAAAAAAGATAAAAATACATTTCTCAGAATCTGCACTGCAGATTGCAGCAATTCTAATTCAAGTTTAGTCAGATGTCAGGAGAGCAGTGAAGTGTGCGGTGATGGGAAACGTAAATGTGTCTGTGTCAAAATGATTAAAAATCTCTAGTAAATGTGCAAAACAGTGCTATTTATTTGTGATATTTATTCTGTTTAAACAAAATTGATTTTTGGGTCAGATAAAAAATGGATTATTTAAAAGAGCCTGAGCTTGTTGCTAAAATTCAGTCATATTTTGGGGTTAACACTAATTTCCAAGAATCCAATGGTGTGACTAAAGTTAAAGATAACAGCAAAAAGGAATATATTATAAGCAATAAATTCTTTTATTATTTATTTATTTTTGGAACAGCACTTGGGGATGAGACCTTTTATTCAGCGTTTATTCCATTTTGGTTTTGGAATATTGATGGAGCTGTTGGTAGACGAGTGGTGATGGTTTGGGCAATTGTCATGTACATAGGTAAATAGTGCATAGTAGGTACCTATACTTGTAAATCCAGGGTTCAAATATTTTAGGTCAGGGCGTCAAAGACATAATCCGTTGGCCTAGGCCTGGCCCACCAGTAGTACGCTTGCAAAATAAATGGGCATTAGAATATGGTATGCCCTCAACCCATGCCATGGTGGGTGTCTCCATTCCGTTTTCTGTTCTTTTATATACTATGAATAGGTACCAGTATAACGTACCTCTTGGGCTATGCATTGCTATTTTATGGTGTAGTATCATTTGCCTTAGTAGATTGTACCTGGGAATGCATACAGTTTTGGTAAGTTGTGGTTAATTATTTCCATATAAAAAAAGCTATTGAAACAAATATATTCAAAAAATAGAAGCTAGGTATTTGAAAATAGTAATATATATAATATTCACGCATGTCCTCTAACCCAACAAGGGTAGGGCATATGACATATCTTGCTTGCTTTGACATACTATACTACAAAAACTTAGCTTGTCAACTGAATATAACAAATAAATTGTTGATTGCAAATTGCAATATGTCAACAGAAAAAAAGTTATATTTAAAGTTTAAGAAACTCCCAGAATTTTGAGAGGGCGCGCGCACACACACATGCTATATGTATATGCTTACTGATTTTGGGCTGTCTTCCATCATCAATATCAAGCAGGTGGAAAGCATGCCCTTATGTAGGTACACCGTACACACTGCATACACCGAAATTCCTTCATAAGTCAACCTGCGATAGAAATAGATAGGTGTCAGACCCATCTAGTGGAGGCTTTTTGCAATCTATGTTGAATAAATGAAAAATGTAATAATTATGGATTTTAATTCTTCTGGCAGGATATTGTATACTTTAAATTCTCGATATACAAGGTGAGTCACCTTCAGTATCTCCTCAACCATTTGAAATTTAAAAACGGATAGCAATTATAGAAGTTCAAGATTGCTATATTTTAAAATTATTTTTAAATCTAAGGCGTTTCACATAGTGGTAGCCAACAATAATTTTGAATAACAAATTCAAAATGATTGAACTCCAACTTTTTCACAATGTATTTGTAAGTACTATTTATCTGATTGTAAGTGTATTTTGTTGTGGAATAAAGACTATTATTATTATTATTGTTCTTGAAATTTTGGACTTACACAAGGAATTGCCACGTTATTTCACTTTTTACGATAGGAAATGCATTTGTAGCAGTCAGTATAACCAAGCGCTATAGGTTTCCGTGAACTATATAGATTAGACTATATTCTATAAAGATTTCTCGATAAAGGTTGCAACTATATAGCATATTTATAGTACAACTAAATATTCCCTCTACAAATATATTCTCTAATTATTCTGAAAAGCGATTATAAAGCATTATCTGTATATATTTTCTCTGTATAGAATATATGATTTACATTTATAGCACATATACTTAAAGAATCGTTATATTATCGATAACTCATCAGTATAGGTCCTGTAAAGGTCTCCGAAAAAACATTACTGTTATGGAAAATGTGTTACAACTTTATTAAGTCTATATGTCATCTATAGAAATGGCTATAGATATTCTGTACTAAATAGGCATCGAGTCTGCACGTAATTGATATGGATATTTCCTCATTTACATTTTGAGTAACGTTAAATTATAGAAGAGAATGCAGTATAGATTCTGTTCAGTTTTCTATACAGAATCTATTTTAAAACTTGCCTTGTCAGTACAGAACTGACGCGCGTGACTGTTAAATGTGAGGTTATGCATTCTAGGATTTACTATTTTATGTGCAAAGTAGTGGGTAGAAGAAAATAATATTCATTATCCATATGACTAATGTTCACAGCTCTAGGTGTTTTGAGTAATGTTCTTGCATCCAATGGTAGTTCAACATGATTCCCATCGCAGACCAAAGCCGTAATAATTTAGAAATATGGGCTAATTGAGTATTCCCGTTTATTGCCCATCCATGTAATTTATCGGAAGATGATTTCTGAGTCAGTACCTGCACATGAATTTCTTCAATATCATCAGACGATGATCCTGATGTATCTGTTGATAAAATGCATCCTTGTTATTTGAATTTTCTTTGGAAATTTCATTGTCTGTAGAATAATGGGCAGTCATTACATTATTTGTTTCTTGTGTATCTTGAACCAGTATTTCTATAAAACAAATTTATTGAGTATGTATAGTTTGACAGCCCATTGCCAAAAACCCACCTATCAAAGCAGCGAGCTTTATCGCAGGAAAACTCTATAGATTATGAAATTCTAAGACACTTTTTCATACGACAAAAGTTCGGAAAACGATACAGGCGGCTGGCAAACGACTTTCCGTCGTTTTCAGTTGGCCGCAGCTGCGCGAATAGAGTCGCATATATTATGCTGAATTAACAATCAACACCAGCAACCATTCGATGATCTTCCCAATGGGCCTTTACAGTACATTCGAATTTTGTCATTTAAATATGGTGGGTGTCATTTGGGGAAAATAAAATAATTTTGTATCTAAAAATGAGGCGTCTTAGAACAGCAATCTCTGAGAAATAAATTAGCGAAATACAACAACTTTCACGGGGTATTTCAAACGCTCGAGTTTCATGCGCCTTGGTTGCACACGTAATCCCACCAATCATCATCGAGGACACAACAGAAGAACTTGCAAACCGGCAACACTGCGATCACCGAGCGTGCGGATAGCGGATAACCTTAAACTTTCATTTGAGCTGTCGTCTTTTCTGGGTCATTTTCGGTCGTATTTTCACAGAATGGAACAAAACACTGCTTGCTAGACATTTTAATCGGAATCGGAAGCTTTCAATTTACGCTAACCTCAAAACCAAAATATTAACATCAACAAGCTGTCAAACGTCTAGTCATGAGCGATATGTCACTGCCGGTGATTAAATCACCGTGATTATATAAAATATTAATATAAAGTGTAATTTACATCGTTTTAGTTTCAATTCATACTTGTCCAGTGCTGCTTAATGCAGCCATACATTCACACAAACAAATTACGGCGAACGATAAACATATCAGCTTGCAGATTGTGATGACGTTAGTTTAAAACCACCGGAAGTGAAAAATATAAGTCGCCGTTAAGGAGTGATTGGAAAATCGCGATATCGCCCATCACTACAAACGTCAATTGAATGGTGATTTTGTACAACGTTGCCGAGTCGCCTTTTACACTATTGGCTTGGGATTGCTGACGTATTAATGGCGCGTTACGGATAATCGTTTAAATTGGACTTGTAAATAGGTGATTTTAATTATTTTTTTCTGGCTCTAATCTGCATCAAAATAGAAATTGAAAAAATACGGGTATTTTAATTTTTCATAAAATTTATGATTCCGCAATAAAAAAAATATGCTGAAAAGGCCCATTACAATGTTTGCAAATTTAAAAATTAATTTGTCAAATGAACAAATTCAAAAAATATTTTTCAAATAAAATTTTTGTCATTATTTCGGTCTTTGTAACTCGGCGTATCATTCAAAAGGGCAGTTCAATATTTCCCCATATTTACTTCCCTCCACGCGAAGACGAAAAAAAAATCAAGATGATCGGTTTTTCAAATGTTCAAAGCTCGATTTGAACCCTTTAGGACAAGTAAAAAGTTCTGTCATCTGAACTTTTCTCAGCGCTCTCCCAGAACTGATAAGAAACACTAGACTTATCTTCGCTGAAGTAACTGGAAAATCTTGGTAATGGGCTGCCGTACTAATATGAAATAATCTATACCTTCTGTTGTAATCCTACACTTTTAAATGTCTTGAGTCAGCAAGATTCATATCCTCTATAGCCGTATCAGGTTGCACTTCCGCCCAACGACAACAGGTTTTGTTTTTAGTTTTTTGGCATTTCGTTAAATTTCAATTAAAATATAAACTACCTATACCTATATCTGCGTAAATATAATATGTATATACGATAAGCGAGAGTTCCACCCAAGGCCAGGTCACATATACGTATTCTGCAAACACATAAGGCTTAGCTGACCGCTTCGGGTTTTTAAGAATAATAGGACCAATGGAAACGAAAGTAATGCAGCCAGGTAACCGAGAGAGTAAAGCCACCAACTGTACTTCAACTGTAGGTCTGCATCGTAGGTTCGCGTCCCACCAGGACCCCACTATGCATTCAACAAGGTAAGTTTATCAGTACGGTAAAAATTATAAACTGATATATGCCATAAATTCCCGAAAAAATATATACAGAACAAATATTTTTTTATTTAATAATTATTATTTTATTTACTTACAACATGTACTTAAATGCACTAAAGGCACATTGACGTATACATAACATAATCTACGTGCTGTGATAGTGATTCGATAAATTAAACTTTATTCGATCTAAATCCAAAATATATCATGGCATTAGCGAATCGATAAAGGCCAACTTTATTCTGTCTGTGCCCAGAATTTATTCAAACCCATATCATCACTGTACCAAAAGAATATAAGCTACCTTTATTGATTAAAGATTTTAATCTAGATCTGATAAAGTTTATACATATACTAATTTCCAGACTTCTTAAAGTTGAACCAAATTCGACTGAATGTTTTCACGATGATTCAAATTTTTACATTTCTAAACTGTCATAACGCATGTTATGAGTGGCTTTGTGCCTTTCTGATGAGCTCAGAATAAGGGCGAAAAACGTTTCAAAGGTTAAGCATTTCCAAGAAACTGAATGAAAAACTTTTTAAGGCGAGGTAGGTAAATCAATTCATTTTATACCTTTGTTCTCATTTTTAACTGAATCTTCATACTGTAGGGGGTCATGTAGATACTAGTTTAATCTGCATAGCCGTAGGGGACTATGTTGGATGCTAGTGTTATAATGAGAATGTAAAATAACAAATTGGACAATTCTGTTTTAGGATTTTAATTTGCTATCATAACCAGAATTCAGGTTATTGAAAGAATGCAATGATTTCATTAATATTTTTACATATAGTTTTTCTTTTAGTTCTCATAGATAGTTTTTTCTGCTATTTGCAAGATCCTATAAAGAATATGTTTCATTACTATAAGCAAACAAATAATAAATAATTAACTTTTAAACATGTCATAACGCAATTGGAACACACTGTTTGCCTTTAATTAAAATGTTTTACCTATCAATTACCTACACGCTGATACTGACCATAATAAGAGTGTATCGGTAATTTATTGCTGAAACGTTTTACGTCAAAATGAACAGGGTATTCCATTTAAAATATTTAGATATGACAGTTTACAAATGTAAAAATTCGAATCGTGTTGAAGAACACACTATAGAATAAGGTTCTACTTTGAAACACCTGGAAATCAGTACATGATCTTGATAAACATTCAAAGTGTAACGCTGCAGTGTATAAGTATAAAAATGTATGTCTTCATAGAAAATTCGGAATCAAATATAATTATATAAAACAATTTTGGACGTTCCATTTAAAAAATACAAGTAGTCGCTTACCACCACTATATGAAACACCCTGTAGATTTAGAAATAATTTTACAATATGCCGCTGTTGATGTCCAATCATTTTTATCTAAGATATTTTTTCAAATTTCAAAGGGTTGCGGAGACATTCTCCTACCGCGTGACACCATGTATATTGTCATTTCTTGTAAATTCAGTTGTTTTTTATTTAACGAACAAAACTAATTGGTATATACAGTATGTCTCACTTTTCATGACTCCCATATCACAGCTCTCTTACTTACACTGCGATTTAAAAAAAATTTAGGTGGAAGGTACTTATCCATCAGTAGATTGTGTAACGATAAATTATTTTAAAATCCACCAGTGGGTACGTCGTTATGAAGAAAAATGTACCTAATTTTCCACAAAAAGATATAAGGCAAAGTTTTAACTGTAAAACAATCTCATAATCTTATTTGTTTTCATCAAAAACTCACTAAAACCGAATTTTAATAACTTAGTGTACTTCGTGTTCACATAATAGGAATATAAATCTTCCTTCTTTAAAGTACCAATTATTAGTCATAACTTAATTTTCGTACGTAATTAAGAGTTAATTAAGTTAGAGGAAGACAATAAGCTTTCCTTTTAGAATTAATCATGTGGCGTCAGTCAGTTTACTTAACAGACAAAATAAAACAACAATTGATTTGGAAATAAAAAAAAGTTGAATGTAAGATGAATTTGATTTACGAACAATTCAATAAATAATAAAATTTACATAGATAACTAAATCACAGTTTGCTCAATATATCACATGATTAATTCTAAATGGAACAACCGTCTTTCTTCAGCTTATAATTACGTCCGAAAATAAACTTTAACAAACTTACTTTAAAAAGGAAACATTTTCTTTTCTATATTATTGAAATTCGGCATTAGTGAGTTTTTGATAACAACGAATAAGATTATGAAATTGTTTTACAGTTAAAACTTTGCCTAATATCTTTTTTTGGAAAATTGGGTATATAGTTCTTCATAACGACGCACGCCACTGGTGGATTTTAAAATATTTTACCATGACTTAATCTTCTGATGGATAAGTACCTTTCTTAAAAAAATTTAAAAAAAATCGCATTGTAAATAAGAGAGCTGTGATATAGGAGTAATGAAAAGTGAGACATACTGTATATACAGAAAGGGGATAGTAAGTATTTTCAGTTTGTTAAAGAAAGATTTGAAAAACAAATCCTCCATTGGAAAAGAAAAAAATTATTAATGCAGAATACTAGTGATTTTAGTTGAAGCTGTATTATTTTTTTTTTTTTGTAAAATAGTAAAAAAGACGTTTATGCTCCAAAAATTACAGAATTAAATAGAAACTTTGTATAAATTCATGAGAGAAAAAGAAGATCTCGTAAATATTAAAATGTAAATTGGGAGATTTTATATGAAATGAACTTCCATTTTGCAGTTCCTCTAAATTAATTCAAGCGATTAAATGTAACATTAAATGTTTTAATTGGCAATTGTGTTAATTAAATTTATTAAAAGAAGTTACTTATGTTGAATAACTGATTTCAAGGTTATTAATAAAAAGATTACAATTATTATAAATGTCTTATTATTTAAAGGACTTTATTAGGTATTAAGAAACATTTGAAATTCACATATTCTTTGCATTTCAAATAAAACTCAAAGATTTCAGATTGTGCGAAAAAGATTGTATATGTCACTAGCTGTATTGAATATGTGTTAAAAGTACTTCAGTTATATGCAGTTCTTGACATTTCCATTTATCGAAGTATTGAAAAAAATTATCTAATTGATCGTTAGAAAATAACATAAAAATAAATGGAAATGTAATAAGTTAAAAATAATTGATATGAAATATAACAAACACAAATGTATGTTAAGAAATGTGTCCATGGATTGAGTTCAGATGAGTGAAAAGTTTTTCATATGTAAGTTTATTATGGGGAAAAGTCATTTTTTATACAAATATGCCTGCTTTTTGGAAAGTTCAAAAATGATTCCATTTTTCAAATTGTATGTGTAGGGTGCAAATATTTGCAAAAATGTGAAAAACTACAAAAAGCAGAGAAGTTCTTTTGCAATTTACCCCTCCTAAACGTACTACATTGACTGGTTACATTTTTGCATGCTTTTGTGACATTATATTTGTTATCAAGTAGGTTAATATATCACATAAAATTCTACTAGCACATACTTAATTATGTCTAGAGCGTAATATCATTTTCCCATCGCCTAGGAGGTTAAATTTCATATTGTATATAATATGTTCTATCCAAGTTATTTTGTCATTTAATTAACGCCCTAGGTTAATATATATCCACGATTTTTTAAACAACTCGTATATATTTACTACATACATAAAAATCTAAATCATCAGAAGTTTTGTAAAGTTTTTATAAGTATGTAGTGATAATGGGGATAAATATTTATTTAATATTAAATGTGTATATGTGATACATAGTAGACCCGCTTAGAATAGTAACTATGTTTACATAGTTTATAAGTTTATCATGCTAAAATGAACATGGGTTTTTAGAAGCTTGTTGGAACCATAAAATTTAAGAATATCAATTAAAAATTTGTGGCTTCCATACAAATTTTAAAACTGGTGCCAGACAATTAGCATATTGTTAATTTCTATAACATGGTATGCATACATAATAAAATAATCATTCTAAATTCGTATTCATTACTGCTGCTATAAGTATCAATAATTATATTGATATTGTTTATTTTTAAACCTCAACTATTTACTCAAAGTAAATACATTGATTACTATATAAAGTTAAAAACTTTATATTCATTTCAACTTTTACTCCTTGAAAAAGGTTTAAATATAGGTTAATTGAGTCTCAAATTTTTCCCCAGTTCCATTATTGTTTGCCAATGTATTATAGCTTTTTTTTAAACACTGACTGTAATAAATTGCAAATAGCTCAAAATGCATATATGTGTTTTGTATACCTAACAAAAAAGTATGATCACATAACATCCTTATATAATGATCATAAACATGAAAATTGCATATAGAAATAGATATCAATGTTTATTTGGAGCATTCCTCATGAGAATATTTACACAGAGAAATCCTGAGTATTTATATGAGCTCTTAATTCCTAGGAGAAAAGTACATCCACTAAACCTTAGAAACAGTGACTTATTTAGCATATACCAACATAACACTACTAATTTTGAATGTTCCACTAGTTATATCTCAGTCAATTATTTAAATAACCCTACATTTTTTAAATTTGTTAACTCCCTACACACTAATTTTGTATATTTTTTAAAGATTCGGTAAGTTTTATTTAGCTTTACTAATATCCACACTTAAATTTTTACATTCTGACATTTATTACTATATAAGTATTTCTGTAGGGATTGTGGAAGAATTTTTATAACGAACAACTCTCGTTGGTGCTATGTAATATTTTCTATGTGTACTTAATGCAATAAAGATTATTATTACATAGACAAACAAATGTAGTAGTTCTAAACTTAAGAGATCATTGATGTGATTTTTTAAAAACGAACAACTGAAAGTATATTTCGAAAATTTTATATTTTACCGAAAATCAGGTGTTATGATATACATGTCCTAGAAACAAGCGAGACCCAACTGCAAACATCCTAAAAGGACACTGCCAATTCTTTCATCCCTAGCACTGGAAAACTGAATATAGCATATAGCAAATCTAGAACATACTGTTCTGGGACATATGAGCACCCTAAGAAAAAACAGTAGTAAGTAAAATAACAACTACTTAAAGGATATAGTTATATTACCAATTTACTTCTACTTACCCCAACTCCTTCAACGGAATTATGACAAAATATAATCTAGTTTCAGATGTTATAATACATACATGTACAGCATTTCAAGTGAAAAGCTCAGTTTAATTTTTTCATCTCTGTTAATAAGGGAGTGGGGGTGGTGTGGGGGTTATACAAACTAGTATGTCCAATATCAACTACTGCTCTAGATTTTAGCTCTTCTAAAAGGATAGCCAAGGAAATATGTTTATGATCAGACACCATATCATATAAAACATTTTTTATTTCATATTTTACAACATCGTCTAACTCTGTTTTGGGCTTTTCACGATTCCGTTTAACCAAAGCTTGAGGGTCCCCATTTTCTTTGTCGTTTTTAGCTATTTTTCTTATAGTCTTTTCATCGATTTTTAAAACTTCACCCACTCGCCTTTGAACAGCTTTTATTGACAATAAAGATCCACTATTTTCATTTTCCTATATACATACATGATTTCCATTTTACACATACAATGAGTAAATTATTACCCTATATTATTATCATTATTACTTCATTAATACAATGTATACAGATTTTTTTTGTAATATTGTCTGATCGAAGGACTTTGGTCGATGACCATTTGGTTGTCCAAAAAAATACTTGTATTATTATTATTATTATTTACTTACATGTTCTAATATAAGCCATACAATATGAACTATAATTATTACTTATAATACAGGAGCCAGTGTGCAATGCTCTGACATATTTCTATCAGCTAGAGACATTATTAATCCTGTCTCTGGCATGGCAGACAGCGAAAGTAATATGAGAACTTTTCGTAGTAAATAACTCGAGTAGGGTCATTTCAGTAAAACTTAATTTATGTATTTTTTTAAGCATTTTCTGAAAGCATCCGAGCCCCTAATAATATACAAAAATTTAGATCAATTCTTAAATAAATGAGATTGTATCTCTGCCTATTGAGAAATGGCGCGAATCGCTTCTGACATCATAACAGTTTTATCTCTGGCGTTGAGTCTCGGCCATTACAATCACCTACGTTTTATTCTCTTACTAGTTGGTGACAAGCATGTGTGTGTATATCTTGAAACATACTAACTTAAAATGTGTGTTAAACCCTAAATAGATACAATACCTCATATGGTTAATGTGAAAATATACAGTACTACGTAAAACTGCACTGATCAAGATATTTATATAATATATTTTGATGTAATACATTCTAGGCATATGATTATACATGTAGGGAGTGTATATAAAAATTAACGAAAATAATACATATAAAAAAAGGTATTATTTATTTTTAGGATATCGTTGTGGGTTTGGCATTGGCTATATTTATAATGTTTCCTTTAGTACCATTAGTGGACCATTTAGATGAATACTTCCTCACGAGTCCTACAGCTCCGCTGCTATTATTAGTTTCGTCTATACTGATGATCGTTTATTACCCTAATAGTGGAAAGTGGACACCAACAAGGTAATGTAGTCTACCTTCCCTTCATCTAGAGAGCAATAGTTAGTTAAATGCATGCCTGCTGTAAGATGAGAGAGAGAGAGAGAGAGAGAGAGCAATTTATTGAACTAAAAGAATACAAAAAAATTTCTACATAAGTTCGTCCTATACTATATCTAAAATTAAGAAGTGTCAGAATTACATTAAAAATTACACTAAAAAGGAGAAAAGAAAAAAAAATAGTTATTAAATCTAAAATTCTAAAATTTATGCACTTTTCAATTAGGAAGTGTCAGAATTATATTAGATAAATTACAGTAACAAGAACAGGTAGCATAGACAAGAAACATTGGTTTCAATTTTAGTTAAACAGATTAAAATTTAAAAACATTTAAAGGAATCACAGACAGAAGGCAGATACTTAATATACCACTAAAATCGCTAGCACAAACAGTTATAGTTATTGTTAACCTGTAGCATATGCCTTTTCAGTCTTATCTTAAACGACTTTACATATTTAATATTTTTTATTGAACATGGTAACATATTATTCATCGAAGAGCCTTTGGTGTATATGGAATTCATTGCCCTTGCCGATGACACCCTTGGTATGTCAATGTCGCTGTGGTCTTGTTGCATAATTATGCACTTGGTCTCTTATATTAAACACCATAGTAGAGTGTTTATGTTTACGTAATACTAGATGAATATGAACGCACATTTGATACTTATACATGTTTTCTAGGGACATTATATTAAAATTGCTATATAATTGGGCTGTCGGATATCTGATGTTGAGGGAATAAATATTTTTTATTGCTTTATTTTGTAGCACTTTAAGAGGTTTCAATATCTTGGAGTATGTTGGATACCAGACCAAGGCAAGATAGTTCAAATGGCAGTGAACTAATGAGAAATATGCAGTTCTAATCAAATGCTTCGGTATATAATGACTTAATCTTTTTAATATGCCTACTGGAGCTGCAATTTTTTTTCTTAGCCTAGTAAGATGGTTTTCCCATGATAGGGTCTCATCTATTATAAGTCCAAGATATTTGATTTCTTCCTTGTAATTTAATACACTATTTTTCCCCAAAGCTATCGGGTTTTCATTTCCAATTGTTTTATTTGATATAATCATATAGCTTGATTTACTAACATTGAGGGTTAGTGTATGCTGAATTAACCAAGTTGAAAGCATTGACAAATCGTGAGATATATGGGATTTAAAAATGTTTATGTCTCTATCATAGTAAACGAGAAGATTATTTTTCAGTAATTAGTGTTCAAAATACAGGATAAATTGCAGACCCTTTTCCCACACTATAGGGTATTCCCACAAGTTTCCCACATCAGTCGAAAGTACAAAAAAGTTTATCATTCATTAATTTTGTTAATGAATGGCATGGAACAGGAACTCCGATCAAAGAACTTAACATTAAATACATGACAGTCATCTATTTAATACATGCCTTGTTTGCTGCTAACATAGTTACATTTTATGTCCATTAAAAGAGATAGATAATCATAACATCCCATAAGCAACAGTGGGGGGTATGCGTAGAAGGGTAAATATTTCATTAAAATGATTTTTTGTAATTTCTGCATTACCCGCTTCTTATACAAAACAGTTAGATATAGGCCTGCAATATTACAATAAGGTGCTTGAAACATTTTAAATTTAATTAGCATAAAATAAATTTTAAAATATAACTATTGTCACAAATTCATAAAGTGACTCATTCAGAAAAATTACATGTTCTATTTTTTCTGACAGTCTACATATAATAGGAGGATACAATTTACCCTCTACCTCGCTGAGTTACAATGTCAGTGAAATATTTATGATCGCCAGATGTATCTATCTTTATTTATTTATATAAGTAGACGAAATTAATACAAACAAGTTTGTGATTTTAAAGAAATGCAGCTTTTGTTAAAATATTCCCTACACTATTTATTTCCTGTTGGTGGTGATATTAATATATTTTTTTTATTGGCACCCTATTTTGCTTATTTAAAGTATGCCTCAGAGTGTTTAAATCGAACTTTTAAACACGCACGTGTTTTAAAGGTTACCATGGCAACAACTACAACCCGAGTCAAAATGTCAACTTTTTAATTATTGATCTGACAGGAATTTTTGCGGTATTAACCGCAAATCTGCTTTTCTATTTAAATAGTCAATGTTAGAACTCATTTTAAAGGAATATACAATCAGTAACAACTGTAGTGGCAATAATTAATCCTATGTGACAGATTGCAAATTAATTTTTGCATTCCTCATTTGACACTGACAGGTATCCTGATGTCACATCACGAATTCAAACATTTTACATTCTTAATTCTTATTTCCATTTTTTGTAGTATTGTGTACCAATAAAAAAAAATTGCGTAAAGTATTCGTGGATAACTGGTCTTTAAAACACTTGCTCTATTTCGAGCACTCCGGCTGCGCCGTCGTGCTCGAAAAATCGCGCGTGTTTTAAAGAACTTAATATCCACTCATACTTTAATATACAATTTTCCCAAAATAGAACACTATATTTCTCTCGTACTAGCATCCCTTGACAATCTACAAAGTAATGTTAATATTAACTTGAGTATTGATAAGCTAACTTTGCCCATAAATATTAGGAAGAATCATTGACTTTTATTTTCAATAACGTAATTTTATTATTATTACTATTATTATTATTATTATTATTATTGTGTTCTTATACATTATCACACCAAAAATATAAATTAAGTTTTTTTTATCGGAGAAAAAGAATTAGAAAGTATCTTATTTGAAAAAAAATAAATAAACAAAAAAGTCAAAATGCAACAAATAATAGTTTTTTTTTAATACTGTACAACATACATAAAATATATAAACTAGTAGAAAGTGTAAAAGACAATAAAATAATCATATGCAATCTGGGTGCCAAGCCAAGTTATTAACAACTTTTAGTACATTCAAGTACATATTGTTTAAAAACAATTATGTTGGTATTTTCTTTGGCCTCATTTGATAAGATTATATTCCCGAAAGCAACGTGTGCATATCTTTGATGCATTTTTTCCTTTGAACATGTGAATGATTATTTGGTCGAGTTAAGCGATTGTGTGCTGTTAAAAGTAATGTATTTGTTGAGCTAAGATAGGAGTAATCTATTTGAAAACTTATACTTACCTAGACATTAAAGTAAAATGTTTTAAAAGTTGTTTTGCACTTAACCAATCTAGTATATTCAATATCCAATGGGTGTAATGGGCTTGTTCCATGATATTCTTTTTATATGGTTTTTATACTTTTTCATATAGTACTCGATATTCTCATTATACACTTAAAATTTCGTATTACTAACTTTTTCTGTTCTCGAGATATAAGGAGTTGAAATTGGTAATAGTTGCAAAAACCGAGCGCTCATATGTGACGTGACTATACGTAAGTGACGTAAGAAAAATGGCTTTCTGGGACCTTTGAAATTTAACCTGAAAAGTCGAAAAACATGGAATTTTTAAACGCTGGTAACTAAATAAATACGTCGAGCGAAAGTTCGTTCTATGTCTCTAAGGAAAGGAGAAGGTCGGCAATCAATTCTAATCGTAAATTGCATGGTCAAAATCGAAAATTCGTCCCGGCAGGAGCGATAGAAAATTGTAATTATTTGACATTTCACCAAATTGTACTCCCCTACTGTCAAGTAGTAAACAAAAGAAACAATACTTTGAAAACACTTATAATTATAACAAATAAGGAGCATCAAGTCTATTGAGATTGCCGAGTCTATGCGTATAGTGACGTAGCGCCTGGCCACGCCCCATTTTCGCGAGATGGAGATTTGTAATAGTTTTTAAGATACTAAACGTGCGAATAAGATTCTAATTTTTTGCAGATCCATTAATTTATACTTGTACTTCCGATTTATGAAATAAAAAAAAAAAACGCCGAACAAGCCCATTCTGTTACACCTTAATGTAATTCTCATCTGTCCATTCGCCAATTTCTGTACTAGAGCAATACTATTGTTATCAGGGAAATTTAAAATACGCAATAAACTAAGGATATGTTGTTATTTTATAAACTAATACTTATACCGTTGTTAACTATTTTGAAATTCTAGATAAGAAAATTAATTTCTTCGATGTCTTCCTTTGCTTTTTGGGAAAAATATTTTTTTTTTTAAGTGAATTATCATTTGTTTGCTTATAATTGTAATGAAACATAATAATATTCTTTATAGGATTTGACAGACAGCAGAAAAAACTATCTATGAGAACTAAAAAGAAAAACTCTGTAAAAATATTAATAAAATTTTTGCATTCTTTCGATATCCTGCATCCTAGTGATACTAGTGTTAAAATGAGAATTGTCAAATAAGAAATAGACAAATTCATGTTAGGTTTTTAATTGCCAGCAATCGAAAGAATGCAAGGATTTCGTTAATATTTTTACAGATAGTTTTTCTTTTTAGTTCTCAGATAGTTTCTTCTGCTGTTTGCTAAATCCTATAAAGAATATGTTTAATTACAAATTTAAATTATTACACAGCCCGACAAAAAAAAAAAATTTTGGATCCGTATGACTGACTATCATATTACTATGTACTTTTCGACGCTGAATACAAATCCGGGGTCAAAAAAATTCGTATACTGCTTAAATTTTCGTGCAGAGGCAAAATCATCCCTTCAATAAGGTAAATTTATAAATATAAGTATCATTAAGGAAAGAAGTATGTATGGGGATTTTCTATCAGTTGTACTTTTCTTTTTTTAATACCAAGGGCTTCAGTGAGGGGGTAATAATTCTCCTGAAGGGGTTGATACACCCTCTGCACCCCTTCTGTACCCTTCTGGACATAGAACTGCATCATAAAAGCTTCGAGCTTACAAGGTCTTTGAGAATGCAAAGGAAATATGGTAATCGGTGAATACCGCTCTAGAACCAAGCCTCTAGTAGGGTATAAACTACCCCCTGCTTGATGAGGAGAGGGTAGAGGGAAATCTGGGAGAGGAAGTGTACCTTGTTTTTATTGCAGAACAGTCGCAGTGCATTAACGAGAATCTCCTTCAAGGGGCAAAAACTGCCCCCCCAAATCTCCAAAAAGGGTTCGGAAAAGTTTTAGGATCCAAAAGATGCACTTTGGGGTTTTTAATTCCGACAGGGAAGACAATTGGGAATTCACCTTGTAGATTTTTTTTTCACTCCACCATTCAATGCGTCTGTATATCCTTCATGGTATCATGTCTTTTTTATTCATAAACTTCATTTTATCTTCAACTGTATACTTAATATATGTTTTGAGTAGAAAAGAATTCAAGAGAAACAAGTATGATAATAATATAATATCCTACTGTTGAAATATGATTTTCAACTAAACAAATTATGTTTAAACATTAACATCTTTTAATAGAACATATGGATTTAATAGAACATATGGTTAGGTTTTAGATATGAAATACAAAGGTCACGGGTTTGAAATACATATAGGAAGGTTGGATGTACTTTTTTTTTAAATTTCAATTTAGACTAATGAGTGTGTCACCAACTATAAGTTAGTATCAGAAAATTTAAAATGTTAACTAACATTATTCACAAAAAAAAAAGCTGCAAATAACATCCTAAAAATGAATATGACTATTAATTTAATTCTTCTCTTTGACTTAATCTAGAACTCATTTTTAGTACATTTGATTTTCACGAATCTGTATATAGACCAAGAGCTAGCGTCACAAAATGTATTCTATTTGTAAATGGACAGAATGTGCCTTAATAGATTGTCGATGATCCATTGAATACCCGCCCATCAGTTAGCCGGGCTGGGAGTGGCGCGTTGAGCAGCGAGCGGCGGTTTAGTCAATAACCTGATGGTACTGTCACAAATGTCAAAATGGCCGGTTTTGATTCTCTCGTGCAGAGCCAAATTTACAATTTTTCCGTCGCAATTTACGACACCCGACAACATGCCAATCTTCCTTTTTCTGTAGAGACATATAAGTAATATCTATGCAACAGATTAAGACCAAAAATGCAAAAAAGTTAATAATTTTTTTTCCCAGTAGGATGCGAACTCCAGACTTTGCGCATGCGAAGTATTTCTCTCGCCAGTTGAGAGCATTTCAAAAGGTTGGTTCAAATGCTATAAGTATAGTTTGTATATTAGCGACGAAGAGCTGGAGACATGGAATTTTCAAACATTAATATCAAAATAAATACGTCGAGTGGAGGATCGTGTGATATCCCTACGGAAAAAGAAAGATTGGCATTTTGTCGGTGTCGTAAATCGCTATTGCAAAATCGAAAATTCGGCTTGGCAGGAGAGAATCAAAAACGGTTTTTTTGACATTTCTGATAGTACCACTGTCAAGTTATTGCCTAAACCGCTGCTCGCTGCCCAATGCACTGCTTCCAGCCTGGCTGACTGATGGGTGGGTAGTCAATGGATCATTGACAGCCTATTAAGGCACATTCTGTCCATTTACAAATAGTACATATTTCTGTGAACAAAAAATGTCATATGAAAAAATTGATTTAATGCCTTCCCTGGAGAATTACAGTGGCTGGGAGTTAAAAAAAAATTCGGTGGAATTTTCTTCAAACTTTGGGACTTTGAACTACTTGACAAAGTTAAAAATCAAAAAATTCAAAGGTTTTAACTTTCACTCACTGTAATTCTGCAGGAAAGGCATGAAATCAATTTTTCCTTTGATTTTGTCCTTTGATAGGTATATGGAAAGAAATTGGTTATATTTTTGACACAACTAAGCTCTCAGTGTTAGTATAGTGGTTATATTTCCCAAGGGAAACTTGTTAAACCATCGATTATAAAAAAAATCTCAGATCAAACTAAAGCATCATAGTTAAAGGTTAATGCAAAACTTTTGCAGATTTTATCGAATATTAAATAAATATTGTGTTCTTTTTAGGGGAGATACAACGATGATATTATCAGTCTGCGTTGGTGTCCATATAGGAGCTTGGTTGAATTATCAAACTGGCCTGATGACACCTACCGAGCTCTCAGCACCATACATAATCATGTGGCCATCATATACGATGATAGGTTGTTTAATTCTTCGTACAATAATAGGATTTAGCTGTGTGTTGTTAACGAGACAGATATGCAAAAGTGTTACATACCATTTCCTTTGTGCCTTATTGCGAGAGGACGTAGATAATTTGAAAAAATCAGAGAACACCCTACAAAATAAACACAAAACCATTGTTGAATTAGGTTGTAAGTATGTATACTGTGCAATGATTGGGTTTAACACACTATATCTTCTACCTCAGCTGTTTAGGGTTATGAGAATTGAAAGGCCAACCTTTTTCACAGAAATCTGATTGTGAAAGTGATAACTCACAATTCATGGGTAAAAAATTTTGATTTGCGTAAGTTAAAGTGCTTTAATTTCTTTGCTTTAGAAATGTATATTTTGTATATTATTGAATTAAATATTTGTATATAAAACCAAAGACTAATAATATGATATACAGACATGTAGTCCAAGAGATAAAAATGCAGTTCTGTCTTCTTTTTCACAGTGTTCAATGTACAGTGCTTTCATCTACTATAATATATTACTTAGACAAAGTTGTTGAATAGAAAAGTAGATGTACTGTATGTAAGATATAACACTTCGATATAAACCTTGTTTTCTGATAGAGACAGACAAATTCTTGTCATTTCTTTGCGCATGTATCAGCGGGTTAGCACACTCGGATCATAGTGATAAATTCCAGATGGCTTTTACATAGATATAATATAAATAGCAAAGGTTTTTAGACTAAAACTCATACACTAGATTGGAAATATATTGATTGCTTAGAAAAAGAATCATCAAAATACATTTTATGCGTTAAACATACTTTCCCAAAACCTTGATGTTTACAGTAATAATACATTAATTCGTAAATATGACATGGTGTAATTTTCTGCGCTACTAGCACAGAGGCAGACAGAATATTTATTCTACAAGAAATTTGTGTATTTGATGTTTACATCTGTGTGTATGTGTGTATCATTTTGACTAGTTTGATTAGTTTTTATCTTCTGTGTAAAGTTACATAAATTATATGTATATATCTAAGACATATTTGTAATTTAAAGTAAACTGGAATGTGTAGGCACTTTAAAACAACATAAAATACTCATTTTGATTATCACCTGTATCTTTATAAAAGATAATAGAACATAATTTCAAGATTGTGATAGAAATCATCAACATGATATAAAAAATGGATCTGAACAACACTAAAACTAATTTCACCTACGTAGAAAAGAATATGCAGTGCTCAATAATAAAGACGTTTAATAAAATTCGTATAAACCAATGATGGTTAAATATAAGATATTTAAAATTAAAATTAAAACAAAAAAAATATATAGTAATAAAAAAGATTAATTTTACTGTGATACAAACTTTAATTAAGAATAGTTTCCTATACTCCCTCTCCCAGAAGCTATGTGTGAATGCACTATTTTGAAATGTTTCTTATACTTTATACAAAAGTTTATATCGTATAGTAGGTATAGGTGGAATTTTAAACTACTTCAATATTTATTTATTTTTACCTTTTATTACCCTATTTTTCTTTTTCCTTTTTTCCAACCTGTGATATTTTAAATGTTAGTAAATATATATACTTGTACAATAGCTTTATGTCTGTCTACAGAAAGTTTTTTGAACTTGACGTGTCATACATCCTCGGAGTAATGTAATTTTTTGTTGTTCGATTTAATGAAGATTATTTATCTATATGGGATGAAACATTTCCAAATAATATAATAACGATGAAATGATCAAATATGAGTAACATTTCATCGGCTCGTGCCATCTTGTTCTTTACTTGTACAAAACATAGTATTATTTGTAATGGGGCTGCCAAAGTTGAATATGTTTGTGGGAATATTATTTATTCAATGTATAGATATTTTTAACTTATTTCTTAATAATTGAGAAATTGAAAACATATTTGTACTTTATGTCTTCAAATACGAAACAGTCAAAATATAACTCATTTTCTATTTTTCTCTCGTTATATGACATATAACTCCATGTTTTGTGATATGTCCATAACGCCCTGCCCATTAAACATGTCACATATTTTATGTATTTATAGCTCCTCTCGAAAAGAATTATGATGCACAAAATAAGCTGAAAATAAAGACAAATTGTTATTATTTGTTAGTGGAGAAGTTTCTTGTATGAAAGTTGCTGGAAAATTTTTAAAGGAAACATACCAGATTATGCATCATATAATATGCTTAGCACATGGGCTTTACAGAAGTGCATCTTAACAATTGATATATAAGTAAAAAAGTTTCTCATAAAGTACCAGATGTCATATAGTTATCTCACGAAATCCTTCCAAATACCCTGATGTTATCTCCAGAGCCCCTTTTAACACGTTCAATGTGCAAGTCGCGGATCCGCGTCTCTGAGTAGTAAAGCCGTTCTAAGGTTAGTTTATTGTCAGCTTTTGTGTTGAGTGTTTCGTATTAGGCCAGCCTATAAATAGATCATATTTTACGAGTATTCTGTGGGTAGGAACGAGTTTCATTTTTTTTTTTTTGTCGCGAGTGTGGAAGAATGTCAGAATTTTTAAAATTTTAATTGCCTTGTTTATTTTTACGTCCTAATGAAGTTTAGCTAATGCTACTCTACCACTTAACCAGGATGGCGAAATGAGATACGGTCACCCATCCAAGTGATGGACTCCCCCAGCGTGTGTTTACTTCACCAATCGAAATCTTGCCATTGAAACCTATACCATACTTCACCTCACATAGTATAGATGGTATAGAAGCCAGTTGTTCTCAGCCAAAACGTTTAAAAATAGGCAAAAATCATAATGAATATAAGTGTCTCGGACGACTATGCCCCCGTTCTAGATGAAAGTGAGGAGGCATTTATTTTTGTTTTAATTAGACAAATAAAAATATTTTTATATTTTGAGTTTTATTTGAAATAAATGAATTATACTTTTATTTATCATGTCTCGAGTAATTTTTCATAATACAAAATAAAAAAACAGAACATATATGACACTACTACATAAAAAGGGAGATGTCTCAGAACTAAAACTATAGGTCAATTGCTTTGATGTCAGTAACAGCAAAAACAATAGAAAAAATAATAGCCAACAGAATTTATGATTTTCCTATAAAATACAAAATATTAAACGACAATCAAAATGGTTACATAAAAAATCGGTCTACAACTAGAGCTGTCTTTCAAATGTTAGAAGACATAATAACAGGAATAAATGAAGACGAATATACAGTTTGCCTGTATGTGGACTTAACAAAAGCATTTGACAGTGTGCATCATCAAACTTTACTTGATAAATTAGACGCATTCGGATTTCGAGGGCCAACATTAAAACTCCTTAAATCATACTTAACTAATAGACAACAATATTTAGTCACAGAAGATAATCATACTGGTAAACTAATAACATCAAACGGATATACAATAAAAAGAGGAGTACCTCAAGGTTCGGTTTTGGGACCGATCTTATACCTTCTCTATGTAAACGAGCTGCCAAAATTGTTAAACCACATAACATCATTTGCTGACGACACATCGATCGTAATATGGTCGACAGGTGTTGATAAAATAATATTAGTATTGGAATCTTAATGAATGGTACCAACAAAATAATCTGAAGCTGAATATAAGCAAGACCAACGTTATGGAATTTAAAAAGAACCAAAATGCAGCAATCAAATTCAAAAATGAAAAACTTAACCCCACCAACGATACAATGTTTCTAGAACTCAACATTGATTCCGAATTAAATTGGAAGGAACATATACACTATATTTCTTCCAAGTTAAGTAGTTTCAATTACGCCTTAAAAATTTTGGCAAGAACAGTTAATAGAGATGCCAGTTTAAGTGCCTATTATGCTTATGTACATTCTCGTCTAAAACATGGCATTATTTTTTGGGGTAATTCAGCAGAAGCCGAAAGATTATTTAAAATCCAGAAAGCCTGTATTAGAAGTATGTTCCAACTAGATTATAATGCAACATGTCAAAACACATTCAAGAAGGAAATGATACTTACTGTACCCTCCGTCTACATTTATGAATGTGCATGTTTTGTCAAGCTCAATTATGAACTATTTAGCAATAAAGAACTTATTCATACATATGACACAAGAGGCACAGTGAATCCATACTTAAATCCAGCACAAACAACGAGAACTAAAGTTCAAAAACGTGCACCGTACCAATTAATGCGTATATATAATGCATTACCTAATCGAGTAAAACAGATGCCAATTAAAAACTACAAGAAGTGTTTAAAATATTTTTTGTGTAATAATGTATTCTATAAAATAGAAGACTTTTTTAAGACAGATTTTAATTAGCGAAACTACATATTTTAATGTGTTTAAATGTGCAGTATTTAATTTTAATTTTATTTACGTAATTATATGGTTTTGACGTATATTCTATACTTTTGTATGACTATTAAATAAATGTGTATTCTATTCTATACGTATAAAATATTGTGGCCAATCACACAATGTACATTCAATAAATAGGCTGAAGATGCGGATCCGCGTTCTACTCCTAGACTGTCCAGACTCAAGTCAGCCTCTACCTAGCGTGTCGCATGGGGGCGTCAGCAGTGAACGTGTTAATGCAATGGGGAACTTGGTTACAGACAGCATCATGATATAGCAATATTGACGCCTAAAAGTTTTGAGAATGGAAATAGAGTATTTTTCCGAAACAAGTTTTCATTTTATAATCTTGTTCTGGTTTATATGTTTTTAGGTGTGAGATATTTTGTAACAGCCAAGTATTAAAGAATCAACTTCCGTCTGATCTATTTGGCGCAGAGGCATATTTCAGTACATTTTTTAATATTTTTCAGTCGCAAAATGCCCAAGGGAACTTGTATATAAATCGGCCGGTGTTGCGCATGTGTACTTTGAGGGACTTTGTTTATTTCTTTTGTATATTTTTCTTTTCAACTTTTTTACCTTCCTCAATATTTTCTATCCAAATATGACACTCTTCTACTTTCGCCACAGTTACAAAATTTGTTAAATTGTAATAATTTGTAAAAAAGTTCCCAGTTTCTGTTAATAATCTATTTTGTGTTGGACACAGGAATGAGTTTCAAACACTTTCAGTGGTGACACGAGAGTCACAAGTTTACAGTTATAAATAAGTTAACTGTTAGGAATGCTGTTGAATGAGGGGTAGGGATGGACACAATTCAATTTCTAGATAGCTTTTCACACTTTTATTTGATTTCAAATAAGAACAAAGTAAACATGTCACCCCACTTATGAACTTGACAATCATCTGCCATTTCTGTAATTATTGCCAACATAAATCCGAAAAACATTATGTAACTAAATGTTCCTAGATATTTTATTCAAAAGTAAGATGCTGAAGCATGTTTCGAAATTGTTCCGAACAATTGTTGTGAAGAAAAGTTATACTTAATGGTAGAAACAATTAGTAAACAGTTGAGTAATATTGTTGTGCTATACGTAAAAGTTAAATAATTGGTAACTTTCAAAAAAATGTCGGAAATGTATGTAAACCATTGTATCTCACATAAGTATCGAAATAGTTACAAAACTGTTTCCCACTACCAAATTTGTTTCGGAACTGTGTCTAAAAATGCTACTTGGGTTGTATTGTATATATTCCGCCAAATTCATTACATTGACAAAGTATGGTTGTATTATTTTTGTATATGAAAAACATACAAAATAAAAACGTTCTTATAAACCCACCTGAGTCCGCTCCACATTGTGAAATCACATCACTTAAAGCCAACTCCGATTTTGACGTCTTTGGTCCTTGCGATTTAGAGTCAACATTGTAGTTACCAGATGGACACCTTAGGTTAGATCTCTGTTGAGAGATTTATGAATGGAATTGCTCGGAGTGTCATGTTATATATAAGTATATATTATAATTATTAGTCTTTGGTCAAATTATACAATCAAAACTAACGTTTGATAGTCACAAGTTATTTCTGGATAATAGCTTAGTCACAAACATTCCTCAACATGACAAAACTGCTAGATTGTCAAATTTCTTTTCAATTCTTTAGTTTTATTGAAATTTAGCTCCTTGAAGTTAAACTTATAAAGCACTAATATACAACTAGAGTTGAAAAATTAAGAAAATGGACAGTTAACAAAGCCAAATTAGTGTAAGAATAACTCATTCATCGCAATAATGTACATTTATGATTTACAAGCTTGAATGTTCTATTATTAGTCTTATATGGAAACCAGCTTTACATTTTTCCAGTTATTCTAGAATAAATGCACGATCTGAGTTTGTGAAAGCATTTTCCTCATTTACGAATAAAATGTGTTTTATTTAACAGTTCAGGATTATTTATGTAATGTACAGAGGAAGATGTTTTGAATTCTAGACTAAGACACCTTTTTTAATGTTAATTAGTTTTAAGTATAAAATTGTTTTCTCTTGTATATCTATATTTTATTTATGACCAAAATTAATTGATTATTATGAATTAATAAAATACATATCAATTTTTCATCATAGTTTTCTCTTAAATTCTAAAAAACTACCAGGATGCACATTAGTTAAAACGTGTGTCACAATTCTTTACTTTTTTAAATTATTGAATATTAAAAATAGACCGCTTAAATATCAGTATATTTTTAAAAATCAATGATTTATAAAAATTATATGCATCCTATCTGAGAGAGTTCATTAATGTTACACAGGTATCAATCTAGAAATGCGAATAAAAACATTAAAAATGATTATAAACTTACATAAATGTAATATTTGAGGTTATATTAGACATACAATAGATACGCCCTATTCCAGTTACCTAATTATGGTTGATAGGCCAGTCACCACGGACTTCCATAATGCAAAGTTAGACAAAAATTGCGAAAGTTTTTATTATGCAAAATTTAGAGAATATTTTAATAATTATTACATGTATTCTAGCAAGTTTGCACCCTGCTACGATGATCGGAACATTGAAAATAGTTGTTTTTTAACTTTATAATGAAATATTTTGTGGAAAAAAATTGCGAAAGTTATGCAAATGATTGTTTATGCAACAGAGAAGGGTCACAATCACCCCGGAAGTCTTAAAATCGGGTTGCAAATGTTTGTAACACCAATAAATGATACAATCTGAATTTGCAACCTCGTAAATGTCCCGGAAGTTATCGAAATTACCTATTTTTTAAATAACGAAGCTATGCTTGTCTCGAAAAAATATAGCATTCTAATAATGGTTATAAATACTCATGTGAATTCACAACCTCGCAAAATATCCGGAATATAATTTATCTATCTTCGCTTTCCTTCTGAGATATTTCACAATTTCATTATTGTTTTAATTATGTGGGTATATAGCTTAACATCGATTTGCAATCCATTTATTAATGCGGAACATGATTTAAATAAATAAAATCTCCTTCAAAGTGGGTGACAATAACATACACTCGCACATACTCAACACACGAAAATACAATAAACCCACTATCCTGCCTTTCCTCGCCATGCCATGCCCCCTAAAACACCCTAAAAAATATTTTTACATATAAAAAAAAACTTTTTAACCAATGACCCATTTGCTTTGAGTAGGTTTTTCATTTTATTTTCTACGTGTTCATAAAGGATTATTTTTGTTCCGCCCAGCCACGCACTAACTAATATGCGTTAAGCGGCCCTCCGTACTTGTTTTTATGTATCAATAAAATAGTCTGTAATCTTGTTATATGTTTTATATGTGCACTTCATATACACCTAGGCAATAAGTTTGAAATGTAGGATAGCTAAAAAAATAAATAATAATAAAAAGAAAGCTTGAAATGGTAAAAGTCTTTATGTAAAAACCCTCCTTACTAGCTGAAAAGTACATAGCTAGAAGTACATCCCGCGTTAATTTTTAATTAAAATCAAATCTTTGAGTGCAGCTCTGAAATTTTGTGTAGTTATATATTTTAACTGTAGAAAGAAATAAATAAATGCCATGTAATTTTAGGATAAGAAATATCAGCCAAAAAGTTGAAAACAAATTTAAAAAAGTACACCCGTACAGGATTCGAACCGAGAAATCCGCTGTGAATGTCGTCGCTTAACGCGATGGGCTACGGTCGGGGTGGACTTGAAATTTCAATTAGGTAAAAGCAAAATATGAAATTTTTAAATGTTCATAACTAAATAAATGCATCAGCAGGAAGGCTTCGTAATGTCGATATCGAAAGATCGAAATTGGCAATTTCACGGCATCGTTAATTGCATGGGCGAAATCGAATATTCGAGACGACAGAAGTGAACGGAAAATAGCATTTTTTGGCATTTCGTGAATTGGATTTGTTCTTTGTTCCATTAATGTCACTGGTACATTAATAACCGGAAGAATAGGGAGATTTTAAATATAAAAACAAAATCGCCAGAACTGCATCTTGACCAGTGTCGAATTTTAATAATTTGAACCTTTTTCTCACAACTTTACCGACTTCTAGCAAAGTTTAATCTCCGACCTAGACTTCTGACAATAATTTTACAGTTTCCATAATTAAAAACTACAACTACACAAAATTTCATCATTTGCACCTATTTTCCAATTTTTTTGAGTCAAGCATAGCTTCATCATTTAAATAATAGGTAATTTAATTAACTTCCGGGACATTTACAAGGTTGCAGATTCAGATTATATCATTTATTGGTGTTACAAACATTTGCAAGCCGAATTTAAGACTAGCAATTATTTAGACCTCTACTTATTGCTTAAAACGTCAAAATCGTGTCCATGCCAGATAAAAAAATTATGAAAAAAATCTTCCGGGGTAAATTTGCAATGTTCCGGTCATCATAGCAGAGTGCAAACTTGATTTAATATGTGTAATAATTATTAAAATGTTCTCCAAGGATTGCATAAATATCGGATTTTTTTTCAAAAAGTTATTGAAAATAAATGTTTTTTGTTAATTAAACAGTGTTCCGGGGGGCGGACAAGGGTGCAAAACCGGATTCATTATTTTTTCACCTCCTACAACATTGTCTCAAAGATTAAAGACTTTCGCAATTTTTCATACCTTTTTTGCTTTAATGACTGGCCTAAAACAAGGATATAAATTAGGGAGATTTTAGGCCACTTTAAATTTAACAACATTATACTTTATCCCTTATACTGTTCATGTGTAATCGTTAAAAAATAACCGAATACGTTATTAACCGATAAAGTTTTAATGTTATTTGCATTAGAATAAGGTACGCTTAATAATGTTTATCAGCGTTGCCCGGTAGAGAACATTCACATCTATTTATACATTTGAATTGTGAATATTTTAATATTATATTTAAACTATATAACTCCGGCTCTATATAAGTTCCTGCCTTAGGAATAGCCTGATAAGGTAATCGAGACTACATCAGCAACATTGGCCAGACCATTCAACTTTAACGAGAGCAAAAAACCTCGAAGCCACTCCATCCACCACTAACCATACTTGCCGCTGCAGGCCGAGGCCCTCCTAAATTAATAGAAAAGCTCTCTCCGGCCTTGATCCAAACATATACAGTTTGCTGATTACCTGAAAACTCTTAAACAGCATAACTTCATAGTAAATCTCGTTTAATGGAGACTCCAAACACATGAAATGTGCAATACATGAATTTGTCTTGTTTCAGTATCACCAAGTATAGTGGCAAGGGTGTGGCGTAAGAGAAAAGCCATGTGAAAGCGACACTTGCGCTCCGGATATTCTACAAGTATCTCTGGTGTGAGTTCCTGATTTTGAAATGTCCTACTTAGGAATTAATTTGCTATATTCCTGAGTGTGATGGATTTTTAAGTGGGTACAGACCACAATTTTGTCATTTTTTATGTGCTGTGAGTAAATGTCTGCAGTATCTGCTAATTTTTGTATGTCGAAATATTTCTTAAAATAAGGACGGTCACTCAATTTAGATGTTTTTTTTTGTTTCACATGATATTGATACTGGTACTGTCACGTGACAAGACTCTTCCACAGTTAAATTATCTTCTCATTTTCTTTTAAAGCGCTTAGTTTTTATTAATTTAGAAATTTTAGTTCTAGCTAGACGATGATGTTGATGGTACCGATTCATCGTCATTACAACCACTTTCTATTCCACTATGCTCATATTCAACATCTTTCACCGAATCATCATAATCTTCTATTGCATTTATATCGCTTTTCATTGTAATATTCTCAGCAGTTTTATGTTTTATATTGCGATTGCGTTTTATCTTAATTACGACAAATAAACGGATAACACTTATTGTTCGGAGCAAAAACGTCTAACGACTAGTCTGGTACACAGAGCACGGAATATAGCTTGGATGTTGCACTGTCGCAATAGACAACATTTCATATGCACGTACTTAAAACTCGAGACATGAGAATCTCGAACTCGAGATCGAGATTTACCGAGATCGAGAATCTTATTTTGAAAATGTTCGAGATCGAGATCGAAAATGAACAAAATTTCTTCTTGTCTCGTCTTATGGCAGGACTACTGGGGCTAATAGCATGAGTAGTAGCCGAAATTAGGTGCCAATGGTGATAAGCAACCGCAATACGAGCATGTCTGTAATGTGCTACCTCTGTACGCCATCTCTAAGGTGCCAGTGTAGGATGACTTGGATGGATGATTAAGCTAGAAACTTGTAGTAAATGGATCGAGTCTTTGCTAAATGGTTCTAGGGGCATTTTGTAGAGTATGTAAGGCGAGATCTATGGCAGAAAGAAAGGTTTTCAAATGAATTGAGGTTAGATAAATCGGAAGTGATACAAAGTGAACAGTAGTGAAAATATCAAGTAATAAAGTAAATAGTGTTAGTATTTATCTCTTGATATATATAATTTTAAGGGAGGTTTCCTATGGGGTGGAAACTCGTGACAGTAAACAGGGTAGAAATAGTTGAAGGTTAGTGAGATTACTATGCTTCATGTCTTTTTATGTTTATTGTATTAAGTTGTTTGGTATGTGCTTAGGCTTTATAAAGAGTTTTTTTATCACTGACTTTTTACACAAATCGCACACATGATACAAATCATTAGTGATACCACATTATTCAAAGAATTTGAACACATTTAAACAAAAAGAGGAAGGTTACAAATATTATTCGAATAGGAAGTAGGCAAAGAGGTCAAACTAAGACTAAGATAATTTGTTAGCTTATAGTTTTAGATGTATATTTACTGAATATTTGTGCACATTTGCCTAACTGTTAAATAGACTTTTTGTATATACATATGTGATATTTTAGAATTAAAAAGTAGGCCTCATCTTTACTTTTTATTAATACTTTGTATGTACTACAAACTAATGTTTTTTACCCTTTAAAAATATATTATAAGCAGAACTATGAAACAAAATGCCTTAAAACACAAATTAACCTCCCACCAGAGGCATTGTTACTGTTAATATCTGAAAAATAAAAAAAAATTGCTTAATTTGTGTTTTATTTTATTTACCTATTACTTACTTTGGTGGATTTCTGAAAGGATGATGTACAGTTCTTTTGTTTCACTATGTAGGGTATGAAAATGTCTAAAAGATATCCTCTGTTTTTTGATTCTAGCAAGATTCTGTCTTCTCCAACATCGAGTGTTAATTCTTTCACAGATATCTAAAAATAAAAAATAAAATGTGATTTATTATAAAAACGCTTATAGTGAAGTAAAACTAAAATGTCTAGGGAACTGTCATACTGCACAGGTTTGGAGAAAATATTTCTTGAACAAAGGGTGAGACAAGAAAAATGGAAATTTTTGAGTCACCCTGCTGTACAAACTAATACTAAGCTTTTGATACATGACATATTGTTTGCTGCGGGTGCAGTATGTACATATAGTACTTTGTGAATTGTGAGCCCAAGGAGCATTGAAAGACACATTTCAGGCAATGTGTCGACACTGTGTCTAAACATATTTTTGGGCACGACACATTTTATAGACACAGTTTCGAAACATAGTCCAAACTGTGTGGGACATATGCCCAAAGTGGTGATGAAAATGTGTACTAACTTGATTCCAAAATGTGCCCAAAACTGTTTCCAAAATTTGTCTTGTATGCGTCGCATGTTTACTAAATGTTACTGTAACGAAGCTAATATGTAACTAATATGTTTCTTATTGTTTCCAAGATGTTACTTGAATGTGCCTTACTATGTGTAGTTACAAAATTGACACAAATAAATCTAAATTATGCCTATTTATATAATGTGTCTAAATGGAACCACAAATCCTCATTTGGAACAAATTTCACTCAAAATTTACCTGTACGGACACACAGCTACATATTAGATAATAATCAGACTCAAATTTAGAATACCTATTTCATTAAATGTGTACCAAAATGGGTCTATGTTGATATATACTAGTATATTTGACACAATTTGAACTCTTGTGTTCACTACTGATACAAATTATGCCCAAAATGTTACCTATACGAAAAAGGTTACATTTTAGACCTTCCAGCATCGTTTTCATTGGTGCATTGTAGCTGCAAATTGGCATTTCCCACTTCACAACTACCACTATCAGTATTGAGGCTGCCCAGGTCAGAGTAAATAGCAGATTTTTTGTTATTTGATGGTACTTCTGTTGATAACAAAGGCAAAAATATCCTTTGCTTCACCTCTTTCATATAAGTTAACGACTTCACTTGATTTTCTTATACATGTTTTTTTACATTTATACAGTATGTTGTGTTACACACTTATGATTCCTTCTTGACTACTTATTTTGGCATTTTTACAAAATAACCAGAGTATGCTATTGTCAAAAATAACCTTCTAACAGCTGGTAGTGCACACACACACAATTTATGCATCAAATGGAAAAAACGTGTCTAAAATTCAACCTCATGGAAACATGCATTGGTGTGGACGCATTTAAAGCATGAAAAGAAACATGTGTTACTAAGATATAAATACGTAGATATATAAGTGTCCTGGTCGCTAAATTTCAGCAACATGATGAGTACACGATTTTTAGACACATTCTAAATACATTTTGCCTAAAGGGTGTCGGCACAATGTATCCAAATTGTGTCTAATGTTCCCAAATAGGCTCAAGGTAGAAAAATTTTGTGCACAAAAAACCAAAAAGTTTCAATTTAAACACAGTGCCTATTTTGACATAATATTTCGTGAATGTGTCAACACATGACCCAAAAAATATTTCCATTTGGACACAATTTCCTTCCTGACTCAAATTTTAAGCTTTGTGTCGACACAGTGCAGACACACAATATCTTGTGCCCAGGTTGAGACACATTTTGCTCCTTGGGAGTGGCGATAGACAGAAGGCGTCCTCCAAAACGTTGGGCTGATGTTACCAAATAGCTAATCAGAAGGAGCTTTGATGAGACTGTAGGTTAACTAGAATAATTCATGGATTACAAGATGCTGTGAATAAGAAGGCATAGTCTTCATAACAAATTAAGAAAACTAACTTTCTTGTATTTCCAATTTGTACTCGTCAATTTTAATATTATGGATTAATAAGATTTTTTCATTTATGTTTAATGTTTATGTCTATATAGTATGCCATCTAATTTTTCAGCAGAAAATCAATAAAAAACTTTTACAACCGTGATACAATATATCCTTCGTTTTCGTATTTTTGTGAAGAGTATAATACTGAAATTTTAAACTCATTTAATGTTTTTTGTTTCTAATGAAGTAAATCGTAATGCAAGGCCAACTTTCTTATTTTTTCAGTCTTCAAGGTTAAATACTCTCGCAAAAAACTTAATTTGAAAAAGTTACTTACCACATCGGGCAATTTAAATTCGGCTATTAAACAATTTTGTCCATCCTTTCTTTTGTACATTCTATATTCTGGTTCCCTGGTGATATTTGGACTACTAGAAAGCGTTTCAATGACCACCTTCCGTTTATTCTCATCATCTGCGCCTGTAATCTCTTCCAGCACCGATCTTTCACTAGCCCTACCCATTTTTTCATCGATTTCTCGCTGTTGAATTCTGTGCATCTGAAGGGTACCAAATGCCTTACGATTTCTCAATATAATTTTTTCATCCTCACAAACCAATCCGTATTTGTCTTCGAGTCCTTGAAAAACTATTGCCATGAAAAAGTTTTTAAAGACCTGAATTTCTTCTACTTTTGTCAAGAAATCTGGGTGTATTGCTACATCGCACGCTTTCGCTTCCTCCCCTTTCTTGTCTTTTTCAGGGCGGATCTGGCCAATGCTCATAGGCACTTTGTAGCCCTCCGATTCACTTTCGATTATTTCTAAGAGTTCACTCTCTGTGACATCTTTGGGTGGTGGTATGGAATCTGTCTTGCATATATTGATGAATACTTTCGTCCCATTGCCAAGTTCTTTGGTTTTTACACAGAAACCTGCAAAGGAAAGTCATATAGTAGGTACATATATTTGAAATTAAAAAAAGCGGGACCTTGTAAATTTTTTATTTTTATTTTTTATTAGGACTGAAGCTTACATCTCAATGTTTATTATATACAAGTATCATATGTAATTGCTTTCAATTGATGTTATACAGACTGTTTTAAATTGAATGCATACCATTGGGATCTCGGAAACCGTGAGAGATAGAGAGTAAATTAAATGGGGGCAACGGTGCGCAAAGCAAGACTCAATAATATGGCGTAAGAAAATCGGCGATACACCTGTTAGTTTTTGAGATATTGTAAGAGAAACCAAATGGTGGATTTTTGATATTTCGAAATATTTCGGTTCTTACTGAATTTATTAAAAATCCAAGAAAACTTTCTTAGAGCACTTTACATTGCTCTACATGCCTATAGCATCCGTTTTATTTAGCGAGGTTGTATTACTCCAGGATTATCATTAACTTCAAAATTGTAAATACGGACCTGGAGTTTCTACTTCATTTTTTAATACAATAATATGTCACACTAAAATATTTTGCATTTCATTACACTTAATAACAGGTTTCCTGAATGCGGTCCTGTAAATTCTGTTTTTTAAATTAGATTTCATGGGACCTTTAATCCCTTTAAATTAGTCAAAAAATCGCTGTTTTATGGAAAAACTTCCTACAGCTATGAGACCTGTAAAAAGTGAAGCATTTGGGTTGCCTAAGCGTGATTTTAAGTCCGGACAGTTCTAAGAAAGGGTGGTTTTTAAGAAATATATACATATATATGAATTTTAGCGTTTTTTCGCCTTTTTTATATTTTGAGGAAAAACTATGCATTCTGGTGAAAAATATCAAGAGAGCAAAGTTGTACAGCATATTTGCTATAAATTTTGTATCTACGTTTTTGTCCAAATTCCGCATAGTTCGCCGCTAGAGGGCGCGAAAGAAATATTTATAATATATACTTTTCTGCCTTTTTTAGAATTTCAGCCAAAATTATGTATTTTAGGAAAAAATATCAAGAGAGCAACGCTGTAGAGCATAAAATTTCCTAATTTTGTTTCTATGGTTTTTCACATTTTTTTTTGTTGTTGTTTAATTTCGCATAGTTTCGCCGCTAGAGGCCGCAGAAAAATAATAGAGTTTCGCGCCCTCTAACGGCAAAAACGTTATGCTCTACAACTTTGCTCTCCTGATATTTTCCACCAAAATGCATAATTTTGGCTGAAAATCTAAAAAAGGCGCAAAAGACTAGATACATATATTTCCTTCGCGAACTCTAGCGGCGAAACTATGTGGAAATTGGAAAAATACGTGGAGATAAAATTTGTAGGAAATTTTATGTTGTACAACTTTCCTCTCCTGATATTTTCACCAAAAGGAATTGTTTTTTTCTCAAAATTGAGAAAAGGCGGAAAAGCGCTAAAATTCATATAAATGTATATATTTCTCAAAAACCACCATTTTTAGAACTGGGGGGGGGGGGGGGTGGGGTGTTTAGACAACCCAAGTGCTTCACTTTGTACAGATCTCATGGTGTAGGAAAAATTTCTTTACTTTTTCCTAATTTGAAGGGACTATAGGTACTTGTATTATTTTGTATTATTAGTAAGTTGTTGATTTACTTGACATTATTTATTGATATTTTCCAACGGCATCAAAATTTTTTAAAGCTAACTAATGAGGTGAGTCGTAACAAGCGTAACAGTGAACACTCCCTAGGCATCGACGCAAGAGATTTGGAATTATTTTCCTCAATTGGTTACGACTTTTTTTACTGATGGGTTCCTTGTACACTTTGTCTTTGAAAGTATCCCTCAAATAATCACATAGTTTTAAGTCTGGTGACTTGGCAGGTCAACTTATTACAGCTTGATTGTCAATCCACTGTCTGGAAAATTGTTGGTCCAGGAATGCTCTCACATCTTGTTATGCTTCGTCATTTAGCTTTTAAAAATGTTGATGCTATTATAAAAAATCAATAAATAATGTCAATAAATCAACAACTTACTAGTCCATTTTGGACAGGACAAGATTTTATTTTTTTGATGTGTAGTGGGGTTCAGTGTGAGTATAAAATTCGATTTTCGGGGTTGAAGGCCCTCCCATTTGGCCGCCATCTTGAGAATCGTAAGACTCACAAAAAATGTTATAAAATTTTTATTGTAAATAATTGAATTCTCTACAATCTTGGTCCAGCTACTTCTTACCGTAAAATTGAAAATGAAAAAGTTATAATTAAAAATAGACTAACATTTTCAAGGAAAATATCATTTAAGGGGTTACGATTTGTTTCTATTGATTTTATTGAAAAAACACATGAGATGTTTTTTGTAGATCATTTTATTGCGAACAATTTTCTCTCTGATTACGAAAATCGGAGTTTTGCAATCCTAAAAGTTGAAGCAAAAAGTAGAAAAAATATATTTTACCAATTTTTTATTTATGATTTATATCCATTCCACTTACAGCGGGTACAGCATCTGCAACTGGCAGACCATGCTAGATGCCTGCAATTTTATTACAGGTGGATAAATGCGAATCATTACTTGGCTTCTTGTACCTATACTTTTTACCGATAGAGCTACATTCACTTATGATGGCAAAATTAATCACCTTGGAGCTCAGTAGTATAGTCTATGGGACTGTCAGGTCACTATCGTCAGAAGAATAGCTATGGGGGGACCTCGATGGCGTGTGTGCATCTGGAGATACCAAGAGGCTGCTGAAGACAGGGTGTAGCTCCTGGGGGTGCCGAAGAGGCTGCTGAAGGTGTTTTAAAACAGGTCTGTAAACAGATCTGTACTATTTTAAACAAGTCTGTACAAGTTTAAACAGGTATACAGGTAAGACATGATGTTCGTTAGGTTAGGTAGGATGTCCTACCTGTATACCTGTTTAAAATCGTATAGACCTGTTTAAACACCTGTTTTAAAGCTGTTTAAGACCTGGTTAATCTGGTACAGACCTGTTTAAAATAGCACAGATCTGTTTACAGACTTATTTTAAAACACCTTCAGCAGCCTCTTTGCCACCCCCAGGGGCTCCACCCCGTCTTCAGCAGCCTCTCAGTCGCTTCGGATGGACACACGTCTTCGAGGCCCTCCCATAGCTATTCTACTGACGTAAGTGGCCTGACAGTCAAATAGCTATACTACTAAGGTCATTCTACAAATGCGTTTGCAAAAAAATCTGAGAACTTCCTCTTATCTGAACGTTCTTCTGCAAACTTCTCTTTGTCTCGATTTTGGTGACCATCTCGCTCACCCCCTAAATGCGAGCCAAATAACCAAATAATGTTAATCTAAAATTATGCCGAAACATGATTTTTATAAAATATATACAATTTTGACGCCTCTGGTGACCACCTCTTGTAGCGGATATAAGTCAATTTCAATTAAGAGTATTCTAACGCGCTATTTTACAATGTTCCAAGCAACTTCTTGTCTGATTGTAAAACGAGTATATTTTATAAAAACTGATAGGTATCTTAAATAGGGTTAGTATCAAAACAAGCTTAGAAATTGCAAAATATGTAAATATTTCTAAATAATAACAGTATCTAATAATCCAGCGCTTTATTGATTTACGAAACGCACGTCGGGTATAATACGGTGTATTTGACTTATACGAAAACTACTCAGTACCATCGTCATCAACATCATCAAAAAATGTATTAACAGTTATAAAATAGAAGGATTGCCTCCCCAGATCATGACCCGGAGTCAGCCAGACAACCATGGCGCGCATCGTTATGGTGGACGTTAGGGTTGGATGGATCGCGACCAGTTTGGCTCAATAAAATAATTTAAAAAAGAAATACATAAAACTCCTACCGCTGTAAGCGATTTATAATTAACATTAAAATTAAACAAACCTGTGCGACAGGTTTAAAATAATTAAAATTCAAACTATAAACACTAACACTTAGAGAAATACTTTTTTTAAACTTCTCTCTCGAGAAGAAGCTCAATGAAAAAACCGTACTCACTACCAGTGTCACATCAAGTGCTTCAACCCCTATAACTTGGAAATTCCAACTTTTGGGAAGAAGTTCTGATAATGATCAACCTGTATATTGTATTATATATTGCAGTGTTGTTGTAAAGATATTAAAAATGTGCAGTCATTTCAATGCATATGGAGTTATATGCCTCGTAAGTCATATAAACATATGCTCTATCATATCATGATTTGTACTGTGGTGTTATCTTTATTTTCAGAGTATGGGTCACGAATGCAAGGCGATAAAAACTTTTGTGCACTAGAATAATAATAATAATAACAAGGAAGAGCAATTATAAATAGATTAATGCTAGCCTTGATGATGATGTCTGTGGTTTTTGTATACCTGCATTTTTAGAAATGTGTACCTAATTATCTATAGATGACTCAGATTAGTATGTCGCATTTCGAAGCTAATAACCAGAATTCATGAAATGCCATGGATAAGGAAATATTTTTTTTAATAATAATCGGTATACCTACCACGGTATAACTAAGTACTTAATTATACAAGCACACAAAAATGAAACATTTGTCGATTCCAGGGAACAAATCGATAATTTCCGGTGTATTTTGGTCTGCTGAATCCGAATCCGGTATTAGTTTCGCCCCAAATGTCACAATTTTTTTTTTATTCTCAAAGAACGGTTAGAGAAATGCAATTTTTGCAATTTTTCTAACAGTTTTTTGAGAATAGAAAAAAGTTGTGACGTGGTGGGGCAAAACTGACACCGGATTCGGATTCAACAAGCCAAAATACACTTGAGATTATTGGTCTGGTCAGTGTAATCGACAATTTTTCTTTGTGTGTGTGTGCGCCTGTGTAATTAGTTTCAATATGAATTTGTTTTAATCAGGAACTGAGCGTCTGACGAGAAAAACGCAAGAGACCGTTTTGATGTAGAATTGATCAGGCTAATCAGGAAAAACATCGACACGGAAAAATGTCAGTGGCGTACTACCTTTTTGATAAAAAGTATCAGAGGGCATGCTCGCAGGGCCGCCACTGGTGGAACGAACAAATAATTTTTTTAATTAAAATATGCGGTTCTATATCCTATTAACACATACCAATATTGAAAATAATATCTAAAATACTTTCTGAGATATTAAAAAATAACTATTAGAAAAAAAAATCAACACCCTGTAGCAAAAAATTGAAGCCGTTGCGGGCATATGTTCATATTATGAACTTTTCATCATAAAATGACCTTAGGAATCACACCCTTAAATATTAGCACGTCATTAAGAAACACCCTGTATATTGCATTCGATCGGCACATTTCTAAAATCGGTAAAATCGATCGTCGAAAAAAAAATGTCATATCACTGTGTTGGTGATCGATTCCTGAACAACTTTCAAAATGTCCGTCCGTCCGCATGTCTGTCTGTCCATCCCACAGTTGTGCTCTATCTGAAAACAGGCGACAAAAGTCGGTAACCTAGCCAATTTTCGAAACTTGGTAGAGTTAAGTATTGGGATATAATAACCCAGCCACAAAGAAGTCCTGATCCTGATTTTAATTTTTACACCCCTTTCACTCGATTTTCACCCTAAGAATCAATTTTTGACTTTTAGCATGTTGATATTTGAAATCAGCAACCTCAAGAACCCCTAGAAATAAACTTTTAGAATGAAAATCACGCATTTTGTCAACTTTTCATTTTTACATCCCTTTCAACCCCTATTTTATTCGACTTTCACCCTACTAGTGGAGTAGATCTGGCAGAAAAATGGGGGTGAAAAACAAGTGCCTTTTTTCAAATAAAGAATTCGCCTATCTTATAGAGGACGACTACCCCACTTCCCTGACACTTTCATATCCGAGATCTAGGTGGTGCCGGGGGAGGGAGAGCTATTAAACATACGGAAAATCGGTTATTCTCAGTTTGTGCGCGATCGGGGAGACGGACAAAAAATGTTTCAGGCAAAAAAGAAAGGTCTCCCCGAGGCACGTTAACTGGTTTTCGGTTTTTTAAAATCGGCCAATTAGGGCAGGAGATATGGCCGTTTGCAGGGATTGAGTTTTAGGGTAGGAAAAGGGGTCGGACAGGAGGTATGAGGGGTGTTTAAGAGATAAGGGATGGGGTTAGGATGGTAATTTTTTTTTCTGTTATGGGTGGTTATAGGAAGAAGTCGAGGTCGCGGAGGGAGCTCTCTAGGGCAATTAGGGAAGGAGAGGGAGGGGAGAACGTGCAAAAAGGAAAAACGGCCATATCTCCGGTTCTAATAGGGCGATTTTGAAAAATCAAAATGGGATTTCTTCCTTCTTTGAGCAGCTATAATGTTGGATAGGTAGGAAATAGTTTTCGCCAAAAATGTAAAAATGGGGGGCAACAGAAAAAATGTATTTTTTTTCAAAACGATTTTTTTTTATCAAGGAAACACGTCAGACTTACCTTTCTGACCTTCGATTTCCCTTTGTGTGTGTGTGTGTGTGTGAGTGAGAGCAGCGAGTGAGTAGAGAGGGTAGAGGCCAATAAAGAGAACAATAAAGAACAAAAATAGTACTTAACCTACGCAGACAGTGAATTGAAATTATTGTGGTATAGAACAGACAAAGAAGATGCAACAAAAATTTGGAGACAAACGATAGGTACATGATTAACAGTTTATATTCAACTTTTAAAAGTACTACAATCTATTTTTGATTAAAAAAAATCTGTATGAGATGTAGGTATATAAAGTATTTTAAGCTAGTACTCACAGCCTAATGTTTAAAACATCAGTATCATTTCGAGCCTATGATCAATGTGTACACCCAAAAAGAAAACACTATTCTTAGTTTGCATTTTATTTGTTTCAAAATATATGTTAAGAGCATCACTAGGTCGATAGCTAAAGTTTACGATTTGTGTTTTTCAATATTTAGTGATAAACTATTGGCCGAAACCCAGGCATCCATTGAGCACATTGCATTGCTTACACTTTGTTGACTAGTAACTGTGTTTGGATTGCCAAAGATCAGTGACGTATCATCTGCATACATTACCAACGGCTGCTCAATAGTCCTTGGTATTTCATTTGTGTACAGAATATAAAGCAACGGCCCCAAAATGGATCCCTGTGGAATACCTTTCTTTATTGTTATGACATTAGATTTTAATAATTCAGTATGTTTATCCATTTCGACAACACACTGCTTCCTATTACTCATATACGATCGCATTAGACTCAACGCCACCCCTCTAAATCGATCAATAAATAAAAAAGTTATGAATTATTTGAATTTATACTTATATAATATTGTTACATTGCAGAACCGGCTAATTAGGCGCTAGTCCCTAATGTTTATCGATATTACAGCAATAAATCTGTCACAAGTGCGATAAGATTATGGACCAAGCATGGCGGCATTCATTCATCTCGCAGCTAGACAAGGCCGTCACTCGCTAATACAAACTAACATTATTGCAGAGTATTCTATAGAATGTGCAACCATTATATAAAAAGTAAATTGGTAAAGAGTATAACGGTTAGCTTGTTAATTATTATTACACCTACACAAATACATAAAGATGTAAGTTGGTTTGTACGTATGTTTCATCTCATAGAGATGTGAATGCGTGGGTCTGTTTGGCGTCTTGTAAAAAAACATATATAATGGGGTAAAACTAAGATTCTAAATTGCTTAAAATTGTCTTATTTTAGCAATTTTTTTACTGAAACTTGATGCAAACATCACAGGAGGTGTATCAAAAATATTTAGATTAAATCAGAATTCAGCTTCTGTTTAACAAAAAGAATGTTCAATGTTATGTTTTTTCGCAGGACAGGCCATGCCCGTGCAACTTCACCTCGATAATTTTCCATTAATTTATATGATTGAAAAAAATGTAATATGTTCATCTAAATAGTTATTATATCAGTTAGTTTATTTATAAATGGCAAATACGCAAAAACTTTCGAATATTTTGGCGTAGACAATATTAATTTTCTTATTGTTTCTACTTTTATATGAGTACATCTGTATATACTAATAACTTTTATTTTTGGGAAAATACTGATGAGTAAAATGCATTTGACTTAAAAAAATCTTGACATATTTTAAAAACATGGTTTTAAAAGATTTAGTATTAATTGTTGTTAAAACACTGAAAAGTTCATAAAAAACTACAATCTGAAAAAAAGTTATATGACTTAAAGGTTTTATCAAATTTTCCCCTAGCACCCCCTTACAATCCTCCTGGGAAGATGAAATCCCAAAAATCTGAAAAAATTCAACAGTGCGTAGGAAGAGAGAAATCGAATGGCGCAAACCGCAGCCCCATAACTGCTCTCGTTTCCGAACACTCAAGTCTCAAAATGGCCGGAAAGTGAAAATCGAATTTTGTTTCGCGCTTCCGGAGGCCCTACCTCGAAAACAAAAGCAGCTCAAGAGCTGCGGTTTGCGCCATTTGATTTTTCTTCTCTTCCTACGTACTGTTGAATATTTTCAGTTTTTTGGCATTTCAACTCCCCAGGAGGGTTGTAAGGGGGTGCTAGGGAAAAATTGGATAACTAAAACCTTTTCTTATTATCACATTCAGTTTCAGCGACCCAAAATAGATAGGGGTAGGAGGCTCTACCCTCTGAGTCTCGACTTTTCTTTTGCTTGTGTGCCTCTAATGGACACCCCATCTTTTTTCACTATACGACTTAAGCGATAAATCTTCGGCAGGTAGTCCTATTGATTCTTGGTTTTGAGCATGTCTTAAGCACCAAATCACTGCCATAACAGGAGCACAACATCCTACCTTTCTAATAGTTTTCTCTCACCATCTCTGAAACCGCTCTATTTTTGGCAAATTGAAGGTCATATTTGTAACCAGCATGCCAAAAAACATAAGATAGTACACTTTTCTAAGGTGGGTGTATTGGGCCCAAAATTGGCATCCTTCTTTCCTACAAATCTACCGTTATGTCTTGGATTACTATCTTTATAGGTATAACTGTTCTTAAAATCGTACCAACTTTTAATCACGTTTGTCGACATTGCCCTGTATAGTTGGAACAAGGAGAAGATGAGAATCTGAGTGAAGCCCGATAAAATTTAGATTAATCCGGCATTATCTACTGATTTCAGCACAAACTTTCGACTTTATACGGTAAACTTATTGATATATGTAGATATAAATACACCTGTAATTTATCAATTTAACTTCGTCATTAACGTAAATGTGGTATGTTTGGTAGGTACTTGGTATCGATTTTATCAACGAATAGCACGTGTACCAATAAAAATATGCTGATAATACAAGTTCGGTAAAGGATTTGTGGATTATATGTCGGTTTGTATTTATAGAAGCAATAATAACAGTGTTATTTTAATTTTAGAATTTAGGAGCGCAGTGGAACCTGCGAAGCATTACAAATAATGAAATAATAATTTATTCAATTGAAAAGTATTAGTATTATTCGACAGTGAATGATTCAGCTCAATTTTGACCTGAATTACACCAGTTTAAATAATTTTTATGTTCTAGCTGTATTGACTTAAAAGTACACATCCTACTACTATGAAAAGGGTGATATTTTGTTGAGTACCACATATACAGATAGTCTTCCAATTTTATGAATTCTTACATTACGTGTAAAAAACCTTTGTCTTATAATCAATATATTCAAGATCTTATTCATAATATGGACGAGGTTAATGAAGCTTTAGCAGTAAGGTTGACTGAACTAGTTCAGAATCGTACTAGACTCCAGAAAAGAGTTCAAAGAAAAGGAGTAGATCGAATGTTAGATGCGTACCGTACGGGTAGGTCGCGGTCGTTGGATCCGATGTCATTTAAATTGTAGCTTAGCAAATTCCCTCAAATCTATTTTTATATATACAGACTGTCTATTTTACGAGGGCCACACCAAATATCTCGCTTAATATCTATTGTAGAAGAATAAAGTTTTAGAAACAGATCCCATTTTTTGTGAGCTATATTTCAGTAAAAAGAAATTTGAAATCCATAGCCTACTTTATGAGATATATTACAAAAACCTGAAAAATAGGAAAACCACAAACGGTTATAGCTTCCTTATTTGAGGATACGAAAAAAGTTAAAGGAATGAAAGTTGACGGCAAAGACAATAAGAATAATAACGTGTAACAAAAAAATCGAAAAATGCAGTTGGCTTTGACATACGCTATTGTGCAAAAATGAAAAATACATATCTCAAAGTAGGCCATGACGCCATTAATTCCGTTATTTTTTTCTCATTCCAACGATATAAAACATGTCACAGAAATTTTAACCGATAGTGTCAATATTTAATATTTTACGAATACCACAATTCATATAATTGAATTGTAACAATCAGCTGTGCCATAATAGTAAAAATTCACTTTATAATAATTATAATTCCGTAATTATTTATTACAATTTAATACAAACCAATAAATATCTCATAAATAAAAATACAAGTACAAAACGAACATCCAAAGAAAAAAACGAAAAACTATGTATAACAGTACTACCTACTACTATATTGAAAAGAAATTGTGTGTATTTATTTTTCTAACTACAAATGCTCAAATTGTGCACCATGCATTCTGACACATAAACGTGCTCTACGAGACACGTCACGCATTACATTTTGGAGCATTTCAGGAGTAATTGCCTCACATGCGTTTCGAATTCTGGTTTTGATGTCCTCAATATTTTCAGGGGCAGTTTGAAATACCTTGTCTTTAATGTAACCCCAGACGAAAAAATCCAAGGGAGTAATATCTGGTGATCGAGCTGGCCATAGAATGGGTCCATAGGTGCCTATCCAGCTATCTGGCATAACTTGATTTAAATAATTTGTACATATTACAGCAGTGTGAGGTGGAGCCCCATCTCGTTGAAAATATGAATAATTTAATCTTTCTGCCACTGTTAATTCATAAAGAAAATCTTGAAATTACTTTAGTCCCTAAAAGACCCGACCAAACATTCGTAGAAAATCTTTCTTGGAAAGCAGTCTCTCTGCACCAATGTGTATTTTCTCGTGTCCACTTATAATGCATATTTCTATTGAAAAATCCATTATTAGAAAAATTTGATTCGTCCGACCAAAGAATTTTGCTACATATCAGCGCGTCATTCCTTTTCTTATTTAATAACCATCTACAAAATCTTACTCTCCTTGGCTTATCTCCCTCATTTAAATGTTGAACTTTACTCATTTTGTAGCATCGAAATCCGTTTTTTTTTCAATATTTTTCTTACACTGTCTTTTTTTATGCGACAGTTTCTCTGAATTTGTCTCAAAGAGGTTTCCTCATTTTGGTTAACATAATTCATTACTCTATTCACTTTTCTTACATTATCCGCAACATGCGCTCGCCTTACTACTTTTTTTGAAAATGAACCGTGCGTTTTTAGATTTTGAACTTACTTCTTAAACATAGTTCGATTTGGCTGCGGAGCATTTGGAAATCTATCTCCGTAAACCCTGACTGCCATCTCAGCGTCAAAATTGCACTGACAATAAATGTTAATCATATCGAATTTGTTATTATTGGTGTACACCATAATTACTGATATAAAATTTGTCTTAGAACTCGACAACGCAACATACAACATACAACAGTGACAATCTGTCAAATATATTAATAACTGTACACATTGTTTTTCACTAATTATGGCACAGCTGATTGTTACGATTCAATTATATGAATTGTGGTATTCGTAAAATATTAAATATTGACACTATCGGTTAAAATTTCTGTGACATGTTTTATATCGTTGGAATGAGAAAAAAATAACGGAATTAATGGCGTCATGGCCTACTTTGAGATATGTATTTTTCATTTTTGCACAATAGCGTATGTCAAAGCCAACTGCATTTTTCGATTTTTTTGTTACACGTTATTATTCTTATTGTCTTTGCCGTCAACTTTCATTCCTTTTTTCGTATCTCCTCAAATAAGGAAGCTATAACCGTTTGTGGTTTTCCTATTTTTCAGGTTTTTGTAATATATCTCATAAAGTAGGCTATGGATTTCAAATTTCTTTTTACTGAAATATAGCTCACAAAAAATGTGATAACTGTTTCTAAAATTTTATTCTTCTACAATAGATATTAAGCGAGATATTTGGTGTGACCCTCGTAAAATAGACAGTCTGTATATTATTTATGTGATATGAATCGGAAGAGTTAAATTCGATAACCCAATAAAAATGCTCGAAAAATGAATAACTTATTTTTTGCTTATAAAGAGCGTCCCAGAAATGGACGATTAAACACATGGTCTAGGAAATAGCTACATATATGGGGCCTGAGTTGGCATTGCTGTTATGCTTTAGCAAATATTTTTCTGGGTATTTTACCCCATGTGAGTCAGACCTCCCGCTCGGCATCGTTTGGCGCCAGCCGCCACAGAAAATGTGCATTTTGGAACAGAGTATAATACTTTGGGGCTTGGTGCTAGTTGGAGAGGATAGCTTGGCGATTAACATTCGATATAATATGCTAACATTTTTTCTCGGCACATTGGCAGCACTGGCGACATCGATTATGGCCAAAATTGGAACGTAGCATAACACTTTCTGATCAGGTGGAAAATCTTCGATGTTAATGCTCGTTGCTAGAAAACCATACGCCAACATTTTCTGCTTGCACATTTTCCAGACTTCTTGCCATCTTTTGGCCAAAAATAAGAGTTTTGACTAAAATCGAGACAAAAGAAAAATGTTGGCACCTTCTCAAACTTGTAGTTTTTGTACCAAAGAATAATCTCTGGTGAGTGCCAACATTTTTTTCTTAATGATAGCTCCCCAAACCACCTCCAAAACCCCCAAATATTCAAATACGCCAAGAAGGATACAAAAACGACACATTTAGCGAGTAATGTTTTACGTTTTTAAACATAAAACATTACCGAGAAATCATCCTTTTTAATATAGCAAAGTTCAAAAATCTCCCCTCTCGCCAAAAAAGACCCCCATATATCAACCCTATTCTCATTTTTTATGCAAAAAATGTATATTTCCGATCAAATAGTGGATTGAATGATGCTGTTCTTTAGGTAAAATATACAATACCAGTACGTTGGCCCATTAAGGTATTCGACCCAAATATCACCCACATTCGCGGATTTCTAATTTTGCTGAAAACATCACTTGAGCCTAGACAATAAATGTGATAATTAATTAATTCTTTTTTAATGTAGTTGAAGTAACTGTCCACAATCCTTCCCCCCCCCCCCCAAAAAAAAACAGCACTTCTTTTTTCGGCAAGTGGAGCAAAATCAAGCTATATATATACATTTTTTTTTTCTTCCTTGGCATGATAATGGGGCTTCAAAATTTTGGGGGAGGGGCAAATGCTTCTTTTACACACTACTGGATACGTCCCTTGTATTATTTGTTACCAATTCTTTACTTTATAAATATATATTTTGAAAATAAAGAATATTTTCACAAGTATCTTTGGTAGTTTATAATTGTATTTACAATTCATTCTGTACTATGATAAATTTGCGTAAATATACGCAAAAAATCTATTTTTCCTGATTAGCCTGATCAATTCTACATGAAAACGGTCTCTGGCGTTTTTCTCATCAGACGCACGTTTTTTTATTAAAACAATTAAATTCATTTTGAAACTAATTACACAGGCACACACACGCACAAAATTGTCGATTACACGGGCCAGACCAATCATCTCTAGTGTATTTTGGATTGCTGAATCAGAATCCGGTGTCAGTTTTGCCCACCACGTCACAATTTTTCTGTAATCGTTAGAAAAATGCACTTTTCCCTTTTTGCATTTTTCTAACTGTTTTTTGAGTAAGAACAAAATTGTGACGTGGTGGGGCAAAACTGACACCGGATTCGGATTCAGTAAGACAAAATACACTGGAGATGATTGGTCTGGTCCATGTGTGTGTGCTGTGTACTTAGTTTCAATATGAATTTAATTGTTTTAATCAAGAACTGTGCATCTGACAAGAAAAACGCAAGAGGCCGTTTTCATGTAAAATTGATCAGGCTAATCAGGAAAAATATGGACATGGAAAAATGTCAATGGCGTACCAATTTTTTGGAAAAATATATCAGAGGACATGCTCGCAGGGACGCCACTGGTGGAGTGATAAAATATTTTTTCTAATTAAAACATGTGGTTCTATATCCTATTAACACATACCAAAATTGAAAATAATATCTAAAATATTTTCCGAGATATTAAAAAATAACGATTTCAATAAAAAAATTTCAACACCCTGCCCTTGTAGAAAAAAATTTAAGCCGTTGAGGACATATGTTCATATGAACTTTTTTCATAAAATGACTTAAGGAATCACACCCTGAATGTAGTTATCTCCTACCAAAAGTGGAGTGATTCAGGAGATCGTGTTCAAACCAAATAACTGTATATGTGGTTATCCACTTGATGGTTTAAAATTTACTTAATTTTTTAAAATTTCCCCTGAAATCGTATACTGTCCCTTATTTTGAACAGTATAACAACTTCCTGGTGAATTTCCAAGGCCTACCATGATTCGATATGCAATACACCAAAGGTGAGGAAGTCATATTAGGCATTTTTATTGAAAAATTTTATAAGAAAAAATGATTCAGAATCGCTTAAAACCCCCAAATCCCAAGTTTCATCAAAATCTGAGAACATTTCAATTTCAATTGTAGGTACCCATTAAAAAAGTGATGTAATCTTAAAGTTCTGAAGATCAGGATTTGTTCCCAATTCAGATGGACTAACTATATACCCAACGACTTCATTTGTATGCTATGCACAAATACGTTTCATAAAGTGTACCTACCACACAAAATTTGCCAAAACCTCGGATTAAACGATTATGTTGCGGCTGCAACATTGTTTGAAACTGAAATTTTATGACATTTAGATTTATATATACCTAAGTATGAGATAATAACCCACAACTGGAAGAATTCAAGGTTAGACCTTATAGCGCAAGCCTTGAGTAAATGTTTAACCATCTATACTCGAATTGATAATATACATTTTTAATTTCATTCAAATTATCTTGTATGTTACAAACAAAGCGGTTACATTGTGTTATATTTCACAATATTACGCAGTGGAGTGGGAGTGGGCAGAAGCCGGAAAAGTTTCAGTCGTCGATAGCCAAGTGGCTTTCAGTTTCGTTTTTTTTTTCCGTCATAAATACTTTAACAGCACACATTTTGAAACAAATCTGACATAGCAATCAACTTTTTTTAAGTATTAGTAAAACTGGAGGCAGATTTTAAAAAGGTCTTGATGAAAAAATCGCTCTGATACAAAGCACTCTACTGGCAGCAGAGATTGTCCTGTAATTACAATGGAAAACCAAACAGTAAATATAGTTACTATCCAGCAGATTCGTGTGCAAGTTTAGAGTTAGCCAAATTAAATTGAACACGCCCTACCCTAACCTTTAACAATTAAAATGCTTTTTAGATTTATTTAGGTTTTATCTTAAAGAAAGTTTTAAAAAGGCCTTCAAGAACTTACATTAAAACTAAATTATCTTTTAGTCTTTACCGGCTTATGATTGACTTATCAAGATATTTGCCAAGCCTTCAATAAAACTTTACAGCTGTTAAGTTCAAGTTCGGAGGATCAGGCCTGTCGAGAGGGGGCGGGTCGAGGGTATTTCCCCCGGCGCCCCGGCGATTTTGGGGGGGGGGGCGGCTTTCGCCCGAATTTGGAGGTTAGCATTTGCATTAGGTAAAACGAGAGAGGTATATTTGTAAATGATTAGTGCGAGGCAAATAATAACGAGTTACGAATGACCTGTATTGTTTATAACGTGATAAATATGAAATTGTTGGGTAAAGGAATATTCCCGTTTTCACTCTATAAAATTTGTATCGTGATAAATATTTAGTCTTAGGGGAAAATCACTCTCCGCTCTTTAAAATTTCGATCGAGACACGTATTCAATTTTGAGGAATATCACCACCTTGTTCTTCAAAAATGTGGACAGAAATATCCGATTCTAAGGAATGTTACCCCCCGCTCTTCAAAATTTTGATCGAGGAAAATATTGAATCCTAAGGAATACTCCCTCCCGCTCTTCGAAATTTTTATAAAGAAAAATAGTTTATTATTATGAATGCCCCCCCCCCCTCTTCAAAATTTATATTGAAGATTGGTGAGAGTCGCATGTTACAATCCCCCGGGCCCCGATTTTCTCGACGGCCCTGAGGAGGATCAAGTTTTATAGAAATTAAGCAAATGTTGTGGTTTTATCATTGCTTTATGAAATTAATTTGAGGTGGTTGTTAATGCTGAGCTATAAATCTAATATGGTTTGAAATCACTAAGTTTCAGGTCGAACTTTCATAAAACCAAATGCTTGCTAGAGTTTTAATTAATCAAACAAACATCTGTAATAAATCAGTTTTATACATAAAAGGAGATACTTGAAAAAAAGGCGAGCATTTAGTGGACATATACCAAATAGCGTTTCGGCAAAGTAACTTTCTAGGTTATATTATCCGAGTACGATAAATTTTATAGGTTTTAAAGCGATTGTGTTATGTGCTCAAATGGTTTAAAATATACTTTTACAAAAACAAATCGACATACTTAAAGAGCATTTGCTAATGCAATAGGCCTTTTAATACAAGACATGTTTGAAGTAGAATTATTCACAGCTTATAGGGTTTATACATACAGCCGCCATTTTATTTCCAGGCGTCGACGAACATAAGTCATATAAGGTCAGCCATATTGGGAATGTCCCAGAATGAACAAAAAAATGTAATTTGTATCTAATAGAAATGTTTTATAAAAACAATTTACATATCGTCGGCTTCACAAGCAAACCACCTAACTCCAAATTAGTAAATTTTACAGGAGAGACAAATAACTTCTTACCTTTGAATGTAGTCAATAGTAAAATCTAAATTAATTATATGTTATAATTTTTACAACCACTAGTATATTGCACGAATTGTGTTCACAAGTACTTCACACTATCAACAGCTGATGCATATTAATGGCACGTCGAAGAGATACGTGTTTGGCTAAGTACAAAATTACACCTCTGGATGTACGTCATTTCCTCATAGTGGATTTTCAGTAGCTAATTAAGTTTTCTGAGTTACTTCAATTTTTGCGAAAAAGATCCTTCTTTTCTGCTACAGATGCCATCAAAATATCAGTTTTGATTAAAAGTGAAGTTAAGTGGTTTGCTTGTGAAGCCGACGATATACTAAACCATATTATGGGCAGATGCTACAGCTCTCTTTACTTTTTAAGTAAAAAAAAAAAATGATTTATACATTTTTTAAAATTGTGCCTTTAGGGAGCACACGAATTTTTAAGAACTATCTAATACACATTTTACAGTAAACTTGGTCTCGTTGAAAAATTTAGCCCACTATAAGTAATCCCATCATATCGAATAGATTTATTTGCATTTATTATTACTTCATTAGTAAATACAAAAATTCCACTCAAAATATTTGTGTGCCTTCTAAGTTTTTATATAGTGTTTATCCTAAACCAAGTATGATTTTATAATACTCTTCAGATACTCTGAGTAGAGCTTTAGATAATTCATTAAAAGTTGAAAGTTTTAATAGTAGTTTTAAAAAGAGGCATGTAGGCCCTTCTCTAGATGGGCCCCTGTACTCTTATAAAGGTTTTAAATCAGCTTCATAGAGTCATTACAAACTATTTATAAGTAGTCTTGGAAGTAAGTTTTTAGGATAACTTATAGATTATTTTAAAACTACAATTGTTAATTGGGTAGTCACCTAATACTTTTCGAAGGAATATAAAAAAAGGGATTTTAACATTTATCGTATATTTCAAGTAATTTTCGATTTTTTTAGACTTTCATATGTACCTAAGTAAAAGTATAACGGTACTTTCGGCAGTATTAGACAGTACGAACCTGAAGATGGCAGCTGTGTTCTGCCATCTTGATTGATCTGTCAGCGTAAGGCAGGCATTGCTGCCCCTTCCGAACATCCAATGTGGATAATTTTATATACCGCCGGACCGGCTGCATACGCTGGATCGGATATGTGACAAGTTTGTCGCCAGCAGCGGGAGCCACATGATCTATGGGGTAGGAATATAGGATGGCAAGTGTAGGTGTTACTTAAAAAAATATGTTGAAGCTCAAATATCTTGAAATCCCGTAATTTTCGGAATATTGTTCGTATCATAAAAATTACTTAAAATGCAGTGCTTCATCATATGCACTACTTTTCAAGGTTCCTGTCATCGAAAAACTTTTTTCTGGCACCGCGACGCCGCGCCTACGCGCCACTGTCATTGGCAACATTTGAGATACAAAATAAAGTCACCAAGAATGTCCAAAAAAATTTGAAGATATATTTTTTACATCTCGTCAAAAGTTAAGGGTGTTAGGTCAGGATCAAATCAATCTGAATAATCCTATATATTACTATAATATACTGTCTAACATGTAGCAGATGTTACCTTGAATCTCTTGGTTGAAGAAAAGAAAATATAATCGTTAATTTTACTTTCAATCTTTCGGTGATTACTGTACCTTTTGTCCTTCAATTCAGGCCCTGGAACTGCTACTGACGTTAATGGGGTTTAGTGTTTCGAGTGAATAAAAAAATTAACAGTATATACATTGAGATCGAACACGAGTTGCCGGCGTGCCATCTACCGAATCAAATTCTGGAGACGCCAATGGTAACAACAGTTATCGAATTATAATTCGTCTCTCTTAAAATAGAATGATAATTTAAATACATTTGTAATTTAAATAAAACTAGTATCTTTTGAAGTGAATTCTTTTTGATTTGCTTATAGTTATGCTAAAAAATATTTTTATATACTTTTGCAAATAGAAAATCTAACCCATGAAAAATATATCTACAAAAGTATTAATTTTTAATATTTGTATCCTTTTGAAATAGTAGAGGAAACGAGGCAGGAAAAAGGCCTAAACCCCAACATAAGACTCCGCCCCACCTGATATTTATGTGAGACGGTGCAAAATGTTCCTAAAGATGTATAGAACAAAGTCATAGTCATGGGAATTGGTGCTTCTCGATTTCCGGTCGTAAACTGGGACAGAAGTGCGCTAATTTCGGTCACCAAAAATGTTTTCTAAGTTGAAAAAAACCACTGGATTTTATATTTTAGACAACTCTAAGCATTTCTTGACTCTTAGCATTTTTTACCTAACCTGACTCTTCTCGAGATACAAGCGTTTTAAAAAAAATGTGTATTTATATTTTCGATAATATTAAACATTTGTCTCTTGACATTTTGACCAAAAGGGCTTAAATACACGTTTTTTTAACGCTTATGTCTCGAGAAGGGTGAGGTTAGGTAAAAAATGTCAAGGGTCAGAAAATGCTTAGAACTGTCCAAAATATAAAGTCCACATGTTTTAATCCAAAATAAACGCCCATAAATAATCTAAAATATTCGTTTTTTTTTTAAAGAGAAGTTTAAATATACGTTTTTTTAATTTTTAAATGCCTATATCTGGAGAAGGGTGAGGTTAGGTAAACAATGTCAAGGGTCAAAAAATTCTCAGAATTGTCCAAAATATAAAGTCCACATATTTTAATTCATAATAAACGGCAAAAAAATTATCGTAAATACTAGTTTAAAAAAAAAACTCTAAATACTCGTTTTTTAAAAACGCTTATATGTAGAAAAGAGTGAGGTTTGGTAAAAAATGTCAAGAGTCAAAAAATGCTTGAATACAAAATCCAGTGATTCCTTTTCAACGTTGGTGACGGGAAATAGCGAATTTCTGTCCCTGTTTACCGCACCGGAAATCGGAAAAGCACACAAGTTCCCATGACCCTGACTTTGTTAGATACATCTTTATGAACATTTTACACCGTCCCACATAAAAATCAGATGGGGCGGAGTCTCATGTTGGGGTTAAATGCTTAATTTCCTTGACTAAACTCCTTAATTCCGGCTGTTAGAAATTTCGAAATTCTAAAATCATCAGGCTCAAACAGAATTGAATCGACAAATAAGCTTCGCAGATCTTACCACAAATGGACAACATACAAATAAATCGTCTATTAATTCCTGCAGAAAACCATCATATCAGATGCCACTATACTGGTAAATTCAAACCATATCCTTTTTCACATAAAAGAAACGCATACCGATCTATGCTCGGTTAATAAAGTACTCGCTATATTCCATCAAACGAAAACCTCAATATAGTTCACTCCATATTTATACGGCACACAACAAACTCATAGCTGCCGACAGAGCTAATCTAGAGACCGGGGCATGCTTTATTTTTCTATACTTTATTAAATAATAAATACAGGGTGTCTCTCTGGGAACTGAATCGATTGATATTGGGAGAAGTATGCAACGAAAAATTTCGAAAATTTAGGAGTTACTAAAGTCAGTAAAATAATTCTTCTCTTCTTCTCCAAACGACCATAAAATTCCGAGTTTAAGCATATAGCACACCTTATGTCTAAACAAAGCAACTTCGGAGATATTTAATAATAAATTTGACAGGTGCAACTGTTTGCAAAAACCGTTATAACTTTCTTCGTATAGGAGATCCTCCTTTGCTCTTTGGCACGTAGAAAGAACACAAGGTGAGCCACACCCTGAATTGAAAAGAAATTCCATAATGGTATACCAAGTGTCCCATTTCTCACGTTAAATTTTGTCAAATTCAAACCTCAAAAACTTTTTTATTTCAAACGGAACACCCTGTATTTTTTTAACATCATGTTATGTAAAATGAACTTCTCTTTTTTCTAGTATAAGCATTGTAGGGGTTCAAGTTACAACTTTTTGAGATATTCGCGATTTTCTGATATGTTCTAGAATTTTTAGTAAAAATTATCAACTTAGCCATGATTAGAAACAATCAAGTACCACATGCTTGTAATTAATTTAGTTCGATTAGCCACACTGACTTTAGTAACTCTTAAAATTTTCAATATTTTTTGTTACTGATTTTAAGACTTTCAGCAATTATAAGTTCAAAAAATGTATCAGGAAACTTTTCATGAACAAACAAAATTTGGCTTGAGTAATATTATTTCTTTGTTTTCTGTTGTTCTGTGTTAACTATTGTCTGTTATTCATTTACAAGGGTTAAGTGGTAGAGCACTCTTTTGAATGAATTTCCCCTTGTTTCCCATTTAACGTTATTATAAAATTTGTATTCTTTTGTATTCTTTTTCATTGTTCGTCTTTTTGGGAAATAAAGACATTTATTATTATTATTATTATTACATACTTTTTCCAATATATATCGATTCAATTCCCGGTGAGACACCCTGTATAATGTATTACATAATAGGTAAAACATCATTTACTCTTAATAAAATAAACGGAAACACGCATCGTTTAAATTAAGATTTCTAACTCTATGAATCACCCTAAATAGAACGTCATACCCAGGGAACAGATAAAGAGAGCCGTACTTTGAATTATCTGTCAATGTCGCGAATGACGGGTAATGCGTCTACCAATGCTTAAGATATTCCTATCTTGACGTAAAACAGAGTAAGATTTTTTAATTCATCAGAAACGCCATTATGATTCTACTGAAAACAAGATTTTTAAATCTCTAGTATTATTCTGTTCATTTTAATAAGCAGAAATTTGAACTACGGTTCTGTAGTACTCTTATCAGCAGTAACAACGCCGACTTCGATAATTTGATGGCCGTTTTTTATTATAAAAAAATTATAAAGAAATAGGAACCATAAAGAAATAGCAACTAATAACGATTTTTCAAAATACGTCCCAAAACATACTCACTCCTGCTATGAAGGACTTTACGAAAAATGTTGATGACATATGGAGCAAATTCGGCCACGAATTTGTCTTCAACGTAGAATATGCTCATCAGTACATGACCATTTTTTTGTGTGGCTCTGTTATAAGTTTTCAAACAAGCTAGGAGTATGAAGCCCAGATTAAATTCGCGTAAATCTAAGATTTTTGAGTAATTCTAAAATAAATATTGAATTGTTTTGAAATGTTGAATATACTTTTACTTAAGATATCAGATTAGGAATAAATAAACCTCAACAAAAAGCTTTTATGATTTAGAATGTAAACATAATATAACATTTTAGATTTTTTAATTTCATTAAATTGCTCCTAGAATTTTTCCAGTAGTGATGGTTGCTGGGCGAGCCTTATTGTTTTTAAAAGATATTGATTGGAAAATAAAAATATTACAGGGCATTTTAATTTAATAAACTGAAGTTGGGAAGAGCTGTAACATTTGATATTAGACTAGACTGTTAAAATTACTATTAAAAACTGTCATACTAGACCAGTGATTTTAGGCCAAAAAACTCATAACAGTATGTTCACCAATGCGTAAGAGCAGTCGTAGTTGTTCATAATATTTTTTTTTTTTCAGTGTAATACGTACGAAAAAATATAAAAAATGTAACATCAGATAGTAAAGAGTCTGATGTAGCCTCCATTTCGAATTTTTCGAAAATAACAAAAGTCTCAACAGTTCCAAAACTAAAATCGTTGATATCATCTCGGCTTAAAATGGTCCACATAAGGTGAAATCAACGTATTTTTTTTCCAACGAATCTAATGCCTCTCATTAAAATTTGCGTAATTAAAAAAGTTTTTTTGTTACTTGAACATTTTATTTTTCATAAATTAATAACGTTAATTTATTGAAAAGAAATTTTTTTTTAATAAGAATAGATACATAACCATGTAATTTCTCGCAAAAATCATGATAAAAAAGTTCCCTGGTCGAAAGTTATAAGCAAATTAATTTTTTTTTGCAAAACCTCATATTTTGCAAAATTTTACTTATGATAAAACGGACACCGGGAGTCCATTTGGCAATCATTGAAGTGTATGCAAAAAAAATTGAACAACCTAACTGGAGAATTCGTTTAGTTATGCAACTTTGAATACGGAACTCAAGATTTGCAAAAATTCGTCAGTTTTTGCTACGTAAAAATAATATTTATTATTCAAGCAATATGAACCAATTTCCCTTAAAAGTACATGTATTCCCGAGTCAAATGAGCTTTGGAAAGTTCGAATCGGACAATTAGAACGGAAGTTATAAAGAAAAAGGCTCATAAACAATTATGAATTTTGCGGTAATTTTGCAATAATAACTTTAGCGGCGAGTGAATTACATCAAGAGTAGTTTTCCCCTAATATGCCAAATTTTTTATTATTTTTATTTAAAAAACCGGCGTGCTAAGAGCAACTACACTTTTATGAACTAAAGTCACTGGTCTATACGTCTACATCAGTTAGTCTGTAGACACGAAATCAATCTATACAGATCGCCATTTTAACAAATCCACTTTATTTTTACTTCCCTCGCTTACCGAAGGGAAGTATTGTATTCGTGAGATTTTCTCGCATTTTCACGTTTCAGACCAAGTAGATAACGAAAATGAAGGTTCTTTCAATTTCGTCAGTCTATCGGTCTGTTGTCTGTTAGCGCTAGATCTAAAAAACGATTTGACGAAGAACAGTCAAATTTGGTAGGTAGTTGACGCTCCTGCTAGCTAAGAAATGGATAGACTGTCCCTGGAAAACATACAGGGTGAACCGCCAAAGAAAATTAATAATGAAAAAATGCGACAAATGGCAATAATATTTGGCATATATAGTTAGCACAATTGGCAAAAAAGACACCTATTACACGTTTAATGAAAAATAAAGGTATTTGCGCAAACCTTCCACATCGGCACCTTTTATTTATTATTTATTTTTTCTGTCAAAGGCCACTCTGTATATATTTTTTCAATCAAAAGTTTTCAAGTTTTCTTTGTAAAAATGGTGATTACGACATTCCGATTTATATTCTCCTATGTCATTTTTTTAAATAAGTGACAACCCTGTATAAATAAACAGTTATGTGTAAATACCTTTACCGATTTTTTAAAACAGTTTCTGTCAGAATAGAATCCTATTGAATTTTGTCACAATTCGTCGAATAAGTTAACTTTTCCTGCACGAGACACAATTCAGGGAAAGGAAAGATATGAAGGATAATCTGTCCGGGATAATAATAATAATAATAAGCTAACCATTACACTCTTCGCCGATTTACTACACTTGTTAAATAATTGTTACACATTCTATAGGATACTCTTCGCAGTTTTTTTTTGTAAATTATGTTAGTTTCAAACATTTTTTGTTTAATTACAAAACAAAAATTTTGCTTTATTTAAAAAATTATTGCGCCAGCTCGGTGGCGCAATGCTGAAGGTGTTTGGCTTGCGACCACGGAGTCCCGGGTTCGAATCCTGGCCAGGGTATGGATGTTGGTGGCGTTTTTTCATGTGTTACCGAGACGGTAGCAATGACCTAGACCGCTGTTGGGTGGCACAACATGTCTAGTCGCTGTTATCTCTCCTGAGTTCGAGTCTCAGCTGCGGTAGATGGCAATATCGCAGGGAATGGTTGTTGTGTTGATGTCTATGTGTACGTGTCCTGGTTGAGTGGTAGAGCAGCAATAGCTGAACTCCGCCAGGACGTTAATATAAATAAATAAGGCATTAAGGCATTAAGGCATTAAAAAAAAATAACGTTTTTATTTATTGATCGAATTCGGTCAAAAACAATAGTTCTTCCTCTAGCTAACACTAACTTACTGTCCAAATTTCAATACTATCACACTTTTCGTTCTTAAGTTATCGTGCTTACAAGAAACGTGACGGACGGACGGACAGACAGGCAGATAGACGGGCAGACAGACGGACGTTTTGAAAGATGTTCAGAATTCGATCACCAACACAGTGATATGACAATTTTTTCTCTACGGGCAATATTACCGGCTTTAGAAATGTGCCGATCGAAAGCAATATACTCTTCGTTTTGTATTTGCGAAGACTGTAATAATAATAAAATCAGGGAAGTAATGGCTTTGGCCATCATTTGACCATGACTCATTTAAGAACCTTTTTTTATTCAAACGATATTAATGAAACCATTTAATTTTAATATAAATATAATCCCTTTTATAAATATTATCAAACTAAAACAAAAAGAAATTATCTAGAAGATTAAGGAATTGTGACATTGTGGACACAACTCGAAAACAAGATTTAATTATTTGACAAAGGTGCTAAAATTAATGTTTTACGCAAATCTTAGTAAAACAGAAATAATTGCAACTGTATCACGTGTGCTTACACACTGGCTTTGATATTGTTTTAAAAAACTTTATTTAACATATACAAAAGTGTAACTTACAAAACATTTGCACCCGTAATTAATACCTACTTTAGCCCCATTTCCCCAGTATCAGAGGATGTAAAATACGGAAAACAACTTGAATATACCTCCATATTTTTAATCGGCTTTAAAATATTTTTAAAAAGACGGTTGTCAATCGTATGTATTTTTTTAAAGTACAAATCTCAAATATCTCAAAAACAATCAGCCTAACGTTAAAAACGCACATTTAATAGAACTTACAGGATTCGAAATTTTCTTTAAAACGTTTTTATTTCTATCCCTACAACTTTAAAAATAATGAACGTATGTGCTAGAAAACGATCGTTTTGCAATTTTTTTAAAGAAAAGTGTAGCGGTCTCCTACTACTTCTGGTTATGGAATAATTTTTTTTTTTTAATCAGTACTGGTTTTAACATACATTATACTTACTAATATTTTCTATTTAAAAAAAATATTATACTTCGTAATTTTACTTGAAAAATTCATTTTCTAGTAAATAACTCAAAAACGACTGCATTTAGCGAAACAAAGGCAATATAAATGTGACGCTTAAACCTTTGGTGGCCAAAAAATATATTCAAAATCCAAAGGTTAAGCGGGCAAGGCGAAGCGATAAAATGGAGAGTGTTTCATTTAAAAGTCCAAAGTCAAGGTTATTTTTGGTTAAACTGAGAGTTGTAAATTTCGCTTTATTGTAGCATCATTGATAGAGATGCGCCGGAGCTCCGGCTCTGCTTCGGTATTCAGCAGCTTCGGCTAGATTTTATATATTCGGCCTTAAGTGGGCGAAGCTTCGGCCGAATTGAGCCGAAGCACAAAATTCTTATTAGAACTTGCAGTTCTTTCTAGGCATATTCATGTGTTTTGGGTGTATAGCATTTCAGTTGATTATAAATTGTGTAAGAGTCAGTATACAATTACAATGAGGAGTAAAACAACTACAAAAAAGCCACATTTGGAAGTTTTATGATGTGTGAGAATAGAAAGCTTGACAAGTGTAAAATATGTCACACACAAATATCTCAAGGAATTGGAAAAAAAGCCTCAACAACTTCCCTTATAAATCATGTTAAACGCAATCATAATGTTTCAATAAAGTTTCAATAGTTTTTTTTTTTTAACGTAATTTCATGTGCCATTTCATGCCTCGGCCGAAGCACCGAAGCGGTTTCGGTGGTCGGAGATGGCCAGATATTCGGTATTCGGCTATTCGGCCATAACCCCGCTTCGGCACATCTCTAATGATTGACATTTACTTTCCATGAAGAAAGTTTCCAGTGACCTATCATCTAAAATTAATTTTAAAATAGTTATACAAATTTTACATTCCAAAAAATTACAACATTTAAGTTCAAATATCTCGAAAAAGGTTGGATTTTCGAAAATATTTTATATAACGAAATCTTATTAAAAATTAAAACTTTTTTAAATAGCTTTTATTTCAAAGTGCCTCTCATCAAAAAAAATTGTTTGCAGCACAACGCCATCTACATCTTAAAATGTTAAAAAACGATTTGTATCCAGAACTGAGGCCATTTACATATTTTAGCAATTGGCTTTTGCAGAACTCAAATATCTATATTATTTTTCGAAAAATTACGCCTGGAAGTTTTCATTGGTACACCCCGTACATATAATTTTATACAGGGTGTCTCGCTTAAATGCGAAACAAGCCTGGAACTCCTTTGTTTACTGACCGATTTTTTTTTGTAATGTAGTGCTACATTCTATTCTTGAATAACACAAATGATTTCTGAAACGCAAAACGTGATCTACTGCGACACATTTTCAAGGTCAAAAATCAGTAATTCATATTAACGATTTTTTTTTTCAAAAAGTTGATTGCATATTCTTCTTCACCGCCCTCCTAAACCCTGTTCTTCAAAGTTTCGTATAAATCTATCGTTGCATGGATTTTATTAGTTTTTTTACGAATAAAAATTATTAATTAAATAAAACCTAAATAATTGATTTCTAATACCATTTTACTTTTTTCCATAATGAATATAAACAAAAGATAACTAATATTACATCAAAAACACATGAATATAAATATAAAAACTAACACAAGGAATTATACATTTTATATCGAACAAAATTTAAAAAATGAACTATTTGTCTTGTATACAGTGAAAAATTCTCTCTCAAAACTCACTTCACATTAAGTCCGCAATTATGTGTGCCCTGTGGCCATCTACACTCGACGTTCGTATCATATCGCAAATCCTATGCGATTCATTTCCATTTCCCTTTACTCTATCTATTCTATCAGAGGCATCTCACATTTTGTGAGTCATGGATTTGTGTTTTTGACTTGTCATGGTAATGCTAATAAATATATTATTATATTATTGATTCTATAATAGTTACGCATATTTACAACAACGTAGACTTCGTCCGTCCATCGTAACTTATTATTACTAAATATAGAACCATTAGAATTACAGAAATAAAGTACAGACATTTCGATAAAAATCTATATAGCATATTTCGTGCTTCGTAAGTGGGCATAAAGCGTGTAGCTCTAAATGGATTTTTTCTTTCCTTGTAGTAAACGTTCTAGAATTTTATACAGGGTCAGTCGAAAAGTTAAATTTTTAAAATTTGCCATTGTGTGGCAAAAATCTTATGTAAGGCATTAATCGCAAACTTTCTATAAGGATATTTGAGACACATTCGAATCGAATAGGCTATAACTTTTTTGAAAATATGTAATAGTCAAATTCTTGACCCAATTTTCGCTATACGCAAATTTGCTTTCTGAATACTATTCAAATGAGGCACTTGATGTACTAAAGCACTTTCCAATATTTCAACATTCTATTGCCCACGAAAATAAAATTTCGAAAAATAAAAAACACAAAATGTGAATAATTGAACGGGCACACTATGAATGGCGATGACGTCATCAGTTGCATTAGAGGCTGAAATTGCGTCTAGCACGTGGCAAACATACAGTATTTTATTTCTATATTATGAAAATTTTATATATTATACATACAAGGTCAATATAAATATAACCTATCTATGCTAATCATAGACTTGTAATGTAACTAAAGCATGGTCGGAAAAATACATGCTATTTAGGTAAACAGCGTTTCATTCCTTGCATACCAACTTCAAATAGGAGGTACTTTTAACAAAAGATATATTTACCATTATCTTACACTTTTAGAACACACAAATTTTGCAAATATTGAAAACAAGGATTATCAGCTGTGGTAACTATCCTGGGGCTCCGGACACTAAAATAAATAAACCATAAACATTTTGGACATCTTATAGATATATTGTAACCAGCTACTTGGGAACACACTAGGATGTGTAGGTGTCAGAAATAAACTGTTCCAGGGCTTGCTATGGCTCTCGACGGCCCCGTCTTTATAACAGCTGTAAAGAAAATTCTTGAAATTCCTAGCTATGAAATTGGATGGTGTTTGTCTTCATCAAGGTACAGATCAATCAGCTCTCCTCAGCAGATTTAACATTCCCTCACTTGAAGCTAGAAGAAAATATCTTTCTCTACAATTTTTATACAAGTTGTGTAACAATCTGATGGACTGTGCTGAGCTGAATTCTCAACTTAACCTACTGGTTCCCAGATTTAATACTAGGTCCACCTCACTATTTTACCTTACTAGGGCTAATACAAATCTGGGCTTTAGGTCCCCCCCTCTATCGCATGTGCTCACTTTATAATCACCTATCAATCTATTTAGACATTTACCACAATGATCATCGTCAATATTCTAATAAAGTCAAAGAATTGCTTTTATCTCATCAATAACGAGCCTCTCATAATCAAGAATTATGATTAGTAATGCGTGCCGTATGCATGCAGATGACGGTTGGGCTATTAATAATCTTTTATTTTTAATTTTTAAACTGTTTGTACCTTATTCAATTATTATGTTCTTATTTGTACTGTCCTCCTTAATTGTCTTCTAAATGGGATTTTCCTGTTAGTCAATAAAGCTTATATTATTATACTATATTATTATCATTATTATTATTATTGTTAGTAGCACCTCCTATCATTGTGCGGCGATCGCAGTGGCGCTCTCAGCGCACGTACAGTAAATGTTTAAATTATTTTACAATCCGATTATTTTTCCAAAGGTTATCAAATTCGTGTGCCGATATGCACGGAAAACGCCAATTTTGGCATTCGCGCGTTCGCCGGCAATCCTACAACTTTTATTCTTATTTTACGCGAAAACAGTTATATATTATATAAGTACATTTTTCTGTAGAATTTCCTGCTCTTTAATTCTCATTAGTACAGGCAATGAAGGCAACATTTTGTAGAAACCTCGCAAAAATTAATAAAAGGATCATCTCCGGGATTTAAGTAGGTAATAACCTGGAGAATGGGATGATGCATTCTTTGCACTTTCAAGTTCCAGGAAAATTAAAAAAAAAATTGGAAAACTTTTTGATTTTCGGTTTTTTTACTCTAACGGCCAAAATAGTGAAAATCGAGAAAAAAGTTTGCAACAAAAGTTGTAGCTCATGTCTTTCTCTACAAAAAAGGTTTTTACAAATTCTTGTCTTACTTAAGTCGTTTAGGAGATAAATTCAGTTTTCCACTTATAGTTTTCAGCCGCTCCGAAATGCGGGGAAAATGAGACTTCTCCGGGAGTTTCGTACGACTGGGCACATCGATCGATAATTCTTACTATTCAGCGCTGCTAAAAAAAAATGAAATGACATAAAATGTAGAGAAAAGTCTCAGCTTTAATGTGGAACTAATCACAAAATTCATACAAATTTTTATCAAACAAAAAAAAGTGTTACATGATGGCTTAGTAAACTTCATACGGTTGATGTATTCATATCTTTGAGTTTTATGCATCCTCCTTATTTCTCCCGCAACAATAACAATTTTTCACTGCATGGATTTGATTCCACGCACTGTAATCTATATTTCGTGAAAATATCATTTAAGAATGTTAAGAAACCAGTTGTATATGTTTTACTGTATGATTGTGAATTAAGACTGTGCTATTATTATTAATTAAGATATAGCGGATTGAACTCCAAAATTTGGAGGTGACTGATCGATGAGAAATATACCCTCTACTTTGATCGCAAGGCGTATTTTTCCAACAAAAGTAATTGCAACAAAATGTTAATTGGATTAATAGATCATTATATAGGAATATATATTAGCAAAATTAATTATCATTCGAACGACTCCCAGCAAAGATATGAATAAATCTGTGGATCAACCGTACAAAATTTACCAAGCCAACTTCTAACACTTTTTCTCTGACATTTTTTTTTTTATTATTTTGTTGTTAGTTCCACATTAAAGCTGAGAGTTCCCTCTACATTTTATGTTATTATCATATTTTTAGGGGCTCTGAATAGTAAAAATTATCAATCGATGAGTCCAGTTGTACGAAACTCCCGAAAAATTCTCATTTTTCGCGCATTTTGAAGCGGCTAAAAACTATACGTGGAAAACTCGATTTATCTTCTAAACGGCTTAAGTAAGACAAAAACTTGTAACGACAAGCTACAACTTTTGTTGAAAACTTTTTTTAAATTTTGGCCGCGAGAGCAAAAAAAAACGAAAATCAAAAAGCTTCTCCAATTTTTTTTGAGTTTTCCCGGAACTTGGAAGTGTAAAGAATGCATCATCTCATTCTCCAGGTTATTACCTACTCAAATCCCGGAGATGGTCCTTTTATTAATTTTTGTTACCCTAAAAGGCTAATTTGCCTGTACTACATCTCTTATGACAGTTTTTGCATCTTTCGTATTTTAAAAGTTATTTCAAAAATAATTTTTTTTAATGTGAATTCATTTTGTTTTATCTTCCGCCCATGGCGATATTGACAACTTTTTAAAATACTTCACTATTATTAAAAACCTACCAAAAAATCAAAAGTTCTCATTGGGATTATTTAACCTGGACTGTATTATAAACCTAACCCTTTATCTAATTTCATTTCATCTGGCATGTCATAGGTATCTGGACCCAAGCATACCCCAACCCAACACTAGGGTGGAACTATCTGACTTTTTTTTCTTTATGAAATCGGCTGGGGTGTCAAAAGTTGCCTTTTGGGATAAAACTCACCTAAAAAATAATTAGGCAAAAATATTAATATCATCATGTTGCACAAGACGAATGACGTCACACTTTAAAATAGCCATTCATTATGCAACATGAAATCGTAAGTTTTTTTACCCAAAATATTTTGTACGTTATAGTTAAACACAAGAGCACCTTTGGTACGCCAGCAAAAAATATCACAGTCTTAATTTTATCGATTTTACAAGTACGAAATTGTTTCCGATCATTTGGTTTAAATGTAATAATATCTACATTATTATTTATGAATTATCAAAAACGTTGCACAAATATTTCATTTTTGGAAAAGAGGTTTGAGTTAACAGGTGAAGGGGGTTTCGTTATTTCATCTCCGCTTATGGACTGACACGAATATAATTTAACTGTTCGGGTGAACAATGTGATATTTTCGTTCTTAGGAGTACCTATCCGGTATATTATAGGGCTGACCTCGCTGTACAGCTTTGTTTGTCAGTGTCATGTAGTCCTTTTGCTAGTTGCACATTCTTTTTGCCATTACATTTTATTGTATTTATAGATGCTGTCATCCAAAGAAATTGATTTTTTGGCCATCCTGAAAACATTTTATTGACAATGCTTTCAGATGTTCGCTCTGCCATTCGATCGTTGGCATGTAGAGGGTTCCTAAAAGCAAAATGAACCAAGAAAAATGAGATAAGATCTTTTGTTATTCCTGAATTTTGAAACCTCCAGTCATATTGACCTCATTGCATAGCAAACGGTTGAGGTAACTGACTTGCGCTGACATTTCAAATAACAGACATAAATCATCGTAAAGAAAGTACCACCGCTCCAAACCTTCTATTGTTTTCCATGCCACACACAGACGGTTGAACGGACAGTAAAATTTATTGCAGGAGCAGCAGCTGAAGTGTGTGGAGACGACTCCAGAACCGGTTTTATTAGCCCAATTCTTAAGTCGCGAGCCATGATGCCTTTTAAAAGTGATTTATTTTTTGTTTGCTTATACTAGTAATGAAACATATTCTTTATAGGATTTTGCTAACAGCAGTAAAAAAACTATCTATGAGAACTAAAATAAAAACTATTTGTAAAATTATTGATTTATAATCTTTGCATTCAACCTGAATTCTGGTTATACTAGCAATTAAAATCATAAAATCATTTTGTCTTTCTTATTGGACAATTCTCATTCTAACACTAGTGTCTACACAGTCCCCTACGGCTATGCAGAATAAACCAGTATCCACATAACCCCCTACGGCTATGAAGATTCAGATAAAATGAGAATAAAGGCCTAAAATGAATTTATTTACATACCTTGTCTTTTGAAAAATTTTTCGTTCAAATGGATTACATTTTCATGAAATCTATCATCCTGTTTTTTGGAAATGCTCTTGAAACGTTTTTCGCCCTTATTCTGAGCTCATCAGAAAGGCACAAAGCCACTCACACGATGTTCCATGCAGAAACCAAGACAATTTTTTGACATTGTTTGACATTGACTGAATGAAAAAAACAGATTTTCACCTACGTGCTACCTAGCTTGTAATGGATCCTATATACTCTATACAATAATTTTACAAATAGTTTTTGTTTTAGTTCTCTTTTTTTCTGCTGTTTGTAAAATCCTATAAAGAATATGTTTCATTATGATGCCTTTAATACCAAATTAGAGTATAGAACGCAATAAAAAATGTTCTGTTGTTTAGTTAACTTCTTATTCACAAGAATGTATTTTATGTTTAAAAATTAAAATATTTTTCTAACAAAAAAATTTTTTTTCTTCGTTGTGCTGGGCTGGGGTGGCAAAATTTGCTAAATTAGAAACTCCTACAAAAAAAAATTTAACTAAAAATATAAATGACATCACGTTGCACAAGTCACATTTTCATTTTGAGTGGTTATGTGACGTGTGCAACATGTCGCCATTTTCATTTGCAGTTAAAAAAAATGTAGGAGATAACATGGTTCCACCCTACCCAACACCCAAGTGTAAAGTAGGTAAAGCTTGTGAAGTTAGAGGAGGTAAGCTGGGTGATGCAAAACGTCACTAGGGCACTAGGAAAAGAATAACTGTCCAGGTGCCTTGGGCACTGAAGCAACTGAAAAGAATTTCACTAGTTACTATAAGTTGATACCATGTGTCCTTGTGTCGGTATTTTTTAAACTAGTTACGCATAAAGATAGGCAAAATAGCATTTTCCTAACACAACACATTCAAGATCATATCAATTAAAACATACTGTCTTTTCAATGAAGAATGTTTGTTCCCACCAGCCATTTTAATAACAGATAAGTATGATATGCATGTGTATATATCTGTTATTGAATAAAAAATTTTGCTTGTAATGCTGTCCCGATTCTCCGGTCTCGAGATCCAGTCGACTCGAACACTTTCATTCAACTTCAATCGCGTGCATCGTTAGGTTGTGTAATACTACATAATCCTTGATACACGTAAAAACATTTTCGTTTCAAGTGTGTGTGCGACTAGTGATTTTGTTTTAACTAAATGCAGTGCCGGCAGATTTTTCTCTTCTCGCGCTAAACATAGAAAGTAAGTACGGCAGCTTTACTTATCACATACTCCATAGGAATTTGAATAAAAATCTGGGATTATCGTCGTTGGATGTCGAATAAGTGGAGGAGAAATTAATTAAAACATTCTATAGCCTTTGACAAATATTAAAGTTCAAATACGAGTCTATATAAATTTAATTACTTAATTAGAAAACTTTTAAAGCCAAATTAAAACTGTTGCATTAAATAATTTCTACACGCGAATAACCTCATAACCTCAATGCAAAAAGCCGAATTTCTCAATTCCGTGTGGTAAATTTCACAATAGCACATTTACCATATATTATTAATTTGAATTAAATCAGTGAAAAGTGATGTAAACAATGTCAAAAAATGCAAATTTTCAGCTTTTCTACTTTTCTTTACTCAACCTATACTTCTTCTAATCTATCTGGTCGATATAAAGTGTCGGCGCATTTGACGGTGCGGTAAAGACCAAAAACCCCAACACTTTTTATACCGACAATAAATCTGCAGTAAACTGTAATGGAGTGGAAATACAGGGTGTTCCTTAATGACGTGCTAATATTTCAGGGTGTGATTCCTTGGGTGATCGTTAGAAAAATGCAATTTTCCTTTTTGCATTTTTCTAACTGTTTTTTGGGTAAATGTTTACGACATCCAATTTTCGTTTTTTGACATTTCTTTTGGTGACATGTAGTAGATACTATCAACAGTATTTTATGAGTAATGGAATGTGCAAATACCAAATAGTCCGAGAATCTTACGGGAACGTGGAGCGAAAAGGGGTGCTGGGTGGCTAAAACAATGCAAGGTAGATGTATTTTTGCATTGTTGCAAATTTTTTTTCATTTTTTGTAGGCCAAGGTCGCTTTGCGAAAATTATTGTTTTTTGATTCCTAGTAGGCCAAGGATTGTTTTTGAATTTTGCAAAAAATGCATTGTATGTGATTAATTTTTACTTTCTTTCGTTTTTGCAAATTTTTCTTGCATTTTCTTTTTTGCAAAAATTATTTTGCAAAAAAAAATCGAGGAGGGCAAGGAATATTATCTTTCTTCGCATTAAATATAGGGATGCTTTCTTGTTTTTGCAAATTTTTCTATAATAGGGCAAGGAACAATAATAATGGATCCCTTACAGTAGTTGTAAATGGAGACAATAGTGTGATGCAGTGAATGAAAGTGAAATGGAGAATGAAATGTGTAAAACTTTTGGGATTTTTTTGTGGCAGTTACAGGTGTTTGCACAACATATAGTAGGTGGCAAATTGTTAGTTACATAACGTAAAATATGTCAATATTTTTAGTTTTTTGCTAATGAATAAGTAGATGTCGTAAACATTGACCGTTTTTTGAGTATAGAAAAAAATGTGACGTGGTGGGGCAAAAATGACACCGGATTCGGATTCAGCAAGCCAAAATACACTGGAGATGATTGGTCTAGTCCGTGTAATCGATAATTTTTTTTGTGTGTGCCTGTGTAATTAGTTTTAATACGAATTTAATTATTTTAAACAAGAACTATGCGTCTGACGGGAAAAACGCAAGAGACTGTTTTCATGTAGAATTGATCAGGCTAATCAGGAAAAATATCGACATGGAAAAATGTCAGTGGCGTACCACTTTTTTGGTAAAAAATATCTAATTAAAATATGTGGTTCTATATCCTATTAACACATATCAAAATTGAAAATAATATATAACATACTTTCTGAGATATTAAAAAATAACGAATAGAAAAAAAAAAATTTCAACACCTTGTAACAAAAAATTTAAGCCGTTGCGGACATATGTTCATATGAATTTTTCTTCATAAAATGACCTAAGGAATCACACCCTGAAATATTAGCACGTCATTAAGGAACACCCTGTATAGTAGTAATCATAAAAAAATAATCTTTTTTTGTAGAAATACGTTTAGAATATCATGAAACGTCGAGATTTTAAATTTGGGCAAAAAAAATTTTGTCTGTCGGTCTGTCTGTAACTTTTTATGCGCGCACGTTTTCTCTACAACGGTTTAAGATTATGATTTGAGATTGGGGTGAATACGGATAAATAGAGGAAAATACGTAATGCAAGCTGATAAGAGTCCAGGAACTTGAAATTTGGTGCATAGTTTACTGCAGACTTATTGTCGGTATAAAAAGTCTTTGATCTTTATGGCATCGTCAAAGGCGCCGACACTTTTTATACCGGCCACATACGATATATTAACTAGCAAAAAACTAAATATACCTACTTACACATTGTACACTGTCTCTAACAATTCGCCACTTACTGTATGCTGTGCAAGCATCTTTAACTGCCACAAAAAATTCCAAAAGTTTTACACATTTCTTCGTTTACATCTCCTATTCGACATGTTTAATACTACTATCACTATCTTACTCATTTGTCGTATCACATTCTCACGTATCACACATCTAAGGGCAGTATTGTTTCCAAGTAACCACTCGGACCAATATTTATTCCAGGTGGTATATTACTTATCTCACAAAACTTACTTTGACTGCCATAATTTTTGCTAACAACGGCAACAGTGTACGTACGTCACAAATTGTTTCTCATTTACACCTGTTGAATCAGGTAATCTAACGTCGGGATTCACCGGTAATTTACATTTTACTATTACTGATGATTAGTCAAAATAAAGGGTATTTTTTTTAGAGGAATAGAACTTTAAAATGAAATAAAACACATAAAGATCTTGCTAACGCCTCTGGTATTGAATTTACTGGTAATTTTATGCCATTAGGTAGTGCTTAAATATGACTTCGGGCATATTTGCGCCGCAGCTGGCTCGAATGTAGCGCAATCTGGAAGTCGAATTTTCGATAACCGTTTCGAGCAGCTGGGGCCGTATGTCGGCAATAACTCGTCTAATGTTGGCTTCCAAACCAAATGAGCCAACGTCTCTGGTTTATCAGCGTAGACTAGCGACTTCACATATCCCCACTACGCAAGACACAATCAATTTATTGCAGGAAACGAACTTATGCGGAAGACCGCATAAGTTCGCGTCGTGAACCTGTGAACTGGCCTCCGCGGTCGTGTGATATAACACCTATAGATTATTTTATGTGTGCATATGTGAAGTCGCTAGTCTACGCCGATAAACCAGACACGTTGGATCTTTTGGAAACCAATATCAGACAAGTTACTGACGACATACGGCCCCGCCCCAGCTACTTGAAAAATTGATCGAAAATTGGACTTCCAGATTGCGCTTCGAGCCAGCCCAGGCGCCCATATCCCCTCACAATTTTAGCACTAATAGCCATAGTATTATATTTCCAATAAATTCAATACCATGGGCTAACGCCGAGATTTGTATGTTTTATTTAATTTTAAAGTTCCATTCCTCTAAAAAAAAAAAAAGACCCTTTATAATATCATGTATTTTCATAAATTACATTGGATTTAATATTTTGTGGCAACTAAGTTAATGCAAACAAATACCTGATATTTCATTGGACAGAAAACCAAAATGACGCTAACCGTTGTCCGTTACATGACACGGCTAAGGAATACCTAGAAATGTCCTAGTATAAAATTACCATCTACATCTTCTGCGAGTGAGGTGCGTGAATTAAACTGTGATTTTAACACTTGTGGCAAATGTGAGGGTAAACTGATTGAATTTTTATGCTCTTATCGCCTTGCAACAATGGCGCAAATGTCCCTTGCCCTTCTCGGATACCACTTACTGACTTTCAACGGATGACCTTGACCTACTTCAAAAATTTGCAAACAATACATTTTTCCACTGTTCAAAATTATTCTTAAATGCAATAAATTAGCACCAAAAGATCCCTCTTCTTACATACTTTTTTTACCCACCCATCACCCCTATTCGATCCCGTCAGATTGTAGAACTATTGGACATTTGCACATTATTTCATTACTCATAAACTACTTCTAATAGTGTCTACTACAATGTCACACAAACAAAAAGTCAAAATACGATAAATGGATGAACGCAAACATTCACCTATATTACTAGAAACCAAGGCCTTTAATTTTCTATTATTTATTTATTTATTTATTTACTGCATACACTGTTCACCAGGTAAGATACCCAATTACAGAACAGGAATAAAGGCATACAAACCATTAATTAAGTAAAAAACAAGATATACAACAACATAGAAAATGAAATAAACAAAAAATTGACTTGTACGAACTACGAATAACTAATGATACGAAGAGAGAAAAAAAATGACATGGAAAAAGTTCAAATATAACAACTATATATACATATGTACCTACACATATACGATTAAAAGTAAATAAAGAAAAACAAAAATAATCGCTAGGTATTTAATTTAGACTATTTTGTTTTATGGCATTAAGGGTGCAATTAATAATATCGAAGTCGCTACATAATTTGTTAAAAGTACTGCAAATCGTATATAAAGGTAGTCATAGAGTATCTTTCAAGCAAGTTACTTTGCGGAAAACCAATCAGTGGATAGGTACCGTTGGATTTGAACCACAGTAATTTAAGAAATCTACGTTGAACTGCCTCCAAGTTATTCTTGTGAACATCATAACTGGAACTCCAAATTAGCGATGCGATTCAAGTTTCGATCTGATGAAGGATCGATAAAGAATTATCAGAGTATCAGTATTAGTGAACTCTCGACTAGTACGAACGATGAATCCAAGGAGACTTCAGACACAATGGTATCGATATGATTAGTGAAGGATAATTTACTATCAAATGTTACGCCGAGGTCGCGAAATGTTATAGGTCTTTGAAGTATGACATTATCTAACATGTAATCAGAAATAATAGGTGACGTTTTTAAAGAAAAGGACATTACGTTACATTTACTAGGACTCATGGATAACTTATTTACTATAAACCAGGTGTTTATTTTGTCAAGGCAAGTTTGAAGTTGAAAACAGTCATCGATTTCATCAATTACTGTGAAAATGTTTAGATTGTCGGCATATAAAAGGCGAAAATCAATTTAGTTCACTATGTCGTTAATAAATATGTTAAAGGGCCCCAGAATAGATCCCTGGAGAACTCCAGATGTGGCAGCAAATTCGATCGATTTGAATTCATTTAGTGCAACGTACTGACTCATATTCATTAAATAAGATTTAAGCAAAAGGAGCAAAGAATCTGAGAAGCCGATTTTTTCTAATTTGTTAAGTAACAACGTGATCAAGTCTATCAAACGCTTTGAAGAAATCGGTATATATAACATATGTCCGCCTACATTCATCTAAGGATTCAGAAATATATTGAGTTATACAGCATAAATTTGTTATTGTTGAACGCCCTTTCATAAATCCATGTTGGTTAATAGAGATTTTTGTGTCAACTGAATGATATATTCTACACTAATATTTCTAAAACTTTACAGAAGTTACAAATTACAGAGATTGGTCTAGTTCTCAATATCTAGTTTGTTTCCCTTTTTGAAGATGGGACATACTAATATTTATAACACCCCACGTCTGCCCTCACTTCATTTCAAAGGGGTTAACAAAATAAAAATATGATTTAGTGTACGAGAGCAAAAGTTCTCAAAAAAATTTTTGGCATCAGCCACCTTCACCCCCATTAAATGTCCGTCAGTCGAAAAGTTACTGAAGTGGCACATCGTTTTATGGGTTTTTGGGTGAGACGATTCCAATTATATTATTAATATTTTACGAACTATTATTTTCACATACTGGAGTACAAGTATAACATCAAAATGATTTCACTTAAAGAGGTCTGTATGGGAAATCTGGATGTGGAAGTAGTGATTTCTTAAGCAGCGGGTTTTTTATGCAGGGCACGGTAAATTAACAGATGAGTTTCAAATTATTCAATAACATTGATACAGCTTTACTAAGACGAAGTTTAGCCCAGGGGCTATTATACTAACCTTATTTTTAAATGTGAATACATATCACCAAATACTAGTTTTACAACATTTTTTTTGTAGATAAAATTTCCCAAAGGTCGAGATTGCATACAAATTCCTTTTTGCGTCTATATTAACATATACAGGGTGTAATCAGTTTCATCTCATTAAAAAAAACTTGTAATGGGGAACGACTAGACAAACAAAAAACCTGTATGATTTTTCCCTCTAGGTGCACTTTGAAAAAACTGACCTAGGTCAACTTCTTTTATATATATTTTTTAATATTAATGTAGAAAATAATAGAGAACCACTGCTTTTCTTGGTCAATGAACTTGTAGTTCCGAATTATACAACTTTTAAATTGTCATAAAAAAGTGCAAAGGCCATCGACCGCCTTTGATGGACCGCCTCAACCGAACTGAGACAATTATAAAGAGGTAAATAATTCGTTATCTTTTCCTGCACAACTGCAAGCAAATAATGGCCGTAGAAGTTTAAACAGGGCATTTCTTTACATGTGTGTCTTTTAATTTGGAACAAAATATTGGATTAATGTTTATAATTTAGAATATTTAAATGTGATTTATTAACGTTTGTAACATAAATGAGTGTCCCGGGTTAAAAGCTTACCACCTAAGTAAATTATTCGAATTCTGCATCTGCATCAATACACAGTTCTCTACGTCGAATTAAGGACATACGTACTCCGTTCAACACTAAACAATAAACTATCAACTAACGTTGTCAATAAAGAAAAATAAAAGAAAAACTTGGTCCAAAATCCAAAACGGAATACAAAAAGAACGAACAAGTAAGTTGTGTCTGTACGTAATCAAGAATTTAACGACTTGAACGGTAAAGTCAATAAAATAAATCTTCACTACAAATACACAGCGACCCGAAATTCAAAAATAACAAAAACAACGAACGGCGGGTTGGACGTGTGTACATAACGAAACACCCACAGAAACTAAAACATTGCACAAGGGAGAGTCAGAGTATAGTTTTCTTCAGATCAGATCTACTATACTCAGAAAACGTCGACGTCTTTCATCTTATTTACCGCACCGCTGAAGACCGCCGACATTTTATAGCTATCTACACAATTATTGAGTATCATAGGCAGAGACACGCGGGACGATCTGAACCTACCTCAATATTCCAGCAGTTCTCAAAAGATTTTATTGAAAATGTGCGAAATTTTTATTTATTTTTTTCTCCAAAACTATGAGCTTTAGACCCCATGTTATATAAGGTTTTTTTGTTTGTCTTGTCGTCCCCTACCAGTTTTTTTAATGACATGAAACTAATTACACCCTGTATTTTAAAACGAGTATCTATATGTGGATATTTCTAAAATACCTCAAAATTCTGTCTGGTTTAGTGAAATAAGATAAAAACCGTTTCTGCCCTACGAAGTAGACGCTACAACTTTGGTTATTTAAAGAAAATGCTGTGTCATAGAGTAAACAGAACTGTCATCTATGGCTATTCAACAGCTGTTCATCGATTTTTTTATGATGTTAGTTGCCTCTAATGGTACGAGATACTTTCTAAAAGTTTCTGAGAGTCGCCTTAAAAATTATGATAAGCGTGGTCAGTTTTAAAATGTAATTATTGTTGTAACGGAATTCAGTCCAAAACGAATGATAAACGTATATATATACAGTCCAGGGAATTACCATTTGAGCTGAACGAAATTAGTAAAAAAATCTGAATTTTTGGCACAGGCGCTCTTTGAGGTTTCCCAAACCCAAATCCACAAAAATCACAAAGAATCCAACATGACATGACTACCCAAGACATTGAAGGTCAAAGTTATTTGCAAATATTTCGCGTCTTCTGCATCGGACGCTCATTATGAAAGTTGTAGATAATTAAATTATCTACAGGTTGTCTTTTTATTTTTTACCAACCCTACCCCATTTCGAAGTTTCAAAAACATGTTTTTTCACGAATATCTTGCGCCAAAAAAATCCGACAGCAATAAAGTTAACATGAAAGTTGTAGAGAATTCAATTTTATGTCTACAAGATTGGTATTTTACATTTTCTCCCAAAACCTCGCCCTATTCGAGATATGGTTCTTCCTCTAGATAACACTAACTTACTGTACAAATTTCAATACAATCCGACTTTTCGTTCTCAAGTTATCGTGCTTACAAGAAGCGTGGCGGACGGACAGGTGGATGGACAGACGGACGGACAGACGGACAGACATTTTGAAAGTTGTTCAAAATTCAATCACCAACATAGTAATATGATTTTTTTTTCTCTACGAGCGATTTTACCGGTTTAGAAATGTACCGATCGAATGCAATATATTCTTCGTTTTGTGTTTGCGACGAGTATAATAATTAACGCGAAGCTGGACTTTTATTTCATAACATTAGATGGACGCTTTTTTAAAGGGGTACAGTTTTCTTCAAAAATGTTTTTTATGTTTATGAACAAAATATTCGGTTTATAAAAATCAGCTACATTCTTCCATAATGATTATCAATCTCACACAATAAAGCACACACACAATAAAATGTATAAATTATATATTGATTTTATATCATGTCCTACTACACAACAAATTAATCTTTCAAGAGTACAAGCTGATTAAAATAATCTATTTCATAAGAACACTTACTTATATTAACTAATCAGTAATAGAAAACTTTCAATTGATGTAGTAGGTTCCACAAAAAAGTAATCGATCTGGTGAAACAGATAATGCTGCCACCAATTATGTTTCAATACTAAGTATCCTTTAGCACCGAGAGCATTGATATTGATTTATTCGAGTTATTTTTGTCGAAGCACTTCAACCATATTCTATGTACCATTATCTGGAAAGACTAAATCCGACATTATCCCTGGTTAGGCGCTTCAAATAGAGTTGGCTTGATTTAAATCATGTTTGAATCTCGTTGCGGCTTTAGACTTTTTGCCGCCACAGGCGTAGTTACAAAATGCTGCTGAATTGATTCTAGACAAATCAAGGCAAAATAACACATTAGCAATAATCGTTAGATGAAACTTTGGACAAAAGCCAAAGCTAAGCAGAAAACTGCAAAAAATTATTATTTTCGAATCTATTATAAAAACTAATACAAGTATGAACATGAAATATCAATACTATAAATATATTACAAAACTAAATAAAAATGAGTATAAAGAAAGTAAATGTCTTCTGATTCTGGAAAAAATTGCAAATATTTATTATTTTCAAGACATTCATTACAAAAATCACCAAAACTGGAGATAACAGGATGGAATAGAATATGGTTATTTAGACTAAGTGAGCATTTGTTTCGAATACATTTTGAACTAAATTTCGTGATAACATTTTTTTTTCATTAATTCTATTATTATTGTTAATTAATTATTACAAATTTATTTATAAATAATTAATTAAGTATTTAAATTAATATAGGATTTTCATTGACATAAGGTATTTGTGCATATACCGGGTGCCCACGAGATGAGGTGCACCTCCACCTCCACTTTTTTCTTTATTTTAAAGATAAAAATTCAAAATTAGATATTTGACACAAAAATAAATTTTTTGACCCAACAATCCTTTATTTTCTATCCCTGCTCTACATTCTAACTTGAACACTTCGAACTTATTCTGATTACCACGTAACACTTTCCCCCTCTTAGAACCGGTCGTTCCGATCGGATTCCAGTGATTCCACTGATAATCCTCCATTAAAAGACATAAATCGATTTAAATGCACCACCTTCATTTTCCACCGCGAACTACGTTGTATCCTGTATACAACTTCGTTGACTCTCTTGACCACACTACAGGTGCCCTCCCGCGCTGGAGTCAATTTCGGTGATATACCTTTTTTCCGTTGAGGATTATATAGCCGTACCAAATATCCTTCCTTGAAGCCGTTCGAATTTGGCTTAAAGTGGCCATTCCATTAAATTTAAAAATTGTGTCAATCTTCCTATTTCGTAGTTTTAAATCGAGCTATTTTGCAAACCACTGAAATTGTTGAGCGAAAATTAATAATAATAGTCTTGCTATGGTTGTACTTAGGTACTCTTATAATTTTTTTATATATACGTACTAACAAAAAAAAGTTATGGGCAAAAATAATAAATATTTCCCTATCGGATGTCTCTTTCTAGGGAATGGCCACCTTAAGGTCATACCGAGCTTTCTTTCTATCACCAGCCAATTTCAATCTCTGTCTTACCAATTTATGCGGCTCCAATAATCTTCCTTTGAGCGTGTCTACATTTTCCAGTTGAACATTCGAAAATCAGATCACAAGGGAGGCGTAATTCACTTCCAAAAACTATCCGAGAGGGTGTTTGTCCAGTTGTATCATGTATAGCCCGCCCCTCTATATACCATCAAAAATAATGGCAGATGTCGATCTCAATCATGTTGATGTTTCTCCACGACTTTGGAGAGATGTTCTTCCATGGCACTATTAAACCTCTTAATCATGCCATCAGATTGCGGATGAAGTGGTGTAGTCCTTGTTTTAATAATCCCAAGTAGATTGTAAATCCCCTGAAAAACGTTGGATTCGAAATTCCTTCCCTGATCAGAATGTAATTCTAAAGGTACCTACATCAAATATACTGATAAATTTTCCAACCAGGACTTGGACGCCTCTTGGTTGGGTATAAAATAAGCTGCAGGCCACTTACTAAAATAATCCATTGCTACCAAAATATATTTATTACCCTCAGTTGTCTTCGGAAATAGCCCAGCAACATCAATTGCGATTCTCTCAAATGTCGCCCCTACATTATACTACTGCATAGCCCTTCTTAATCTAGCCTTTGGACCCTTGAATGCTGTACAAACTATGCACCTGCGGCACTTACTTTCAACATCTTCTCGACAGTGAATCCAATAAAATCTTTCTCAGATTTTTTGCCAGAGTGTTGTTTATGCAAAAGTGTCCTCCTGAAGATCCATTACGCATTTGCTCTAGTAGATACCGTTGCAACTTTTATCTTAGGAATAACCAATTGCATGGTCACATGTTTTCCATTTACACTTTCCCAAGCTCTTTTCGGTACTCCAGCTTCTACTTGTAGTGAATTCCACTGGGCCCATAATGCTTTAAAATTTTGTCCTCCCTCAGAAATCGCCTCCCATCCTGATCTATCCATTCCATCTTCTTTATATTTGAGGATTGGTCACCGGAAGTACTTACTACTAACTTTTTTATTTTAAATAGTATTCTATATATTTTTGGGTCTGATCTGATAGTGATTTGGTTGACCTGTACAATGGCTTCTTCAAAATCAAAATCGAGTCTACGCTTGCTGTTAATTACTGACCAAAATACTGAATCTTCATTATGCCATGTCAAACTTCAAACTGTTGTTGCACATCCATTTATGAATTGCGTTGGAGGACTAACTTAAGGAGGTTGAGGCGTTACAGTCCCAACCAAAAGTAAGTCGAATTCTAAATCGGAACTTTTCCATAAAAAATTATTACAAAAGGTTATAAGTCGATGATACCAATAATTATTGTCATAAAGGCATAAATACATAATTTTTTATTATTAATTAATTATTTAAGTAGATTTAATTATTTTACTTCCATCCATGTATTTTAGAAATTTGTTTCAGTAAATAATTAAAAAAAGCAGTAAAAATTTAAATTAAATCATTGAATAATAGAAAAATCAGTTAAAAACCATAAATGAAAAGAGAAATTTGACAGTTTACAAACGTTTAATCATTTTTTTTATTTATTAAAAGTCTTCTAATTAAATTGGAAACAATATTAAAATATGCGTAAGACATCAAATCTTGACATAGTTAGTTTTCGGAACTGCTGACATTATTTGGTTATCTGCTATAAATTAAAATGTACCAAAAAATTGATTGAAGGAGCCGTTACTCTGTGGTAGTTAATCATTTTGCACACTTAACTAAATAAAACACACTACTATGTTTTCTACCACTATGTGGTAGAAAACATTATAGCATGTTTTATTTAGTTTGCATGCTGGGTTGACATATTTTCCATAAGACTACATGTAAAAGTTTTTTTAGATTTTTAACTTTATGAGTTTCCTAATGAGTTTGGATTTTTTACAGAAAATTGCGTCATATAAATATTTACTAAAAAAACTTTATTTCAGATCTTTTTCATTATTTTCGTCTAACGCCCCCTTAAAGCTCTATCGAGAACATGTAATAAATATACAGGAGGTCATTTAAAAAAGTGAGTTTTGGGCTGTTTATTTTTTACAAAATAATTATTTTTAATAAATTAATTAAAATATCCAAACAGTCATTTGTTTCAGGTGAAATATAATAAATAACTAAGAATATCCCTCTTTAATATGAAAAACATACTGTTATAAATCAAACCGTTATTTGATAGCAAAACAGACATATACGGTAATTTTTAACGTTTTTTTATCAAGGTTACATTGCACAACTTGGTTCAATGTCCATAGTAATCACCAGCCTTTTTTATTAAAAGGACATACTTAACTATATTCAATTACAACGAGGTCGATACTACATTTAAATTATTAAATTAGTAAAATAGGAACCTTTCCAATATTCCTCAAATACCAAATAATTAATAAGTAATTAATTATTCACTAATAGAGCCCGGGGACTTTTTCTACTGGTGACTGCGGTGACACATCCTTTTATATGGACTATTTCTACTAAATAAACAAGTTGATTGCTTTGGTTACATAATATTACGATGTCCTTCCATTATTCGATCGGTCAGACAACGACTGCCAATAATAGTAATAAGCAAATTTTATTAAAAGGAAATTATATAGTCGTATGTATTTCGAAAAGTTAGTTAAATTAAATTTTTGTATCTGTCTAAATAAAAAATAAATAAAATTCTCTTGGAAGCTCGAATGTAGGAGCTGTATGGAAGCAAATACCGAATCTTAATGAAGTTTTCGCATTCTATCAAACTTTCATCGGTAGGTGTTCAGAAAAAATCGTTCTGCAGACACTGCTATAATTCGATTTTTGAAATTATTCTGCATATATAATCAATATATGTATCGTATTTGTTTTGTAGATTGTGAAATAATAACCTTCAACATACATGTACAACGTAAAGTTTATACTAAATTAATTCTTAAGCACTAATTTCTTGTACTCAATTATGTACTAAATACTATACTTAATTTTTACACACAATTATTTAACTGAAAATTGTTTGTACGACCATAGGGTATTTTCATTAATCTGAGATGAAAGTGGAAATGCTTATATTTGAAAAATGCACATTTTTCGCACAGAAAAAAATATGTTATATAAAACTATAAAATTATAATTTTAATTAGAAGTTTCAATTTTTCATAATGGCGTCACTAAGCGAAAACTAGGTAAATCACCAAAAAACTATTGGCAACACTGACACCACACTGTTAATCTGGTGACAGTGGTGTGACTCATTAATTTTCAATATTTTGTTTGTTTAGCTATTTGTTTGAAAACATTCTATACAAGCATACAAATATGGAAACTAATTACGTAGAAGGTAGATCAAACGTCGTTTTTAATGAAATTTTACACTCATTCACAGGTCGATATTAGGTGCTACACAAAACTGAACATCTGTTTATGAAACAAACAAAAAATAAGGTTATAGTTACATGAAATGTCAAATCACAAATCACCAACTTGAAACTCCCTAGAAATAAGTACATTTGGCGCTCTATTTGAATTATCGCTTAATGACGTCATGAAAGTTTAACTAATTTTTTTCCGGCTTAAATAAAAAAGTAAAAAAGAAAGAAAAAACACGCATTCCTTATTTTTATTTCTAGTTTTCAATTTTCAAATTAAAAAAATATGGGAAAATACCCCATTGTGCCGATTTATAAGTTACACAATGCCCAAAATGGCTTAAAGACATATGGCTTACTTTAAGAGTTGTTTTTTTACAGGGTTCAGACTTTGCGAAGCTGAAAAAATTCCCTGAATTTTCCAGGTTTTCCATAACGAAAAAATATTAATATTCATATAATTTTTACTAATGTAATGTTTTATTAGACATAAAATAATTCCTTAAATTGAATTGAATCAGTGAAAATTCTTAATAGCTCTATGGTTTTCCATATCGAGACGTACGAATTCCCTGATTTTTTATACAATTTATAAAATTCTCTGATATTTCCAGGTTTTTTTTTAAGATTTTCAAATTCCCTGAATTTTCCAGGTTCTCCAGGTTTTCCATCCGAGTCTGAACCCTGAGTTAGGACGGAAAATGTGGAATATGTCTAAGCAAAATATGTCCGTTATTTGAAGAGATACGACGAAAATTGTAAGGTGACATTTATTTGCAAAATGAAGTATTTCAACGAGGTTTTATACATTTTTTTTCAAAACCATTGTATTTTGAGATTTACCCTTTAGGGTGTTAAAAATTTTTTTTTGAAAGGGGCGAGAAATATCGGCATTAAATAGTATATTTTCCTACATTTTTAACGATATATCACATGCCATATTTACTCAAGTGACTAGGCAAATAATAATAAAAACATTTTTTAAATCAATAATTTTTTTAACTACCATATCATACTTGCCGTGACGAAGTATGATTAAATAAAACGACAAAAGAAATCGATAAATTCTTCAAATCTCTACTATAATCAAACATTAACACAATTAAAAACTACTAAAGAGTAAATCTCAAAATACGGAGGTTTTGAAAAAATTTTGATAAAACCTCGTTGAAATTTTATGTTTTGCAAAAAATTGTCGCCTTAGAATTTTCGTCGTATCTCTTGAAATAACGGTGATATTTTGCTTAAACATATTCCACATTTTCGAATTTTCCAACTTAAAGTGGGCCATGGATCTCAAATGTCTTTAACCATTTTGTAGCTTATAAAAATCTGCACCTTTTCTGTAGAAACAATTTTTTTGCACAACCGAAATTAAGTGAGATTCTCGAGGGCCCTGATAAAATGGACAGCCTGTATAAGTCAAAAATCGAAAAAAAAAAGAAAGGTAGTATGTATCACCGGCGACTCCGGCAAAAATTGAAGCGTCAAGCGATGGCGGCATTGTGTAAATTTTACATGATATGATAGGGTTTTAGGTTGTTTACAATTTAATTTGCCACTTTATTTTTTGGTACACGCTTTTATTTCACTTTACAGGTTTGTTAGTCAACTTAAGTCAAATCTTGCAAGTCAATTTTCAACTACTTTCGTACGATCTATTGCCTTGAAATTTTGTATACATAATACTGATGACAACATGCTTAACTGACGACCATGACCTGATGCTGTAGCCACGATATTCAGCTCATTATGCAACTCGTCGTGGTAGACATACCGTGACCAAAACGGAAATAATAAAATATAAGTATAAACAATCGTTAAAACCAGCCTTTATTAAAATGTACTATAGTACTAAAGCGAAAAAAATAAATATTACGTGAATTGATTGGGGCAGGGCCGTATTTCAATAAGTGGACCCAGAACGGATGAGTAGATGCTAACAAACGTAAATTAAAAATTATCGAATCAAACAAATAACGTTATTTTATCAATGTTGATGACCTAACCTCAAAATTTGTCGCGAGATATACACTAAAACAAGCTAACCATTATACTCTTCGCTGAGTCACTGCACTCTTTATATAATTTTTGCACATTCTATAGAATACTCTTCGCAATTTTTTGACAATAATATTAGTTTTAGACAATTTTTGTTTAAAATAATTAATAACTTTTTTATTTATTGATCAATTTTGTTCCAAAAACAATAGGGTTGTCTAGCTAACAATAACTTACTCTAATTTCAATACAACCGGATTCTTCGTTCGCGCTTACAAGAAACGTGACGGACAGATAGGCAGAGGAACAGACAGGCAGACAGACGTACGGACGGACATTTCGAAAGTTGTTCAGAATTCGATCACAAACACAGAGATATGAAATTTTCTTTCTACGAACAATATTACCGGTTTTATAAATGTGCCGATCAAATGCAATATAACTCCTCCTTGTTCTGTATTTGCGAAGAGGATAATAATCATGCAATAAAAGTAAGTACTTGTGCAATTACAACTGATAATATGACGCTTTAAAGGAAATAATTATATTATCAGGTCATAAAAATCATTCAGATTATAAAGACAACCAGCTATCGATCACTCATTTCTAAGTAGATTCCTAAATGACTGAATCATAGCTGATACCATTTTTTTAGTGACCTGGGCCGGCCTCGTAAGGAGTGGGCCTGCTTTTTCGCCTATCCCTCCCGCAAATGCGGACGGTACTGGCGATGTTAGCAAACCGCCCCTGGTCCCTGGCCGTTGGACCCTGTCAGCTGGGTCGTCTTTTCTGGCGCTCTTCTGTCTTGGTCTTCTTTTTGTATGCATACACAGCGTGAATTCAGAATATAGCATCGGGTATGAAGTTATATTTATATTTACAGATCTACCTTTTTCAAAAGCAAATGACTGACAAACTGAATAAAAGCTAGTAAAAACAATAAGATTCTTCCTCGAGGTATCATTACGTTACTGCCTAAATTTAAATAAAATCGGATTTTTCTGAACTTATCGTGCTAACAAAGAACGTGAAGAACAAACACACGGAGAGACAGACGAACATTTCGAAAATCGTTCTGAATTCGATGATTAACACAATTATATGGCAATATTTTCTCCACGAGAAAATTTACTATTTTCAAAATTATACTCTTCGTTTTCGTATTTCTAAAGGGTATAACAAACTATAAATGTAAACATACTCTATAAACTCTTCGCTATTCTTGAGAATAAGTACATTTTTTAGAAATAATTGGTCAACTAACTGCTATATTTTTTCAATTTAATTCTTTCCCAATATAGTCAACTTGGCTGACGAAACGGTCACCATCAGTGTGTTAAAGCATCTTATTTTTGTAAAATCATATCAAGCCCTCTTCAGGTATACTATTGATATTAAAAAACTTTCTTATAGAGTGTCGCACTTATTATGAATACATCGTTGTATTTTCATTATTCTTGTAGATAAATAAATCATTTCTGGCGGCTTTGTTGGAATTTTTGGACGATTAGACATTTTCATTCCTATATCGCTCGAAAGCAATGATATAACATCCGTAGATTATGTCAACGACCTAGGGACCATTATAGCCCGGGAGGCAGCGACAGATTTTTCGCGTTAATATCTATAAAGCTAGATTTTTTTCCAAAGAGAGTTTAGATAGTATCTATAATGAAAGTGCAATTCCACCAAACTCTTAGTGGTGCATAAATGAGTAAAACATTAAACAACAACATATTGAAAAAGATAGGTGGACGAAAATTTCGTTTTTTGAGTTGTCATGAATTGTCAAAAAATGACGATTCGCCTTTTCTCCTGCCGGCCCCAATTTTCGACTTTCGCCTCGCGATTCACGTTGTACGGTCATTGCCGACCTTCTCCTCGCCATCGAGACATAGAACGAGTCTCCGATCGCCGTATTTATTCAGTTCTTACGTTTGAAAAATTGACTTGCGGTCGTGCTAATCGGCGACAATTTTTCAGGGGTTTCCCGAGTTCGAATCCCGCCCTGGAATACTTTTTTTTTTTTAGTTTTCAATTTTTCGGCAGATATTTTTGATTCTATAACTGCTATTCGCTCCGTTCTATTGCATTTCTTGGAGAAGAATGGTGTACGTTCGTTAACGAGATGGAGTAGTACAGAAGTCATCTGCGATTGCTGACTACAATAAATGCAAAGGTTTCATAGACATTTCGGACCAAATAAAGTCCTACTCAACTGCATTTCGAAAGTCGATAAAACTGTATGGTAAAATAGTAATTCAGCTTCTATTTGGATCAGCACTTGCCAACACCTACATAATGCACCAGAAAATCACCAATCAGAAACTCTCTATCACTTCTCTCAAAGAGGAGCTGGTCAGCCAGTTCTTGGATCTTTCTAAGCTTGAAAATATTGAAACGTCCAACTCACGTGCTCGCGAAGGTCGCCATTTAGAAAAGGTTCCATCTTCTGCCTGAAGATGTGTGACATGTTAAGCAAAACTTTCCTCCGAAAATGGACGATAATTTGCACAAAACATAACGCAATTTCATCGCTTCAGATGTATTCAGTGCGACAAATTTTACTGCATTACGTGTTTCTGTAATATTTATAGTTGTTATAAGAGGTTTTTGATATTAGAATTTTCTTATTTTAATATATTTTTTCACTTATAATTGGCTTGGTATACGTATTCCGCGACGGAAAATGCAAAACTTCTGCGAGAAATGCAATAAAACGGAACGAACAGCAATTATAGAATAAAAAATATCTGCCAAAAAATTGAAATTGAAAAAAAAGTATTCCCTGGGCGGGATTTGAACTCGGGAAAATAGTCGCCGATTAGCATGACCGCAAGTCAATTTTTCAAACGCATGAACTGGATAAATACGGCGATCTGAGACCCGTTCTATGTCTCGATGGCGAGGAGAAGGTCGACAATGACCATACAACGTGAATCGCGAGGTGAAAATCGAAAATTGGGGCCGGCAGGAGCGAAGGCGGATCGTCATTTTTTGACAATTCGAAAAACGAAATTTTCGTCCGTCAATTGTTTTCAATGTGTTGTTTAATTATTTACTCATTTATGCACCACTAAGAGTTTGGTAGAATTGCACCTTTATTATAGATACTATCTAAACTCTCTTTGGGAAAAAATCTAGCTTTATAGAAATGATTTCACGAAAACTGTCGCTGCCTCCCGGGCTATTAGGCCAATGAGGCTCTGGGTGACGATCGCCACCCGGGCTAGTCCCTCACTGAGTCGTCTGTTCTTAATATTATATAAACTTCAAACAGACTACATATAGATCATAATCATGTTCACTACGTGACATCAATGAAGATTTTTTTACGTTACTATTGTACGAGATTTAACAAAATATAAGACCTATTGCCCTTCAAATCCGGATTCCGGCAACGGCCAAACAAAGTTGCTCATTTACCTTGACAAATTAATAATTTTAGTTATATAACAGTAAAGGTCAAATATAAGAATGCTGAATGTTTAGATCGTCGAGAGGTGTGTTTAAATCATCTTCACTTTTCTTCATTTGCCACAAACTGGTTAACAACTGTGATTATTATTGTTATTGTTATTATAAAATTAATGAAAAAAAAACATTCTTGCGGAAGTTTTCTTGGCAAACAAGTTTTATTTATTTATAATCTAAACTCAGAATTGATTTGCATAAATGTCTAAATATCAACGATTATTAAATTAATTTATAAATAAAAATCGTCGGTGTAAGTGCATGGCCACGTCGGCGCACCGCACAGCGCACGTCGCACGGCACCTCGCACACACACTGAAATTAAACAGAACCGTTATTGGCCATATCTGCGCCCCTCGCACAGTCTTTAGCAGGGTAGGTAGAGCCAGTTGTGTAGATTTCCTATGAATAAGATACATGAAATTTTTTATATGAATAAGTACTACCACAGACATACAGGGAGCCACTTTCCATTTTTGCAAATTTTGCCGCGTCATGGAATTCTGACGTCACTTCTGGTCACAATTTTTTGTGTTATCGATTATATAAATAAAATTTACGTCAAAATCTAGAATTTGAGGTATACAATGAGATTGTTGTGGGCTGCCACGCTTAATTTGCCCGCAACCCTGAGACACCCTCGATTAAAGTATTTTTTTCTGTTTTCTTAAGTCATCGAATACATGAATTATTTTTTTAAGTCAAAGTACAAGCTTTCCAGTTATTAAAAAAGATAGGATGCCTCTTCTTATTTGCCCGCATCCTCCCATTTTGACGTCACTTCAGGTAAAATTACACTACGCGGGCAAAATTTGCTTGTATGAAAAGTGGCTCCCTGTAGGTCTGTGGTAGTACTTACTCACTCATACAAAATTTTTCATGTATCTTATTCATAGGAAATCTATACATCTACCTGGGGGCGATAACGTGTTTGTGAATCCCTATTTGCAACAAAAGTGATACATATAACTAAGTCAGTATAATTTTAATAAAATTATGGAAGGAAATAGTCCAACAATATACGAACAATTAGTACGATTTTTTTTCAAGAAAGCTTGCAATCATATTATCTATTATGCTTTATAACTAAATTAATATTTGATATATACCAATTCTTTTTTCTAAAAATGCTTACATTTTACATAATTAACAATTTTATCAAAAATGTTTTAAATACATTGATAAATAATCGAATAATCATGAGCTCACGTTTTTGAGAATAACTGCAAAATTTTGGAATAAAAAATGATGAAAAAACTTCCTTGTACAAAAAATGTCGTGCTTTATCGATATCTAAAATATTATTTACATAGTAGGCATATTTTCCAAGATATAATGGATTTAAAACTGGTATGGTCAAAATTTCCTTAAAAAGTAGGACATTTTACAACATAACTTAGCAGAACTTCAAAACCGTCCAATGTACATTATTAAAAGTTCAGTGAATGATTTAGAATAGAGACATAATAAACACATAATTTTTTGAATTTTTTCCAATCCTCCGTTTCTGTGATATTCGCGGTGAAAGTGAGAGGTTCATACGAGGGTTCATACATTTGAATCGAGTGTCAGTTAGGAGGTATTGTCTGGTCAGTGACGATATGATTCTACACTGACATTGAAAAAACGTTTAAAACATTTTACCACTTTGGACACGATATTTTCTGTGTTCCTGCGTTGTATTTTAAATAATTAACCATGCATTTAATAAAATAAAAACAGATTTTTTTCGTTTCTTCGTTCACTTGGTCATATAATATAAACCATAATTTAAAACTTCTTATTTGTAACGAATACGTTAGTTGAAATAATTTAAAAGTATTCATTCGAAAATGTTTCTATGGTTGAGGCGAACTATTTTTTATTCACCATTTCAATTATAGAAATGTACATATAATTAATTTGCATTTACACTTTAAATGACGCTCTATTTGAAAGGAAATTTAATGCTCTACAACTTCTTGCTTTAGTGCGTGTAAAAAAGAGTTTTTCGTAAATTTGTGATTTTGCTAGCGGATAATTTTGTTCAAAATATAGTCGAATGTATTAATATCCATTTTCTTATATTCAAAAAACCACTTTGAATGCTGCTTTAAATCATTATAGCGCTGGTGAAATTGACCAAAATCCTCTCGCTTTCTGTTAATGGGATGTACTCTAAATTTATTTTTGCACATATACCACTTTTTAAAGCTAGACTCTAATATAATATTTTAATCAAATCTAATATCTTAATAAAATTTAATAAGGAAAGTTTTCCGTAATTACAAGCGGGTTTGTGACCCCATTCTGTTGCATAAACAATCATTTGCACAATTTTCGCATTTTTTTTTTCATAAAATATTTCATTATAAAGTTAAAAGACAACTATTTACAATGTTCCGGTCATCGTAGCAGGGTGCAAACTTGATAGAATATGTCTAATAATTATTAAAATGTTCTCCAAGGTTTGCATAAATTTCAGATTTTTAAAAAAAAGGTATTGAATATTAACGTTTTTTGTTAATTCAACAATGTTCCGGGGGACGGAAAATGAAGCAAAAACCGGATTCATAATTTTTTCACCTCCTTCAATATTGTCTCAGATTAGACTTTCGCAATTTTTCATACCTTTTTACTTCCGTCGCATACCGAAAGGAAGTATTGTATCCGAGATTTTTTCGGATTTTGACGTTTCAGATCACGTAGATTACGAAAATATAGGTTTTTCAATTCCGTCAGTCTGTTTGTCTGTTGGTGCATTAACTAAAAAAACTACTTGAAGGAGAGCAGTCAAATTTGGTAGGTAGTTGACGCTACTGTCAGCGAAGAAATGGTTAAACTTTCACTGGAAAATATACAGGGTCTAATGGGAATAAATACTGCAAAAGATTTTGTTTTGATAAAATTTAAAATTTCCACGTTTCATGACGCTCTAAACCTATTTCAGAAAAAAAAATTGAAAATTTTTTTCACCAACATTTTTGAAATTTTTTTTACCACTAAAATAGATGAGAAACCATTTTTTTTTGTTCAAATTTAAAATTTCCACGTTTCATAGCGTTCTAAATCTACTTACAAAAAATTAGAATTTTTTTGTACCATTTTTAAAAAAATTTTACTACCACTAAAATAGATGGGAATTTTTTTTCTTTGTTCCATTTTAAAATTTCCACGTCTCCGTGGCATTCTAAACTTATTTCAACAAAAACAAATTTAATTTTTTTTTTTAGTTTTTAATCTATTTATATCACTATTATAGAATAGTTGAAATTTTTTTCTTTGCTCAAATTTAAAATTTCCACGTTTCATGACATTCCAAACCTATTTCGGAAAAAAAATGCAACATATTTTTACCAGTTTGGAAAAATATATTAAGTACCACTAGAATAGATGAAAAACATTTTTTTTTTCCTCAAATTTAAAATTTTCACATTTGATGGCATTCTAAACCTATTTCAAAAAAAAAAATTATAATTTGTAATCTTTTTTAACCACTACTATAGAATAGAAGGAAACTTTCCTTTTTGCTCAAATTTAAAATTTCCACGTTTCATGACATTCTAAACCTATTTCAGAAGCAGAAAAAAATTTTGAAAAATTTCAAGAAAAATGAAATGACAGATGGCAATAATATTTGGCATAATATACTTTTATTGAAAAATGTACAGGGTGGTCATCCCAAGAAATAATTCAGTCATGGCGGACATTTGTAAAGGTATTTGCGCAAGCCTTCCATATTTGGCCCCTGTCATTTAGTATACTGAACTTTTGCTGTTGGATGAGCACTCTGTATATTTTTTTGACCAAAGCTTATCAGGTTTTTTTTGTAATAATAGTGATAACTATATTCCGATTATTGTTTTCAATGTCATTTCGTAATTTTTAATTTTTTAGAGTGACCGCCATGCACAAATAAAAACGGAAGTTCTGTGTAAATACCTTTACCGATTTTTTGCTTTAATGACTGGCCTATTAATAGTTAAGCGTATATTAGGATTTTAGGTAGGTAACATTATGCTCCCTTCTGTGTCAATGATTTCCTCATAATGAGTTTTTCTTTCAACAAGATAATTGTTTCGTTCATACTACTCATACGTAACTAACTGGTTTCGAGACAACATTAATGTTCTTAACTTCTAGTCATAGTCCAGACCTTAACCCTGTCGAACTTAGTATGGATACTACTAGTAAGAAATATCCCAAACCGAAATGTGAGACCACGGAATACCCAAGAATTACTGGAATTAATAAATAATGGGTGGGAAAATATGATTATTGCATGAGTTTATTGAATTCTATACTAAACAGGCTAATAAAAGTTATAAACAGAAATGCTGTAACAACCAAATACTAATACTTAGTTTTTTAAATTTTTTTAACTTATGAATTAATTAAACTGTTTATTCTCCACTTTATTAAAATGTTAAATACCGAATTTTTGTTAATGTTATAATGCAGTGCAATTTGTCTCATTCTCATTGGCCATCCATCTTCTGCCATGGCAATAACTCTAGCCTTACAATATCCGCTTTAAAATAAAAAAGAAAATAGTGATATCTGTTATACTGCGGTAAAGATAGATTTACATTAGAAAAAAATTGTGCTATTATTTATTGTCCATGACAGTACTAATGCAATTGCAATTATTATATAATTGGAAGGTCATAAACATTGACAGTTAATAACAATTAACGTATGTATTATTATGCTGTGAGATACAAATATCAAAAGTACTGTAACTTGTAGAATGCTTTTATAAATTTCTCTGAACAGTTGTGTAACTTACATCGTACGTAACATACATCATTAGTTATAATTATAAATAAAATCAAAGGTACTAATTGTTTATTGCACAACCCGCCGAGTTGTGATCTATTATCGAAAACCTCGGGTTCGTATGAAAAAAATGTCCCAAGCGGTTTTTTGCATACTCATGTTCAGGACATGCCCCTGAATAAGGATCAAGATTTTGCCGAAAATCTGGTCCCAATTTGTTTAAACTAATCTTTTTAAACAAATGGCAAACATCGCTTTCTTGAGCCGAATTATTACTTTTTTTTTTTAAAGATTTTTGGACCATTTTAAACAAGAAAGGTTTCTTATCATTTTTTCGTAAAGTCGACCGTTTCCGACTTATCAATAATTTAATGTTAGTCATTTTCAAGGTTAAAATACAATATTAAAAAATGATTTTTTTGGGTTCGCCAAAATTCTTACACAATTTTTGAATATCCACTAATAAAATCCTGAAGACTAAGTGCAGATTTTTTCATTCTAAAGCTTAAATTCTTAATTTTTGTATAGACGACGTTATTAGCCGAGCGCGTGTTCTTTCAATTGTTTATAAGTCGAAAACGGTCAACTTTACGAAAAAATTACAAAAAACTTTTTTTTTAAATGACCAATCAAGAAAACCTAAAAATTAACTCAAATTAAGCGATTTTTGTAATTGGTTTAAAAAAATTAGTTTAAACAAATTACAAAAATCGCTTAAATACCAAGACCCGAATGATTTTTTAAAATTTTTTTGGTCATTTTAAACAAAAAGGTCTCTTGTCATTTTTTCGTAACTTTGACTGTTTCCAACTTATAAACAATTGAAGGAGCGCGCATCCGCTACAGCGCCTATTTAACAATTAAAAATTAAAGCTTTGAAATGAACAAATCTGCACTTACCCTTCAGGATTTTATTAATGGGTGTTCAAAGATTGTATAAAGATTTTGGTGAACTCAAAAACTATTTTTTAATATTGTATTTCAACCTTGAAAATGACCGTTTTTGTGTTTTTTCAAACATTAAATTATTTATAAGTCAGAAACGGCCGACTTTCTTTCTTTTTTGTTTAAAATGACAAAACAAAACTAAAAAAATAATTCGAGTCAATAAAAGCGATGTTTGCTATTTGCTTAAAAAAAAATTGTTTAAACAAATTGGGCCCAGATTTTCGTCCGGCAAAATTTTGATCCTTATTCAAGGGCATGTCCCGAACGTGAATCGCTTGGGACATTTTTTTAATATGAAAGCGAAATTTTCGTCTTGCCTAAAAGTAATTTTTAAGTCATTAAAAATCGGCAATGAATCGATTTGTATTATAGCTTTTTGTAAAGGGGAAATTCTACTCTAAAGGGTGACTGTATTTGAAAATTTATTTGAAATGTTTTTAAGCTCTAATATTACTATTGAAAATAGGATTTTACATGAATTAACATTCTACGGTCACAACGTTCAACGGGTCCACTTTTTTTTAGTCGCTTCGTCTGCTATCAGAATAAAACCCTGAATTTGATAATGATCCGTCAAATATTTTAGTTATCATAAATAATAATCTAACATCGCGGATTGTCTCCTACTCGGTGTGAATTGAATTAATAGTAATACATTTTAATTTAACTCACTCTAGCTAACAAACAGAGCAATTAATTAGTTTAAAAATGTTACTGTGTTATCATTATACATTTGATAACAAAATGTATTAAATTTTTAAAATATGAATTTGAACGATTTCCAATAAGAAATGTTCGATAGCTTTTTTATATAAGATGAAATTTTAATAAAGCTAGAATTTTTTTTTTATTTTCGAAATAGATGTCAAGTATATCGAAAAGAAATAAAGATAAAGGGTGAAGACAACTCTCTCATCTGAAACTATTTTTACTACTATTAATACTTTTCAAGGAAATCGCACGTGAAAAAAATACCGTAAACGTGCGGACAAAAAAGGTTACACCGACACTGCAATCAAAGGGATAAGTTCTTTGATCGGAGGTCAGACACAATTTTTCTTTCGCTCAAACTCAAAATCTTCATGTGTCATGATATTCTAAGCATGTTTAAAAGTGAATTATTTATTATTTGTTTGCTTATAGTAATGAAACATATTCTTTATAGGATTTTGCAAACAGCGGAAAGAAAAACTATCTATGAGAACTAAAAGAAAGACTATGTGTAAAAATATTAATGAAATCTTTGCATTCTTTCGATAACCTGACTTCTGGTTATGCTAACAAGTAAAAATTCTTATTTGCCATTCTCATTATAACACTAGCATCCAACATAGTCCCCTACGGCTAGGCAGATTAAACTAGTATCTACATGATCCCCTACGATATGTAAATTCAGTTAAAAATGAGAACAAAGGCCTGAGATTAATTTATTTACCTACCTTGTCTTTAACATTTTTTTTCATTCTAATGAATTACATTTTCATAAAATCTCGATAAAGTTTTTTGGAAATGGATATTGCCTTGGTTTTGCATGGAACATCGTTATGAGTGGCTTTGTGCTTTTCTGATGAGTCCAGAATAAGGACGAAAAACGTTTCAAAGGCCAAGAAACTGAGTGAGATTTTGTAAAAATGTAATTCATTAGAATAAAAAAAAAATTAAGACAAGGTAGGTAAATAAATTAATTTCAGGCCTTTGTTCTCATTTTTAACTGAATTTACATACCGTAGGGATCATGTAGATACTAGTTTAATCTGCCTAGCCGTAGGGGACTATGTTGGATGCTAGTGTTATAATGAGAATGGCAAATAAGAATTTTTACTTGTTAGCATAACCAGAAGTCAGGTTATCGAAAGAATGCAAAGATTTCATTAATATTTTTGCACATAGTTTTTCTTTTAGTTCTCATAGATACTTTTTCTTTCCGCTGTTTGCAAAATCCTATAAAGAATATGTTTCATTCTAAACATATATCAAGAAAGAAAATTGAACATTTTTTTTACGATTCACTCCACTATGTGGAAATGGAAAGCTATTACTTAACTTACCTTTGTACACAATAGAAAGGCACGATCAATATAACTCCAATTGTACAATTAAAATGATTATAGTAATAGTTACTTATAAAAATGGAAATCCTCAAATATTCAAACGTATCATATACCCTATTATCAATTTCGTCCAGATAAGTAAATAAAATAGAATAATAAATTCATTTTTGACAGTCGAATTATTTCTGGTGAACAACATACAGGGTGATTCACCCAAAACTCCAGAGACAGTTTCCATGGTAACGAACAGAGATATTCAAATTTTGTAAAAGCCAGTTATCAGATATTATTGGTGAAAAAATTGATTGAAGGGGCCTCTGTGGTAGTTAATCATTTTGCAGATAACTAAATAAAACACACTAGGTACTACTATGTTTTCTACCACTATGTATTTGTAAAAATAGCCACAGAACTTTCGACTTACAAAGACATTGTCAAGCAGTGAATCAAACATGACTGATTCACAATTGCACAGAAATGTTATATATATAGACAATTTTGGATGGATTAGTATATAGGTCTATACTATAAGGGCTTAGGCAGGCTTACCCATGGATTCTCCACTTAGTCCTCTCTTAGCGCATATTTTTATTACTTATTTAGAAAAAGAAAATCTAAATTCTACGTTAGGCAAGAAACATATTAATTTTTGGTATAGATATGTTGATGATGTTTTAGCAGGTTTTACTTCCCTCGCATACCGAAGGGAAGTATTGTATTCGAGAAAAAATCACCCTCCGAGATTTTTTCGGATTCTGACGTTTCAGAACACGTAGATTCCGAAAATATAGGTTTTTCAATTCCGCCAGTCTGTCTGTCTGTCTGTCTGTCGGTCTGTCTGTCTGTCTGTCTGTCTGTCTGTCTGTCTGTCTGTCTGTCTGTCTGTTGGTGTATTTACTAAAAAAACTACTTGACGGAGAGCAGTCAAATTTGGTAGGTAGTTAACCCTACTGTCAGCGAAGAACTGGTAGAATTTTCCCTGAAAAATATACAGGGTGGACCGTCTAAACGGAATAAATAGTGAAAAAAATTTTTTTTTGCTCAAATTTAAAATTTCCACGTTTCATGACGCGCTAAACCTGTTTCAGGAAAAAAAATTTTTTGAAAATTTTTTTCAAACATTTTTTAAAAAATTTTTACCAAGATGAAAAAAATTTTTTTTTGCTCAAATTTAAAATTTCCACGTTTCATGACGCGCTAAACCTATTTCAGGAAAAAAAAAATTGAAAATTTTTTTCACCAATATTTTTGAAAAAATTTTTACTACTAAAATGAATTTTTTTTTTCTTTCTTCAAATTTAAAATTTTCACGTTTCATGGCATTCTAAGCCTGATTAAAAAAAAAGTTTTTTGAAATTTTATCACTAAGATAGAATTTTTCTTTCTTTGTTCAGATTTTAACTATCCACGTTTCCATGACATTCTAAAACTATTCAAACAAATTTAAAAATGTTTTTGAAGAATTTTTTAAAAAATTTGAAAACATTTTTAATCCATTTATGTATCACTACTATAGAACAGACGAAAACATTTTTTTTGCTCAAATTTAAAATTTCCATGTTTCATGATATTCCAAACCAATTTCGGAAAAAAAAAATTTGCAACATTTTGTTACCAGTTTGGAAAAAAATTTAACACCAGAATGCTCAAATTTAAATGACATTCTAAACCTAGGTATTTCAGAAAAAAAAATTTTTTTTCACCAACATTTTTCAAAAAGTTTTTACCACTAAAATAGATCGAATTTTTTTTTATTTGCTCAAATTTAAAATTTTCACGTTTCATAGCATTCTAAACCTATTTTAAAAATACATCATTTTTAATTTTTAAACTTTTTTTAGCACTACTATAGAACAGAAGGAAACTTTCCTTTGTGCTCTAATTTAAAATTTCTACCTTTGACATTTTAAACCTATTTCAGAAGCAAAAAAATTGAAAATTATTTTACCATCTTTTGAAAAATTAAAAAAAAATGAAATTTTTTAACCACCACTATACTTCCACTCCATTACGTGAATGTTGGATTGAAAATGTGACAGATGGCAATAACATCTGGCATATGCACCTATTATACTTTTATTGAAAAATGTACTGGGTGGTCATCCCAAGAAATAATTCAGTCATGGTGGACATTTGTAAAGGTATTTGCGCAAGCCTGCCATATGTGGCACCTGCTATTTAGTATTGAACTTTTGCTGTTGGATGAGCAATCTGTATATTTTTTTGACCAAAACTTATCAAGTTTTCTTTGTAATAATAGCAATAACTATACTCCGATTATTATTCTCAATGTCATTTCGTAATTATTATTTTTTTAGAGGGACTGCCATGAACGAGGGAAGTTCTGTGTAAATTCCTTTACCGATTTTTTTTAACAGTACTACCAGGCAATTGAACAATTTTTTAAATTATATTAATAACATACACCCGAAAATTTAATTTACGTTAGAAAGAGTCAGATAATAAAATTAATATCCTAGACCTTACAGTGTCACGTATAAATAACCAATATACTTTTAAAATTTTCCGAAAACCAACATTCACAGGAACCACAATTCCTTACGACTCATTACACCCACACCAACAAAAAATGGCAGCATACAACTCTATGATCCACAGAGCTTTTTCACTACCTCTGTCTGAGGCTGATCTGAATGAAGAGCTACAGATAATCGAGGACATTGGAGTTAAAAATAATTTTGGTGCAGAAATCATTAAAAAGTTAATAAACAAAATCCGGAAAAACTCACTTTTCAATTAACATATTCAAAAATAAAAGAAACTACATAATTTACTTACACAACAATTGGCCATTTATCCGAAAAAATAGCTAATGTTCTCTCTAAACACAATCTAAAAATAGCTTTTCAATCGCAGTGTAAATTATCAAACATATTATACAACGCAAAAGAAGCAACACATAAATTTAACAAGTCTGGAGTTAAAATGTACAGAGTGTAATAGTATCCATATAGGGCAACGCGGTGGAAATTTTAAAACACGGTATCAAGAACATTTTAGATCATAAATAGGTTACAAAAAACTAATTCATCTTTTGCAAACCCCTGCCTCGAAAACAGCCATAGTTTTCCGCAATTAGACGACATTGAAATTTTAAATTTCTCAACAAAAGGCTTTAAATTAAACATTTTAGAATCTCTGGAAATTCATAACCACAATAATATCAACGATTATAATTTGTTAAATGATCAATTAGATCTTATATATTCGCCTTTATTGACAGCCGGCAAACCCATAATTGAATATTCATAAATTAGTTTATTATTGTCATCTATCTGCCTAGCCCTTATAGTACCTATATACTAATCCATCCAAAATTTTCTATATATATTACATTTCTGTGGAATTGCAAGTCGAAACGACAGTCGCAATTTTTATAAATACATAGTGGTAGAAAACATAGTAGTGTGTTTTATTTAGTTATTTGTGCAATATTATTGGTGACTTTCTTCTGTCTTTCAAATGTTGCCAATGACTAGCGTCTGCGACATCGCGACGCCGGAAATAAATTATTCGATGGCAGAGGAGTCTTAAACTGCGGTGCACGTCGTGTCATTTTAAGCAACTTTTATGATAGGAACAATTTTCAAAAAAATCACCGGATTTGGAGAACTTGAACTTCAATATTATTTTTTTAAGTAACAAAAATGCCATCACATTTTTAAATTAAGCGAACTTACATTATATACAAAATTGTTTCATTAACTTTATTATTATAAATTATTGAAATTTAAAAAAAGCGCAAAATAACAGTTTTTGAAAATTTCATGAAGAATGTACCTATAGGTCTCATTAAAAAATAAATAATGTAAGTATTTCCGATCAAATCAGAAGTTGAAATGAAGGCCATAATCGGTTAAGATGGGTGAATGTGCCCTTAGCATTAACGTATCATAATTTAAAACAAACTAACCATTATATTCTTCGCCGATTTACCGCACTTTTTATATAACTGTTGCGCATTCTATATGATACTCTTCGCAGTTTTTTTTTTGTAAAGAATATTAGTTTCAGATATTTTTTGTTTATTTACAAAACATAAAAAATATATTTTTTTAAATTAAAATAATTAATAACTTTTTTGTTTATTGATTGATTTTGTTCTGAAACAATGATGTTCTTCTTCTAGTTAGCACTAACTAACTGTCCAAATTTCAATACAATCGGATTTTTCGTTCTTAAGTTGTCGTGTTTACAAGAAGCGTGACGGACGGACAGACAGACGGACGAGCATTTTGAAAGTTGTTCAGAATTCGATCTCCAACACAGTGGTATGAATTTTTTTTCTAGACGTGCGATATTACCGTTTTAAAAATGTGCCGATCGTATGCAACATACTCTTCGCTTTGTATTTGCGAAGAGTATAAAAATAAAACAGGATATTTTATTTTTTTTCAAGTGCCAAGTAGGTACCCATTTGATCTTTAGAAGAATTACGTGTGGTAAAAAAACACCCTAAGATTCTACAAAAAAAAGTGGTAGTTGTGCCGGAAATTTATAGGGGTTAAAAAAAATCAGAATAATTCATGATTTCTTTTCAATGTTCCCATCTCAGATTCTGTTCTAATTTATTTCACGAGTTTGTTCTGGTAGTATCTATAATTCGTTGATTTAATTTGAATCGGTTATGCTGTTCAACAAATAAGAATTATTTTTGAAACTTTTCGATTTTTTTCCTTACTCGAAAACAGTTTAATATTACGGGCTGAAATTTGGCAAAAGTGATATTGATAACAATCCTAGCAAAATAAAATAAGCACCATCCATGCGGAGAAAATTCACCTATCTTGACCGACTACTATCTTTATTTCATTACTATCCAAACCAGTCTCTTTCACTATGCTAAATGTCCCAAAGGACTTATCTAAAATTAATTTCCAACAGAATAATTTTTCAAAAAGTGTAATGGGGGGGATTTTCAAACTTCAACTTGTGACAAGAGGCTGTGATAAAAATGGGCCATTATCGCGAACATATTTTTTAATTGCCCCATTTTTGAAACTAGAATATTTCCTTTGAGGAAATACCGAAAACCATTTATACTGGTGTTTTAAAAATGGCCTTTCTCATTGCACCGAGAAAACAGTAACAAATGCCCTCAAAATATGCACAAAAATAATATATACCCTCCAATTTTATTTTACACCGTGTTTACTTTAGTTTTCGTATAGGACTCACGTACTGTATACTCTACAGACAACCCGTAGACAGACACAGGCATACAGATAAATTTTCTTCGATATTTTTGTTCATTATTGTGACCAGAAGTAGATGCAAACATTTTATCCCTACACTTACTAAATTAGACCTCATAAACATAGACACATTAATAATACATATAGACGATATAATTTAATGAATTCGATGAAAATCAGCAAACAATTATTTAATAGGTCAAGTGTTAATTTCGGCTTTATTAAAAGCATCGTATAATGTAAGTTTAAATATGTTAACATATGGCCGAAATAAAAAATATATTAGAACACAGTCAGAATTAGATAAGGTTTCGTCATAGTAAAAAAATATGTGATTCTTATCAATTTTCATGAAGGTATTGATCGAGGTACAGAGATTGTACAAAAATAAAATCTTTTATGAAACCGCAATTATATCTTGGGATTTTCGATGTTAGATATCTCATTTAGGATGCGTGAGTCACAGTTAAATTAGGATATTTTGATCAATAATATCTTTACTGTCCGTTTGGCCAATCTACAATAGTATGGGACTCGTCAAAGAGTAGACAGATATACTTAGTAAACATTACAAATATGAATATAATTCATTTTTAAAAGTGAATTATTATTTGTTTGCTTTAATTGTATTGAAACATATTCTTTATAGGATTTTGCAAACATCAGAAAAAATAACTATCTAATGGAACTAAAAGAAAAGCTATGTGTAAAAATATTAACGAAATCTTTGCATTCTTTCGATAACCTGACTTCTGGTTATGGTAACAAATTAAAATTTCTTGAATGCATTTGTATAATTTCTTATTTGAAAATTCTCATTCAACAACTAGCATCCACACATAGCCGTAGGGGACTGTGTGGATGCTAGTTGTTGAATGAGAATTTTCAAATAAGAAATTATACATATGCATTTAAGGAATTTTAATTTGCTAGCATAACCAGAAATCAGGTTATCGAAAGAATGCAGATTTCATTAATATTTTTACACATAGCTTTTCTTTTAGTTCCCATAGATAGTTATTTTTCAGATGTTTGCAAAATCCTATAAAGAATATGTTTCAATTCATATTTGTTCCAATAATTTTTTTTAGTTAAATTGCCGACTTTTTATACACCTATTTATATCATAACGTGCGACATATTGAAATGCCCTCTCATGCAAATCTTTAATGACTCCATTGATTTGCTCAAAAATCATAAAACCAAATTAAAAATGGCAATAATCACCAGATGCGAAAGAAGGTCCCTTTATCACGTTTATTTTGAATAACTCGAAAACCACGCCATCCAGCGAAAAAGTATTTATACACAATGAAATAAATGAAATTTCGAACAAATAAGTCCCTATGCATTTTTTTTCCAGGACCAATACTTTACGAGATCCAGAGGATGGAAAAATCGCATACCGAAGGGAAGTATTTTATTCTAGAAAAAGTCACTCTCCGAGATTTTTTGAGATTTTCGTGTTTCAGATCATGTAGATTACGAAAATTTAGGATTTTCAATTTCGTCAGTCAGCCTGTCCGTCTGTCTGTCGGTCTGACTACTTGACGGAGAACAGTCAAATTTGGTAGATAGTTGACGCTACTGCTACCAAAGAAACGGTTAGACTTTTACTGGAAAATATACAGGGTGGACCGTCTAAAGGCAATAGATAATCAAAAATATTTTTTCTACTCCAATTTAAAATTTTTACGTTTCGTGACATTCTAAACCTATTTCAAATTAAAAAAAAATGTTTTTTTAAATTATATTAACCACAGAATATATGATGGAGAAAAAATTGGAAAATATTGAACCTAAAAAAAATGAATAGGAATTTATCTGTATGAAATTTCATGTAGTTTAATATTGCATGTAAATGCTTTTTCGCTGGAGGGCGTGGTTTTCGAGTTATTCAAGAAAAACGTGAAAAGGGGACCTTTAAACTACCCCCCCCCCCTCCTCTGACTGTCCACTGGACAGGTCTTTTAGTATATTGTTCAGGGCACTACTCCCGACAATTATACAAGAATTGACCTCTACATGAATTATTTCCTGTATTTAACCTTATTTGGGCTTCGTTGACTGGACTAATAGATTTATTTAGAATTTGATGGAGAATTTTCACATTTACCCATCTTGATTTCCCTCCCAATTTATTAATGTAGACCAAGGAAGAGCATTACTTAATTACTTCTTGACGAGAAACAAATCATAACTATAGGAATTGATAAATAATTTTAAAAATCGCATAAAGCTGTAATAAATAAGATAATTTTTCCTAAACACAATACAGTACTACCTTCTTATTTACATAAGTAGGTTGAAAATGATAACATGGGATAAAATTAATTGTTCTAATGTTTGTCAAGATATAGATATGACTATGTACCTGATTACATTACACTAACGAGAAAATTCATAACATTGTTTTCACTCATTGTAAGATACTTGAGATATGAAAGATACCCCATAGTCAATTATGCTATTTTCTATAAAATAAGTTTATCAGTATAGGATATATTCAAACCAGTATAAAAATAAAAGTGACACCATATAAACACATCAAACATATAAATAGTGCACAGAATTATTAAATTAAAATCTCCGTAATATGAATATAACATCATAAGCCTTTGTCAGGATGAAGATTACAATAATGTAAACATGGAAACTGAGTTACTAAAATATGTCCTTGATCAAGCTAGATGCAATTATATCAAGGGGTTAACGTTGAACGCCACTGGGTATACCAAATTTCACACATGTAGTATTTCTAATAGTTGGGGAGGCAGTGTTGCCTTTTTGGTAGTGATTTCATACCGATTGATTTTAATGATAAATAAATGAAATCCACAATCTCCTTTTCCCTTAATATATATTTGTTAATTTTGCACATAAGAGGTAATGTAACATTTGCTCACAACCACCTCCACCGCAGGTGCGACGTCTGATGCTTGTTTCGCTTATTGTTTATATCAAATCTATTATTAGAAATAAAAATCAATCGGTATGAAAACACTACCAAAAATTCAACGCAACCTACGATGCCGATAAAATACCAATCTTCCTTTTTCCACAGAGATATCGTAAGACTTTCCAGTCATTGTATTTATTTAGTTATGAACAATTGAAAGTTTTAGCATCTTTGACGAAATTATTTGAAATTTAAATCCACATTTCGCCCCAGTCCATCGCAAGTGCGATGACTGACGTTTATTTCGCTTATCGTCTACAGTGTGTCTCGCTTAAGACTGTAACAGCGTAATAAATCTTTCGTTTTTTGTCCGATTTGAATCAAGCTGATCCCAAAAGATGGAGGTCGCCAAGGTATATATAAGACCACAAAATCACTTTCCATCTTTAACTGCAAGGCCATCTACGATACTAAATTGTATGAAAAAACTAAAAAAATCATAGTAGGCATTTTTTAATCACAAAACTTGATTCAAAAACCCTGAATCCGAAGTTTAGTTAAATTCTAAAAAAAGTGAGGTCTTCATGAAAAAAATTTCACTCTCAAATTTCTCGTTTTGATAAGCATGCTCTGACTTCTTTATTAGTACTGAGACAATTTTGTAAACATCAGCTTAGCAGTCAAGTAAATCTGTCGGCATTTTGTCTTTTTTGTATTGTACCCAGCATATGTTATTTCAATTAAAATGCTTACAACTGCGGAAAATCAAGACCTCATTTTTGTTTAGAATATAACTAAACTCCCGATTCAGGATTTTTGATTTGTTTCATACAATTTTGTATCGTAGACGGCCTTGCATTTAAAGATGGAAAGTGGTTTTGTGGTCTTAAATGGACCTTGGTGCCCTCTATCTTTTAAGATCAATTTGATTCAAATCAGAGAAAAATCAAAAGAATTATTACACTGTTAGACTCTTAAGTGAGACACACTATAGATCAAATCTGTTACTAGAAATAAAAATCACTACCAAAAAAGCAAAGCTGCCTCCCTGACTATAATGTTATCAGATCTAAATTGTTAGTAAACTTCTCAAATTTTCTTGAGTTCACCTGTTCAAATTATAACTTATCTGCATTCAGTAATGCGAGAAAAGTAATCACTAGAACAGATATGCGCTGTACAACAGTATACTATGAAATCTAGAAACCAATTCACTTTCAGCGCCAAAAATGTCATGGAAATAAACCAACTACTTAATTGATAGAAATGACGATTTGAAAAAAAATCGGTAAAGGTATTTACACAGACCTTCCCTCTCTATTTGTGCATGGCGGTCACTCTAAAAGATTATTAATTACGAAATGACATTGAGAATAGTCATCGGAAGTTATTATTACAAAGAAAACCTGATAACTTTTGGTCAAAAAAATATACAGAGTGCTCATCCAACAGCAAAAATTCAATACTAAACAATAGGTGCCAAATTTGGAAGGCTTGCGCACATACCTTTACAAATGTCCACCATGGTTGAATTATTTCTTGGGATGACCACCCTGTACATTTTTCAATAAAAGTATAATAGGTGCATATGCCAAATATTATTGCCATCTGTCACATTTTCAATTACACATTCACGTAGTGGAGTGGAGGTATTAGTAATGGTTAAAAAATTTCATTTTTTTTTATTTTTCAAAAATGTTGGTGAAAAAAATTTCTATTTATTTTTTCTGAAATAGGTTTAGAATGTGATGAAACGTGAAAATTTTAAATTTGAGCAAAACAATTTTTTTCCATCTATTCTAGTGGTAAAATTTGTTTCCAAAATGGTAAAAAAATGTTGCAAATTTTTTTTTCCGAAATAGGTTTGGAATGTCATGAAACGTGGAAACTTTAAATTTGAGCAAAAAAACAATTTTCATCTATTCTATGGTACCTAAGTGATAAATAGATTAAATATTTTTTCAAAATTTTTTAAAAAATTTTCAAAAAAATTAAATTTGTTTGAATAGGTTTGGAATGCCATGGAAACGTGGAAATTTTAAATTTGAACAATGAAACAAAAATTTCCATCTATTATAGTGGTAAATTTTTTTGAAAAATGGTATAAAAAAAATATATTTTTTTTTATATAGGCTATGAGACGTGGAAATTTTAAATTTGAACAAAGAAAAAAAAAATCCATCTATTTTAGTGGTAAAAATTTTCCAAAAATGTTGGTAAAAATATTTCAAAATTTTCTTTTTGAAACATGTTTAGAATGCCATTAAACGTGGAAATTTGAAATTTGAAGAAAGAAAAAAAAATTTCATCTATTTTAGTGGTAAAGAATTGTTCAAAAATGTTGGTGAAAAAAATGTTCTTTTTTTCTGAAATTGGTTTAGCAAGTCATGAAACATGGAAATTTTAAAGTTGAGCAAAAAAAAACTAATTTCAGTATTTATTTCCTTTAGACGGTCCACCCTGTATACTTTCCACTAAAAGTTTAACCATTTCCTCGCTGACAGTAGCGTCAACTACCTACCAAATTTGACTGCTATCCGTCAAGTAGTTTTCTAGTTAATGCACCAACAGACAGACAGACAGACAGACAGACTGACGGAATTGAAAAACCTATATTTTCGTAATCTACGTGATCTGAAACGTCAAAATCCGAAAAAATCTCGGAGGGTGATTTTTCCTCGAATACAATACTTCCCTTCGGTATGCGAGGGAAGTAAAATGCTTACATTAGAAAGTTCCCGACTTCACAATGAACTTTCGATAATTGTTAAAAGGTATTATTATTTATTAAGATATTAATTTCAAGCATGCATGTATGCTATAGGCATGACAGTGTGTTAATGGATAGGGAAGAATAAGCAGCCTAGAGACCAAGATATTTAAAAAGTATTAAGTAAAGACTATTGCAGTGTGGGGCAGAAAATTTCGAGAAGAGGCTTAATATGCTATAGAAAATAGCATAACATGCTATAGGAAATAGCATATTTTGAAAGTTAAAGCCATCACGTCAACTGGACATGCATTTTTAGATGAGTTTTGCAATAAGCTATTATGTCGGTCTAAGTCCTATCCTGTGGTATGTAACCAACACTGATTTTTATGCATCGACATTACATGCATTTGTATATATGCATTTTGTCTTTAAAGTGAATAGATTATTGAACAATTATTAAAGACCTTATAAATTAAAGTTGCTGTAGCAGGCTAATCAAATCACAATGACCCTATTAACACCTTCAATAAATGCATCTTGTTTCAGATTTGGAACATACTAATCTGAGGACTCACGTTACTCAATTCAACCCTTAATTAGTCTGATTTTATATAATGTTCAGGAGTTTGAGTAGTAGTACTGGCTGAAAGCAACAACCTGAGTGCTAAAAGTTAAATTTGCGTGATTATCATAAGGTGAGTAATAGGTATATAAAGCAATATTGAAATCATAAATTAAAAAATTCAAGAAAATTGTATTGTAAATAATATGATATGAATTGGTGAATTGATCGTATCCCCTTCATATATCACCACATATACCACATGACCTTTAGCTAACTTGCATCATCATCATCATCATCATCATCAAACAATTTGTTAAAATTCAGCAATACAACATTGCCTCCCTGGATTGTGATCCGGAGCCAACCAGACAACGGTGAATAGAGTATCGTCTAATTTAAATATCCGCAGCATAAATGCACTGGTGTATTACTGGTTGCAATCTGGCTCCAATGTTATTATAGGATTTTACATTAGGTAATTTAAACAAAAATGTCATTAGATAGAAAAATTAAAAATGAATTAAATAGGAGAGCCGATATACTTGACTCCTAAAATGTAAAGGGGATCTCATAAATATTACAAAGTGTTACAGAAAAGAGGAAAGGATTAAAATAGATATGGCTGAAGTTTTGATCAAGTTTGATCGAATCCATGAGAAGAAAAATTAATTCTAATTCGAGAAAAGGCGTTTAGGCAGACCTAATTCATCGTGGAATCCAATTCTTACAACCTCCTCGATGGACCCTCAATGACAGAAGACAACTGCCAAACAAAACAAAATTCGTTACAATCAAAATTTTGTTTAGGGTCCCCAGTTTTTGAAAGATCGTATCCCTGACAACATTCAACATACACGAACAAATAAAAATATATCTATCTATCTATGCAACCCCCATAATCTCATCCACCCTCGAAGTGTGGAACCCATATTTTCAATTTTTGCTCAAACGGAAAAAATCGCCAAACTCGAATTTTCGTTTAGGGTCATTTAACTTTTCAATAAATATGTCTTGCACAACATTCTCTACGCAACCCCCATAGTCTCATCCACCCGCGAAGTGCGGAACCCATATGTATTTTCAGTTATGCCACCAAATGGAAAAAAATTGTCCAACTCGAATTTTCGTTCAGGTCCATCGAAATTTTCCATAAATTTGTCTTGCACGTCCATATATCCTCCATAGTATTATAACCCCCACCCACCCCCCCCCCGAAGTGCGGGACCATATTCGTCACCCAATTTCCCAATTTTTCCATACATATATGTATTGCACAACGTCATTGCACAACGTGGTCTATGAGACCCCCCATAGTCTCTTTCACCCCCGAAGTGTGGAATTCATAATTTCTCTTGTGTCCCCACACGAAAAAAATTCGCCAGTCGTAATTTCATTTACGGACACCCACTTTTCGACTGGACGTATCTCAGACAACGTCCTCTATGCAACCCCCTTAGTCGCATCCACTTGTAAACTGCGGAACCCATATTTTCACTTTTGTTCCCAAACGAAAAAAATCCCCCAGTCAAAATTTCTTTTAGGGTCACTCAACTTTTCCATAAACATCTCTTGCACAACGTCCCCTATGCAACCCCCATAATCTTATTCACCACCGAAGTGCTGGACCCATATTTTCCATTTTTCCTTTTTTATGGATTCGATCAAGATCGATCTATCAGTGACATTAAAATAGTCCATTTTTGCTAACTTATTTGGCGAATGACCCTTTATTAGCATGACAGTCATTTGCTCAATTATTGTCGCTACTGATGTTGTCAATCATCATATTCGTCATTTTAAAAAAGTACGATAAAATTTTTAAATTACAACATTCATTTACTATATTGAAACACAGATATTATGTATATTCCGTATGTTCGTTTCAATACCTAGGTAGTTTCACTAAAGATGTAAAATGTTAGTTTATAACAGTAACATATTTCTGCATTGGTGGAAACGTCCATTTGAATAAAACTTAAGAAAATTACTTCCGGTTTCTTTGGCTACACGAAGGTCATTACAGCTAAGAAGAGTATCATTACATCGTACTATATGTATGGAATATTGCATGTTAATACATTTTTACACAACAGTAGGGTACAATATGATAATGTTACCACCGATAGAGGGTCCTACTTTATCTAAATTATCGTTTTTTGAGTTCATGTACTGAGTTTATTTGATTGAAATTACTTAATTTGTCACCCGTAATTTTCAGTTCAGGGCGTTTAGGCACAGCTTCATCTTGTAGCAAACATTAAATAAAAACAGCATTTTTAATAAAAATATTACGCCAGACCTCAATATTATAAATGGTTAAGAAGAGTTAACTTACCTGGCGCTGGTTTCACCACTTTAGAAGGATAATTAGGAGCTGCAGCTCCAAATAATTTGTTTAATTCTTCCTCATTTGAGTCCTGCTAGGAATAAAAACAAAATATAACCTCACTTTATATATTAAAGTGTTAAATAGTAATTAATCCTCACCGCAAAACGAAGATTATTTTCCACAATACTGTTATCGACGTCCAAGAAAATAGGTGTAGAATTTTTCGATGACATTTTTAAATAACACTAAAATACGGATATCAAAACAAGCTCTAATACTCACGTTGACGTTACCTTGCCAACAAATTGCGAACTGTCATAAACATTTGACATTTACGGTAAGGCGGACATTTCTATTTCACTTGAGCGAATGCGCCAAATTTCTTGTACGTCAGCCGTGATAAAGGCGGCTTTGCATAGTTACGTTCTCGCATGATCTCTGCAAGGTTATTTAAATACAGAAATAAGTAGAGGAAAAATGAAGCAACATACAAAATAAAATCCAAAATGTACCCAGAACCGCTATAGACAAATTTTATCTATGGTAATTAAATATAAATGGCAAGGTCAAAAATAAATATAATTTTTTTTTTAGCGCAGATTGAGCTGGTTGTTGAGCCTCCAGCAAAATGGCGAATTCGACGTTAGATAAGTTTTGCGGCTCGGAATTTTGGGTAAGAATCTTTTAATTTATTAAGAATTAAATAATATTTCTACATGAGTTCTTAATCTAAAGATAAGCTGTCTATTTTTGTGCTGAATTTTGCTAAATCAATGCTATTTTCAATATAAAATCAGGTTATTGTCGACTAATATTTAATTTTATATCCTATTTTAAAATGTTTTTTCACACAAATTTTAGTTTTACTAATATTTTTATCAATGAGAGTGTTGTTATTTTTTATATATTTTTTTAAACACTATGTTTATTTTATTATGCTGTAAAACGTTCATTTATTATTTTACAGAATACAAACTTATCATGGTACACAGAAGATCCAGAAGTCACAAAATGTTTTGAAAAGACAGTTCTAATATGGATTCCTTGCCTGTTTTTGTGGACTTTTTCTAGTTTAGAAGTGTACTATATAATAAATAGTAAAAGAAGAAACATACCATGGAATTGGTTTAATATATCCAAATTAGTTGTAACAGGAGCTCTTTCGATATTAACTTTTGCAGATCTGGTAGCTGCTTTTGCATCAACGAGTAATGATGTGTATGGTGTGGATATATATTCGCCTATTATTAAGTTATTTAGTTTCGTAAGTGTTTAATTTATACATATAAAGCAAAGTGCAACTATACTTAGATTTGATTGTCTAGTGAATTGTTCGGCTACTTCCTTAGTTAGAACCTTGAAATTTGGCATCGAAGTACAGAGTAACTACGTGATCCTCATGAAACTCTAAATTTTTCAAAATTCAAAATGGCAGCTGCAACATTAGGCGAGAGGGGACCAAAGTTGTAGAGAACTAAATTACGGTTAAGTAGAAGAGCAGGTGGTATGTCACCTGAACTTCGCCTTTGTAAACCAACTTTCTTTAATAAAGTCATTTATTGTTATTATTATTTCACACCAATAGTAAGAGGTGTCATATTGTTTTGGCAATACGTGTTTCATTACAGTGATTCTGTACGATGCCATACTTACATTCTTCACTTGGACATACCGTATGGATCCACTGACTTTATGAAAAATTTAATTCTCTATAACTTTGGTTATACAATATGTTTCATATCTCATACCATCTTTGTTGCATTTCGATTTCGGAGGGATGGGGATCATAGCTCAATGGTTTATGATATCTAACTTTTTAACTGGCGTAACTAGTGAAGCGGGTTCAAACCGTCCTTACTGTGAAATAATTTTAATTATAAAATGATCCTCATCAGGAAGTGGTTCGACTTCCCCTATAAACTGTAGAGCTTCATTTCTCTTTACGTAGCACAAAATCCTGGATTTTCAAGGAGTCACTTGAGAAGTGGATTAAGACAACATTTTTTTAAGAGATAATCTTTATTTTTCCACACCAAATCCTTTGTTTAGATAACTCAGCAATAAATTATGCACTACTACTTCAGAGCCTGAAAATATGTGTAGTCTCATTGGCCCAAATGTGACAGTTGCGTATTAAACATTCCTTTGCACGAGAAATAACATTTATCTGTGAAAGTTACATATCTTAAGCAGAAAATTTAATTTTAGCTGTTCCTTATCTAAAATCCAGCAGCAGAAATCTGTACAGGCCTGGTAATCTTGCGGCATCAAAATTTGTACATGCATTTAATGATAGGCACCACGATGTCTGATGTCCATTAAAATATTTAGTGTTGTGCTTTTTGAGATAGGTATTCAATATTCACATTGCATTTCGTACAGAATCTATCAGATGAACTGCAATTGCATGAGTTGCAGCATCTTTACTTTCTGGCGTTTATGCTGTTTGTGGATAACCAGCTACATTTTTGTACCGAGCAACCATACTACCAGTGTTTCTTGCACTATTTAACAGTCTTAAAAAAGTATTTGCATTCGAACGCCTTCTTCTCAGAACCGAATCACATACTCTTGCTCAGCAGCTTTAGAATTACATCGATATTCGCTGTAAATTGTTAACATTTCTTTTGTAATTGCATTTTGATATTAAAAACAAAAACTGAATTGTGGCAAAAGTACACAACTGATATATTATTAATAAATTCAGTACCATTTTCACAATTATACTCTTCGCAAATACAAAATGAAGACTATATTGCATTTGATCGGCAGATTTTTAAAACCGCTTAAATCGCTTGTGGAGAAAAAAATTCATATCACTGTATTGCTGATCGAATTCTGAGCAACTTTGAAAATGTCCATCCATCTTTCTGGCCGTCCGTCCTGTTTGTCTGTCCATCCGTCCTGTCTGTCTGTTCGTCTGTTGCATTTCTTTTAAGCACAATAATTTACGAGTGAAAAGTCCGATTGTACTGAAATTTGGACAGTAGGTTAGTGTTAGCTAGAGGAAGAACCCTATTTTTGAACAAAATTGATCAATAAAAAAATTAATTATTTAAATTTTTTCTAAAATCAATTTTTTCGTTTTGTGATTAAACAATAAATGTCTAAAACTAATATTATAAAAAACTGCGACTGTGTGGAATTTGCAACAATTATATAAAAAGTGCAGTAAATTGGCGAAGAGCATAATGGTTAGCTTGTTTTGTTTACAGCGCCTACCTACATATTCAATAAATCATTAGCCGCACACAGGGAATCTTTCTTTGTCAAATTTTAATAACCCTTCTTGTAAATGATTGGAGCTTCGACATAATTATATCCAATAAGGTTTTTGTCTCAGAAGAGATTCTGTTATTATGAGCTGCTGTGGTGATTTTGGGCCAACCTGTATATTTATTAATTATCTTTATAAAAAATTCAGTTCTGTGCAGCAGTTGTTCAAAACCATCAAAACCTGATGTTGTCTCCTTATTGTGCTTGGAAATATTTCTAATATGTTTTGTAAGTATTCAGATTCTTCCTTCAATTTAATTTTATGAATAAAACCGAAGGTAACCAACATCTCTGCCACCCTTGTGTATCTATTGCAAATTAATATTGTCGGTATTGCTCATTGCTACAATTTTTTCTCAACATCATATACACCCTTGGCTAGTTAAATGTAAAACAAGTTTTACAACCATAGAAGTAACGTAATATTATAGTATGATATAAATTGAATTAAAACTAAAAAAGTGTTGAATTATTCCAGTAAAACAATTATTGTCTATGATTGTGAAATAGGGAGTGATGATAAGCAAATTCCAGAGATACCAGTAACAGTAACAATAACAGATAATGTTTACCTAACATCAGCAAAGATAAATAAATTTAAATTACGGACTTGTATAACTTACTGTTATATTAATGTTGCCAAATTTTCAAGAAATGTGAATTTTTACTTAAAAATATTTTTAGGCACTGTCGGCTCTGCTCGTTGTTTATAATAGGAAGCATGGCTTACCATCTTCGGGTTTGCAGTTCTTCTTTTGGTTTTTATTGGCACTGTGTGGTGCAGTGCAATTCCGATCAGAGATTCGGGGTGCCCAAAGGGATGAGATACCACCCGAGTCACGATATGCGTACATCAGTTACTTGATATATTATCCACTTGTTTTACTGATGTTCTTGCTGAATTGTTTTGCGGACAAAGCACCCAAAGAATCTAAATACCCTAAATCCGAGGTAAGAATGAATTTGTTGACAAAAGTTAACTTGTTCCTATAGATTTTGTTTTGTCTTATAGAAACCATGTCCAGAAGAGAATGCCAGCTTCTTATCGCGCTTGCTATTTACTTGGTTCGATCCATTGGCTTGGACAGGTTTTCGAAGACCCTTAGAAGATCGTGACCTGTGGGATATGAAACCGGAAGATTCAGCAAGGGAAGTAGTACCGGTATTTGAAAAGAATTGGCAAGACACTTTACAAAAGTTCCAAAGGTATGATTTCTGGTAGCACTGTGCATCATCGCAATCATTACGAATCAGTTCACAAGTTAAAATTTTAAGCGATCCTTGTTTCCTTAAAAACTCACATTATCCAGGAATTAATCTTTCACCTTTCGCTACAATTTATAGTTAATCTTCTGATTCTACACGTACATTGCTCTTAAGCCTATGTTTCTTATTCTTGATGAACAAGACGAAAAGAAGTAGGTTCTCACTGGTAGGTGCCATTTTCTTAACTGATTAGAGGATTGCAGCAACCAGTTTCCACCACTAGTTATTTTGTATGACAGTGCCTTTATTGCAGTCACATCACAAGAGTAAAGGAATTTTGTAGTATATCATATTAAAAATTTTAATGTTAACATCTTTTGCGGACCTCTCTGTTTGAGGAAAATTAAAAAGTACATGTCTTGGTTTTTAGTTCAATATTTACAAATTATATCACCCAAACTAGTGAGAATATCCTCTTGTCAGTTAATCGCAGTGAACGGTTAAATAAACAGGATACATATATCCATCTTGAGCAAAATGTGTGACGAGATAAATAAAATCAAGCTTTTTTGTTCACTTACCATTTTCATCTCACAGAGCTTCCTGTGTTTGATTTTGTCTCTTTGCACAATCTTATAAACTCTAATCCTTTACAGTATCCCTCCTACTCAACATGCCCAGTTTAAATCTGACTCCTCCAATGTGGCTTTTGTTAATAGCAAGAAGAAAAAGGAAGCATCTATTTTACCTGCTCTAGTAAAATCCTTTGGACCCATGTTTATATTTGGTGCCTTACTAAAGCTCGGGCAAGATGTTATAACTTTCGTCAGTCCTCAAATTTTAGGGTAAGTTGAATACAACATATATAGTGTGATCCAATTTGATTGGAAATACCTCTGTAAAAAATGTGTTTATTACCCGATATTAACGGGATTTTAAAAAAAAATATAGACTATTAAAACATTGATTTTATGATGAACATTTAGCGATTAATTACAATTTTCTACGCATACTATGTGTTTTTTAATGTCAAAAATGAATAAATGGGTTACTAAACAATTAAATCAACTCAGCTTTTTTTATAATTATATTTTTTATATGCATCAAGGGTATCAAAGACAAGGGTAACGAGCGTTCATTGTAAACATAATATTACTTTATGCGCACACTTAATACGTGACGAATTAAAATTTGTTTATTTTTTAAATCTCAAATTCATGTCTATGGTCAGGTTAATATGTGAGTGGGCTCTTGTCAGACCCTTTACTGGTACCATCAGGTCTATTGTGGCTCACTCCTAGTTATATTTCACTCAACAGATTCAGCTTTTTGATAAAGCCGATTATTGGCTTTGGTGAGAAACCGTCCAGATCCTCTGACAGTAGCCCTTTGCCAAGCAGTGAAGTTCTTTCTGCAGCAGGACAGGTACACAAAACATGCTAAATGCTAAGTATTATAGTGCGAATAAATAACAGTATAATATAGTAACTTTACGAATATTAGTAATATTCCCTGCGGATTTAGTAATAATCTTAATTAACAAAAATGCAGTGAGGACAATCCTAAATGTGTGATGTGTGGTCGTTTTGTGTTGAGAGTGAAATAACATTGTGCCAAAATGTGTTTCCTCTAGGAATGAAAATAAATCGCTTGGAATAATTGGAATAAAATGACATGCTTACAGAATGACACAGTCAGCGCTGTCACTCTCAAAAGGCAGGTCAAAGACTTCTTATGTGACAGCCAGTGAATGTTGTAATGTTTTATTATTCGACGCTATAATAATATATACTATTTTATTTATTTTTGTTCTTTTAACTGTCCTATTATATATTAATATTAAGTAAATGTAAATTAGGTGTAAGTGAAAACACGCTATGCGGTATCTTCCACCTTTTGTCTGTAAAAAAAAATTGTTTTTTTTTTTCTGGCAATAAATGTTTATTTATTTATTTATTTATTTATAATGATGTGAGTTTTTTCAGATACAGTAATTAAATCTGCGGTGCCAGAGCAAATTAAACAATGTCTATGGGTAGATATAGTTTTTTGTACGGGGAGTTCAAGATATTGTTCTGAAAATTCGTTGGAAAGTGAATGTTTTGACACTATATTAAAAGAGAATCCGTTAAAATCGGGTAATAAACACATTATTTACAGGGGTATTTTAATTCAAAGTGGGTCACGCTGTATATTATCCCGTAGTAAAATTAAAAGGAGAAATAGTTACACTTTAGAATATTTTGATCAGAACTGATTTATTTTATTTTTCAGGTATATAATTACTTTTACCAAAGAGAAGCAATATTCATGGAAAGGTTATTTTTATGCTGGTTTACTTTTGGTCACAGCCACAGTGCAGACACTGTTACTTTCCCAATACTTCAACAGAATGTTCATTGTGGGGATGAGGATTCGTACAGCGTTAGTCTCCACCATTTACAGAAAGGCATTGAAAATCTCCAACAGTGCACGTAAAGAAAGTACAGTTGGAGAAATCGTTAATTTAATGGCGGTCGATGCTCAAAAGTTTGTTGAACTAACAGCATTTTTAAATATGATATGGTCTGCACCACTACAAATTATCCTATCCTTGTACTTCTTATGGTACGAATTGGGTCCGTCAGTTCTGGCCGGTTTGGCGGTGATGATAATTTTAATTCCTGTAAATGGTTTCATCGCAAACAAAATAAAAACTTTGCAAATCAGGCAAATGAAAAATAAAGATGAACGTGTCAAGTTGATGAACGAAGTTCTAAGCGGAATAAAAGTGTTAAAGTTGTATGCCTGGGAACCCAGTTTTGAAGACCAGATCTTGAAGATTAGGCATAAGGAGATAAAAGTTTTAAAAGAGGCCGCCTACATGAATGCTGGTACTTCATTTATATGGTCCTGCGCTCCATTTTTGGTAATATCATATGCTTTTATTTCAACATTTTTTGTTATTATTGTGTAATAGATATTTGTTAGTACCCATGCAATAGTGTAGGTACACCACGATCCTGGAGAAGCTGAGGTGCTGAGGAGTTGGATGTTGGAAATGTGTGGTTCGATGCATGAAATTTGTTAATTATTAATATTTCTCCCAAATCACTGATTTAAGGATGTATGGGACGTACAATCAGAAATAAAAGTACCAAAAATGTTTAATTTGTTAATAACCAAGGCTCGGGAATTTTATCTTCGCACCAGAGACGGCTCATATAGACACTCTCAAACAATTAGAAAAACGACGAAGTGGTGATATATTCATTATTATTGCCAGCTTCAATGTATTTTTAGTAAATTTAACCTAAAACGGTAATGGTTCTTACAAAAACATGTAATACATATCTAGCAAATAAAAAGACAATTTTGAATCAAACACGTACTTTCCTGTTCTGTTTAATATGTGTGCCCAAGTAGCATTTTTAGACACAGTTTAGGAACAAATTTAGTGTAATGGGAAACAGTTTTGTAACTGTTTCGATACTTATGTGAGATACAAGGGTTTACATACATTTCCAACATTTTTTCTGAAATTGTTACCATTTTTCAATTATTACAGATAGCACAACAATATTATGGAACAGTTTAGCAACTGTTACCACCTTTCGATATAATTCTTTTCCGAAACAAGTGTTTGAACTCATTTTCGAAACATACTGCAGCATCTGTTACCTCATTTCTAAATTATAAACTTGTGTCGATACATTATTGAAATTGTATGGAACACATTCTTGTCGCCAAATGCTTTCAAACTGTTTCCATTTTTTCCATGAATATAATGGGAACATATGTCACCACAAAGTATATTAACCGAAACCATGTAAATTTTTTAATAGTTATTATTAACCTCACATTTTACTATTATTAAAACCATAGAAAATTTGGGAAAAATGGGAAAAACCAAACAATTTAAACATTCTTCCAGGTATTACAATCTGTTAAACTATACAAGAATTGTGAAACCATGAGTGACTTTAAAAAAAGTTGCTGTGGAATGTCAAAAGACAAATAATAAATTAACAAGTCTTGGGACTGATGCACTTACAACGGGGTCATCAAATAATGTGGTAAAAGTAGAAGAAATTCCTATTAATATTGAGGAAGGTAAAAAGTTGTAATAAATAGTATTTGGGGTACATAGTGATCAACAACAAAGATAGTAGAATGTTGCTTAAAACTCCAAACACAACTGTTCAACAAAAACCGGCAGAAATGCCGAAATGCGCGCGCAACGTAGCTGGCTGGCGGCCGTTTGTTTACATGCTGCCAACCTTTCCGAAACCAGACCGAAACACAAAAGAAATTGTTTCTGTCAGAAAATGACTGTGTAACATTTCCAAAACAATTTCGAAACAAGTTTCTTTCAGAGGTAATATGCTACAATAATCGGAACTGAGTGGATACATTTAGGGAATCAAGTTTCTTTTTATCAAATATGATCTAAATTTTCGAAACATATGCAGAACTGTTTCTGTAGCCATTTTGGTTGTAAATGTTGACGTTTGCTATTTAACGACCATTATGGGCAATCTTAAAGAAAACTCGGACAAAGGCTTAATATTGAAGATCACTAATTACGATAATTAGGAAAAAAATATATAATTTGGTATAATCATTATTACCGACATAATCGAAAAAAATATATTTTATAACCTATATATTTTTATATTTAATACAAAAATATATTCGAAAAATCGATAAAATTCTTTCCGCTACGTCTCTTCGGGCCAGACATGGCTTAAAATGATGCCAAAGTTTACACATATGTATTACACCAACCATGTTATTTTTATTATCCTATGTGTACCTAAATTGTTTCCATATTGAAAAGTAATCAAAAATACGCACAATATGGAAACATATTCGTATTAGGTGAAAGATAATAAAAATATCCGAAACTGACTGCACACATTTGTTCCCATTGTAAAAACGTGTGTATGGAAATGAATCAATATAAAATATAATAATGTATTGATACATTTGCGAAACTGTGTATAAATCGGCGAGCTACAAATTTGGAACATGTTTCTCTTTATTTTCGAAACTAGCAAAGAAACGCCTAGTGCCACCGCAATAGAAACATGTACTGTATAACCATAAGAAATTATACACGTGTCGGAAATGTATCGGAACATGTTGGAAACAGCTCCCATTTTAGACATGGTAACAGACACAATTTGTTAGAAACGTTTGCCAAAATGTTCCTTAAAATGCTACTTGGGTGGAGTATTTATTTTATTTATTTTCATAATAATTAAATATAAATACATAATTAGCTGCTGGCTATATAAAACATGTTTCCTCATTTTTATGTAATAAATTATACATAACAAACAAAGTTAAGGATTAATGGCATAAAACTGCCAAGTGAATTTTATTTCATTTTAAAATGTCATTGCATTCGACCCTGACCGAGTGTTAACATTACATGGTGGTACTTTTATATGTTTGACGTCGCCGAAATTGTGAAACACTGCTTTGACAAAATCCCTTTTTACCTACGTATACTGTGGCAATTCTTGGCATTTACGTCAACATTTAATGAAAAGAAAGGGTAGATCATCCAAGATCGCAGTTTCGTAGCATAAATCTAGCCATATGTATGTACATATTGATATACACACCTAGAGTGAAATTATAGTCGGCAGTATATAAAAATGTCTGATGCTGCTCAGACTGCAGTATACTTGTGGATTTGCGATTTGATGGAACAGATCTTTATTGTAGTAGTTGTAACAAAGCAATTCCTTGAACATCTAAAACAAATGAAGGGTACGGACTAAAAAGGATGAAGGTCCAAAAAATCGATTTGTGAGATAAATACGCTAAAATATAGCCAGTCACCTACAGTTTCCATCTACTTGACTGTTACAGCTCGGTGGCGCAGAGCTAAGGTGTTTGGCTTGCGACCACGGTGTCCCGAGTTCGAATACTGGCGAGGGTATGGATGTTTAGTGGCGTTTTTCGTGTGTTACTGAGACGGTAGCAGTGAGCTAGACCACTGTTGAGTGGCACGACATGTCTAGTCGCTGTTATCTTTCCTTAGTTTAAGTCTCGGCTGTGGTAGATGGCAATATCTCAGGGAATGGTTGTTGTGTTGATGTCTATGTGTACGTGTCCTGGTTGAATGGTAGAACAGCAATAGCTGAACTCCGCCAGGACGTTAATATAAATAAAGCCATTAAAAAAATAAAAATAATTGAGAGCCACGAGTTATAATGACCTTAAAATATGATGTACATTGTACGGGTGAAAATAGATGAAGAAATATGAGGGTCCAGTACTGTGTCGCAATTCCACATCCACACGTGCCTGTGTTTACATATTCAATATTCGATAACCAGTACATTCTTCTTAGTTGTTCATAGTAGTTCGAATTGTGGTTAATTTGTTTCTGCCCTGTGATGTTCTATAACTTTCTTCTTAAGATATCTGGAAATGAAAATACAGATTATCAGTCGTCATCGCCCTAAAGAGGACCAAAGCATGGTCGTGCTACTGACGCCTAAAAAAGGGTAATACTTTAAAGTCACGAAATCGGTAGAGGTTCGAGACAAGCAATAAAACCAACCAAAAGAAAACAATCAGCAAATCCAGCTGAAGAGACACAGGGGAGATCAGAAAAGTCATGCACGCTTATGTCGAAACGATATAAATAATTAATGGTTTGCATAGAAATAAATACAAATATACAAATAGTCTTCATTGAAAATTTGACCAAAGTCGGTAATATGTATAGTTAAAAAAAATATGGGGTTTTAAGCTTTAAAATTCATTTTTATCGAAGCTAACATTTTGTTACTCTCACCCTTTTAGCCTGTACCATTCAAATGTTAATCGACATATTTCCTCACAAAAGCATATGAGGGCTAATGGCTCCACTGATAGTGGCAGTTAACGTAATTTTAATTTGGATTTAGTGAAAGTGATAGTGGGATGTAACATACCGTGGTCGAAAATAGATAATGTTGGTTCAATGTTACATCCCCCAATAGCTCCTCTTCGAGTGAGTCTATAATAAACTGATCGTATATTAACTTTGGATATTACGGAATTCCCTAAAAAAAGCACAAGGTAAGATGTGTCTGTTGTACGGTATAGATAACTATTATTGAACTAAACAATTATTAGAATCAAATATTTATTATTAAGCAGTCAATTTGCTGCTCTTCAACGATTTTTCCGTACACTTATGTAGGATTACTAGCGCGACTGCTTCACAGAAATGAAATAATTCGACTAGCTTTGCCAAATGGAACTCAAATAGAAGAAGTCACGTAGCATTATCTGAACTCGGGTATTTCAGAGGATAATATAACGTAATCCGAGTGATGGATGCTTGTTGGGAGTAAATTTTAGTATTTAGTAGCACGACGTTACGTTATCTGAAAATTCCATGACAAAACAACGTTATGGAAATAACGAACCATCTCTAACATTTAGTATAATTAAAATCAAACAGGTGAGATCGGCTAGGATAGGATTCATTGTGCATAAAATGTCAAATGTTCTATATTCTCTTATTCATTTAAATGTTTGTAGTGCTATTTGGAACAAAATGAGGCAAACATACAATAAGCTGTCTTTCTCACTTACACTGCTTATCCATAAAGACGAGTAATAAAGAGGGAGATGTTACCATTAGAGTTTGCTTTACCATGTTGCCACGTTTTTATGATTGGTTAATCTACGTTGCACAAAAAGTGATGCTTTTTGTCAATAATAATTTATTTCGTGGAAACCGTTTACTAACCACCCTAGTAGCACAAAATATTGGACCAATATTGAACCAATATTTATATATTGGTCCTATATAGGACCTATATAGGACCAATATATGAATATTGGTTCAATATTGGTCCAATATTTTGTGCTACTAGGGCAGTAATTACACTATGCAATAGGGTTATTTCTTGTTAAAGAAAAACTTTAAAATATTTATCAATTTGAATAGTAGATTATACAAGAATAATGTATTGGTAAATACTAATTCTTCATTATTTATTAATTATTCATAAATCAATAAGAAGTATTATCAATAATTTCAAATTTTATTAACTTCTGACGTCACGGTTTACAACTAAATCTAGGAATATTTGTTTGTGTTAAGATTCCTCACATCCTCACTGGCAATATAAAAGAGGTAGAAGAAGAGTCACACTGAAAATTTGTCTGAAGTGAACTACGTTATAATTCAGGAATTCTTTGCGAAAAATATGGGCTGTTTCAGTGTCGAGTGTATTAAAATGAGTATAAACATTTTCTTGGGGTAGAAACTTATCTGATGTTTTTAACAATACTCGTAAAATTATATCACTTAATGATGCAAAGAGAACAACTGATTTTATATAACTTTATACACAAAGTCTAAAAAATTAACAAATCAAAACAAAACCGCAAAACAAACAGAACACTAGAAAAAACTAACCTAACTGCTACACTGTTACTTTAGCTGGCAGTTTTTCTTAATGAAGTTTGAAACTCAGTGCTGCCACACAGATATTTCATCTATGCCATACTGCGCATGCGAAAACATGAATGTCAGGACTGTTGGCGGGAACTAATATTTTCAAATTACAAACCGAATTTAAAAATGCGTAGCCGCAAAAAAAAATTCCAAATATATTGAGTTTTTAAGTGTTCCTGATTGTACATTTAACAAACATAAATTGTGAAATAACCCCATTGTCATATTAAGATCTTAAACTGCGTATATAAAAAATTTGGAAAAGGTGTTAATATTTTTTAAATGATATTTGAAACGGTTAATCGAATTGATTTGAAATTTATTGGGGTGATTTATGAAGACAAAAAGAACAATTTTCCTAAATTTTATTAATTTCTTGGCATATTCGAATTGCTCCCATACATCCTTAAGAATTGATTTATAACTTTGAAAGAGTAAACAGTATTTTGCAATTTGATGTGAATTTATTTATGATGTAGTAATTACAAACATCTTGATTTATTTTAGGTATATCTTTTTTAGTATATGTATTATATTTTGGTTGATTTGAAATTGCCTCTAAACAAATTCTTAAAATACTCTCCTACTACTAAAAACCTACCAGAAAATCAAAAGGTCAGATAAGGATTATGTGAGCTTTTGATTATTATTAAATTAAACTCTTATTACAATATTGCATATATTGGCTGTTAATTTGTATATCTTTTTACAATCACCAATTTATACATTTAATATTTTTTACATGATTTATTGTGTCCTTATATATTTTTGTAATGTCTAGGTGACACTCATTACATACGTAATATTCATCTACAGCGACTCCAGTAACGTTATGACCCCCGAGGTAGTATGCAAAACACTCACTCTATTTGCAATTATGCGATTGCCAATGTCGCTGTTGCCAATGTTGCTAGTGTTCGTCGTGGAGGTAATAAATGGGGATGAACACACATTAACATTTTTTAATTTTATGGTTTCATGATGTACATTGTCAACTTGATACCTTAGCGGCATCTTATGAAAGAAATTTAGTACAACTGAGATTTGTTCTAGTTTAGTTTTACTTCTGTACTTGCCGTTAAGTTGTCAATATTAATATTTTTAACAGGAAGCATACCTTTCTCAGTAACGAGGTGGTGTTTACTTGTAACCTGGCCATTTTAGTTATGTAAGTTATTTATAAGGATGGGACTAAGTTTCTATCTTCTTTTTCTCATGCATGGATTAGGTCTCGCTAGTGACCTTTGCTACCTTTGTGCTGGTGGACGAGCGTAATGTTCTTGATGCAAATAAGGCCTATGTATCTATATCTCTCTTCAATATCTTAAGGTTTCCGCTGAGCATGTTGCCAATGATGATATCAAATTTAGTACAAGTAAGCTGACAAAAATTGTATTATTGATTTTATAAAAATCATGTATTTATTCGATTTTTCCCTAATGAGAAAATTATTTCGTTCGCTTCCTCATCATCAATAATTAGCTGTATTAGTATCGCAACATAAATTAAACATGTCATTCAAACAGATTCGGATTTATTTTTCCATTTTAATGTATGAAATTTAATTAAATTCGTAGTAAAAAAATTGCAAATCTTTCTGAATTTTCAGATTGATGTTATAAGAATCTGAACTAAGTCTAGTTGATTTTTTAAATCAAATTAACCTCATGTCCTTATAACCATACAATATAAAGAACCTATAGCTCTTTATGTGTTACTACTTTTTCGGGTGGCGGCGAAAACTCAGACGGATGAACACCTGGACCATGTGAAAGAGGCCTAAATACTCACTATAGGTATATTCACCACCAAAATTTCAAGATAGTCACATATCAGATAAGCGAGACATGAGAGTGCCTTCATCTTAAGTGAGTCATACTGTACATTAGGGTGGGCCAACATTTTTTTTTAATTCTCTATACCACAGAAACTTGCCCCTTGGCCAGATAAGTAAAATATGACAAAGAAATAAAAAATCGGTTAAGATCTTCCAGTCACGCATTGTCTTCCAAATTCGTAGAAATTAGTTAAATTAAAGTAATCTGTGTTTTTTAAAAGGTCTCAAACTGATTTAGGTCGCACTGCTATACTTACCCCTCGGACACATAAGTAAAACAGAAAAGAATCGGTTGAGATCTTCCTGTCGTGCATCGTCTTCAAGATTGGTAATGATTAGTGAAATTCAACTAATCTTCGTGTCTTTTTAAAATGTGTCAAAAGTCGAATTGCTATACCACGGAAAACTTGCACCTCGAACAGATAGGTAATATAAAACAAGAAATCGGTTAATATTCCTCCAGTCGGGCATCCTGCGACCCAAGGACGAACCTGACTCACCCTTGTACTCTCATGTACAACCACGCACGGCGTTGGCTTGTCTTATGTAGATCTGTTTGCAATAATAATTGTTTCTTTTAACCTGTGTTTGTTATAAGTTATTAATGACATTAGTGCGATGGAAGCCTGCTAGAAAATTACTCGACAGGCAATTGAATGCCCTTATTCGGCCATCCAAGAGTTAGTTGTGAACTTGATAAACTTCCAACTCATCAGGACGTCCTCAAATGTTGTTTTCAGGAAAGTTACAACTTGTCTCTGGAGACTACCTCAAGGCAGTGTTCTTGGACCACTTCTGTTTATTATATATCTTAATGATTTAAGTCTCGCTATTAATTGTGACTTCATTAACTTGTTTGCTGATGACACCTTGATTGCAGTTACACATAGTGATGTTAACATTGCCATTGATAAAATGAATATCGAATTAAATAAACTGTCAGGATATCTAAACACTAATAAATTAAAATTAAATATAAATAAAACCAAAGCGATGATTTGTACTAAAAAATATAATTACTCTAAATTAAATATATATAATGTTAATATAGTCTTTGGTAACAACAAATTAGAATTGGTAACAGAAATCAAATATTTAGGCTTCATGATTACTAACGATTTAAGTTTAAAAACACATTTTGTGCATATACAAAAGAAAATATCGAAAAAATTGTTCTTCTTATCCAGAATTTCTAAATATCTAACGATAGCAACAAGTATAACAGTTTTTAAAACAATAATACAGCCTTACTTTGATTATTGCGCGAGTATCCTAAATTTTCTTGATAACAACAGCATTGCTGTATTACAGAAACTGCAGAACAGAGGAATGCGAATTATATTAAGATGCAACAGACTTACACCTATTAGATCAATGTTAAATGTATTAGACTGGTTAAATGTGAAACAACGTTTAAAATATTTTACATCAATTTTTATATATAAGATTTTAAATGGTTTACTCCCTTCTTATTTCAACAAATATATTACTTTTAATAATCAAGTACATAATCACTCAACTAGATTAAATAGTCATCTACATATTGGAAGGAAAAAGTGTACCAGACATATGCACACATTGTTTTCTGATGGTTGTCGGGAATATAATATGTTACCAAATAAAATCAAAGAAAGTACAAACTTGATTGCATTTAAACAAGGATTATTAGAACATATTAAAAGTTTATAACATGGCATCCCTGCACATTATTATTTTTACTATTTTAATCTTTTTCATACTTTTTACTACTTTTTATATTTTGTTAGTGCTTTTAAATGTAAGAATGTCGTTATAAATTATTGTATTACGTGGAATGTGTCGAAGACATGTATTAGGTTGTCCTATTTCAATAAAGATTATTATTACTACAGCGGCAGTCAGTGAAATTTTGTTAAGCTGTAACTTACTAATGGAGCATGGGACCTATGCCAAACTCTAATGGATCACTACCAAGGCCAAACGGAGACGTTTTGTGGAAAACAATATTTGATTGGAATTTCTGAAATATTTTTTCAAAAAGTACTTGTAAAATATCTATAATGTATTCTGTTTTCGAACAAGGAAGAAAATATAAGGGCAGTTTTTAAATTTTATAAAAAAATCTTTGTTCTTTATAAAGTTGTCATTTTGAAATTTTATAAATTAAATCAGTGTAAAATAAAATTTCAAAATGATGTAACTTTGTAAAGTACGGAAGCGCAGAGGGGCCACATAGAAAAAAATTTATCTTGAAATTAATTTCATGATAATTTACTTAACATGAAATTAATTTCACCTTAATTAAAAATATGTTGAAATTAATTTCACGATAATGGAATTAACGTGAAATTAATTTCACCTTAATTAGAGTTAAGTTGATAATAATTTCAACATAAGTATATTGGTAACGTTGCATGAATCGACATGTCTGTTTGATTCTGCGTGTCTGTGCGCAAGTCTAAAGAGTCTAATTACTGTATATTGTCTTGCGGGAACTACCCAGACTAGCAGAAAGTGTGTTTAGTGTCCAAAGTGATCTAAGTACTGGATTATTTATAATTTACTTTTTCATAGTTTTAAGGTAGGTGATTACATTACTTGTTTTAACTTCTGGAGCCAGAATTCCCCTTATTCCAGGGCTACAGTCACGACATTTTAGCCCTAAAATTGATGTTAGATGTGATTGATGCTGATAACGCTTATGCTATTTATTTTTTCGTAGGTACTTGGGTTTATTCTATTGCGCTGTTTACCTGGTTTACTCTTTCTATTCCTCTGTAGAAGCAATAAATAATTATCAAAGTGATATGGATATGTGTGACTTTTTGAGGCAGCGACAAATAGAAGAGGAAGTTATACAAAAACTTGAAGATGAAAAGGTATTTAATCATATTTAAATTAAAAATTTATATGCCTCCGATTTCAAAAGGTACATTGTGCGCAAGCCGTTAACGAAATGACTATAGTTTGTCTTAGTTAAGAATGCAGTTGTTTACCACAGTAGAAAATAGACCAGTAGGTGCACTCTCGGCGGTCCCTTTCATGTTTGTTGTACTCGATTTCGTTTTTTTTAATCCACTGCGCATCTACTATTTCCATCCCACGCGCATTTGCATATAAACTGCTTGACCTAGAAAATGCTAATATACTAGCCAACACTTACAATGACACCAATTTCGGATCTAAAATAACCGGATTTATATGGCGTTTACTGATTACTCAATAACTAATTTATTAAAAATTAAAATTTTACTTAAATTTATTGCACATAGCATCTGCACATTCGCTTTGCAAAATAAACACATCAGTAAAGCGTCAGAAAGTTTTAAATATAATTTATTGGAAATATTTTGACCAAACTTTATGATAAATAAGCGCATGGCTTTAAAATAAAAATATTAAAATGGTCACTAAACTGTAAACACAGAATACTGAGATATTGATATTATACTACAGCACATAAAACAACAATGGCGCCTGCCAAAAAACGTAAACAAACCCTCCCCTACATCCCTGCTGTCCACTGCGCATCAAATAATTTAAGCCCAGGAGCATCGCATGCGCACTGGAAATCTTGTCCACCCCTTCCACCCAAGTGAAAATACTGGTCTATTTTCTACTGTGTGTTTACGTTATGAGCGGAGCACAGTTTACACAGGCACATGGAAATTCCCAGGTAAGTGGAATCCCCATCCAGCCGGCCGTCTCAAGCCCATTGGTACACAAAATAAAAATTAACGGTTTAAATTGACTTTCATTTGGCATTTGGCTTTCTTATAAATAAATTAAAATTATTTAATGTCAATTGCAGCATTTTTGTATTAAAACTTGGTTTCATTTTATATAATAAATACAAAAATATTGTCACTTCTTTATTATTACTGACCTGGCAAGAAATCTATTCTGATCTACTAATTTTCCCTACGTAAACGTGGCTTGCAAATTAACCAATAAGAGACAAGGACACACGTTCCCTATCTTTAGAAGCACTGCATTCTAAACTGAGATAAATTATAGTACCGTTCTCTATATATTCTCCCCATTTTTACTTTTTCATCTATAAAATAGATAAAGTATTGACGTTGCAAAAAAAGTTAACTTACATTATGATAGCAACACATGTTTTACTTTCACATCCAGTGGAATTATAGAATGCAAAAAAAATAATTTTTTTTTGCTGAAATAGGCGTAGAATGTCATGAAACGTCCAGATTTTAAATTTGAGCGAAAAAAATGTCTGTCTGTCGGTTTGTCTGTAACTTTTTTTGTGCGCACGTTTACTCTGGAACCGTTTATGATATTGACTTGAAATTTGGTACACTTATGTATTATAACGAAATATGTAGCTAGATTATATTTTGATCTAATTCCGTTGAAGGGTTCGGGGGTAAATGGGGTAGATAAGGGTAAATAGGCAAAGCAAGCAAGTAACAGTACATAAAATTGCGATTTAGTGTGTATACAAGAACGAAATGCCTCGAAAAATTTTTTTGGCATTAGTTATCTCTCTACCACCCACACCCTATTGATAAGAATAAGATGTGGAAGTACTGATTCCTTGGGCAGCGATTTTTAGGCCATAAAATAATAATTTATCCGAATTCGCGTGCGTGCGTGCATGTGTGTGTATGTGTGCGTCTGTGTATTTAATACTTATGTGCGATACGATTCTGTCGAACATGATAAAAAGTATAAACCTAAAATTTGTAGGTGAGTCCACCTGGAAACTCTAGAAATAAATTCTATTGAGTATTGCTGGAATCAGTTTTCAACCAGGTCAGCAAATGCAAATCGGCGAAGTCAGAAACTTTTCATATATAATTACTGTCAAATAATAAAATATAGCATATGAAAGTTTTATTCGGAATAATAAATCGTTTGGTAAAAGTCTTTTGCAAATATCTTGTCTGTGCTAAAACTATTGCTTCCCTCACTTACATAAGGGAAGTATTGTATTCGTGAAAAAATCACATAGGAAAATCACATTCATTTCCGTCAGTCTGTCTGTCTGTCAGTCTGTTGGCGCTGTAACTCAAAAACTATTTGACGGAGAATAATAATATTTGGTGGATAGTTGGCCCTATTGCTAAGGAAGACCTGGTACCATTTTCAATGAAAAATATACAGGTTGGACATCTTACAAACAAAAATTAAAAAATAAAAAATTATATTTTTTTTAATTATTAACTTTACAAGCGAAGTGTTTTGGCCACAAAAAAAACTCAAATTATTAGCTTTACAATTTTGGATAAAAAAAAGGATACAAAATTGTGAGGGAAGTTTTGTGTAAATAAATTTACCGATTTTTTTTTTATAATTGGATTGAACTGAAATATTGTATCTACTTATTTATGATTATTAGGTATTCAAATAAATTTGGGGGTTCAGTCGACAAATTAATGAAATTTTTCTTAACAGTGTGCCTATAAAAGTGTTACATAAAAGCAGATAGAAAAATATGTGTTTTTGTTTTTGTACATATACAAGAAGAGTCAGTTACAACTTGTCAAAATTTAAACTTTTTAAATATAAAACGGAAAAAATTAAATGAGTATGCACTTTCTAAATGAGATACAGGGTGTTAAAGTAGTGAGAAAGATATAATACTTTTTAAATAACTTAAAATAATTAAACAAAAAAAAAAAAAATAGTTGAACAGCTACCCGTCACGGAAAACAAACAAAAACCCTTTTTATTTATTCGATATATTTCGACTTATTTAAAAATTATTATGTTTTTTTGAAGCTTTAACGCCTTGTGATTTCATTAGAAGGTAAAATAGAGATTTATTTTTTGTATGTTTCATATTATCAAAATTATTCGATTCTTAACGTTGGCATATTTAAACTAACTTACCTTATATAACTTAAAATTACAATGAATACAACATGTCAGCTGTTAAAATAAAAATTGCATTATTTTGTTCAATCAATTCGTAATTTTTTTAAACTATAATTAAAACTGGGCTTGCTAAATAAAAGGTTTCAAATAAAAAATATTCAGATTGTTTCCTATTTATAGTAACATTATTACAAGATAACTTTAATAAAAATAATGTTGAAAATATTTCTGAACTTTTTTATTATTCCAATAGTTAGTTAGTTCATTCCAATGTTAAAAATTGTGTTTATACTTGTGTTTGTCCAAGCGATAGAATTTTAGATAAAAAAAATGTAAATGTCTGAGAATTATTTATAAATTTTGATAAGGAAAATACAAAAATTGCTAACAAGATTTTTGTCAGTCTACTTTAATAAAAAAACAAATGTATTTTTATTTCAGATAGATCCAGAAATAGTTTGTATGATGACTGATGAGGCCTTAGAAAAATTTATTAAGAAGTATGGCGATAGGGTGGCTCTGAAACAATTTTGTGAACGAAAATGTGGAAAAAACAAAACTGACAAAAAGAGTTCATTATTAGAAAACCTAAGAAACAAAATTAGAAAGAAGAATAAGCGTCTTGATGATTCATCGTCCGAAGAAGACAATATGCAAACAAAAAAAATACATGGTAATTTAAAAAATACACGACAAATTGAAATTGGATGGTTGTGCAGTCTAGACGGAAGTAAATACCGTCAAGTCAGATACAAGACAGGTGGGGGTGCTAGAAAGGTATCTGTACCAAAAACTGCCCGAAGAAGTGATATACTTAAAAAAGCGTTGGACCTTTTTTTTCCGGATGAAAAATCCACTAGAGGAGAACTAAGCAAATTCTCCATCGACTTATGGGACTTCAAAAGTTGCATAGTAAATAATGAAATCACAGTCGAAGAGATGCTGAAACTATCGGGACTGCCCCGTTTAAGATTTTATTTGGCTACTAAAGAAAAAATTGAAACCATATCAAGAGCGTCTAGCTCAGAGCCTATCATCGCTTGCGAAGAAAATTCATATGACACTGTTAATAACTATCCGCCCGAACATAGAATGTTGAACTTGGACAATCCCATTGAAGAGCTTTTAATTTTTCATAGTCAGCCAACACATGAATCTTCAAAACCAGAAGCAACATGTACATATAATTCTGAAGAAGTGGTAATCATTACAAATGTAGAAGATGAGTTAAGAGACGTACTAAATGATTATAGTAACAGTTCCCAGGGTATTATGTCTCCTTTTAGTCCAAATTCTATTGATGTTAATGCTAAGGAAACAATCATTTATCTCCATAGAGGTCACGTTTTCAACGAATTAATTGACGCCTTTTTATATAATACAGACATAAATAGTGGACCCATATCCATAAAAATGATTTTACCCAATGGAGAAGAAGAGATGGGTGTAGACTCTGGAGGTGTATTTAGAGACACATTGTCTGAATTTTGGAATGATTTTTTTGAAATGTGTACGGTAGGAACATACAGAAAAGTTCCATATATCCGACATGATTTTGACTCTAAGAAATGGATAGCAATAGCTTCAATATTATTAAGAGGATATAAGGAAGTTGGATATTTTCCAATTGAATTATGTAGCAGTTTCTTAGAAATGTGTATTTTTTCTTCATTACAAACTAATTTACTGGACTCTTTTTTTAATTACTTGAGTGAAACAGATAAGGATTTGTTAAAAAGTGCCATTGAAGACTTTAATAGTGTTGAAATTGAAGATTTACTGGAACTGTTGGGAAATTTAGAGTGCAAAGTAGTCCCAACTTCTGAAAATTTAATAAAAATAATGACTGATATAGCCCACAAAGAATTCATACAAAAACCAATGTTTGTTATAAATTGTTGGAAAACAGTTTTAAAGGGTATGCTATCTGAAACAGATATAATTGAAATATATAAAACACGCGAAGTCACTTCCAAAAATATTATTTCTTTGCTTGTTTATGATGGCGAGTTATCTGCGGAGCAAAGGAAAATTTTCAATTTTTTGAAAAAATATATTAAAGAATCTGAAAAAAAACTGTTGAAATCATTTTTAAGATTTTCTACTGGAGCTAACGTAATAACAAACCATAAAATTTGGGTTAATTTTAATTTAAATGAAGGAATATTAAGAATGCCAAAATCTCATACTTGTACATTTACATTAGACTTATCTGTTAACTATGAAAACTTTCCTGAATTTAGGGCAGAGATGAACTCTGTTCTGAGTTCTAATGTCTGGGTAATGGACTATGCTTAAGTCGAGCTTAAGTTTTACTTTCTTAAACAACACTATTTTTTTATAGAATCTATTGTTTTCGTTATTTTCGTTATTTTAAAAATTTAAAACATTTAGAGAGGAGAGGACTAAGATTTATTACAGTATTTCTAGTTATTAATATATATTAATATGTGTATTACTGTATTTCAAATAAATAATATATTTAGTTTTTTTCTGAATTATAGAAGTTGATGTATCTACATCATTATTTTTTATTTTATATGTATGTATACATTTATAATATAAAAATAGACACATTACCTATAACTTTCGTTTGTTTCATTTTACGTTGTTTGCCCATTCTTACTAGTCCATTTGTTTATATATCTTTCCCACATTTATTATCACTCTTTTCATTCTCTCTCATCAGAAATAAAATTCAATGCAGGTTTTTGATATACAGAATGTAATAGAATAACATTTATTTACACTAACTAAAAAAAAAAAACTTGTTATGACGATTAGAATATTATACTGTTTATTACAACTGTTATAATTTAAATCGGACCTAAATTTTCCAATAGATTGAATCAAATCAACTAAACAAATAAAATCACAATACATAGTAATTTATTATAATGTATTAAAGAGAAGAGAGGATTTGTCTTCTTAACGAAATATATAAATTAAGGGCATCATATGGATCGCCAGTTTTAATATAAATCCATTTCCATTAGTAAAAATTCGCAAAGTTTAAAAACATCTTCATCACAAGGGTCTTTTAAAAATAAACATTCTTCTTCACAGTGGTAAATATTTTCTTCCTCAATGTTTATTATATAATCTTCGCAGTCATATAACTCAGGTAAGCTATACATAACTATAGGACGTCCACTTGGTGATATACTATTTCTTGACTTTCTTATAAAATGTGTGTTCCATTCCTGAACAACAGAATTCAATTCTACCTGAAATTGAAAAATAAGTAATGTTAATATATTTCTTTATAATACAGATTTATATATTTCAGAATGTCCCATGTAGGATCTATAACAAGATTCTAATGTTGCTATTTCATAAATTTTAAATATAGAAAACGCATGTGACAATGCTTTTTGTGGTCTATTCATTTCAAATTTTTATTTACATAGATACAAAAAAAAGTTCAAATAAACATGATTGTCCTAATTTTCTTCGTTTTCTTACTTTAGTTATTATTGTATCCCCCAAAAACCGACTGAGGGCTGGTTTTTCAATGCAAGTATAACAATGCAAGTATACTTTATCCTACAGACAAGCTAACTAAAAGTTTAGAATGTGAAGTTAAAATAGTAAAATGGTCAGCAGCGAAGCACATTCTAAACTTTTAGTTAGTTTATCTATAGGATAAAGTGCTTATACTTGTATTGAAAAACCGGCCCTTAATGGCTGGGTACTTATATGTTGGTTCAAATCCTATCTAGGGTATGGATATTTAATGACATTTAAGGGCTAGACACAGTTGTGTGAGAGACAATACGACCAGTCACTGTTATATCTCTTAAGTTCGAGTCTCAACTGCTGCAGATGGCAATGTTGCAGGGAATGGTTGTTATGTAATTTGCATGTGCGTGTCTTTTGATTGAGTGGTGGAATATAGATGTAGCTAAACTCCTCTAGAACGTTAATATACATAAGATACTGAAAAAAAAATACCGACACATATTTATAATATGAACTTTATCCAATTCTGGGTCATGAAACAGTTTCTGGCGTGTATCATATATGATGTTACTCCCTGTATAATATATTGTTTGTTAAGTACTTACCTGAATAATATCCATAAAACAATATTGAATTAATGATTTGTCTAAAAATGTTCCATTAAAATACCCGTCATCTTTTAACATTTGAAAAAGGTTCATCCAAAACTGAGAGTGATGTTTTCTCAACATAGACCACCACGCTTCAATACGTTGATTTGCTTGACTTGTTCCATAGATAAATGGTGGATTGGAGATATTCATTTCAGACACTTGGTGAAAATAAATTTGCATGTTTTCTAAATACATATTTTCGGTACCCATATCAGTACGTACTGTTCTTGGACAACCTTTAAGCTGTTTAACACTTTTAATAAAATAACCAGCAATTACTTTAGGATTGTTACTTGTGTAGGATGCCTTTAGCCAAATTATTTTCCTAGAAAACCCATCAATACAACCATTTATACAGAGTCCATAAGGTTTCAGTTTGTCGTAAGAATCTATATGCCATAAGTAGTTGGGGCCCCTGTTACTGTATTGTCTTCTACGTAGTCTTCTTTTTCTTCTAATCGAAACCCCAATCGGGTCAAGAAGTTGTAACAATAATCGTACAGTGTTTTGTTGCACTCTTAAACCTGATTGAATACATTTTAGATGCATCCATTTATATCCATGTAGTTGTCCTGATATCTGAATATGTGATTCAAGAAACGAAATCACTCTTTCAATATTTGTGAAATTTTTATTGCGATATAAACGTAGTCGCTTTAAATGTCTTTTTAAAGATCGTTTGCTAACTTGAATGCTATGGTTTTTCAGTAGAAATAAAAGAATTTCATTTTGTTGAAGTCCCAACAAAAAATAATAGGAAATTAAATTATCACTTACACTTAAATTCATTTTCGAAAATAATAACGAAGTACTTCCCAAAATGAATCGATTATGGGCACGTAACAACAACGAAATGTCTAACTTAACATATAATAAGCACTAGTACTGCTACTATTTATTTATCGACGCTGTGTGAAGTTTGAGATTATCGTGAAATTAATTTCAACATAATTAAGGTGAAATTAATTTCATGTTAAGTAAATTATCATGAAATTAATTTCAAGATAAATTTTTTTCTATGTGGCCCCTCTGCGCTTCCGTAGTAAAGAATGAAGATTTTTTGATAAAATTAAATACCTGTCCTTATATTTTCTTCCTTGTCCGAAAAAAGGAATACGCTATAGATATTTTACAAGTACTTTTCCAGATTCCAAGATAGGCACTGCACTTTTTGAAAAAAAATTTCGCAAATTCTAATGAAATATTTTTTTCCACAAAACGTCCCCGTTTGGCCTTGGTAGTGATCCATTAAAGTTTGGCACGGCTCCCATGCTCCATTACTACTAATAATAATAATAATAATAATAATAATCTTTATTGCATTAAGTACACATTAAAATAAAAGTATACATAACACAAAGGGGAGTTGTTCGTTAGAAACGTTCTTCCACAATCCCTACAAAAATACATACATAGTAGTAAAAACATAACATTATCAACAATAACTGTCAAAGTGTAAAAATTGAGTGTGGATATTAGTAAAGCTAAATAAAACTTACAAAATAATTTAAAAAATACACAAAAGTATGTAATAATTTGTAATTTAAGAAGTATCACTTATTTGGTGAGAAATTATTGCTTGCTTGTATTTAACTTTGAAAGAATTTGGTCTGTAAGAATTTAACAAATTTAGAAATGTGGGATTATTTAAGTAATTGACTGAGATATAACTAAACGAGCATTCAAATTTAGTGGTGTTATGTTGGTATATGCTAAATAAGTCATTGTTTCTTAGGTTTAGTTGATGTACATTTCTCCTAGGAATTAATAGCTCATATAAATACTAAGTTATAGCTTACCAAAATTTCACGGACCGCTGCTGGGAGACTAACAAGAAGTGTGTTAATTTTTCTAAAGATTCAGCCATAGTGGCGCAGAAAGTAAAATCGGTGTTTGACAAATCATCAATACCAACTGTTTTGGAATACAGAGTTGTGCAGTTAATTAATCAAACTAAAATCGTCATCAGTCATTTTAGTTCGAAATGTTTGCATTGAATGTTGCCTTATCCTTGTAATGGATGTAGAAGTTTCTGAGTATATGGTAACTATCATGACAGGCATTAATTAACTGCACAATTCTGTCCTCCGAAACAGCTGGTATCGATGCTTTATCAAACATTGATTTTACTTTCTGCACAACTGTCGCTAAAACTTTAGAAAATCTGACACACTTCTTGTTAGTCAGCCAAGTTGTAACAATCGTGGAGGCCATATTTGAGGACATCCTGATGAGTTGGAAGTTTATTCACGGATGGCTGAATAAGAGGCGTTCAACTAATTTTTTAATTTTTCTTGGAAGCTCCCAACACAATACTGTCACGCCGCGCATGGGGGTACATAAGAGTAGAAAGGTTACCTAAGTTCGTCCTTGGATCGCACGATGAGCGACAAGAAGATGTTTACCAATTTTTCATTTCTGTGTTTTATTTTACTTATCTGGCCGAGAGGCAAGTTTTCCGCGGTATAGTGAATCAAAGAATAAATAAAAATGTTTTTTGGCCCACCCTACTGTAATAACATCTTTATCTATGTTTATCGAATGGTTATACAGGTGGTCAGATTTCTTTTTTTTTATTTATTTATAATTTTACAGTCCTCTTCCTCTTAAGATTATCACCGAATAGTTTGGATGCCTAATTTACAATTAACAATTTCAAGTGCATTTATTAAAGTTATTAGTAAAACTATAGTTGTGTCAATGTTAATATGTTTTTGTGGCAACTAATACAGCAAATTTTACTTTCATATGCCCTAAATCATGTAACAAAATAACTCACGCTAAAAATTTAATTCATTCATAAATCATTACATTATCATGGTTTGAGAGAAGCTTTTTACATTTTAAAATGCAAATAGAATAAATACAAATTTTTGTAAATTTATATTAATTGAATTAAGCTTTTTTTAAATTAGTATTGCTTTTATTAGTTTAGTTTATAACAGGAAATGAAAAATTTATGAAAGTGATAGTGCATTCAAAATTTTCAAGCTTTTAATAGAGGACCGAGTTCATCAGAACCAATATGGCGACAGCTTTTATATTTTCAAGAACTATTGTTATTCTTTTTCTACGTTCTTGTATTGAATCTAATAAAGCTCTTATAAATTCTCATCAAAAATGTATTTGACGCTATTTTTTTTTAAATCATTTCAATATCTATTTGCTCAGTTTGCATAAAATATCCCAAAAGTTGCACATATTTTCGTTCTAAACTAAATACAAAAATGTTTGTATATTATTAAATGACGATCATTAAAAAATGTTACATATCTTATTGCTTATGCAAAAATATATTTTTTAATAGCTCACTTTGAATCTCTTGCTGTCTATTTGTTCTGAATCTCTAATTTCCAGGTTTAAATGATTACATAGAACAAAATTAGTCATCACAAAGCTGAGAGTTAGTTTATTATTAATTAATTTAATCATATTGTTCCCAGTTTTTTTTTTTAGAACAGGGCTCTGTCCCTCTCCGATAGTAAGCAGTATCCAGAGTTAATAAATATTCTACCTTTTTCTTAACTAGTTCTATTAAAAAAAAAGTTTATTTCTAGTTTTGAATTGCAACAAAACTGGTATAATTATTTAATTTATATCTCAGAATAAAGCTATAGAGCAGGAGCCGGAGACAGCTTTAGTGAAGGTATTTCAGCAAGCTTGTAAATGAGTAGAAAGACCCTCGCAAAGGTATTACATACAGAATGGCATTCGACTGACATTCAAGCCTGGTCGGATGTAGTAGCCCCTTACCCTCGAACGGAAGAGACATAGGACTTAATGTTTATCAGCAAGTCGATTTTTTTTAACATATCAATTTTGCTTTTATTTTATATCATTAAAAATATTGGCTGATAGGAGGATCGCTGGTAAATTGATTTGAGATGATCATAAAGTTGCTTAAAAAATAGTTGTATTTAAGCTGTAGCAGCAAAACTGAAATATTTATTTGATTTAAAGTGTATATATAACAGATTATATATTCGAGATGTCAAACTTAAATACTGACACAAACATTCCAGCAGAGGAACTTTTTGCGAATCTGACAAATTGCCATAGAGAAAAGTGGCAGAGTTTATTTTTTATAGTTTTTAAATGTTCATTACATAGAAATATTTGATGAAATTTTCGTGAAAATATATCTCCGAAAATGGTATAGAAAACGTGTTAAGTCGGAATATAATTCAGTTAATCCCGTCGGAGAAGGCAAAACATGACTCTTTTAAACTTTAAGAATTATATCAGCGTGAAGGTTGCGCAATGTCGAGATTGAAAGATCGAAATTGGCAGTTTTATCACCTCATGAATTGCATGGGCGAATTCGAACCAGCAGGTGTGAACGAAAAATGACACTTTGGCTTTCAGTGAAATCTAAGTTTTCCGGTTTCGTTTTCCAATATTTAAGTTTCTTTGTTCTGTCAGAAATACTTTTTCATTAGAGTGACAGCTGACTTATTACATATGTTATCATAAACTCATGATTAATTGTTTATAAAATAATAATTTATTGATGTACAAAAAACATAAAACATCAACAGACAAACATTGCTAGCGTAAAAATTTGAATAATTTCTCATATAAGTTTGACGTTACGTGACATAGTTGATGACTCCCCTCCTCCAAACCTCCAAGTGCGTTACGTAATGTGCAAGCGACACCTAAGTCACATTTTTCCTGCAGCTACATCCAGCCGCACTAGAATATAAGACCCGCCATTCTCTATTCAATACTTTTACGAGGGTCTTTCTACTCATTTTCAAGCTTGCGGAAATACCTTATCTAAATACATGTCTAGTTCTTAGTATATTAGTAATTACTTAGAATCAAGTATCAAATTATTATTGTTTAAATATCAAAAATATCAAGTATGTGGCTGTTTCAGGAAACATTCCAAATTGTACTTCATATTTCATATATTCAACAAGAGCTGTTAAATAAGATCACTCGTTTAAATTTTACGCATTTTTAAGTTGTCCCCATATATCAAATGTCTTGCAGGATGCTCTAGATCTCAAGCTATTAACTGAATCTTCCATTTCCATCTAACTGCTTAGTTTTAGAAAATATTATTCCTTATTTTTCATGACAACTTTGAAACAAATTAAAACCTAGATAAAATCACTTTCTTTGTTTCTCAAATTTTGTGTCATCTAATTCTGAAAAATAAGGAATGATAAACATTTAACATACCTTCTAATACCACCTGGTCTATAGACATATGTTTCAGTAAAAAGAATTAACAAATTTATGAATGCCGAGGAGTTAGATCCAAATAACGTGACTCACGACACACATGAGGGTAAACTACCAGCTGATCCTTTAATCATCGAAAATGGAACATTCTCTTGGGGTGAAGACCCAGTCCTGAAAAACATTAACGTCCGTGTCAGAGCACAATCCCTGACGGCTGTCGTTGGTACTGTAGGTTCTGGTAAATCTAGTTTGGTGTCTGCCTTTCTGGGAGAGATGGATAAGATATCTGGTAGGGTAAATACCGTTGGATCTATAGCTTATGTTGCACAGCAAGCTTGGATCCAGAATGCCACTCTGAAAGACAATATTTTGTTTGGAAAAAAATTCGATAAAGCTCTTTATCAGAAAGTTATCGATGTTTGTGCTCTTAGGTCTGATTTTGATATGTTGCCAGCTGGGGATCAAACAGAGATTGGTGAAAAAGGCATCAACTTGTCAGGAGGACAGAAGCAAAGGGTTAGTCTAGCAAGGGCAGTTTATGCAGATGCCGATATTTACTTTTTGGATGACCCACTGAGTGCAGTTGACAGTCACGTCGGTAAACACATTTTCGAACAAGTTATTGGTCCCAAGGGATTATTAAAGAATAAAACCAAAATTTTGGTTACTCATGGCATTACGTATTTGCCGCAGACCGATAATATTGTCGTTATGAAAGATGGGGAAATATCAGAGAGTGGAACTTACCAAGAATTGTTGGATAAGAAAGGTGCTTTTGCTGAGTTCTTGCTTCAACACATTTCTGAAAATGTGGATGCTGTTGAAGGTGAGTTTGTATTGATATTTGTTCCGTTATTAACAAGAATCACCTAAAATCATTAAGTATAATCATTAAATAAGAGCAATTCGGAAAGTTCATGAGTTGATAATGAACAACTCATTTTCCTTTTTGAATTTACTGTTATTTTCATTATACTCCGGAAGTTCAATTCATCAAGGCCTATGCTGCCTCTTCCAGTTTATTTGAAGAAAGTTACTTTGCACATATTCTGAGATTTCTGGAATCGGTGGAAATCAGACAGAGCTAAATCAGGTTAATAATGTTGTTAGAGTACGAAGTTCTACTTGAATTAAGCAGTTTTTTTCGTTGAAATGATCCTTGTACGATGTTCAGGAGCGTGCATTATCCCGATGGTAACGTTTTACTTTGAGAAACCTGTTTTCTTTTCCTTACATTTGTTTTATCCGTTTTTTTTTCAGCATTGCCTAAGTTTGAAGCCATTATCCTGTTCTGTAGGCAACATGGATTGTGCATTTTTTTCAGTGGCAGAGAATGCTGTACTTCCATTCTTCTGTCTACCGTTTTGTTTCTAGTGTGTCCTGATAGACTCGTTTCATCAGTTGATATAAATCGACAAACAAAACAAGTCATATCCTTCTTAAAACAGTCCGAACACTGTTAACAAATTGACATTTAAGTGTACTTTTTATCATCTATTGGTAAATATGTCATCAGCTTGCTAATAGCTGGTATCTAATTCTTCTGGTAGGATTTAAGATGTATCTGCGATGCTTACAGACCTACCAATTTTAGACAACTTTAACCTGTGATTATCTAAAACAGTAACGTTCATTTTGTTCATAATTTCTGGATTCACTACACTTTTAATTTTCTGAGCTTGTATGCCTACATTTACAGCCCATTTTCTTTCCTTAAACAGTTTACCTTCCGTGTACACATATTGCTGTAAAAGATGGAAATCTTTGGAAACCCCGAAAAGGTATTTTATTCAAATGCGATTTTCTTGAAGCCGTAGAAAAGATTTTTAAATAAGCAAACTGCCTCCATTCTTTATTTTTATTTCTTCCAGGTATACATGGTAACTATTTCGAAAGATAAGAAAGTTTCGTTCTTGCCATATATACTCTTGCAAATTATCACATTTTATGGACATAGCCTTAGAAAAAACAAAATTTCTACACTCATTAAAATTTAACCTTTGTATTAACACATTTTATCAACTAATAATAATAGTGAAAATTTAAGACCAATTTATCGTTTTAAAGCTATTCAGATATTAAAAATCAAAAATTTAAAATAAACTAGAATTAATTAACATTTTCGCTCTATTTTGCTTAGCAACATGAACTTTTCTGAGGTAAATGATATGATTTTCCCTTTTGTTATTCTCTTGAACTATTAAAAAACTAAAAAACTATCAGAGAGACATGCACAATGAACTGAACAGGATCTAGCCCCGATTTCATCATACAGAAAATCTAGGAGGCCAAACGAAATCACGAGTTTGAGCTCTACAGCAGCCACCCTTGAATCTTCATGAACTTACCATTCATTATATTGGCATTATCCAATTTTTATACAATTCATGAAAAAATGTAAATGTCTGCAACGATATTGCATGTCTTTTATCTTTTACATGCCAAAAAAACAAATGTACCAGAACATTATTTATACATACCATTCTGATACAGTTTTTAATGTTTTAATATGTTATAGAAAGCATATAAAAACAAATATTGTGTTAAGCTTCACCCTACCAGATTTTTAAAACTAGTTGCAATGAAGACATTTCTCATCTAGGGAACCTATTATTACGGCACTCGCCAATTTTATGCGATTTTAAAAAAACATCAGCGTTAATATATATGCATATTGCAAGTCATCATTCATAAATTTCATAATAGTGCAGTAGAAAAAGACCAAATAATCGATGAGATATGCATAGTCTTGTAACAGCAATATTATGGTTTCATACCTTCTGGGGTATCACCACGAGTATAGATCTGAAGTATGAACTTCCAAAGCTTATTACGTTTTTTTTAAATGAACAATTTTGTTTTTTGAACAGCGTTTTAGGTAAAAAGATGAATATTTCCGGTTGTAGACGTCCAATCGGGACAAACTAAGAACCAAAAACCTTCACAATTAAAATTCCAACAAATCTGCGTTGGTATTGGATCATTTGAATACGTACATAACGTCCAAAATGGAATAAACTGGATAAAAAGCGTGTTTTTTTTTTTTTCATTTTAATGCCCAGAGATGTCAAAAGTTCTGATCGGCTTCACGCTTTCAGAAAAATATACCTGATGTTGAAAACAAAACGCCCTGAAATTTTGGTCCCCAAATATTGAACCTTATGGACACAAATGAATTTGTTATCTGAAATTTGAATTGCCCATCATTTTGTGTTCTAGGGCGCGTGCAAGGTGTTACCAACATAACCTCAAATATTACATTTTTTGAGTTTGTACTCATTTCTAATGTTTTTATTCGCATTTATGGACTGGTTTTTGTGTAACATTACTGACCTCTCTCGGATAGGATGCCCACAATGGTTTTAAATCATTGATTTTTAAAAATAGACCGGTAATTATAGGTTGAATTTCCAACCTGTAAATATCAGTATATTTTTAAAAATTAATGATTTAAAAAAATTATATGCATCATGTCCAAAAGAGTTCATTAATGTTACACAAAAGTACCAGTCTAGAAATGTGAATAAAAACATTAAAAATGAGTGAAAAATCACAGAAATGTAATATTTGAGGTTATATTCGTCATACCTTGCACACGCTCTATTAAGTCCAAAATGGATCTTTTTTTTTTTTTTTTCAAAATGTGGATCTGGATGCCAGCTTTCCGATAACATTAAAAAAAATTCTTGTAAAAATTTTTATCAGAAAAGAAAGAGAATTGCGAGAACTTTAATTTAAAAAAAAATAGCTAATTTTCGTCTATCTGAACTCGAGATATTTAACTTTTATCATTTTGGCTAATTGTTAATTAACAAATTCCTATTTTTGGCTAATATTTGAACTGTATCATTTTGAGACATATTCATATCCATATGAAATGTCCAAAAATCATTTTTAACTTTTAAAAACTAATTTTCAAGCATTTCACATTTCATTGTTGTTAATTGGCCTGAATAGCTTTTTTAAAATTTGTATATCGAGATACCTTTCGTTTTGTTGCACTGTACTCAATTGTTTCCGGCTTACTGAAGTTGGTAGTTAATTTGATATTCTGCTAACTTCTGTTTATAAATTATAACCTTGTTTTCTTGACTAATGTCAAATATTTGTTCCGTTCAGAGACAACTCTGTTTCTTTGTGTGTATATTTACTGCTATTTATCTTTTTACAAATGCTGAAAGTTAAATATCTCGAGTTCAGATGGACAAAAATTCACTCTTTTGTTAAATTAAAGTTCTCGGCTGAGAAAATCTATTTGTTGTCATTTGGTTTATAAATAAATGTCAAAAAAGTGGCCAAAATGATTTTAAAAGAATTTTTTTTAATGTCATCGAACTGGCATCCAGATTTACATTTTGAAAACAAAAAGATTCATTTTGGTCTTAATGGCACAAAATGGCGGGCAATTCAAAATTCAGATAACAAATTTATTTGTGTCCACAAGGTTCAATATTTGGGTACCAAAATTTCAGGATGTTTTGTTTTCAACAAAAGGTATATTTTCTGAAAGTTTGAAGCCGATCGGAACTCTAGACGTTCCTGGGCGTTAAAATAATAAAAAAAAGCCTTTTAGCCAGTTTAATCCATTTTATATGTTACGTACGTATACAAACAACCCAAAACCAATGCAGATTTGTTGGAATTTTAATAGCGAAGGTTTCTGGTTTTCAGTCTGTTCCGATTGGACCTCTAGATCCGAAGATATTCACCTTTTTACCAAAAAACAAAATTGTTCATAAAAAAACGTAATAGGCTTTGAAAGTTCAAAACTTAGATATATACGCCTGGTGATACCCCTGAAGGTATGAAATCATAATATTGCTGTTACAAAACTATGCACATCAATGTCCTTTCTTACTCCACTATAAGCGTTCAATTTAGAACCCATTAGCCTGATGTTATGTTCAAAACGTATATATTAAATAATCAATTTTTATAGGTTTCGGGTTGCGAATTGAATCAAGAACTGGTACGTGATTATGTTTCCTTTAATAGTAATGTGTAATGTATAATCGATTTTCTGTAAATGTTGGGATACTAAAAATAAGTAGATTTTTGGTGCTCTTAGTGTTGTTTGTGATTCATTCATCGTTACTATTCAGATGTACTGAATATTGGAATTAAGTAGAACTTTGTGTTGTCTTTTAAATTTTTCTAATCCCAAGGGTGGTACTTTGATATTAAGATTTACACATTTTACCTTTGTATAAAAGGTTATAGTTGGCCCTAACACAAATTTCCACATAACATGCATATATAATGCATAACATTACGTAATCCATTACAACCTTTTTTCATTAACGTTGGCCTCCATATTTTATTAGCTGGGTTTATTAACAATTAAAATTAGTTGATTAGGTTGTATACCTCAGTTACAGGATTCATTAACATGTTTTAAAATAATCATCGCATAAAAATGTACTTGTAATTTGAACTTTCAGTAACTGAATAAAGGCCGGTTTTTTAATGTTCAGGTAAAAGCGTCTGCTACGTAGCTGATAGTCAAAGTTCCTGTTAATGTCCAACTTGTTTCTTTTCTGAATGTTTAGCTGTTGGTTAGTTAATCGGGAGCTGGTTGATTTTTTGCTGATGTGGTATAGACAAGCTGTAAAACCTCCACAGAATCCCGGAATAGGTTCATTCACTAAAATGCATTCCATCATTTTTTTTCTATGCTCATTAAATTAGGAAGTGGACGGGTGTACCAGCCACAGCATAACGTCACACTTTAGATTCACGCAGTGAATATTTTAATGTATTTAACATTGAAATACTTAATCTATAGCATTGACAGACCGACCTATAGATATGTAAATTATGGGGTTTGTTGAAAGAAACTTATATGTCTATAACCAACAAGTATAAGTAGATAGTAATATGAAATCTATATTTGGATACTTGAAACACTTTGTGTTCATTGTCGTAGACATAAGTAAGTTAACGGCTAGTATATTGTAAAAAGCAGATCGGAAGATAATATTTCCCAATCTTTTATATTGCTTAACATGTATCTTTTACATGCATTGATAGAAACCTTTTTAGAGCTTGTAGAAAATGCTAACAACACCTGTATTTTTAAAATTAAAAATAATGAAAACAAATACGTTTTTATAAGACACAATTGTGATTTATCCCTTAATTATCTCCCGTCTTCACAGTAACTTGTATTTTGAAAATGGTTTCTTTGTTACTAATTTTTTGTTTCTTGAGCTTTAACTTACTGGGTTGCCATTATGTATCTACATTCATTTATTTTATTCGTTTAATTAAGCATATTTTATTTTCCTTCTACAGATTTAGATGAAATAAAGGATCAGCTGGGTGATACAGCATTATCAGAAGAAATAACAAGACAGATAAGTCGGCAGCGCTCTCGTGTATCAGAATCCCATTCTGAAACTGGTTCCGAACGCATGCTTAATGGCTCGCTGCAACGTCAAAAATCGACTGACAGTGCAGACAAAAGTTTACGCCAAAGATCCGTTTCCGTGGATGAATCTAAAAAGGCCCCTACTACGCGGGGGAAACTCATCGAAATTGAAAAATCAGAAACAGGCAGTGTGAGCTGGGAAGTATATAAACATTATTTACGATCGATAGGAATGTTCCTAACATTGGCCACGGTCTTGTTAAACATGCTATTTCAAGGTTTTAGCATTGGTTCAAATGTGTGGTTGGGTGCCTGGGCAGATGACAAGAATACCTTTGTGAATGGCACTGTAGATACATCCAGACGGGACATGTATCTTGGTGTTTATGGTGCTCTTGGTATTGGCCAAGGTAAGTGATTAGATTTAGGCAGTTGGTTATTATTATTTTATTTTGCAACATTTTATAATTGGTTATTTACTTAGCAAGCATGTATTCTTCTGTTTTTCTTTTTGTGTATACTTTATTTGCAGTTTTTATTTGATTTTAAACACTTAATAATTTGGGTGCAATGAAGAGAAAATGTCACACACGGTTGCCACATTGAGCAAAGTATTGGATTTAGGTGCATATTAGTAATTAAATCATTGACCGTAAATACTTAATCTCTCTGTTACATAGATTGTTCTAAAAGGGAATTGTTATCTGAAAGAAACGTCGATAGATTTGATATTAGAATTTGGTACAATACACATTTTTCTCATTGCTTTATAGGCTAATAATAATAAAATATTTTAATGAGACATACACTTTATTTGATTTTACAAAAAGTAGAAAAGTAATCTGTGAGAAAATAAAAATTAAAACTATAAAAATAGTAATATCTTATCTTTGCATTCTCTTGACCACCTACATTCTTGTTATGCTAGAAAGCAAAAACTTCTAAAATGATTGTATCTATTATGTGAGAGATAAGAACAAAACACCTATTTATTCGATAAAATTTATAGAATTCGCCACCAAGCATACTTCTAACACATTGAAAGTGAGCATAGTTATGAAAAAAATTTACATGTAAATATTACCATCCTCTACCTCCAAATTACCAAACTACTCTGAAAACCGCCCAACCGCACACCCCTTATCCACATGTTAATAAAACTCGCTATTGTCTACAAAGTCATTTTTGTTTATTTTCCTTTTTTCTTGCCTTTGGAAACCATACTGCCACCCCTAGACATTAAATTTCCCCTTTCCCTAGGCGTCCCTGAAAACTTAGTTCGCTTATAGAGTACTTAAACATCGGAGGAGTCTAAAAATAGCCAAAGGAGGTCCAACATTTTCTTACCCCTGTTATCACCCCCATAATCGTGGAACCTCCAGACTACATTGATGCAACGCAGGAAGGCCTAACCTGATACCAAATACACTCCAACTGGACTACCACTACACCCAGTGGTCGCGACGAAACTTTTGTTACACTTCAAATGTTTATACCTCCCTATACACACGACTCATATAGCATATACCGCATATAGCTTCTATGGTTCCCCTATCAGAATCTACGTATTTTCCTAACATCTACCAATTCCTGAAACATTTCCAATGTTCAAAATGAAAGTCTAATTAAAATGTCAAAATTAATATTTATATTTCTCTAACAACCTACGTCTGGTTGTGCCAGAGAACGTGTCTCAAATTTAATTTATTCACAGAACTTGTCTCAAAAATTCAAGGGTAGTGTAATATTTTTGAAATAAGTTTGTAAATCAATTCAATTTAGGGTATGTTGTTTTCTACTACAACAAGATATAGTTTGTCAGAGAAATACAATGATTCGATTTTAACATTTTATTGGGACACGTGCATTATATAACTAACATAACCTCAAATTTTTCGCTTTTGTAATTCATTCTTATTTTTAATGTGTTTTTTTTTCACATATCTAGATTGGAACTGGTATAATATTTAATAATAATAATATACATTTATTCATCTTTAAATATTGTACAATACAAATTATTTTATTATTTAAATAGTGTATGTTTTATATTGTTAATTTTTAAAAATATACTAATATTTACAGGTTGGAAATCCAACCTATAATTAACGGCCTATTTTTAATATTCAGTGATGAAAAAGATGATATCCGCGAGGGAGTTCATTAATGTTTCTCTGGTTCCAATCTAGAAATGCGAATAAAAACATTAAAAATGGGGATAAACTTACAAAAATGCAATATTTGAGGTTATGTTAGTCATACAATGCACGTGCCCTATTAAATGGTGAGGTTTATTGTTCTTATTTTGACGTTATGCTTCATAGTCGTAAGGTGCTATGTGGTCACTAGTGTTACACTGAGAATTGTCAAATAAGGAATAGATGAATTCATCTTAAAATTATTTAATTTCTAACATCACCAGAATGTAGGTTATCGAAAGAATGCAAAAACTGAAAATTAATATTTTTATAGATAGTTTGTCTCTTTTTTTTTTTTCTTCGGTTTGCAAAATTCTATAAAGAATATGTTTTGTTACAATTGAACAGCGCACTTCTAAGAGGAACCAAGTGCTAAAATTTTTAATAATCATCATTTAAATAGCTAATAAAAAATTTATAACCAGTCATTTTCATGCCAATTTACTATTGACAAAAGAAATATTGTCAAGCTACAAATTTACCTAGTTTGATCTTTTTAAAAGATCTAAGTTACATTTTTGGCAACAACTTGATGCCTTTTACTTAAAAACTACAAAATGGCGCCTGCAAATTTAAAAATATATATATTTTCTTTATCATCAGCTGTTAGAAACACAAACACAATTGTTGTCTTATTTAGGCCATTCAGGGGCATAATTTAATTTTCGTTACTTCTGCCTGAAACAATAAAAGCATTAGTAAAATGTTATATATTTGTACATGCTTCAACAGTCCTGCTCATATGACAATGTTCTATGAACTTTATAGAAACTTTAGTCACTCGCTTTATTTATTATTTATTATTTAGTTTAGTGAAAATGTAAAAATCACAGCAAAGACCTGATGCAATGCTAATGTAAGCATAAACATGCGAAAAATATTGGCTTCTCTCAACATATTCCAGCTCAGTCAGTTGTAGGACTAAATTTTCATTCATTGCAAGAAACAAACTCAAACATTTAAAGTATAGGAATACCTCAAGCATCCTTGGGGCCCTGTGCAGAACAGTTTGTTAGAAATTTCCAGTTTAATAGTACTTTTTGCAATAGCATGTTTATAAGAACGTCGATATAAACAAGGAAAACTATGTAATTTCTTATCGGAATGGAAGTTGGGCTTGGGTATTTCCTAAATAATGTGTTTTTCTATATTACCTCAGGTTACTTTCTTGAAAGGATGAAATTTTTAGCAGCGATGTAGTATTTAGAGTGATGAAGGTAAATGTGCTAGGGTTGCCTTGCGTATACCTGATCTAATGACCATTAATTTTCTATCTATGATTTTTGTGTTCCTAGTTAGCTTATGACATAAAAGTATAAAATTAATGCCAAATTGTAGGGCACAATAAGATGTATTAAATTATATGGGGTTGCCTATATAAATTTTGATCGAATTCATTAGCAATCTGTTTTTAATATATATTTTTTAGGCAGTTACATATGATCTTTGAATGAAAGCAAAAAAAGAAAAAGAAATTAAAGCATGAAACCTCATATAACCTAATAAAATGGATACCACCTCTTAAACTGATCTGACAAAACCTACTTTTTGCATCACTATTGTGTAGACTAAAGTTATAGTAATACAGTTCATATTTTAAGAGTCAATTCAATTTTTAAAATAAGAAATTGTGATCTAAAAAGTACTTATAATCATTTTTAAATTGATTTGTGTCGATATTAAGGATGTATGGGAGCGATTCAAAAATGCTAAAATAATGAAAACTTGGGAAGTTGTTCTTTATAATTGTAGTATTATTGAATATAACAGCTCAAATATTGAAGATACATTATCACTTTTTCCAAATTTTTTATGCATGCAGTTTAAGATCTTAATAAGATAATTGCAGAGTGTAATTAGCGTTCACTGAACGATTCTTGCAAAATAAATTATTATTGACAAAAATTCCATTTTATGTTAAGCGTAGGTTTACCAGTCAAAAATAACGTGGCAACATAGTAAAGCAAAGTCTCATGGTAATATCAGCCTCCCTTTGTCTTTGTTTTTGTAGGATTAGTCTTTCCTTGTAAGTCTTTTTTGTTACAATTTTTCCCACCCCAGCTGAAAACTTCGGCTGCTTTCAACATTTTTGTTAATTTTTCATATTAAAAGAATTATATACAACAGTGTATTTGACATTTTATGCATAACGCATATCCTAGCATCACTGATCTCAGCGGTTTGACCTTAACTGTCCTGAATGTTAGAGATTGGGTCTTTATTTTCGTAATGTTGTTTTGTGGCGGTATTTTTAGGTAACGTACTGTCGTGCTACGAAATGCTAAAATAACTGGTTACTCGCAAAGCACATCATCAGTCAGATTACGTTACATTACCCTCTGAAATATCAGAATTCAGACAACTCTACTCGACAAACAGGATCTTTTCGTCTGACGTACTGTTTGACAAAGCTATTCGTATCATTTCATTTCTGTTGTTTCAAAATAGCATTATTTTGTAGCGGTGAGTGGAACCGCATCTCCCAATGTACCTGTACTATACAACATCCATTGGTACCAACGTAGGAATAATAAATGAACAGTATTACAGTGTTGACATGTCTTCACTTTTTTATCAAAGCTTTAATTTCTTCATTAGTAATGAAAAAGGACATGATAATTCTATAATTCCCATAATTACTCTCTTTAATTAATTTACAATATATATTGAATTTGTCAAATTAACAAATAATCATTATGATTTCTTTAAAACTTTTAATTCGCAAATAAAGCATAGAAACCTTTAACAAACAGAAAAATTACAGCAAAATAATAAATATTTGATTCTAATAATCGTTTAGTCCAATGATATTCGTCTATATCACACAGAAGACACAGATATTAACTAATTAAAAATTTTTGGTAGATTTGTTTCTACCATACAAATAGCAAATGAACAACATTTACCCCCATTTGTCTGCATGTGCATGCATGCCATAACATTTTATAAGTTGCTATTTTCAACAGATCGACTTGATTTTTTCACAGTAGCTTCATCCAATATTAGAATAGAGGTCTAATGAAAATCATTAAAGTAGGCCGACTTTATAAATGTTTTTTTGCACTTTTGTGCTGTCCTGTGGTACCGAAAATTGAGAATAACTTGCATATTTCACTTGAACCATTCAATAGAAAATATATTCACATATTAAATATCATTTTTATTCTTTGTTATATTTTATTATTTCTATAATTCTAACATTTGTGAATTAAAAAATCTTAAACGCTCTTTTTATACGTTTTTTTTATTTTTTTTATTTACACAGTACTTTGCAGTACCATGATGTGAGGCAGGTAGAAAATTTCTACTATTCTATAAAGTAAAGAAGTGGTGAATATAAATCTGTAAAATTCTGTGCTCGCATTCAATGTGAAGCGATATATTGACGATAATACCCCGTAAGATCCTCTAGTTCCGTGCTGTTCCAATTGAGTTCGTAAATACTATACACACCTATATGGGCTAATGCATTTCTATATACTTGCATACATTTATCTAATCTATAATCGTCTTGAACAGGATGTTAATTTCATTTGAAATAAATCATATTTCATAATGTTCTGTACAATATTTTCTGCACATATACTGTTGCGTCTGTGAAATAGCAACTACGTTATTTGGATTTAACTGCTGTATTACTACTATTTTCAAAATGACACAAATAGTATGATGCTGCCTTTAGCCAAGTTCCCCATCATCGTGTTGTAATGAGTTCGGGCGGTAATGGAGTATTTGGTAGAATTTTTGTGAAACAGCCCTATACGACTTGGTGCCTCAAGAGAAACTTTCTTCACATTAGCTACTAATTTATCAACATTGGGTAGCATCTCCTAATAATTTTAGCAATCCTATGAAGCCCATGCGCTAAACATGTTACATGCAGTATATTACGATATGTTTCCTTCAAAATTCTTCCAGCAGCTTTCATATGATTCACTCCATCGGTAAGAATTAATCAGAACTTGTCCTTATTTTCTGCATATTTGTTACCCTAAAAGTCTTGTAACCTTGAATTTACTGCATTCGCTATTGTGCGAGAATTTGTCGCTTCTAAAACTTTAGAGGCCATCAAGTATCCGCTCATTGCACAATTTTCCTCCAATGCACCCATTAAAACATTCGCTACCTTGAACCCGCAAGCATAGATTGTTTCGTCCAAGCTAAGTCCATTAAGCTCGGAAGAAATGTTCTGTCTAATATTTTCGCACTCCGCAAATAAATAGTTTTTTCTTAGTGCAAACGCCGAAGGCACCTTAACCCTTTCACTGCTCAAGACGAATATGCTTGCCATTGGGTTAACTACTACAGACGAGATAACTCGCAGTTCGAAATTAAATAGGATCCTACTGCTCTAACCGGATTTACTCGCACGGTGTTTGATTCATGTCTATGGAAGAGAGTCGGCCGATTGCAATCGTGCTGCAATGGCGAATATGTCTAATCTTGTTTAGTTGCTTAGCAGTATGCTGGTATTGGCCACCCACCTTTTGAAAAATATCGGCTCTATTTTTCACAATTTGAGGTACATTATATAATACCATGTTTCGAAAATTACCACCCCAATAAAATCTTTTAGTTTTCATTATTCCAGAAATAAATGTTTTGTTACTCTGTGTAGTACCATACCCAATAAATCTATCAGTTTGTACAGATTATCATTCTTTTCAGAATTATATGCTTCATTCTAATAATAATAATAAAAGTTATTTATTGATTGCATTAATATACAATGTAATAAAATACAATCAAAAGACCATCGACCTAGGTTCTTCAGCCAAGGAGATAATAATATTATATTTAACATTTTGTATAAAAAATATGGAGGGAAATAAAAGGTTGATCACATAAATTGTAAAAAAAAAAAATCCAATGTGAGGCGTACTGCATCAGTACTCCTGCGACATCAATATCATTTGGTCAAAATTGGTCTTTCTGGATAGGCGAATCTGGGTGTATTGTTGTTTCGAGCATTTATTAGAGGTTGCATTACTTCAATATTGTAGTTTCTCTGTGCAAATTTTTGTTGTATTCTCTCCTCGATAGGCAGTATCATACAAAAGTGTATTACGAGGGTTGTGTAAAGGATTGTGTGGGTGCCGAATCTTTGTAATTTTCCTTGGTGCAGCTGTCCTTAAATTGTTTTTTTAGCTGGATTTCTGCTGTTCATATATAATGTATGTCCATATTCTAAAGTAGGTCTACAAATTGTTTTGTATGTTTTGGCAGCTGTGGTTTTGATCCCCTTATTTTTGAATGTTAAAACTCTGAAATGTTTCACTCTGAATATGCATTTTTTTTTTTACCATTTTAGAATGCATATTGAAGTTTAATTTATCGTCCAAATTATTCTAATAATATATGTTATTTTTAATACTAGTAAACAAAAGTCGTAACAAACTAAAGTGTTTATTTTTATTGTAAAAAAAAAGAAAAGATATGTAACACGGAAAAAACTATTGAAAAAAATACTCCTTCAGATTATACTGCTTCAGACGACTATACTCGCTAGTGGCAGAATAATTGCGCACAGCGCCAGCCACGGTAGTTGGGCCTACTCTCCGTTTATGGTTTCCGAAGAAATATGTGCATTAATATTTGTTTTACATGACCATGAAATTGCTTCGTCACGTCTAGTGCAATACAGTTCTCTACCATCAAAATGTAAATCGACAATATCGCAAATCCAAAAATTTACTATAGCTTGCGTCGGTTCAGTACGGTGCGACATTTTAACTTCAAGTTTTTAGTACTTATGACCGAATGAGACTACAATAAGGGAGACAGTGAATAATCCTATTTAATTACTCCCCTCCACTCCTGGGATTAGGCTTCAGGTAAATTGCCAGTAGGTACACCTGCTGCGATTTAAAATAGTCTGTAATGCATTACATTTTTATTTAATATAGTGCATTTCTCAATAATATTAAAATACGCATTAACATTATAAAAATAAATAAAATTAATTTGGTATGTTGCATGACTTTTTGTTTTTATACTTTGGGAATGTTTCAGTACATGTTTACAATATATAATATCTGTAAAAGCCATCTCTGGAATCCTATAGGTAAATCTGACCTTTAGTGATAATAATAATAGAGAAGAGGTTTCGGCAAAATTTCCAGGTTGAAAGTAGGTCATCTTTAAGCGTCGGTGTGGCATTAGTAGCAGAAATAGGCTGACGTTAAGTAAGTGAATAAAAAAACTACTTTTTTTGTCCATGGATCATAACGATATAGGACGTCGCATCAATATTAAAATATAAAATACATAGAGAAGATTAATATTAGGTATAAAACACAATAATATTGTGAAACATATAAAAAATCTTACCACGCTTAGACAGAATCACATTTAAAACTTATATTAATGTGTTACAATTTAAAATTTTTTAAAAAGTATCTATTTGCTCTCTGCGGTTACGACTCGAAGCAAAATCTATCCTAACTGAAAAACCAGTAGCGTAAAAAAAAATTTAATGGCTCTAACAATTTTAATTAATTTTAAAACATGACTATGTTTTTAGTATCTGGGTATACACCTAGAGTCCAATATTATCTTCAATCTCCCCTCAAAGAAAATATTGTACAGACCCATACATGACCAGGGACTAACAGAACTAAACAACCACCTGAACACCGTGGACTGGGACTTCATCCTAAACCCAAACTTAGATATAAACAATCGTTGTATACATTTCATTGATATCATTGCAAATGCCATGAATACAATCTTTCCCCTAAAAGCGCGCGTGGTCAAAAATTCTATACAACCCAAAATAACTTGGTTTAATGAGGATATTCACCTTATGCGCGACCATCTTCACTTCCTACATGATTCATATAAAAGTTATCCCACCGAAAATAATAAAACCCTGCTCAACAATTTCAGGAACGCATACCGCAGAGAGATAAACTTAGCTAAACAAAGATCCCATGATAGTTATATAAACAACCACAGTAACCCCCAACAGGCAATGTGGGAAATTATAAACAGCTACAAAACTGTGCCAAACATAGTATCAAAGTTAACATGTGAACATTTTAATCATTATTTTACTACAGTCACCGACAATATCTTAAATGATCTACCCCCATGCGATGCATGCTTTACCGATTATCTAATAGATCTTAGTTCCCACCATCGGTTTTCTTTCAAGGAAGTAACGATGGTCGAAGTCTCAGAGGTAATAAATAGCCTAAAAAATAAAAAAAGTAAAGATTCATATGACATTTCCATTAAAATTCTAAAAGGAATCAAGCAGTCCATATTAATACCACTTACAAATCTAATAAATCTCTGCATTTCGAATAACACGTTCCCGGACGCACTAAAAATATCCAAGGTTGTTCCTATTTATAAGAAAAATAACATAGACGACCCATCCAACCACAGACCAATATCCGTGATACCTTGCATTGCTAAAGTCCTGGAATTTATCCTAAAAATCCAGATAACCGCTTATGTAGAAAATAATAACCTCCTAAACCCCAACCAATATGGCTTTCGCAGTAAATTGTCAACGACCACAGCTATCGATAAATTAACATCCATTATAAATTCGGGCTTTGAAGATGGAACATACACCTGTTCCTTGTTTCTAGACCTAACCAAGGCTTTCGATTGCGTGTCCCACAGCATACTTCTAAAAAAACTAATATATTACGGATTTTCCGATAGTAGCATATCTTTCCTATCGTCATACCTAACAAATAGACGACAGTTTGTCATATATAATGGAAAAAAATCCAGCATGCGAAAAATAAACCATGGGGTTCCCCAGGGCTCTGTCCTGGGGCCCATACTGTTCCTAATCTACATAAATGACTTCCCCAACTCAATAAACGAAAATGTACTTGCCATACTGTTTGCAGATGACACTAATTTGACTACCTCTAATGACAACGTTGAGCACTTGGTGAAATCCCTATAATTGAGGCAAACACCCTATCCTGGTTTGCTTCCAACAAATTATGCCTAAATGCATCCAAAACGGAAACCATGACATTCAGTCTTCGCAGCCTGGCGAACATAGATAACCCTGAACACATTAAATTTCTAGGAGTCAACCTAGATCCAAAATTATCCTGGGAATCTCATACCACACTTATTTGCAACAAAATCGCAAAATATACCTACTTACTTCGCAACCTGACCGGGAAAGTATCGCTAGGGACCTTGCAGACAGCATATCACAGCCTCATCCACTCCACCATATCGTACGCAATCCTAGTATGGGGACATGCCACCTCATGTGCCAATGTATTCTCAGCGCAAAGGAAAGCTATTCGTATTATTTCGGGACTAAAATACAGAGATGAGTGTAAACAACAGTTTATAAATCTAAGAATAATGACCGTGCCATGCACTTACATATATCACTGTCTCCTATATGTAAAAAACAACGAACCCTCTTTTAACACCAGAAGTCAAGTTCATCCGTACAATACCAGGAAAAAAGATAATTTAAATACAAATTTCTTACGGCTAAATAAAACTAGGGATGGCACAGGCTACCTTGGTATACAATTCTTCAATAAATTGCCTCCCGAAGTAAGGTCTCTAAATCTACCCCAGTTCAAATATAAAATAAAAAATCTTTTACTTAGAAAGGCTTTTTATAGTACTACGGAATTCCTAAATAGTAATCTGGACAGTCACCTTCAAGTGTAGTGGTACATTCGAGTTATCCTGCATAATATATCTATATTCATGTTACTTTTAAATTGTATGTACGTCTGTGACGTGCACATTTTATACATTGTATGTTTTTTACCCTAATTTGTTTTACCCTAATTTGTTTTATTACATCTATGTTGACGTGTGTAAACACCTTGTGTATTTTAACACCAAATAAATCTAATCTAATCTAGTACAGTTGTGGACAGTAAATATGGGGCAGCTCTTTCAAACACCGACATGTAAATATTATCTATATTTAATTACCCTTTAAAGGCTGATAGTTTACTAATGCTTGAATTAAAATAAAATAGTTATCAGAATCTAAATTAAATTATTTACGACCTTCCATGGCTCTGGGGATCAGGTAAATAAAAGTCCACTTTAATTTGTGTAAATTCACTGTTCACAACTATACCAGCATGCAATGATCTAAATCATTCCTCCTAGAAAATGAAGAATTGAAAAATGCATTTAGAAACTACAGAAATAAAGGCTGAAATAATGTGCCTCCGAAAATGATGCGTTAGATTTCATCAAAATTAGTTGAGAGATAATGGAGATTTCCAGTTGTATTTATGTATGCTTTTCATCTTATTTATTTTCTAGTGATAATAAATTGTCAATCAGTTTCTTTTTGATCGCTGTATGTGAATTATGCAGTAAATTTTAAATTCACTTTCACTGTGAAGATAATGCTTTGTTATAGTCAAAAGCACTTGAATTTTTAGAAACAGTCGAATAATACCTTAAAATAAGCGATTTTAATTTTGTATTGAAATTTTTTCGCCAAAAACACTACATCAATTCACTACGCACTCATGGCATCACCAGTTATATTGTCAGTGTCATTTTGTGTTATAAACGCGTTATTTTGCAGATAAATTTCCTAAAGTAGCTTTTACAAATCCAGTATTAGGTAGGCGTTACTTATTTAATCACATGTAAAGCGTAAATAAAGTGAATAAAATGTTTAATGTTTAACAATTTTTAAATGCGATTTAGAAACTAATATAACCGATGATGTCACCGCGTGTTTTGCGTACTCGTTCAATTACTAATACTTTGTTATTTATTTGTTGAAATTTTAATTTGATGGACGATAGAATGCTGTTTAAATATCAATAAGTGCTTTAGTATAATAAGTACTTCATTTTAATAATATCAAAAAAGCAAATTTGCACATAGTGAAAACACCTCATTTTTCTATAATAGATTAGAGAAGTAAGAAAACATCTCAGCTAAAATGCAACCTTAAACCAATATAGCTCAAGTATGGTAATGTGAACTAATGTTATTCAACGACTATCACACCTTCAAAATCCCAAATTATTAATTACCCCTTTGAGAACTAATATTAAAAGAAAGTAAATTTAAAATATTGATGACTAACATCTGGTATAAGCAACTACTTTAACATAAACATAAGATAATTAAAAAAAATTAATTTAAGTTAGACCACTATTACAGTTATTACACTAATATTTGCTTTAGGTATTTATTTTAACAGCCGTATTTAAAGTGACTGTTTATTGACCAATGCGATTATAGAAGACACAATTGGCACACATTTTGTTTTTTAACCCAATAATGTTCTTTCTGGATAATGTTCTACCTATCCATGGCTTTCAAATAAGCTTCGACTACTAGCTAACCTACATAGGACAGCTTTGGTAGGAAATCAACTCATTCTTTCTACTTTATTTTTCATTTTATCGCTTTACTGCTTTATATTGCTTTTGCTATTTTTATTTCTGTTTTGATTTAATTTGCTTTTTTTTGTGTTTTATATTATAAGTCTTATAATCTAAAGTTAAAATTGAGTTTTTTCGATTTTCAGTTATCGTGATATTCTTGTCGGCTCTATCACTATTCATAGGAACATTAAATGCAGCAAGGCTGTTACACAATGTGGTACTCTCGAACATATTAAGAGCCCCATGTAATACATTTTACGATGTGACACCCGTGGGGAGAATTTTAAATAGATTTTCTAAAGACGTTGACACTTTGGATACCGTTTTGCCGATGACTTTAAGGGGATGGATTACTTGTTTTTATTCGGTTAGTGCAAGAATTGGTACAGATTTCAAAGCAGTTATATTAAGCTAATTGTTAATACAGGAACATAACGGTGAATAACAATTTCTTTGGGTGTCAGTTGTTGTTAAAAAAATGATAACTAACTATAACCATTTCTTTATTGGGACTCATATATAAAAACAAAAACAACAAAATTTGGTTGGAATTAGTTACATTCCTATATTATATTTTCTTTTAAAATGCGTAACCAAATTCTGCTTAATAGTTAAGTAAAACGTTTACTGGTTGTACCACCTATACCCGTTTGCACCGTCTTTATTAAGCATATGAGGTCATACTTAAGTAATCGGTTTCATTTGCACTGTCACACACTCCTTATCTAAGTATACATAGGAACGACCTAACTTTAAGCCCCCAATTATTCCTACCTTAATAGTAAGCAATACTTGGACATCCAATTGTTACAGGCCACGTCAATAGGGGGTGATATTGAGAATAATTTTAGTAACACCTATTTTGCAGATTTATTGTTAAAAAAATTAATAACTAGCTAACCATTATACTTTTCTCCTATATACTGCACTTTCTATATAACACAGGTGCACAAAAAAAAAGTTGTCAGCATTTCTCTAACTGTTTTTTGAGGATAGAAAAGAATTGTGACGTGGTGGGACAAAACTGACACCGAATTCGGATTCAGCAAGCCAAAATACACCAGAAATTATTAGTTTGGTCCATGGAATCGACAACTTTTTATTTTCTTTTTAGGCACAGGCACAGAAAAAAAAGGATTCCACGGATCAAACCAATCATTTCCGGTGTATTTTGGCTTGCTGAATCTGAATTCGGTGTCAGTTTTGAGTCAGTTAGAAAAATGCAAAAAAACTGCATTTTTCTGTTTGATAAATAATTTCTCTGATATTTCGGAAACGAAATTCTGTTGTTTCCCATTTCTAAGTTCCGTAATAGTATGCTAAACGTACAAGAATGAAATTTGACGACCACTGACAGAACTTCTAGTTCATAACCATATTCATACCACCTCTACGAGTATTATTAGGATTCTGCCCTGCTGCAAAGTTGACAGGGACTTAACCAATGCTTACATTAAGAAAACTTTAAAGATCTGTGGTGCAAATGAAGACCGACTTAAGTTACTCTCAATTTTAGGGTGTTCTTAAAATAAGTAATTGTTAACCAAATATGGTGCAAGCACGGGCACTAGTCATGTAAAAACGTAACAAGTAAAGTAATGTTATTTTTTAAAGGCAGAGTGTGGAATAAAAATCAGACAGAGAAAAATGCATATCTCACTTTCTTCCATACAAAATCTAACAAAAACTTCAGACCCACCCATAATGGGTTTAGCCAGATAAGCTAGGCGAATCGTCCCCCGAAAGTGGTCTTTGAAATAGCTGGTCAGGTGACATCTTGAGGACACCCTTAATCTAAACCTTTACAATAAATTACCTGCAAATTTAAGATCTTTAAACTACAATGCCTTTAAAATAAGAATTAAACAGTTCTTATTGTTGTGCTGTTTTTACTCATCTCAAGAATACATGGAGATATTGACCAACTCTTCAGTTGACATGTAGTGCACCCACCAATCATTCAGCGGTTTATTTTACTCAATTTTATACACCTAATATATGTTGTTTGTGCTATTAACGACACGTATCGATGTCCATATACCTTATTATATTTTTTACATATTCTCCTGTTGACCTGCTACAAATATGTTTTCATATGCATGTAGTTAAATAAAGATATTATTATATAATAGGTCAGTTGGGAAAGCCGGAAAATCATCGATTTGCGTTTTTTTCGAGTAGAAAGCTGATTTTTTGTCTACAACTAGTAAAAATCACAAACAACAACATATCTTTTCCCGACTCTTCAAATCGTGGTAGATCATTGTTTAAAACGCGATAAACATAAACATTTTTGCGTTTTTCGCTTATATCTTTTTTCCCTTAAATCCCAGAGAAAAATGATTCCATACTTTTTTGTTTGTTTTCAATAGATGTACAAAACAAGACAAACCACATTTGAAGATATTAGTTGTATGAAGAGCAATTTGCAAAAAACTTTTGCGTTACCATAATTTCGTTAATTTTCCAATAAACCATATACAAGTTAAGTTATTATTAATATAATGTCTTCATATTACATTTAATTATTCTTTGCTACAGGCAAATTATGCATGCCAAAGCTAGAATGTATATGTGAAATAGTTTACGACTTATAGCCTTATAAACAAATTAGTCTACTGTTTTATTTCAGTAGGTCTGTACTACCCTTACCCAAACTGGAACTAATTTTTTTGTAGATATATTTCATACCAAGGAACCACAGTTCACCAATTTTTAAGCAAAAAACTAAATTTTGCAAGAAGAAAATTTTTATTTATAAACAATTTGAAATCTACCACATTGCCGACATGTTTTAATAACTTATCTTTATATATATTAAAAGTTCATAAAAAGAGAACGAACTTGACGAAAAAAAAAGGATATTCGTTTGAAAACAACGGAAAAACAGGCTGCTAAAGTTGACCGCTTGTTCAACAATTTTAGCGAGTAGGGATAAAAAAATTCCTTATAAATAAAAATTTTCGATAAATTCTCTTACTTGCAAATTTTTTTTTTTTTTTATTGCTTAAAAATTGGTAAACTGTAGTTCCTTAGTATGAAATTTAATATCTACAAGAAAAATTAGATCCAGTTTGGGTAAGGATTCAACTCGTACAATTGAAAAAAAAAACTTAATTTGTTTATAAGGCTATAAGTCGTAAACTATTTCACCTATACATTCCAGCTGAGGCATACATAATTTGCTTGTAGCAAAGAATGATTGAATGTAATATGAAGACGTTATATTAAGAATAACTTACTTGTATATGGTTTATTTCAAAATTAACGAAATAATTGTAGCGCAAAATGTTTTGCAAATTGTTTTTCATCTAATATTTTCAAATGCGGTTGGTCTTGTTTTGTAGATCTCTTGAAAACAAACAGAAAAGTATTGAATCATTTTTCTGTGGGATCAAAGGGAAAGAAGATATAAGCGAAAAACACAAAAATGGCTTTAAAATCACATGTTTATCTAGTTTTAAGCAATGATCTACCACGATTTGAAGTGTCAGGAAAATATGTGTTGTGATATTTATTAGTTGTACAGAAAAAAATCAGCTCTCTACTCGTTAGAACTCTTATATCTCTATCTCAACTGGCCTATAAGTTTTACAAGACATGCGTTGAAGTGATTTTAAAGATTGACCTAAGTAAATTTTCTTTAATTGTATACTCGCGGAAGGTGAGATATGTATTTCCCTTTGTCTGATGTTTTATTGCCGACTTTGCCATTACAATATAATTTTACTATAGATAAAAAATCTCTGGTGATCTTTCCAGAAATAGACTGGCTGGTGGTATATAAAGTTAGAGAATGGGTAAACACTTCTTAGTATAACATAAGCAACCGATACGATATTAAGAAGAGTCGAAATATTTTACCGGTCTAGAAGATCTTGCGAATTGGCACCAATGTGATGACACGCATCTTAGGTTATTTTACAGTTCGTTGCTGCGAAGACATCACAGTACTTGTAGTATTCAGATTATTCTTGTGATAAATATACTTGTAATTTAATTATTTAAATTGTATAAACATGATATTATGTTGTGAATCAAAGATTTTCCAGAATTGCAGTTTAAAAACAACTTCTGGGTAAGCTGTGGAATAATAACCGTGGAAAAGCAAGTTAGATGTTACAAGATATATTCCATCATAAAATCATAAAAAGTGTATACGTGGTTGTGATAGTGACAATCAATGAAGTTTTAATTCAGATCTGAATTTTTTGCAGTGTGTGCAGTGCACCTTTTCCTTACCAGATATAAACGAACTACCTCTAAGTTCTATCTACTTTAATAGGCCAGGCAAATGAAGGTTTGGATGTATACCGGGTGTTTCATGAGGAGCATACTTCCAGGGGCGGTAGAAGAGCACTTGGGTATTCAGGAACGGCCATTGAAATTTTCCTACCGCTTTTAATTTCTGAGATACAGGGTCATCAACTGATTTTGGTCTAAATTTATTTTGTCCAGAACGTCCCTACTATTGATCGGATTTTGTTTAAATTTTAGAGTATACACTTAACACAGTTGATTGAATGCTACTATATACATCACTAAACATAAACATGTAATTAGATTTTTTGTTGTACCTTTCTTGATTTTTTTTTACAAGTGATTGAATTTGTCAACAAGGGGAATTTGATGGAAACAGCTTTATTTGCTTACATTAATTGTCCAAATAATTAAAAATGGTCATACTAATTATTTACAAAAATTATTTAAAAATATTACAAATGCTTAGTGCAAATGTTCAAAATGAGAACAGGATTGTTTCTAATTGATGATCAATAATCCACATTCAAAATTCTAACCTATTTACATTGTCACCCTGTTGAAGCTTTTGCACTTGCTGAATATGATACGGATGTAATCTTTCTTTATTTAGAGTCCTCCAAACCTGCACATGAGAAACTCCTAATTGGGCACTTATTCGTCGGGTACTTACTTCAGGGTGTTCTTGAACAATATTAATGATATTTTCTTGATCCTCAACGTTTTGAACAATATATCGTTCCACTTTTGATGATGAAAAACTGCCATGGTCCCTTACATAGCGATACACAGTTGAAAAGGTCTGATGATTTGGTGTTCTTCTGTTAGGAAAACGAATATTGTATTTCTCTGAGGCTTATCTACCATTAACATCACAAAATCCATAAGCAAAAATAATATCGGCATATTCCTCATTTGTAAATTTATAAGGCATGATTATTTGCAGACTAAGTTAACCAAGTACACTGTTTATGACAACAAACAAGAAATATCAAACTATCTAAGGCCTACTAATAATTATGCAATAATGAAAAGAAAACTGTTTAATGGTTACCATTATAAAATGTACCTAGCTACACTTTCTTTGGAATTAAAAAAAAACGTCGGTTTTAAATTTTCTGTCAATAGTGAACATTATTTATCGAGTTTAAATTGACCATTTTTAATTATTTGGACAATTAATGTAAGCAAATAAAGCTGTTTTTCTTCAAATTCCCCTTTTTGCCAAATTCAATCGCTCGTGAAAAAATCAATAAAGGTGCGACAAAAAATCTAATTACATGTTTATGTTTAGTGATGTATGGACTCTCATAATTGGAACCTGAATGTAAAAAAAATATTACAGGGTGGTCATTTTTACAAGAATCGGAAAAATCAAATTAAAATAGTCCGGCACTGGAATTTTAGAATAAATTATAATAGCAATCTCTCAACTGTGATAAGTGTATAAAGAATCTACAATTTAAACAAAATTCAATCAATAGTAGGGACGTCCTAGCCAAAATAAATTTAGACTAAAATCAGTTTATCACCCTATATCTTAGAAATTAAGAGCGACAGGAAAATTTCAGTGGCCGTCCCTGAATATCCAAGTGGTCCTCTACCGCCCCTGGAAGTATGTACAATTTCGCATGAAACACCCTGTATAAATTAGTAGCCGCAATGCTTTTGCAGAATGACTTTGGGAGAGGCTTCTCATTGGAAGAACTATCGGACATAGAGAAAGAAACATGGTTGATTTGTGCTCAATTAAAATTCTTACCTTATGAGTCTTACTAAATTAAAATTACTCCAACGGTAAAAAGTTATTGCATTCTGCAAAAACATTGTGGCTACTAATTCATCGAAAAATTCTGTCTGTTTTCTCTTTATTTGCCTGGTCTATAAATATAGATAGTTCCATTGGTAAGCATTGAATAATCTTTAGAGATACGACTCTTGCAAGAGGGTATTGAGGTGTCAAAATATACCTCCAATTCATTTGGAACAAATGCTCTTATATCAGGGATCCAGTAATCGAAATTCCGCTTATTTGCTATTGCTATGCAACTTTTGGACATACTTTTAAAATTCGGTCTATATTATGTAAAATTATATGCCGAATCCATTTCCGGAGGGCGATTTGCGATATAGGCTTGCGTTCATCACCTATGTTAATTTATACCGCTTCTTGGCGATACACGATATTTAAAATTTTTTGAATATAACTCGTGCTGTCTTGAAAATTGTAAAGGCTAAGGTTCAAATTTTAGAAGCAGATTATATAATGTATGACGATTATGATAGCAGCGTTGAATTAGTATTTTGGTTATTTTATAAGAGAAAATAATGAACAGGAGGGTGTTGAAGTATCATAGAGAAAAATGTAGCATCGAGATACTTTTTCTGTTTCTAGAAATATTTTATCGATTTTATAGTGAAAGGTCCAAACTTAATTTCAGTGAAAGAATTTTTACAATTGGATTATTCTAGCGAAAGATATCGATTTATTTCGGAGAATTTTAGGCAACGCGGGTTGAATATGAGTCACTTACTTCAAATCCGACAATGTTCAAAACTGTTTTATTAATTGATTTCATACTATGTCCAAAAATATCAAAACCATAATTGCAGGACGTATAAAGATTTATATTTTCACAGATATGCCAACTGCATAATATTAGTTGGGGATAGACACGAACATGGATTAAGAGATTATGAAAGTGCCCAACGTATAACCAAATTATCACCGGATTTCGAACTTGGAGATAAAATTCATATTCCTGAGTGGAAGTTGTTTATGTCCAATCCTAAGTATATGCAAAGTCTACAGAATTATATTGCTACTAAATGTTTGATGCATCTCCACATTTTGGTAAATGACAATACGTTAATAACCGCAGGATTGCTTATCGATGAAACAGCAATTACTTTGTCGACTGTTGACTCTTCTCCAGTTTTAAATGATGTCCTCACAAGAGTATATGTGTCAATATACGGTAGCAGCTTCTTACTTTTTCGAATGCTTGTACGGTCGTTCTAGTTTTGAAGGTAGTTTAAATAATTTAAGAACACTTATTTAAAAACTGCCAAATGGATTTGTGGACATTGCCAGTCACTCAAGACGCCTTTATTCAGCATGTAAGGCGAAGTGCCTACATACACACTGTTAATGTGGGAAAATGCTAGTGATCCATCCTCTAAATTAATGAACGTTCACGAATATGGTTGGAAGATAGAGCACAATATTTTCACTTCTATCATAATGATGAAACATCCAAAACCGGAAAATAAATTTGACAACTTGTAAGTGCCAAAATAATAAGTACAGTAATAGGTGTTGTAAGGAATTGATTGCATAATAAGCTGCTTTTAATCCATGTTCATATCCAATATTATGTAGTTGGCATATTTGTGACGGTGGATAATATTTCTTATGTATTGAAATTACATGTCTTCATACGTCTTGCAATTATGGTTTTGATATTTTTGGACATAGTACATGAGATCAATTAATATACAGTTTTGAACGTTGCTGAATTTGAAGCAAGTGACTCATATTCAACCTACATTGTCTATAGTTCTCCGAAATAAATCGATATCTTTCAGTGGAATAATCCGATTATAAAAATTCTTTCACTGAAGTAAAATTTGGACTTTTTACTACAATACCGCTCATACAATCGATATATTTCTAGAAATAGCAAGAGCTCCTAAATACTACATTTTTCTCTACAATATTTCAGCACCCTCACGTTTTTTTATTTTTTCTTGGATGATAAATAACCAAAATTCTAATTCAATGCTGCCATTGTAATCGCCATACAATATTTAACCTCCGTCTAAAATTAGATTCTTATAGCTTTTATAGTTTTCGAGATAGCACTAGTTATATTCAAAAAATTTTAAATAATAATAATAATTTATTCACCATTTAAAAAGATACACTTTGGTATATATGGCAAGTCAAAATATAAAGATAATAAAGACAATAATAAAAGTAATAAAATAGATACACAACAATGAAGTAAGTATAACTAACAGCTAACAATAAATAATCAACAACATTTAAATTACATGTAAATGTAGTCATTTTACTAAGGCATAAAAACAACAAATTTAGCACTGTAACAGAGATTGAGACAGAACAACATTTAATGTAAATATAAAAAATTCAAATTATAATTGTGTTAGATATTCATCAATACTGTAGTAACCATTTTTCAATAATATATTTTTAACAGTATTTTTGTATTTTGATATAGCCATATTTTGCACATTACTTGGTAATTTATTATATAATGCAATGCAATTATAATGAAGTGACTCTTTATATGTTGATGTCTTATGTAAGGGGATGGCTAAAATATTTTTGTTCCACGTATTATATACATGATGATCCGATAAACATTTAAAAGATTCTAAATTGTTCTTGACATACAGTAAACATTTGTATATATAGATACTCGGCACTGTAAGAAGTTTCTTATTTATAAATATGGTCTTACAGCTCTTTCTGAAATCCAAATTAAACAATAATCTTATTATTCTTTTCTGCAAGATAAAAACTCTGTTAGCATAGGAAGATCTACCCCAAATAAATATGTTAAGGGATAAGTGTGAATACGCCAGTGCGTAGTAAACATTCACAAGTCCTACTTCATTTAAATTTTCTTTAAGCTGTAGTAAGGCAAAATAAGCCTGATTTAACTTACTACATACATAATTAATTATGTTCTTCCCACGATAAGGCACTATCCACTAAAGTGCCTAGGAACTTAGAACAGTCACTTAATGTAATTTCAGGCAAAATAACAGGGCGCCTTAAATTAAAATTTATAAATACTGTCTTACTTTCATTCAGTATTAGCTTGTTCCGATCACACCAGGTACTCATTTCGGCCATGACAGTTTGAACCTTATTATAAAGTTCATCTGGATTTTTAGCTGTTACCGTCACCGTACTGTCATCCGCATACATGATGGTATATCCGTTTTTAATAAATATTGGAAGTTCATTAATATATATCAAGAACAATAACGGGCCTCATACAGATCCCTGGGGAACACCTAAAACAACATCAACTTTGTCAGACTGCACCTCATCGCATTTTACCCTCAAACTCCTGTTTTGCATATAGGAAATCAAGCATCTTAGCACATTACCTCTAATGCCAATAGCCTCTAACTTACTAATTAAAATTGCTTTATTAACCTTTCAGTGGTCGCGTGAATTATTTTTACTTTAGTGGTCGCACACGGTCTCAGACACCGGCTTAAAAAGATACGTTTAAAAGTAAAAATTCAGAAATAATTTTGAAGGGACCTCGAAGCTATATCTATGGAATTAATAAATGTTAAGTATTTTCGAAATATTTATTTAAGTAAACCTTAATTTTTCAATGTACAAAAAAAATTTACGGAATACTGGCTCACCCTATATATACTTGAATAACAGAAATAAAAATTCTCATATAACCTTTGTTAAAGTAAACTTGTCTTCTAGAAACATAAGGGAGTCTATTTTTGTATATAAAAGTCTTTGGGTTCCTTCCAAAAAAAAGCATGCACGTTATAAAAATCATGAAAATATTTATAATTTTCTTTCCTTGTTCTTACATTTTTGCGTGGACAATGTTTGCTCCATTTAGTTTTTTATCTCTTCCCATAAAATATGGTGCACTTCCATTCATTTCCCCACCTTCATTTTCATCAAATTCCTGTTCTGTATCGTTATCTTCTGATCTTTCATAAATGTTGTCTTCCTCCCCGTTTCTTCTTCGTCATCATTCTTCTCCACTGGGTACTTCTTCGAACAGCCTCAATATCCTTTCTTGCTCTTTGTTAGAGTCAATATTTATATAAAGTTAGGGAAATAGAAGGTAAATACTTACCGAAATATATATTTTTCAATGAATAACCCAAAACAAATGACATCTCACTAGTGGTCGCACCCGGTCTAAGACACCGTGTGTGCGATTACAGCAGTTATATGGACACATGGCAAAATAATAACTACAGCAATGTATAGACGAGAAACTTTATGAAAGGTACACCAACGGAAACGGATGGGTTTATTCGATTATTTGAAATATCACAAATTAACAGTTGCGCCGGTCTCCTACACCGTGCGCGACCACTGAAAGGTTAACAGAGTCAAAGGCTTTAGAAAGATCAAAAAGGATTGTTACAACATACTTCCCTGTAGACAAAATCAAACAAAATCAAATATCGTGTATCGCCAAGAGGTATAACTTAACATAGGGGATGATTGCAAACCTATACCACAAGTGGCAATTTGTGGTATAGGAAATGGATTCAGCAGACAAATTGACATAATATAGACCTAATTTTAAAAGTATGTCCAAGAGATGCATAGGACTGAAAGTAAACGAACGGTCTCTGAAGCCCCTACTACTTGGAGTAGGGGGAGGTTGGAACCTTCGGTGTGATGCTGACCGAGATGTAGTTATCACAAACAACAAAATATTTAATATATTAATAATTACTGTTACTCTAATGTAGTAGTTTACTACCTCATAAACACCTATCTTTTTCGTGTCTTGCTCAGTCTTCAATTATAATTTTCGTTTTATTGTAATTTATACTCAAACCGTACTCAGCGTTTATTGTTTGGAGGTTGCCAAGCAAGTGTGTGAGCTCTTCCTCTTGCTGCAACAGATTATATAGAATTTTTTTTTTCTTGAAAAAACAGAAATGTAACTGAGACTTTCGCTAATGCGTTTAGAACATTTTAAAAATATTCACGTGATATATTCCTAAAATCAGTTGGAAATAATACTCATAGCTACTCTGAGTGCCTTTATTTTTTTTTAAGTACACAAATACAACTAACACTGTTTCAAGTAGCAAATCATAATCCTAATCTGTGACAATTGACAAATTGAATTCATATATTGTTCTGATACGTGATACTAACATTGACAACAAGATATAGAAATGCTAATCTAGTAACATCCTCATTAAAGCTAAATTGTACCTATAGTACGGCAGCCCGCTACTAAGATTTTCGAGTTACTTTAGCGAAGATAATTCCAGCGTTTCTCATCAGTTCTGGGAGAGCTAAGAAGAAAAGTTCAGGGTGATGGAACTTACCTGTCCTAAAGGGTTAAAGTTGAGCTTAGAACATGTACAGAAAAATCGGTAGGCAGTTTCTTGAGGGAAGTAAATATGATGAGGAAAAATTGAGAACTGGCCTTTTAACTGATACACCGAGTTACAAAGACCGAAATTATGACAAATAGCCACCGCTCAAAATTCAGGTCACCGCGGAGAGGCAGTCCTGCTCATTACCGAATAGTTCCTATATCTCATGATGAAAGTTCAAACGGGACTTTTTGCTAGTTAATTACGAGTGATTACATTCGCATGTTGCTTAATTTTGAGGGCTGATCAAGTTATTGCGGCGACACAGTTCTCCACTTCAGGCTGTTCCAAATATCATTAAGAAGACGAAAAAAATATGAACTGAACTTTTTCCCACTTTACATTTGAGAAAAATGAGTTCTTCCACGACAAAAAAAAATGTATTGTATTGCGCCGCCTCCGCGTCGTTCTGCATGCATATACATACCAGGAGACTCCGATATGATCTGCCCGGACCGAGGATGCTGCGTTAGCACTATAGGGAGTATTACCGTCTCTGTGTAACGACAGTGCAGCATCGGTCCCAGCAGCTGCCATCTTCTATTTACATAATAATCCAGCATCCCTGTCCTACGTGCGCCGCCGTGCAGCTACGGCCAACGGAAAACGGCAGTTCGCATTTTTTTTATCGTTTTAAACACCCCACTCTATAAATAGAAAAAAGTTTTAGCCTCGCTGCTTTGATAATTTTAGCCTCCAATTTGATACAGCTTTGATTAATATTACTGGAACTTAGGCCAATGAAAAGTGGCAGTTCTCGATTAATCCATGTCCTGTTCATCATTTTTAACGAGAATTAATCGAGATCTGCCTCGCCGTGGTATAAAAATTACGACATATTTTTCGATAGACAAAGTTGTTTGTCAGCCGCCTGTATCATTTTCGAATTTGTATGGTATGAAAAAGTGTCTTAGAATTTCATAATCTATAGAGTCTCCCTGCGATAAAGCTCGTTGTTCCGATAGGGGTTTTAGTAATGGGCTGCCATAATTTCATATGCTATTTGAAACTGAATTATTGTGTGATTTTATAAATTAGGATTTTAATCTAGTTGCTAATTTATCTGAAAATGTTAGACACCTTCTAATTCAACAAAGTGACAGAGACGCTCAAACACAACACTCGGTGCGGATTTTGCCAAACAAGTTTTCATCGTCTGTAAATGATAAGTTTTAATAATCGCCCAATGATACCAACTAATATAAAAAAAAATTTAAACTGTTAATTCAGTGCCAGCATCACACCAAAGGTTTTAGTGTTGTGTGCATACTTAACACCATCAAGAGTATAGAGTTTAAATGGGTCTTATCTATAAAGTTTTTTATCTACAATTATATACATTTATACTTAGAAAATATAAACAAGCTGTGACTGTTGTTATTGTGTATATGCTAAATGTCATTTAGAGTGCAAAGAAGTGTTTACTGAGTTATTTCATTTCAAGTGTACGTTTATGTTAACGTAGTTTACGTTTTATTTGTGTTTTTAATGAAAGTCCGTAATAACATGTCCTTAAAAGTGAACCCATCTGCTGAGAAACAGTGTTTCGGAAAAAGGTTAAAACAAAAAAAATCATATGCTAATATCTTCATATTACATAATCTGTCATCCTTATGTTGATTAGTGTGTATACATATTATTTTTTTCATCTGAATTGTATAATGATTCATGTTAGTCGATACTCTCAACGATTGCATTTGCTAAACTTTAAATTAAATATCACAAATTTCATTCTTCAACACAAAATTTGACAATTCCCAATATGTGACATTTTGTTTTGCTTAATTATTTTTTGTTATTACTTAATGTTGTTATGCTTTACTGATGTAGATGCATAATTATGATTTGTTTAATTCATTGTTTCTTTTTTATTAGTTGCTTTGCTTGCGATATGCAATGTACATTTTTTAGTTGTGACTGATATTACTAATATTTGTAGCAATATCTGTTTGTTCATCAGAGGTAAATTTAACGATAGCATCCTTAAATGCTGCCACTGAAATTCATAAAAGTCTTCTAAAAAGCATTCTGCGTCAACCCATGTATTTTTTTGAAATATTCCCTGTTGGTAGGATACTGAGTCGGTTTTCTAAAGACTTGTCCGATATTGATGTCGAGCTTCCTTTCAATTGTTATGAAGTTATAGAGAGTTCTTTGATAGTAAGTCCAGACATGATTTTACAGCAGTTATATTTAAAAACACTTGACATTGTGTTATCTTCGATAAGGTTTTCTTTACTTATTTTTTTTCCTTCATTTTTTTTACTTGGTTCTATTTTCTACAGCTGTTTGATTTTTTTTTAACATATTGCCTTATATAAATATTTTGTACCAAACACATTACATGAACATTAATAGACTTAACATTATTGTTTAAATCTTACTTTATGCCTATCTTACTGGATAATATGAGGGGTGATTGAAAAGTTGGCAGCCAGAGATATATAAAAATGACAAATTATTTTTCCTTCAGTTAACGACTGTTGGAAATTTTAGATTTTCAGAAAGAGCCAGTAGTCAGATAGAGTCACAGCTGTCTAATAGGGAACTGAAACAATAATTTGCAGCCAAGCTTATGAAGTTTGGCCACTAAGTCTTCTTACTAGAGGTTCGTGTAGTACTTTTTGTTTATAGTTTAGCCATTTGGAAGATAATCAATTATTATCCCCTTGGAATTTTAGAAAACTAACTGCCAGCCTATTGAGGTGCCTTTGTCTGTTGTTAAATTGCAGACTCTGAATCTGTTTCATCAGCAGTCATAACTCTCTTCAAAGGAACAGATGAATTTTTCGTAAAACAGCGTTGATATTTAGATAATACATATTTTTATTCCGATATTAACAAATGTATGACCCCATTTAACAAATTCATTTGATAGACGATATGCTTGAGTAAGAATGTAGTACACCCATTCATTCGTGATGCCCATAGCCTCAGCCATCTTTCTGCATATTTTATTTTTTGTCTTCTAATGCCATTCGACTCTTATTGTTGATTTCTCACTTGCCACTGTTGACGATTACACACTGCCAGGGTTGTCTTAAGTCTCTCCCTCTCTCTGCAGTGTTTAAATAAAGTTGTCCACTTTTTTTATTGATATGGAGGTTCATGTTCCTTCAATATGATCTATATTGCTTTTATTTCAATTTAAGTCATGAAATAGTCAGTTTGAGTCTTAGAATAGACAGCATGGTGGTAGACATTTTTCAAAAAGTACTCTGCAATGGGCTACCAAACAATGACGTCACATGATGTTATGCACTTCACCTGTATTTGTATTAACGATCAAATGTTAAAATGCCAAAATTATTGGCACTTCAAGCGCCATCTCGCTAGATGTAGACATAGAAATTATGAGATCAGTTGGACTAGCCAGAATAAGTAAAGCTTAATACTTTGTTTCTAGTGATTTGTTTAATATGTACCAACTTGTTGTTCACTAAAGCCACCTTAGATGGAGCCGTAAAAATTCACAAATTCCTGTTACATAACGTAATGCGATTACCGTCTGCGTTTTATGATGTTACCCCAGTCGGACGTATGTTAGCGAGATTCTCGAATGATATAAATGGCGTCGATGTACGACTACCTTCGAATTTTCAAGTGTTAATATCTACCAGTGTACGGGTAGGTTTATATTATTTTTTATATTTTATACGTTATGTTGTTTTGTTGGTATGGTCACCTACAGTTAATAATCTTTTCAAGTTTTATATTAATTCTCACTACACATTTCAAACTAGGCATGCAACAAATAATCGGTTGGATAGTAGCCTTTATTTGAAAAACCAGCATTTTAAGCAAAAAAGAAAATGTCCAAAGCTGCAATCTTGGCCATATCAAACAAAAATTATTGGTTATTTTTTTTTTAAGTGTTGGTTTTTAAGAAAATTTTACTGTTCGTTCCGATGTGTTGTGCACGTGTTCCTAACATAATCAAACTGTCAGTGTTATGGTGTTGGTATAGTATTGTTAAGCTATCATTGTTACCATGAAAATTACAGTTTTACTAATATTTGGTAAACCTTATTCAGATTGAAATTGTGTTCAATTTTAATTTAAAACAATAATACTTTCTTTTTTAAAAAGATTATTGTAGTTAGTTTTCCAAAATATTTATGAAATTTTTTGGTATTTTGCAGCCGTTAAATGAGAAAATCATGCTATTATAAAACTGAAAAATATATGCGTTTGTTTTACTCATGGCTCCGTGTGAGTAGTTAGTGAGGAGAAAATATTTTGTTTAAGAAGAGACTCAAATATTCCCTAGTATATATATATGTATTATTCATTGACGCTATGACTATTTATTACAGAACCTAATAATGTAACCATGTTGCTGAATTGTGTCCAAAGTAAACGATCTTGTATAATCCTATACCATAATATGGTATAGACAAATTTTTAATAATACATTGCCAGAATTCATAAAAATCAGAAAAATTTGGAAACTGCCCAAGTAACACAAGCAACTGTAAACAATTTGCTCTAACATTATCGTAGCTAAAGTAACAGTGACTTGGATGGCGTTACTATCTGTGGTGACATTTTGGGAGGTTGTGTTAACATTGATCCAGCCAAAACTGTACTACATATTCTGACATTTGGAGTCTTATAATACCGGGTGGTATAAAAGTATGGTTAACTTGAAAAATACGAATCTTAAAAAAAAACCTTAATTACAAAAATTGTAGGAAATTTCCCTAACTATCTGACGGTGGCCTTGGATTTGACCTTGACCTTCAAAGCCATTTGAAGGTCAAGTCGATTTTTTCAAATGGAACCTCTTACTTTCAACCCCAGGAATGAAACGAGTGGAAAATTTTACATTCAGATGTGACCTTCGGCTCTTATAAAATTTACCTCTAAATGTCATCTTTCACCATAATTTTGTAAGTGCCGAAGGTCATCTACAAACGTAATATTTTCCATTCATTTCATTTCCATGGTTAAAAGTAGGGGGTCCCATTTGAAAAAATCGACTTTATCTTCAAATGACCTTGAAGGTCAAGGTCGAATCCAAGGTCACCGTTCGATAGGCATGGAAATCTCCCACAACTTTTATATTTAAAGTTTTTTTCTAGGATTCGTATTTTTAGTTATCCTGGTGTTCCCATACTTGTCTTGTTATTACAGCAGATGATCAAATTGTTAGCCATTGACAGTTTGACCGTGAGCTAGATGGATATAAAAATTATTAATTGTATACCTACTTTTTATCATTTCTGGTGTGATCTCAGCGACACATCTATTGTTCGTTGCTGCAAGATTGAAGTTCAAGAGTAAAGTAAAGATGACCTTTAGAGGTCAATTTTGTAAGTGCCGAAGGTCATATCTGAACGTAAAGTTCATTTCCGAGGTTAAAAGTAGAGGGGGGTTCTATTTGGGAAAATAGACATGACCTTAAAATGACCCTAATGGTCACGGCCAAGGTCAAATCCAAGGTCACCGTCGGATGGCCAAGGAAATTTCCTACAACTTTTGTATTTAAAGTTTTTTTTTAGGATTCGTATTTTTCAAGTTATCCTGCCATTACCATACTTTCCGATTTTGCAGATATTTTTTATTTTAAAATTACCTTTCATATATTTTTACTGGATTAACATTTAAAAATTTTTGGATTTTATCAGTTTGCCCCTTTCTTTGGCGATAATTACAGGGATAATAATTTCAACAGCTTCAACACAATAAATACATATAATGTTTATGAAAATTATATGTACTTTGTAAGTACGTACTCACGATTAATAACAATTGCAGAAAGAAACAATGTGTTTTTTATTAAAAAAAAAAACAAAGAAACAAATCGACGCATAGAACAGAATACATAAGTCACTGTACAATTACTTTACATTCGCTCGATAGTCTATAAGGTTTAAAATGGAATAAAGAAATATTTAAAGTTAAATTGTTTTGCTGTGTTGTACAATTTACATGTTGGTTGAGAACAAACTGGTTGTGGCTGTATTATGGCTGTTACCTGCAGCTGTAAAAGCCAACCATAACTGTGGAAAATAGTACAGCTGCCCAACCACATTTTTTAGCTGTAAAGTATACCATGCAACCAAAATTCATGACTTTATTACAGCTGCGATTGAGCTGTTGCAAGAGTTGAAGAATGCATATTGCAGCTAATCTAGACATCCAAACGGCAATTACAGTCATTTGCTTGTTAAATTAATTCACGACAATGTTATAGCAGAGAAAACATCCGGAATAAATGGCTTTGAGATTTTAAAGCCAAATTGCAGCAGTAAAATGTTGCTGTGATCAAAACTTAATCATGCTGTACTACTTGGGCAGTTGCAAAATTCTCTATGGCACTTCATAAAATAATAAATCACATGATCTGGATATTAGATTATGCTCATAAGTGGGATATTTTTTACTAACTTTTTTCGATAGAGATTTGCTCTTAACAATAAATAAAATGAAAATATCATGGAGTTGTGGTAAGGAAACCAGAAATACACAACTGAATAATATTAAAGAATAAACGTTTGAGTCTCCATTTAATGATTCCTGAAAAATCGTTAATGGAAATATACCTCTTAACTATATTTTTTTCTAGCAATTACTTCTGTCTTGTCAAATATCTTGCCACAATTTGGATGCCTTTTGGCTGCTAAGATCCTGCACAATCATTTATTGAGAGGGATACTGCATGTTCCAATGTCATTTTTCTTTGTCACTCCGCAGGGACGAATCTTAGCTAGATTTTCAAAAGATATTGATGTTTTGGATAATGTTTTCAGATTCCTTATAGTTGGCGCATTAGCAACGTTTTGTCAGGTATTTGAAAATAACAATACCATCGTGGATTAATCCACAATTAACTCAATATGCTCATTGGATAACATATTTAATTGAAAATACATTGTGAAAAATTAGGAATCTGATTTAAATTCGTTAAAGAAATATAGTTCCTTTGTTTGGGTTAAAAGAGAAACGAGTCCCTACAGTTCATAGTGAAGTCCAAACCATCCTTAATAGAAAATATGATAGAAAACGTCAGATCGATGGTAATCCAATTTGATTTGTTTTTAATTATCTTTAATTAATTCAATTAGTAGAAAAGCGTCAGTATGTTATACTGGCTCAACTCTACTTAATGAAATTTATACAGATTATAGAGAAATATCAATGATTTACAATAAAATTTCTCTGCTTTGCCTTTTTTTTGCATACCTGGCACACTGATCCCAAATGATAAGGGATCTCACACCAAATACATGGGATTTTTGAGTTTTGCTAACTTTAGATGGAACAAGTGGCATTCGACAGATTATGGCTCCAATAAGGACTTATGGGTGCCATAATCTGTCTAATGCCACTTGATCCAATATACATGAAAAATACCCTATTTTTAAAAACTGACAATTAGCCATTTCTACGTCTTCATAGCTTCAAAGGATATTCAATAACGTACCTCCCACATATAAGAACTTGTTTTTAAAATTGTTTAAATTATTTAAAAAGCTTTATCTTGGGGAGCATTATTATTATTAAAGCACAATTATTATTAAAAAACAATTAACGTTAAAGTTTAAACTGTTCTGATGTTTTCTATCATATTTTCTGTTAAATTCACAAGTAAACTTATCCCATAGACTTTTATGTCATGGGAGGCGAGGCTATCCTATCTGTAGATCAGTCTTGCTAGACAAATTTAAAGGGTTTTTATTACTCCCAACAGGCTACAATCATGAATAAATTGGAACTGATGCACAATAACATTGAAAAAATTATTCTACCAAATTTTTGTATCAATAGTAAAAAGTTATTACAATTTTCCAAACAATAAACGCACTATTTATGATTTTTCTCAAAAGGTGAGAATAAAAAGCTGTATGTACCTTTTTTCTAGGGCATAAGATTATAATTTTCTTTTCTTTATTTTGTAGCTATGATAGCAAAACAAAAATTACTTTTTCCTTGTCATCATCTTTTGATGTTGTAAGGTCTTAGAATTCATTTAAGACAGAGAAGTCGTATGCATCATTTTTGTGACGAAATTTGCAATAAAACAATTTTTTTTTGTACAGTGAGCACTGATATGTTTATTCAAGCATGAGCTATGATTTCTAGAGCATTCGTGTAATCATGCTTTTAGGAATTTAAAAAGTTTATATTGAAGTGAAACAACAGTCTGTTATGTGTAGGCAGCTCTCATGTTGAGGAATGACTCATTTTCAATAAGTCTAGCAAGGGGATCTATATTTGTAACACAATGTTGAGCAATTGAAACTTTTATTGACCAAGAACTGGTTGATTGTAGAAAAATTATGAAAAGTCTGCATTCACAAAAAGTAACATACAATTCTGAAGAAAAAATTATCCAATAATTCAATGAACAAGATGCATCGAATTAAATCTGTCTTAAATGATCTTATATATATACTATCATGCTATCTATCGCGGTTACACTTGTTAGGCGTGCGATATCACCCATCGAGCCTTTGGTAACACCAGCTCAATGTTTTGATGATGCTCCTCTTTTCATCTTGCCATTTTTTTTGAGCTATCAACACTATCTGATTGATGTGATCAAAAATGAACAAGGAAGGTATAAAAAAATGTATGTGATGAAAATTGTTCTTTATGACCTAGCAATTCATTTGACAGGGATAGTTGTTAGGACCATTTTTGTAGATATCATGCCCTACCAAAAAGGTATGTACAAAAGTAAGAACTTTCCGTATATATTTTTTAAGCTTCTTGAGTCATTTAAGAAAAGGCACAAAATTTGTGTTTTTTTCATAAAATTATTAATAAGTAATTCTATTTCTGATAAATAAACTTGATACGCTTTTTCTAATTATTATCCATCCTAGTGGTTGCAACCTGTTGGGGCTAATTGGAGGCACTGGCACATTAATTCTCATTTTTAATGGTTTTAAAAATAGAATCAAACCTTTCCGGCATATATATACCCAATCCAATGGCAAAATGTCACTTTATTAACAATATTGGCCTCAAAATTGCCAAAAAAAAAACAGAGTTTTCAAATCTTAAAAAGTAAACTTTATTATTAAAATGAACTATACCCCTGGATTATTTAAAATTGAAGTAAAAAGTTGGAACAACCATTTTTGTAGAAAAGGGTAACCAAACATAAGTAGTAGTTTTAAGGTTTTCTCTCTCAAAAATGGCCATTTTTAAATTTTTGTGTGTGATTTTAACATATAGTGCAGGCTTGAAGCACTTTTATTTCGCTACTATGCTATAACTTGTTACTTAATTTAATACATATTGAGAATTTCTTGTGCTTCTCAGCTACGTTTACATAAAAAAAAAAAATTGATTTATCGATGAAGTTTGTCACCACAATAATTAACATAATTTCTTGCTTCAGAATCTAAGGATCATAACGACTTTTTTAATTCTAATAGTTATCGTGATTGCACTTTTCAGTAGCAGTATTAAACATTTATACTTAAATAAGCAATTTTTAAAATTACATACTCAGTGGCGGTCTGGGCGTCTAGGGCTCAGTGGGCATTTTACAAGCGGAAGTTTTTATGGGAAGGGGGGGGGGGGGTTGTGCAAAACGATTTATTTATCTAAATAAAGAATCAAACTCATAAACATAAAAAATAAAAACCTTTATAAAAATCGGTACAAGTATTTACACAGAACTTCCCTCTTTGTTCATACAGGACCGTCACTCTAAAAAATTATTATTTGAGAAATAACATGAGAATAATAATTGCAATTTAGTTACTATTACAGAGAAAACCTGATAACTTTTTTTTCTAACAGTATTTCGGAAACTGCAAATTTCACAAGTAAAAATTGTGTTGGAACAAGTAACATTCCAACATACTGTTATGGTATAATACCCGCACGGCTTTCGACAAATCAGAAACCGTTGAGCCTCACTTATTGGTTTGGTTGCTATGGTTACGTCTAGCTTCGCATTTGACGTTTTACACCGTTTTGAAGTTTTTTTGCATGATTTCTAAAATCTTGTATAGTCAACAACACGTTTGGAATGGCATATCCCACACTCGTAAACCTAGCCCTTGCTACAAACTTTTCGCTCATATGGAATATGATATGACCTATTTTTCAGAACTTGTTGTAGAATATACTATTCCATCATCTACTCTATAGTAGTGGGGGAAAACGACTTTTTTAATTATCAAAATTTTTCATTGTTGAGATAGGTTTAGAATGTAATGAAATGTGTTTCAAATTTGAAGAAAAAAATTTTTTTTTCCATCACCTATTCTATTATAGTGGTAAAAAATTAAAAAAATATATATTCTTTTAAAATTCTCAAAACAAAATTTTCTTTTGAAATATGTTTAGAATATCATGACGCGAGGAAATTTTAAATATGAGCAAAAAAACTTTTTTTCCGGTGTGCATTTTTATATATAAAAAAAAAAAAAATATTTTCAGAAAAAAAAAAAAAACGTTATTTTTGAAATATGTTTCGAATGTCACGGGGGGAAACGTGGAAATTTTAAATTTAAGTAAAAAAAAAATTCTTTCCATCATCCATTTTATATAGTTTTCAATATTTCAATTTTTTTTTTTAATGTTCAAAAAAAAATTTGTTTTAAATAGGTTTACAATGTCACGAAACGTGGAAATTTTAAATTTTAGCGAAAAAAAGAATTTTTCTGTTATCTGTTTCATTTAGACGGTCCATCCTGTATATTTTCCAGTGAAAATCTAACCATTTCTTTGGTGGCAGTGGCGCCAGCTACCTATCAAATTTGACAGTTCTCCATCAAGTAGTTTTTTAATCAATGCACCAACAGACTGACGGAATTGAAAACCTATATTTTCGTAATCTACATAATCTGAAACGTAAAAATCCGAAAAAATCTCAGAGGTGCTTTTTTCTCGAATACGATACCCTTCGGTATGCGAGGGAAGTAAAAATAAATACTGTCAGGAACAAAGAAAAATTTGGTGAATATGAAACTAGAAAACTAAAACTATGAGAACAGAATGTGAACGAGAATAGCTATCAATTCTTGAGACGATTGTGCTATCTTCTAAATCAATCTGTTCATCGGTATTTGGAATCATTTCTGTTTTAATGTTCGTTAACATCAATGGCTTGAGTCAATTACTTCTACTTCTTAGCCTAGTTTTCATTACTTTTAATGTCGAAAAGGCTCGTTTACAATTAACTTGTGTGCAAGCTAATGTTAGCAGGAATTTATATGCCAGACCCAAGTTGGCTTATGCCGATGAATGATATTGAAAATGGTATATAATTCTTAAAAGAACCTGGTGGAAAAATCCTGTTTCACAAAGTGCACTCGATACTATCAGTTAAAGTTTTAAAGTTTCGATATTAGCTTCATCGGTTGCTTTTGCTGCCTCCGCACATCGATGGAACGCCGGCGGAATGACTAAGAGATGCCCAAAGGACTCACCAGCTAACCACATACGCCAAAGCTTTTTAAAATAAACATTCAAACGTAGTTCGTTAGCCTTTGAATGTTTTTGCTTCGCATTAAGTACTCAAAAGGCAAAAGACCCAGTCGGCATTTGCCAACTCGATAACCTGGCCAGACCGCCACTGATCATACTAGTCATGTAATTACTGAATGTTTTTGTGAGTCTAGAGAGAGTAAACAATCTCTGAAATTTGCAACGAAAGATTCTGCATTGAATATTTGAAATTTTTAAATTATTACTTTGCTATAAATATATTTGCCTAACAGAGATAGATCTGTATTTCTCTGTCAGTCATTAAATATTATTCTGTGACACATATGCTGGAATTGTTTGATTCTACAGTCTGATATATTGTTTTTATTAATGGAACAAATATGAAACATTAGTAGGGTGGCGTGCATTCGGTAAACTATTATGAACTAATGCGCGTAGCCATGTGCCAGTAATCTGCCAAAGACTGCTATATTGCATTTACTTAACATACTACCAAATGCCCCAACAAGGGTACCAATTAGTTATATCAAGGACCACAATGAAAAGGGCTAAACGTTCAGTATTATGGTAAAATGTTGTCTTATTTTTAATTAAACCAACATTCACTGGAACCATTAGCTAACTTGTTCCTACTGTGTATAACACATTCTTAACAATATGCCTTATTTACAATTCTAAATATTTCTGAATCTTTTAAGCACCATACAAATAGTTGTGAATAATTTTTTCATTTAATAATCATTTCGCTAAGCACTACTAATCTTATCATGTTCCTTCCTATTTATACTAACATCACACCTTGTAGTTAACGCAGCACAGCAGAGCTTTCCAGTTAATATTCAATAAAGTTTCCAAGTCGCCACCTTTCAACACACATTAACAATGTTTTTTAAAATTTCAGCCATTACTGCTATTTTTTCTGAGTTGGCGCCAAGTCTGGGTTGTCTTACTGCGGCTATTGCTTTACATCGATTGTTAATAAGAGGTGTCATGCGGGCCCCCATGTTATTTTTTGACACCACACCTCTAGGAAGAATATTAGCACGATTTTCTAAAGATGTAGAAGTTGCAGATAATAGTTTACCGTGGTACATTTCAGATGGATTGTACTGCTTTTTCGAGGTAGATAATTTTTTTCAAATAATGCATACAGATCTTGTTTAATATTTCAACTATATTTTTCCATGGTGATAAAGATCGTAATGACGGGTACATAAAGTTTTAGGAAAGTTAACAAGGCATTCTCCTGAGGTTAAGCATTAGTCCTTGCAAAATTTATATATAACAATCTAGTGACAAAGAGTTTATCTATATATAATCGAATATAACAAGTAGCAATATAAAACAGATTATTTGTATGTCAACCTGGAGCCTAGTCTGTGTAGAACCATTTGATTAATAAATTTTTAAGCAAGTCGTTAAACTACATACTAATTTTAGATTTATAATTAATGATGCTGAACACAAAAATTTACATTTTAAACGACAACCTAATTTCAAAAATAAATGCGTAAACAGTGTTCCCAAAAGATTCAAAGTGTGTTTAATATAAGTGTAACGTTCAAGACCTTTAATGGATTTTCAAATTAACCTGAACATTTTCTAGAACTCAGATTTTTATAAATGTATGATGGTCCTTTCAAATAATTCGTAACTTTCAAATTGGAATTGGAACTTTCAAAATGCAGTTTGAAATGTTGCAACACTGCCAAAAACTGTCTTAATGGATACATTTTTTAATACATAACAAGTCGGTATATCATTTTATGATGTTTTTTATGTTGCTTTGGCAACTACAAAGAATGGGCTTGTTCGGCATTTTCTTTTTATTTCATAAATCGAAAGTATAAAATAATCAAAGAAAAAAATCAAAATTTTATTTGCACGTTTAGTGTCTTAAAAACAATTACAAACCTCCACCTCACGAAAATGAGTGGCCAGGTGCTACGTCACTATACACATAGACTCGGCAATCTCAGTCCACTCATTGCTCTTTAGTTGTTATTATCTATATACTAATCGTGTTGATTTGCTCCCCTATAAAATTGCGGATCAGATCTATCAAAGGCTTTTCCTGAGGGCGGTTTTTCGGAATGCAGTCCGTGTCATTCGATTTGGGAATTAATTCTGTATTGTCTAGTATAAATTGGGGTTCTTTTTAATTGTGTTTGAGTAATTAACGTGCAAAAGTCGGCTATCTCTCTCGCCTTTTAAGTTTAGGAACGGGCAGTTGAGGGATTGTAGGTGAACATGAGTTGGCAAAATGTTACCAAATGTCAAAAAATGACGATTTGCCTTCGCTCCTGTCGGGCCGAATTATCGATTTTGGCCTTGCAATTTACGATGTCAATTCATCGCCGAACTTAACCTTGTCATAGAGACAGAACGAGCATCCAATCGTCGTATTTATTTACTTACGAACGTTTCAAAATTCCATGTTCTTCGACGTTTTAGGTTAAATTTGTAAAGTCCCGGAAAGCCACTTTTGTCCCTCTCACGACAGGCCGAATTTTCGATTTTTCAATTATTACGGAAATAGCCATTTTTATTTCACACAGATCTAGCGGAAATTCCTATTTCCACTGTGAGACTTACGATGTGGATAAATTGCCAATCTTTCCTTTTAAATAGAGACCAAAATCGATCCTCCACTACATGAATTAACTTAGATATGAGCGTTTAAAGATTTTATGTTTTCGAATTTTTTTCTCGTTCTTGCAGAGCCGAATTTCCCTGTACAATTTGGTATCAGGAGAAATGGCCAATCTTGTTCTTTCCATAGAGACCTAGAACGAACATCTATTCCATATTTAATTATTTATAAATATTTGAAAATTCGATGTTTTTCAGTTTTTATAAATAATAATAAATAAATAAACGTTTATTAGCACTCTTCTATTTTTTACTTTTACAATTGACAATACTTATACTTAACAGAAAAGCCATCGTTTGCCCGTGCCAAGCCGGATTTCTGGTTTTGCCCATTCACTTTGGTATCAGAACAAAACGCCACTCTTCCTTTTTAATTAGACACTTAAAATGGCCCTCAACTCCAGTTATTTACGTACTACTGAACGGTTGTTAGTGGTCGCGGTATCTTGGTAGATCTGTGAATTTAAAGTTGCGTTTAGTGACATCACAAATGGTCGCTCTGTTTTTGCAGCTATTACTAATTCTTACCCCTTATATTTCGAGAACTGGAAAAGTTAATAAAATGAAATTTTAAATGCATAATAAGAATATCGAGTACCATATTAAAATCCATATAAATAGAATATCATGGAACAAGCCTATTGTTAAACACAAAAGCCAGTATAATTTCCTGTGTAATTCCACTCTAATTGTTGATAAAAAACGAAGATGCAAATGAAATTTTTTGACTCACGAAATGAGAAGGCTCTCCTATTACCTCTCCAAAAGCCATTCTGCATTATGGCTACTAATTTATCGAAAAATTCTGTCTGTTTTCTCTTCATTTGCCTGGCCTATAGATAATTGTATTATTTCGTACATTTCTTTGACATTATTTTTAGACGAGAATACATGTGGTAGAAAATCTCAGAAAGAAAAGGAACATATAGCACTCCTCTTTTTTGTCAGATATTAAAAATACATGTCCATAAACAAAAAATGAGATAGTTAAACTTAGCTCGATTATACAATATTGTAGATTAATTTACTAATCAATGATTCTTTCTTTAATTATTATGAAATAAAACTGAGCTCCAGGATGGCAATCAAGCTATATCTTTGTAACATGTGTATTACGAACCAAGAAATCAGTTGCAGTCAATACGATTAAGTGATGGTATATTCATTTGATAGTTTGAAAACTGCCATATTAATGTGGTTTCTTACCACACATTAGCAGATATTTTGTTTAATGTGTCAATGTGACCACAACATCATTAAAAAGAGGCTAAGAAACATTTTTTTTTCCTGTATCAGCTAATATCACTGGAAGTATTTGAGGAAAACGGAGGAGTATATTGATTTTGATACAAACAACAGTTCTAAATCCATTAAATTAAAAAAAAAACTTTCGTTATCAATTGGACAAGTGAAAATACATGTAAATATTTCTTAAATTGCATAATTTTTCATTTCTTTCTAAATGACCTCAAACTACACCCTTCAACTTAGCTCGGGGTAAACTTAATTTCTTTCCATTTTCACCGCTTTGATATCCATATTTTCATCACATATGATACCATACCAGCTCGCTTCTATTTAAAGCACAATGAAGTTCGTATTTTATTTTATCAATGTACTAAATTGGGCTTTAGATTTAACTAAAAAATAATATAAAAAGCTTCATAATATATGGGGATAAAAACATTTCTAGAAAATAAATTGATATTTTTTAATCCACACTATTGCAGAATTTAAAAAAAATTTTAAATGGCTCCCTAAAAGCACCAAGGATGTATAGGTTTTTGCCTAAGAAAAAATTAATGTTAACAAAATTGAAAGAATATTTCCAACACTTTTAACCAAGAACTTTCTCTTGACTTCCGCAAACTTTATAAATAATAATAATCTAATATGTAATATGTGAATTTTAATTATTTTGAGCCAACAATGTTGGCCCAATACCACAAATTTGTTAAAAGATTATATATCAACTGCTAATAGAAAAAATACTAAATATGCTAGCATATAGTTTATTAATCTACAGTCATTAATAGGCTATTGACTATGAATTGAATAAGGAACTAATTCGTTAAAGGTATTTTATTGTTTCATATGTTTAACTGTACCCGAATAATGATTAATCCACAAAGTACTATTAAATTTAGGCTTAGATTTTTGAGGAGAAAATTTGTCCACTTTTTAGTTTTTTAACTATAACTCAAAAACTAGACATTTGTAGTATATACACATAATAACGATTTTTTGTAGAGAATCAAATTTTCTATCAAAATTGCACTTTATGAAGTCAGAAAACTTTTTTTTTCAACAAAGTAAGTCAAAAAAACTATTTTAAAACAAAAAGAAAAATTTCAATTTTTTATTTTTGTGTAATTTTTTTCTGAGTGGATTTAGCTATAGGCTATTGGTTGATAAAAAAGAAAGCTGACGTCATTCCCGTCAAGATGGTGGCTGATAAAAGTATTTTTAATTAAAAATTGGCTGAGATACAGTCGTTCGAAGTTACCTACCTACTTTTTTATGATTTTACCACTTTTACCACATGGTATAAAGGTTATTTTTAATTTTTACACGCAAACATTATTTTTATTCAATTAAAAAATTATTTTCGGCTCATCAGTGATACTGATAAAGGTATTTATTTAAAACTTTGATATTCATATGATCTTGGACAAAAAGAACATTAATGTTGTTTTAATTCATAGCTGTTCTAGAGATACTGTTTTTGAAAATTGCATATTATTACGTATTTCCACCTTTTAGGAAACACCCTGTATGAGTCCGTGGGTTCTAAAATAATTTCAACGAGAGATAAACCACTAACACTTTATTTAATAATTTACTGACTATACAATACTTCAAAATAACCTTTACACTTTGTTTACTTGATATTTAACCTCACTTTTTACCGACCGTCACTTTTATAAACTTCCTCTTCTGCGCCGTTAGTCGCGCCTTATATACTCTGAAATTGCATCTAGATTCATCCAGAAACAATCAAGAATCTTCTCACCATACTCTAGAAAAAGTCCATTTCTTTCTACAAGTTTCCAGTCACTCACTATTAAGCATAGGCGTATCAACTTCCACTTCCAAGGGGGTGTAATTCATAACAATATCTATTATATCCCATTATGTTTTCGAATTGAATATCGATATCTTCATCAACATCGTTTTTGACATCTTCTTCCGTAACTTCTGGAACATCAGCATTTTCGCAATTTAAGCCAATACATTCTTTGCAGAACATGGAGCAGCTAATTCCTAATTTTATTTACCTACAATTTCCGTGACAACCTTTTATGCACCCGCAAACTATTTGCTCCAGTAAAGTCTGCGGTGCAGGAGGTTTGGTTGTGCTAATTGGCATTAATCCATTTTTAGATTTTTTTCAACCCCATTATCAAAAGGATTTGAAATATTTCCTTTCCACTGTTGAATTTGGTGGTACGTCCTTAAGCCATGCTGTTTAGTGGCATCAGCAATTGATGTCAAATGATCTAGAGAAAATTTTGTGCGCTTTTATAATGTTTGAAACACTTGTAAACGACAGCTACTTAAACTGTTGGTCTTAAAGCCATACAGAGAGGTTATGATGTGTTCAGATGAGAAACTTAGGACTTGCATTATTATTTAAAAATACTTCCAAATATTTGTATTGCTAAATTTCATCAATTTTTTTTGCCAATATGGAAAAAAGCAGGAGTAGTATCCTGTACACAGAATGCATAGGTGAGGCCAAGAAATTTTTTATTTTGTGGAAAGTTGAAACTTTTGCAATTGTATAATTTAGTAGTTATATTTCTCATATTAGGTTTTAATAAATATATATTTATATACTCTTCCGATAACATTGATAAAATGAAATGAAGATCGTCATCTTGGCCAACTATAACTACATTTTTCAAATGATGAGCCTTCTCCTTAGCAGCATTTACAATGAATACATCTCCATCTTCCTCTGCTTGTATAACGTCAATATATGCACTGGAAAATTTATTAATGAAATATGTAATGAGGTTTTTTTATTATTTCCATTCGCTAAAAAATGATCAGGTTTGGATAGTGGCTTTGAGTCATCTTTAATCTGTATTCTGGGGCCAATTTTCTTGATTCGTCGAAGCCTTTCGGCAGTTTCTGTGGCCACATTATTAATCCCGCTAGGATAACCATAAAAAAAACAGTGTAGTTCGTATAATTATTGATAAACCGAAAATAATTTTTGTGTTGAATAAAAATTTGTGTAAAAATTAAAAATAACATCGTACAAAGGTATTGGTCACCATTTTGATGGGAACTATATCAGTTTCCTTTTTTCTAAACCCATGCCTATACCTAGATCCAATCAGAAAATAGTTATACACAAATTTTAGAAAAGAACAAAAAAATTGAAATTTTTCGTTTTTTTAAGTTTTTTGACTTACTTTGTTGAAAAAAAAAGTTTTTTGACTTTATAAAGTGCCATTTTGATAGGAAATTTGACTACAAAAAATCGTATTATGTGTACAATCTAGGTATGCACACTTTTTGTCATAGCTAAAAACTTAAAAGTGGATATATTTACTACGTTCTTAAAAATCCAAGCCTGAATTAAATAGCAGTTTGTGGATTTATCATTTTTCGGGTACAATTGAATATATAAAACAATAATATACCTTTAAATACCCTGTTTTTTGCGACATAGTCAATAGCCTATAATAACCCAGTCATCAGGGGTTTTAAGGCATCACTATAAATGTTATATGGCCGAATTTTTCAGGATAAGTATTTTTTTGGTGTAGAATATGATAAAAAAAAGTTTACAGCTTTAAGGTACCGGCGACTCCTAAAAAAAATCTGAAATATTGGCCGAAATTCGGTTCTTGGCCAATAACTCGAAAAATAAAAAATATGTGTAAAAAAAAAAACTAATAACAGTAGGTGATAGAGGGAGAAATTTCACATCAAAATCGTGTATGAAGTTTTTTTGTACCATCAAAATTGTAGACTCCAGATTTTTTTGTTTAACTCACGAAAATGAAACGTGGCGACACTACACTAAATTTGTTGTAACTTTTGAGCTAATTAACTAAATTGAATTCAACGAAGCTTAAATGAAAGAAGAAACGTGTGACTATTGAATTATTATATTTTCAAATATGAAAATGAATGTATGTAGAAATAGTATATAATATGAAGTTGGAACGTAAAGAGATTTCTATATAATAACTTTTATTTAAAAAATTATTTGGCATACCTACCTATCCGTCGGATTTATGCATTCAAGCATTATGTATGTGAAAGTTTCAAATATTTATCTTAAGAATTGTAGAATTGGTAGAGCTTTTACCGATTTCATCGGAAATCTCTTTATGTTGCGACTTCATATATGTACTATTCCTACATACAATCATTTTATACTTGAAAATATGATAATAATAATAATAATCATTTATTGATGCCACTATACCAAGGTATTTACACAGGTCAGAAATAGAATTCAAGTTACAAATATATAAAATCACATGAATTACAAAAAGAAAATAATACTAAAATAATACTAAAATACATAAAGACATATTAAAAGGATATGCAGATATTCTACATGATGATATTATTATAACTTGTTGCCCACTCAACTGAAAAAAATTACATCTGTAAATATTTTCAAAAATACAGTAAAAAAATTCTTAATACTTGCAGAACCTTACACCTTAGAGGAAGTGAATGAAACAACATTTACTTAAAAATAATATTTTTACTAAGTTAAGCTATTATCATTATTTGAATTCTTGTAAATTTCTGGACATGTAACAAACATAAATTGTAAAATTGTTGTCACCGTTACGCAATAAAATTCTATTCTAATCCAATAGCCACATGTTTCTCGTTTAATTTAAACTTTGTTAAGCTCAATTTCATTAATTAGTTCAAAAGGTACAACAAATTTAGTGTAGTGCGTCCGAGACCGCGTACCCTTCACGAACCGTACGTATGTGTCGCCACGTTCCATTCTCATGTGATAGACAAAAAAATCTGGAGCCTGCATTTTTGATCCTACAAAAAACTTGATATACGTTTTTGATGTGAAATTTCCCCCTTTTTAGGGGTCGCTGGCACCTTACAATTGTAAACTTTTTTTTATCATATTCTGCATATACTTATCCAGAAAATTTCAGCCATATAACATTTAGTGACCGGCTTTTATCAATTTCTGTCTTTGACAACTGGGCTATAAGTCGATTTTTTATATTTAGAAATTATTTCTGTCAAAATTGAATCTCGACAATCCATCTAACTGATGTCTTTATAGTCACTGTATTTAAGTTAATAACACACTTAACACAATTTGCACCGCTTAATGTACACATTTTGCATACACAACCTTTTTTGCAAATAAATTACTATAGGAAATATATCTGTTACTAACCAATAATATACAAAAAACTAGAACTTCACAACCACATTTTTTTTGCCACTATTTCACACATCACGCTTTTTTAGTTGTTTTTGTTATTGTTTTAAATTTTGTTTATTGGTTTGTATGTGTTTCAAAATATTAAAGATTGTGTTCCTGTGTTTGAAGTATTTTCATGAATGGGAGTTCCGGATATAAAATGCAAAGATTTAAATATAACTGCTTTGCTTGATGTTGTCGATACATCAAGATAATACACCCTAGGCTAGAATCCATATTAATTATCTGTGTTTCAGGTTATAGGCACATTAGCTGTGATAAGTTACACGACCCCATTATTTATTAGTATAATAATACCTATCGGACTCGTTTACTATTTTATCCAAAGATTCTACGTTGCGACGTCTCGCCAATTGAAAAGGTTAGAATCAGTGTCCAGATCACCGATTTATTCACACTTCGGTGAAACCGTCACAGGTGTTCAAGCGATCAGGGCCTATGGTCAACAAGACAGGTTTATCCTGGAATCAGAACATAGAGTTGATGTCAATCAAATTTGTTATTATCCCAGTATTATTTCAAATCGATGGTTAGCGGTCAGACTCGAGATGATTGGTAATTTGATTATATTCTTTGCTGCGTTGTTTGCTGTTCTTCGGAAGGATGATGTGCCCCCTGCTTTAGTTGGTCTGTCAGTTACTTACGCATTGCAGGTAATGTACAATATTAGATGATGAGGAAAAATTCACATCTAGATTTAAGACAAAATTGAGACATATTTTATTTTTAGATTACACAAACCCTTAACTGGTTGGTCAGAATGACATCTGATGTTGAAACTAATATCGTAGCTGTGGAACGTATTAAGGAATATGCAGAAGCGACACAAGAGGCACCTTGGGAAATACCTAATAAGAATCCTTCGACATCCTGGCCTGAGAATGGAGCTGTTGAATTCAAAAACTATGCTGTGAGATATCGACCTGGTCTTGAGCTAGTTTTAAAAGGTGTCAATTTCTATGTTAAAGGCGGAGAGAAAGTTGGTATAGTTGGACGAACTGGAGCTGGAAAATCCAGTTTAACCTTATCGCTGTTTAGGTATTTCTATTTATAATAATCAGTTAACAAAATTTGTTAAATTGTTATAATTTGTAAAAAAGTTCCCAGTTTCTGTTAATAATCTATTTTGTACTGGAAACAAGAATGACTTTCAAACACTTTCAGTGGTGACACGAGAATTACAAGATTACAGTTATAAATAAGTTAACTGTTATGAATGCAGTTGAATAAGGGGTAAGGGTGTCCACCACAATTCAACTTCTAGATAGCTTTTCACACTTTTATTTTATTACAAATAAGAACAAAGTAAACATGTAACCTTCACTTATGAACTCCACAATCATCTATTATTTCTGTAACTATTGCCGTCAACTTAAATCCTACAAACATTGTAGGTAACATGTAACTAAATGTTCCTAGATATTTTATTCAAAAGTAACAGATGCTGCAGCATGTTTTGAAATTGTTCCGAACAATTATTCTGAAGAAAAGTTGTACTTAATGGTAGAAACAATTACTAAACTGTTGAGTAATACTGTTGGGCTATATGTAAAAGTTAAATAATTGGTAAAAATTTCAGAAAAATGTCGCAAATGTATGTAAACCATTTGTATCTCACATAAGTATCGAAATAGTTACAAAACTGTTTCCCACTACCAAATTTGTTTCGAAACTGTGTCTAAAAATGCTACTTGGGTTGGGAATCCTGGGCAACAACTAATTGTAGGGTAATTTACAAAAGATCTCTTAGGGCAATGTGAAGAGCCGTGCGACCCCTTAAACAATCTAGCATCTAAATCTAATGTATTATTTTTAGAATTATAGAAGCAGCAGATGGCCAAATTTTCATCGATGGAATAAATATAGCTGAATTAGGTTTACACACTTTGCGTTCTCGATTAACAATAATTCCGCAAGATGCTGTTCTATTCTCTGGGACGCTTCGCATGAATTTGGATCCGTTCGATAAACATTCTGATGACGACATCTGGAGGTCTTTGGAACATGCCCATCTAAGGGCATTCGTGAAAGGTTAGTACTAGTATGAATGATATTTTTCTTTGTCCCATTTTTTTTTTTAGATTTTGCGTTGGAAGATCGCAGTGTTACAGTTAAACATATAAAAAAACTGTTTTAAGAAAAATAAAATTATTTATAAATATGCAAAAATAATAAATTGTCACGTATCTTCCGAACTTTCTTGATATCAAGTCAAATAATAGAAAATAGATCTAATACCAGACATTGGCTCTAATCATTTCTTCTTCCTATTCACAACGTCTTGTCAAACATTTTGTAAAGTTTTAGTTGTCCCCCATTTGCCACATAGCATATCTGACAGCCTCACAATGTCTATCACGGTTGCCTGTTAGGCGCACGGTCTCACCAAAGCTCCTTCGAATGAACTCTTTGGTGGTATCAGCCCAACATTTTGGTGGTCTTCCTTTTCGTCGTCAGGTTTTCCCTGGAAAATCAAACATTCCATATTGTCATCTCTCCAGTTGACGAGGCTAAAAGATGACAGGATTTGAGAAAATACGATACTGGAGAGTTGCTGTGGGGAACATATTTCTTGGAGAATCGAGCTGTTGGTACGATGGGCTGTCCAGGGAACTCACAGCAAACGTTTCCAAACCCACATTTCGAAAGCATCAATATACCGCCTGTCTGCCTCCCTAATAGTCGATGTCTCAGTATTATAGAGAAAGAGAGAGAAAACTAGAGCGTTAGCAAGTCTTTGTGCACATCGTGATATTCATGGTACGCCAAACTTTGCTCAACTGGGAAGTTGCCGATCTTGCCATCTATATTCTTTGTTGAATCCAATATTTGACTCCGCACAATAATATATTAAAATTAGCTTTGATATAGACATGCTGCCTATCACTAAAGAATCTCCAATTAAATATAATCTGAATAAATGTTACAGTAAAAAAGTTAATCAGGATATGCTTAGTTATATAAGTTCAGTTGAAAATATTGAAATTGATATATATAATAACTTTCCGATTTTTGTTTCAAACTTAGAGAAGTTTAATTTGAAAATTGTCCCCAGTTTTCTAACAAGCACATTATTCATAATATGTTCACAATAACATTGACATTACAGGTTTCCCAAATAAATTGAAAATAGCCAAGGTTGCACCTATTTTTAAATCAAGTGATATGGAAGACAACAAATTATAGGCCCATAGCATTACTATCCATATTAGCTAAAGCATTAGAAAAAATTATTGCTACAAGGATTACCAAGTTTTTATGAAGTTGGTATTTTGACTGCTAATTACTCTTGCTCTTCACCAATAAAGAACATTTATCATTACTTATAGGAAAATCAAATTAGAAAAAAAACCTGAACTTTGAAAAAATTTCCTGATTAATGATTTTTATTGGAATGTGTTCATAAAGGTGTGGAGAACAAAATATCATAATGCCACCGCAAGAAACTGTCCAGAAAATTTTTTATTAAACAATTTAGGTGCAAAATTACAATATTATTTCACTAATAACTTTTTAAATTTAATTTGTATGAAAAACTGACAGCAGCATTGGAATGAACAGAAAATTTGATGAAAGAAACATATATGACATGTATTTTTCGAATTAAAGATGAGCAAGCAGTAATTTGTTAACTAACGCTCTAAGTCGCGCTCGTCGGCCGTCCGTTCGTGCTGGAATAGGCTTGCAGGAGCGCGTGCGCTGTACATAGGTGGCTATAAATTTTGATTGGCAAAGTAAATGATATAAAATCAATTGTACATTAAAAAGTAACATTTTCTCAAAGTATTACGTATGTTGCAATAATTTTTTTAGCATTTTAATTATTGCATATATCACTTTAAAGTGAAGCATTGCATAAATTCTCCATTATTTTATAAAATTTGTCGAAATATGAATAATTTATTGAAAAAGAAAAAATAAATACTTGGATAGCATATTTAACTCTTCCCTGCGGCGCTCGTTTCTGTTGTGCGTGCAGTCAGAATGGCTGCGGTAATCGCTTGCGGCTATATCTGCATCCCGCAGCTATTATGTTTATTTTTTCAAGGTTTAAACTTAAAAAAAAAGTTGTATCAAGACTATGAATTACAATAAGTAAAAACCTGTTTATAAGTGAAAACTTTATTTTAGATTGACAGTTAATAATATTCTGAATATTATCAATATTTTCGTCATCGAAACTGGAGACATCCTATTACTCACTTTCACTATTAATTACACCAATGCCTTCTTCGGCACTGTTCATTAACTAATTGGTAGATAATAATTTCTTTCTCTGATAGTTATACTTTGCCATTTTCTGTGAAATAACTCACAAAACTGCACGCACAACTCATTCATTTCGACAAGTAAACAACTGACCGAGATATGCATTTATCCACCTAAAGCAAATAAAATTCTGAATAGCCGCAACCTCCAAACAAAGCTATTGGATATATCAGCACCACTGGCACAAGTTTTGTTTGCATTTCCCGCGTTGAAAGGGTTAAAGGTATTATCTAAAATATGTCTTTGGTAAAAAAAATTAGAAACATTTATTTCACAAAAGTTCAAAGTTTGTCAATTTTCGAAAAAAGCAGTTTTCCACTATCTAACTTTAATCGTTAATATTAAAGTTTTGAAAAGTGATATCGGCACTTTATAGGTGATCAAATTAAAGCTGAATATATGTATTATAAGTACCAATGATTTATTTTACGATAATTATAAGTTTTCATGCTTGTTTTTTTCTTAGAAAACGAATTTTTAATTTTGCAACGAATAAACCGGGAAAATTCAAGGGTGAACAAAATTTTAAAGAAATATATTTTTTTGACAATCCCACCTTTTGGAGGTGGAAGCTTCGGTACTTAGGTATTAATCTTCAAAACTGCACCTCAGTTTTATTTTTATTTTATTGTTTTTAATGAAATAAACATTAGAACTTTGAAAATTACGTGGTTTTCAGGATTGTGATGACAGTAACAAAACGTTTCAATCTAAATTCACTAGTATTATCGCAACACATGTAATACTTGGAGAAAATGATACTTTTTATAGTCCAATTGGCTTTATATCATTTGCTATTGCCAATCAAAAGTTATAGCCACTTATGTAAAGCGCGCACGCTCTCCCAAGCCTATTTCAGCTAGAGTAGAGGGCCAACGTAGCGTGACTTGGAGCGTTAGTTAACAAAGTACTGCTCGCTTAACTTTAATTCGACAAACATATGTCTTATATGTTTCTTTCGTAAAATTTTCTGGTCTTTCCAATGGCGGTGTCAGTTTTTTCATACAAATTGAATTTAAAAAGTAATTCATTTGCACCTAAATTGTTTAACAAAAAAGTTTCCGCACAACTTCTCGCGGTGGCATTTTGATATTTTGTTCTCCACACCTTTCTGAACGCATTCCAATAAAAATCATCGATCGGGGAATTATTCCGAAGTGAAAATCTAATTTGACTCCCCTACTAATATATTTTCAATAATACCTCTCAGTTGATTGTTAATGTTTATTTTTCAAGGTTTACCTGCTGGACTTCATCATGAAGTAAGCGAAGGAGGAGATAACCTCTCAGTCGGCCAACGGCAGCTAATTTGCTTGGCCAGAGCACTTCTTAGAAAAACGAAAGTATTAGTTTTAGATGAAGCCACTGCCGCCGTCGATTTAGAAACAGATGATCTTATTCAAAGAACAATTAGAGAAGAATTTAAGAATTGCACGGTTCTTACCATAGCACATAGATTAAACACAATCATGGACTCTGACAGGGTCATAGTTTTAGATAAAGGTCAAATCGTGGAATTTGACACCCCCGCCAATTTACTTGCAGACTCAAATACAATATTTTATGGAATGTGCAAAGATGCAGGGTTAGCCTAAGTTTAATCAAAGCACTTTTTGAAATAGTGAATAGAACATAATTTTACAAAAGTGATATGTTTTTTTTTGGATCTCTTTTTATTTGATATTAATCTTTAACAAAAAAATTTTACCAATATACCATGCCTCATATTCTTTTATTGTAATACTTTTAAGACATCACACTGTTTGTTTCATATGTTGTAAGTGTTACTAATAAGTACATACGTTTTTATATTTTTGTACTTAATATATTTTATTGTTCAACTTTTGCCTTATGAAAGTAATATTTGTACACGATTGTGATCTTTAGCTGTTTCCAGTGTTAACCTGTAATAATTTATATGAATTAGATTATGTAGGAAATTTTTATTACCTTTGAACATCAGTATTTTTATTTGCCAGTTCCTGTTGTAAATATTTGAATTTATTTTTTTTTAAGTAGTTGGTTAGATGTGTAACATATTTTATATCTGGTACAGTTTATCATGTAAATTTTTATATATACAGTTATAATATTTTGTTCATTAATAAATGAAGGTGAACTTTTTATATGTTTTTCAATACCCATACAGTGTCGTAGAACCGGTGGAACCAAGCCCTGCTTCTAAATGGACACAAGTCAACACCGAGCAAGGGATATTTCGGGGGGGTAGTAGAGGTTCTTTTAATCTTGTAAAATGGGAGCAGCTGGATAACGTGAAAAAATGAATCGTAGAGAAAAAAACTTTATATACAAAAATTGTAGGAAATTTCTCTGGGTATCTGACGGTAACTGTGAATTTGACTTTGGCAATGGCCTCCAAGGCCATTTGAAGGTTAAGTCGATTTTTTCAAATGGAGCCCCTACTTTTAACCTCAAAAATGAAATGAGCGACAGTTACAAAATTGACCTCTAAAGGTCATCTTTACACCATAATTTTGTAAGTTCCGAAGGTCGTCTCCGAACATTAAATTTTCCGCTGTTCATTTCCGGGGTTAAAAGTAGGGGATCCCATTAAAAAAAAAGACTTGACCTTCAAATGACCTTGAAGGCCAAATCCAAGGTCATCGTCAGATAGTCTGGGAAATTTTATATTAAAGTTTTTTTCTAGGATTCATATTTTTCAAGTTATCCTGCTATTCTCGTACTTGTTTCGTTATTACAGCAGATATTCAAATTATTCGCCATTAACAGTTTGACAGTGAGCTAGATGGATATCAGAATTATCAATTGTATGTCCTTATCATTTCTGGTGTACTCTCAATGCACACATCTATTATTCGTTGTTGCAAAATTGAAGTTCAAGAGTAAAGTAAAGATGACCTTTAGAGGTCAATTTTGTAAGTGTCGAAGATCATATCCGAAGGTTAAAAGTAGGGGTTCCATTTGATAAAATCGACTTGACCTTCAAATGACTTTAGAGGTCACCGCGCGATAGCCAGGGAAATTTCCTACAACTTTTGTATTTAAAGTTTTTTTCTAGGATTCTTATTTTTCAAGTTATCCTACAGAAGTTGAGAGAAACTGAATTATCTTGTTTGATATGGTATCAAAATAATGAATTACCTCTAGAGAATTGCTGTTTTATTATGCAAATTTTATGTACTATCCTGTTAGGATAAAAGTAGAAGTGCAAAGTGTGCTTAGAATTGGTGAAAAGTGCTCGTCAGTACGGATGATGCAAATTCTGTGACTGGCCTTAGCTTTCCCGCTGAAAATGGCGTTCCATTAAAGTGCATTGATTCGACCCTCCAGGCCATTTAGGTACCAGACTTTCCTAGTTTAACTTCTGGTAACTTTTTTAGTACGTGGTCATTCATTAAAATAGAATGTCACCATTTAGATTCATATTTATTAACTGCTAACCACCATAATAGATCTTGTGATGCTGTGTTAATAATATGGACAAATCATTCTTTTCTATAACCAGATTCACAGTGTGGCTTTTAATTATGTGTATGAACATAGTAAATGTAAATTATTTGTTTATGTTAAACATAGGATATGCATTGTCTATATAGCTTTGAACATAAGTAGTATGCTCGTTAATGGTTTAAATATTTATTTCGTATTTTGGAAAATACCCATCAGGCATATGATACCTTTGTTCATAACTACAGATGCTATCCATTTTATCATATCTATCACAGTGTTTTCGTGTCTGTGTTGATTACTTTTCGATACAAGTTAATAGTTGTCATTCGTTGATATTTATGTATGTTGCCTACCGTTTTTAATTTACCTGTCAACAGTGTTTATTTGTGTACTTGTAGAGCAACTCGCAATATATTGTTATTGTTAATTAATTTATTCTTTTAATTTTTGACATGCCTAAAATCGTTGGTAGTTATTTTCAACTGGTTTTTCTTTAGTTTTTTTATGGGAGATCCAAAAAACATAGTGAAGCCCATTAATTTTTCGTTTGTCTGGGTTTGTATTTACTTTTGTTAATGAATGTTAGGATAAAATATAAGCACTTATAGTGACAGGTTTGAATTAATCCTACCTAGTTATCTGTTAATTAGCTCGGTTATTCCCACTATTTGAGTAAATGTCTCTGGGCCGTGGTGAAATTTTGGTAATTGCTTTTTATATTAAGTATTAAGGTAAAGTAAGCTTTACTCGCTAGCAGAGATCTTCTAGGCAGAATCGAGATTTATTCTAGAGAAGTTTAGAAAATTCGAGGTTATATTCTAGAAGGGCCCAGAATATCTGAAAGGCTGTCTGTGGGGTATACAAGGACGAAGTTAGGAGCAGGGAAGTCATCAGTTAAGTTCAGATTGATCCCAATAAGTGAAATCTAGAATTGAGGTAGATGGATAGATAGGTTTTATTGATCATAAAATGCACTGTGGTGCTTTGATACGTCATCAAACATTACAATAAACGATAATTCTAAAAATATTAAATTTTATCAATAGGTGTATGTAACAAATACTAAACGTAAATAGTGTTGGGCGATATCGTGATTTTTCAATCACAACGTGAATCGTGACTGTGAATTTCTGATATCAGTGAATTTAAACCGTGATGTGATCACGACTTTTCATAATACGGCGAATAGGTAAAATTGTTAATTTTGGTGAATTCGCTACTTTGGTAATCTGTGCAGCCGTAGATATATAATACGTATGATATTTATAGCATATTTTTGTAAAGTTATACAAATATGTAAACATTTCGGAAGCATCAATAAACTAGGTATTTAGGTTTTAGGTTGCTATAGTTGTTATAAATCAGAGATTTTAATTTTTGCTAGGTTATTGTTTATAATAGTGCTGCAACCTTTTTAATATAAGCCTCGGATTTTAATAAAAATGTACAAATTAAATAATGAATATAATGTTTATTTATATAGTTATTCTTATTTGCTATTATTTAATGGGAAACATTTTATTTAATAAAGTCCAAGTATTTCTCCCATTTAAATATTTATCAAAAATTTGTTACCTACTTCTTTCTTACAATTTTGGTCAACGGCATAAGGCAGCACTTCTAACGTATACAAGCTATAACCATTATACTTACTGTACTTTTTTATTAATTGTTGCATATTCTATATACAGTGTGTTTCACTTCTCGTGAAGACACCCCTGTATCTTCTTTATTTGTGGCCCAATTAATTTCAAATTTTTATGAGGTATACAACTCTGTAAGGCGACTTTAATCAACACATAAATGTCGTTTAGATATAAAACCTCGGCTTACTGCGATAAAAAGAAAATCGAGATTTTCGAGAAATCATAGTAGGCTTAGATATAGACGAAAATTTTATTAATAAAAGTTGTTCAGAATCACTAGATATGCCCCCCTATAAAATTTGGTGAAAATCGGAATACTTTGAAAAAAAAATTTTTGTTTCACTTCTCGTGAAGACACCCCTGTATCTTCTTTATTTGTGGCCGAATTAATTTCAAATTTTTATGAGGTATACAACTCTGTAAGGCGACTTTAATCAACACATAAATGTCGTTTAGATATAAAACCTCGGCTTACTGCGATAAAAAGAAAATCGAGATTTTCGAGAAATCATAGTAGGCTTAGATATAGACGAAAATTTTATTAATAATAGTTGTTCAGAATCACTAGATATGCCCCCCTATAAAATTTGGTGAAAATCGGAATACTTTGAAAAAAAAATTTTTGTTTCACTTCTCGTGAAGACACCCCTGTATCTTCTTTATTTGTGGCCGAATTAATTTCAAATTTTTATGAGGTATACAACTCTGTAAGGCGACTTTAATCAACACATGAATGTCGTTTAGATATAAAACCTCGACTTACTGCGATAAAAAGAAAATCGCAATTTTCGAGAAATCATAGTAGGCTTAGATATAGACGAAAATTTTGTTAATAATAGTTGTTCAGAATCACTAGATATGCCCCCCTATAAAATTTGGTGAAAATCGGAAAACTTTGAAAAAAAATTTTTTTTTCATCTCGTGAAGACACCCCATCTTTTTTTTATTTGTGATCGAATTTTAAGACTAATTTATTTTAAAAAATGTATCAATTATACAGCTCTATAAAATGACTTTATCCAACCCACAGAGAGAACTTTTTCCAACAAACGAAAGTCGTGAACAAAAATCATGATTCAATAAAACGCTAAAAGGGCCACTTTTTATTACATATCAAGTTGTAACACTGTTCCTTTTTTTTTGTTTTTTTCGTTGTCAATGTTCTTGAGGAGTAACTTTCCATCATATCCTTCTTATCGACTCAGAATTTTAGGAACATTAGGGGTTTTTTGATTTTTTGTTTTAAATGTTAAGAGTGCCGTGAAATTAACTGTCAATAACTATTTTGTTTATTTCTCCATTCTTACTTTTATGACAGAAGTGATTATTGTTATTTATTGTTCAGTTCGTAAGTTTAATTATTTAATTTTTTTAATCATAATGGTTAGAATTCTTTTAACCACTGATGAAAAAGTAGAAATAATAAAGATAGTCGGTGAAAATGTACGGTCTTCAAGAGAAGCTGCAGAAGAATTTAATTTAAGACATCCTCTAAGACGACCAATACACCATGGTACCGTTGCAAGAATATGTCACTTGTTCAATACAACTGGTAATGTGCTTAAACCGAGAGTACATCTCAGTCGAAGACATGGAGAGGATGACGTTATATTAGCGGCGTTTAACGCCAATCCCACTACCAGCCTTAGAAATATGGCTCGTGACCTCAATTTGTCGGCGTCAAAAATTTGGAGATGTTTAAAACGCCATAAGTTACAACCGTTTAAACCAAAATTTGTACATACCTTGGAGGAAGGTGATGAAGAGAGAAGACTAGAATATTGTTTATGGATCCAAGGTAATTATTTAAATAATAGAGACTTCTTGAAGAAAGTAATTTTCACGGACGAAGCAACTTTCTCCACCAACGGGGTAGTATCATCACAAAATTCTAGATACTGGGCAGTAGAAAATCCTGATTGGATAATAAATTGTAAAAGGCAATATTCCCAGAAGGTAAATGTGTGGTGTGGAATTTTTAATAAAACAATAATAGGGCCGTTCTTCTTTTTTCAAAATATAAATGCGTTACATATGCTACAATTTTTAAATAATGATCTGTGGAATGCAATAGTCGATTTTCCTTTGGAACAATTGTATTTCCAACTCGACGGAGCATCTATCCATAATTCCGTAGTAGTAAGAGCATGGATGAACGAACATTTTCCCCAAAGATGGATAGGACGAAATAGCCCTCTAATACATTGGCCACCCAGATCTCCTGATCTCACTCCCATGGATTTTTATTTTTGGGGTCATATTAAAAATAAAGTTTATAAGACCAGACCTCAAAATGTGGAGCAGCTTTGTGTGAGGATAAGGCACGCGTGTTTAGAAGTTACGGCTCAAGAACTGCGAAGAGTTGTAATAAATAACAGAAAGCGGATTGAGAAGTGTATTACACTTGAGGGTGGGTTAGTAGAAAGGGGCCGAATATAATAGTATAATAAGTGGCATTTTAGTCATTCACTGTAAATACTGTTTCATTACCTTTTATTTAATAAATAATTTTAATAATAATTGTGCACGACTCATTTGTTGGAAAAAGTTCTCTCCGTATGTTTGGACAATATCGCTGTGTAACTGATAATTTTTTTAAAATAAATTAGTCTTGAAATTCTGTAACAAATAAAAAAGATACGTGTTTTCACGAGAAGTGAAACAAAAATTTTTTGTTCAACATATTCCAATTTTCACCAAATTTTATAGGGTGGCATATCTAGTGATTCTGAACAACTATTATTAACAAAATTTTCGTCTATATCTAAGCCTACTATGATTTCTGGAAAATTGCGATTTTCTTTTTATCGCAGTAAGCCGAGGTTTTATATCTAAACGACATTTATGTGTTGATTAAAGTGGCATTATAGAGTTGTATACCTCATAAAAATTTGAAATTAATTCGGCTATAAATAAAGAAGATACAGGGGTGTCTTCACGAGAAGTGAAACAAAAAAATTTTTTTTCAACGTATTCCAATTTTCACCAAATTTTATAGGGTGGCATATCTAGTGATTCTGGACAACTTTTATTAACAAAATTTTCGTCTATATCTAAGCCTACTATGATTTCTCGAAAATTGCGATTTTCTTTTTATCGCAGTAAGCCGAGGTTTTATATCTAAACGACATTTATGTGTTGATTAAAGTCGCCTTACAGAGTTGTATACCTCATAAAATTTTGAAATTAATTCGGCCACAAATAAAGAAGATACAGGGGTGTCTTCACGAGAAGTGAAACACACTGTATACCTATAGGATACTCATCTTCGCAGTTGATGATAAAATTGCAAACCCTTTGAGAAAAGATGATTTCTACTATGGTTAGTGTCGATGTGTTTTCAATGTAAAAGTTGTGGTTATTTCTCTCCAACAAAAACACAATTATCTAAAACATGTTTTGAAGCTAAGCATTTCACAATTTTAAAAATCAAAAAGAATACAAAATTGTCGAGTTGCATATTTTTATTATATGCCATGCCGAGACGTGGATGTTCAATATTTGCATAATAAAATTGCTAGTATATATTTAATCAAAAAAATATTTTAACGCATGGTTTTAGTAGGTGTTCTTGTAACAGAAATGTTCCGCCAAGACCCTGCCTTTAATTGCCAGTGAATAAAAGATATAAAAAGATAAATATCTATATAATGAGACGCGCCAGTCTATCCAGTCTATCTTGTGAAACGTGTACCTAACCTAATATCGTTAAGTCACGGAATCGTTTGCTTTACGTGTTATACATAAGGTCGCAAACAAGATATTTATATCGTCAAAAATATATTGATATATGGAAAGTCATGATCACGTCACGCTTTTCTTCCAACTTTATTCACAGTCGTTACTTGTGATTTTTTAATATCAGTGATTAAATCACAGTTCGCGATATATCGCCCATCACTAAACGTAAATAATAACACTAAAAATTTAATCAAATTAAGGCGGGTATCAAGTAATAGAGTTTAAAGATAGTTATATTAGTGGACTGTTACATTTTGTAAATAGTATGTGTTGGTGGTATCTCGTATTATAGTTTTTCCAGCCCTTGGCTTCGGGGGTGTTTACCAGGGGGTTTAAACACGTAACAATCATTATTTATGATCATATTTTCTTTTTTTAACAATTTATTAAATATTGGTTCTTTACATAGTAAATATATAAAAATAAATGAATTTAAAATTTAAACAGACGTAAATCGTAAAATCCTAATCGGTGTATCAGTAGGCCATATGAAGTTTTGCTGTTTGGGAACTTGTAGTTCTTCTATATTAAAGGACGCATCACCTAAAATGTTAAAAGAATAAGAGTTCTTATACCACTAATATAGTTTAATTTCAGACACAGAAGTTTTTTAAATCTATAAAGATATATGACAAATATATAAGTATGTCAATTAAAGCAAATGTTGTGAGACTAGTGCAAGGAACAGTTTGCAAACTTTCATGATTAAATAAAAAATTACCAAATACTACGAAGCATGTCTAAATATTTTTTATCATATAAAATTAATAAAATATATATTTAAAAAAAAAGAAAATTATAACTTACTAATTTGTTTGTAAAACATTTTAAGCGTTTCTGAATTTCTCTCGGTACATGAAAAAATGAATTGCTCAACAGCACAAAATTTACTCAAACATTTTAGTGCTTTAATTAATGGCTCAAAAAGTTCAGAGTCATACACCACGTCGGCAGCAATTACTTTGTTAATTGGTCCTAATTTCAGACATTCCTGTTCATTAATATCTTCCCAAGGTAAGTTAAGTACAAAGATGTTGCAGTTTCCATAATTACTGTACATGCACCTAAAACAGTAACAATAAATAAATCATATTATTAAGAGTGGGTATGCCGTCTAGAAATCAGAAATAAAATGGTCTAAAACGTGGTACCGTGCTCGACAGATTATAATTAGACCATTACAATTACAAGATTTGTACAAGCGAAAAACAAAAGAAAACATATCAATCTAGGTTTGTATCATATTAATATTTTCAAAAGATTTAGTATTAATTAATAACACTTGTTTTAATTAGCGGTAATTTTATGATTTTTTAAAAAATATTTAAAACCAAAATATGAAAAAAAGGACTCGATACAAACCTTCATTCGCGTTTTCTGTGTAGCGCACTATTTTTGTTTTTGCAAAAAACATAATAGTTTTTGCAAAAACATGTATAGCACGGAACCGTGTAAATGCAAATTTTGCCACAAATATTACACTGATACGAGCTCCCTCTGGATTTATTATCGTTTAAGCCCCGCCCTTCATTCAGTATCACTTCATGAATGAAAAAACATAACGAGAGAACCAAATAAGAAATTAAACCAAACCATTTCTAATAACACGGGACGGCCAATAAAATCCCAAATTCCATTAATTTACTGTTATGCTTAACAGGTACTCTACTCTTTGATTATGCTACAAGTACCGAATTATAACAATATTGTAACTAGTTATATGTAGTCACCCATAACCGCTAACAATAATGTTTAATTGTATTTCAATTCTTCTTTTTAAAATGGTGGTATACTAGTATATATACATTTATTGGGCAATACATCTGATATTAATTTTTAAAGATGTCTTCTTGTAGTAAACACATGAATATAGAATTATAAGGGGTAATGCGATTTGCAATGAAAGGAGTTAGAAACACAAAAGTAAAGCGCATATTTTTTCCATTTTCTCATCAAGTCACACGCATTAGTATATTGCATTAATAGACCAAGCGCCAGAGACGAAAACAGATCTAATTGCGTCAAATTTAGGTTTGGAAAAATAGAAAGAAATGTTTGGGATAAAAACTATGGGCAGTAAAGTTATCTATCGATCTGTCAAAATAATGAAATCTAGAAACAGAGAAACCAACTTACTCCTTTAAACCCGAAAATATTTTTGAGAAAAAAGCAACCTTCGTGAAAATTTAACAAATCAGAGTTAAAAGTATTGTCCAGAAAGTGATGTGGACCAATTTTGAAAATATTTTCTTTTTGAGATCGCGCACCAATGTAGACGTTCTAAGACTCAAGTTGCAGGTTTTTATCTCTGCTTTCAAAATTTGTAGAGAAAACATTTTTGAATACACATTTTAGCCATATTTTTTTACTTAGAAAATGTTACAAATTTTTAGAATGGCTCTGACATTCGTGTTTTTAAAAAATGCACTATTAAATTTATATTTTGATGCGGGGTTTAGTTTAAAACATCCATTAAACGTTTACCTACTATAGAAGCAAATTTATAAGTTCTCCCGCATCCATATATTTTTTAAGAAAATATGAATAATAATTGGTAAAACTAAAAGTGTACTCCAGGCAAGTTATTTTATATAATATGTGCTAATATGTGATATGTGCTAAGTATATAACACTAGTTTATTGGTTAAATCCCATGATATGTGATTTTGTGGAGAACTACTACCCCTAGAAAGTAAAGTTTCAAATAAAAGGTTGCCTCTATTCTTGATCTTTATATATTCTCGATATACTTACTTGTTACTGACCTCGAAAAATTGGCATTTGCTTGCTACATTTACATCTGCAAATTTCCCTCTTGGATTGTAAAGAAATTCTTATTTTATACTATATACTATCAAAACAGTACCTGAGAGGTCAACCACTTGTACAAATTACACGAACTGCCAAGGCTGCCTTGCCAGAGGCGCCTGCGTAACTCCAACCAGACGCACTTGCCGGGCTTTCAATTATACTACCGCCACTGCCATGGCTTCCGACAGCCTGCCTCAAATTCGGAGAACGAGTGCCGACGGTGGTTTACCCCTCGATAGACAACTACTGAATTTCATAATGATCCGTTGAATAGTTTAATGATTGTAAATAATTACTTATCACTAACTTTCTGCGAACTATTTCTCTTATTCTCGGCGTCTATTGGATGCATAACAATAATAATTAAAATTAGAAAACAATTATTTTCTGGTTTAACTTGCCATAATTCGAAAAACGAAAACATTCATGGATCTCAATATTACTGTGTCATCACTACATATTTATTAATGAACTGTGGTAATATGAAGGTCACATTTTAATAATTGTGAAAAATATTTTGTTTTTTCTTTTCAAAAAACCATGTTGATAAAATGTGAGCATCTGCAGTTAACGAACGGAAAACCGTTTAAGTCTATACTGAGAAGAAATAAAGATGGAGACACCATTTTTATTTGAAACTGTTTTTCTAAGTTTAAAAGTTTTTAAGAAAATCGCGTATAGACAAATTAGACCAATAAATAACCAACACTATACGCATAACACTTATTGGATAAAACAGCTTGCGTGGTGTATATTTTTGATTTTAACAATGGTTGCTAATTTTTGTTTATTGGTAAACTACCATTATTTGAGGGAGACTACAAAATGAAAATTCAAGAAGTCCTGAGGAATCCCCTGAGGATCCATGAGTTTAAATTTTGATTTGTTGAATGATGTGACAGCTAAAGCTTTAAGTTTTACACATACGAAAACTAAACAACATTAAAATGTTAAGTTTTCTATTTAGTTATAAACAAGAATTAGTGCTATACCCCCAATAGCAAACAAGACTGCAGCTACGGACACGTATTTCGGAGTTATTGCTCTTCATATATGGCACATGAGATACGAAGGTACAAAATAGAGTACTTACCATAAACTGTACTTTCCTACCTTTGTTGGTCTTGCTTTTCATATAACAATATTATTTATGATATGCTACACTGATGAGGAGCAAAAACTCTGAAACGTGTGTCCGTAGCTGCAATCTTGCATACCACTAATTTTTGTTTATAATTTTTATTGGACCTCATCAACTCTTTCATTCTTTTTATTTAATATCATTATTTCCTTATTGACGATTATTATTAATTAATGCAGATTACTAATTATTGAATATCTTTTCCATCATGCAAAAATATAGATATACTCGTATACTCCATATTGCAAATCAAAATTCTAGAGAAGTACCTAGTCGCTTAAATTATAAATACTGTATTTATTGAAGGAATATGTTAAAAACGCATTTAGGTTAAAAAGATAGGATAGATGTGTCGGCATAACCTTTGAGCTTTGGCAGGTAGAATTTATATACAATTCATGAACTAATTGCGAGCTTATACGTAAGTTGAATCACGGTCATTCATTTCTATTTACTACATAGTACTATAAAGATATAAAATAATATTTTATCGTTTTTAAAGGACCGCCCACTGGACTTTCCGTTTCACCTCCCCTGTTGCAAATTTTAGCAGCTTGTCGAGGCATACGTACCTACTCTTAACAGTTAATTTTTAAATAACGAATATATGTATAACAGATCTATAAAGCCGAGTGGAAAATAAGATGCCTTATAAGGTATCTTATACAGTATGACTCACTTAAGATGAAGATGTCATATCTTGCTTATCTGATATCGAATATTTTGTAATTTTGGTAGTGAAATTCGTACATAACTACCATTTTTCTAACAAATAATCTAAAGACCTAAGTAAGCAATGATAACAGTTATTGCAAATGTTAATTTATTTTATTCATTTTTTTAACATTAATCCGTTGTAAAATCATGCATGGTGCAATGGCGTAGCTAGACTACATGGGGCCTTAGGTCAACATATATTTTATGGCCGTATAGACAATAATAATATGATATGCAAAAAAAACAAGACATAAAAACAAAAATAATTTATTGTTTAATAAACAATAATATAAAATTTAAATGAAATCCAATTATTTACATAAAGAAAAATAATGATAATTCTCCTTTGCGAGCTTTGGCATTTTCAAAGTTATTTATAATTTTAGTTACGTCCATTTTGGAAGCAGTTTTTGATTCGTGTGATAACGAAGCCAATTAGCTTAATCTCTGTTGATCCATAACACCTTAAATTATTTTTGATTAGCCTTAATTACTATGGAAGTGTGAAAAAATAATAGAAACCCCATGAAACAATCAGCTCCGTCACCGCTGTGAATGTGAACACAGCACGATATTAATATTTCGTGGGACCCGCGGAGGGCCTAAAAGCCTGGGGCTCAGAGCAATTGCCCGAATGGCCTGTGCATAGCTACGCCTCTGGCATGTTGATGAGGTAAATTACATCTAATTCTTTTATTTTAGAGGCGTTTACTTCAAAAGCATTACAGACAATTACAAGATCATTAAATAAATAAATATATAAATTGTTTAATGCCAGAGACACGCAAAGTACATTGGAAATTACATGAGGAAACTATGCGGCATTTATCATGCAATTTTGAAAATTCGGATGCATCTGCCTATATTTTCGAAATTTATCTTGAACCTACACCGATGAATTTAATGTATATTCTATTGTATACTTACACCTATATGAACTTCTTTCAAGCAACAATTTCAAAGTTTTTGTACCCTATGAGGCATCTCTATAGCTGTTCAGCTCTAGATCTATACTATTATCAACAATCCTTTTATAATTTACATTCGTGATATTTAATGTGAATGTAAAAAACAACAAACCTTTCTTTTATTCGCTCTAACCTGTCAAGTGCATCTGAAATTGCATTGGAATCAGTCTGTTTTGAATAATTCTCTTCAATATTCAGTCTTACATTGTCACATAGACTTTTTAAAACCGATGAATGGCAGTCTGTAAAATAAATACAACTCGGAGAGCATTCCATAACGACTGTTAATCCTGTAAGGCCTATACCAGATCCTAGTTCTAAGATCGTTTTATTATGGAAGTCTTCATTATTCTGCAAGGCCCATTCTGACAGCACTAGCGATGCCTAGAATTGTATTGCTTATAAAATAATAATCCATCGCCTTACATGCAATATACAAGTTCCCTCATAGCCTGATTAAAAAAAACACTTCAAGTTCATTAAATCTAATCGTGAGGAGTTATAATTCAAAGCCGAAAGGGGGCTACATATTTGAAAAAAATGCAGATAACACATTTACTCTATGAATAATTTTACAACTAAAAAGGGATAAGACTCAGGATTCAGATTGCGTTTAAATATGTGGTGTAAAGATTATAAGGCTTTATATTTCTAATTAGTTTAATTAATTTAACCTCGGATTAACTTCACCCTAGGTACAACAAATGATACATTAAAAATATAATTGCATATTTATATACATGTAATTTACAAAAACTGACATAATAAGAATGTGAATACAATAATTATCTATTACTTCTGGCATAAAATTAAAATGATTAAAAAGTTGAGTCATATAATTTACGATTATTAGACTGTGTAACAATAATTACGAACTTAATAATAGGTACCATATTTTTGTAACAATAATCACGATATATTATCACTATTTCAACCTAAAACTATTTAGAAATTTCAATTAACTATTATACTTATATATTCTACAGCATAGTAATTAAATGTTACTTCATATTTGCTTGATATATTACATGCACGCCTTACACACATGACTCTCCTGCATATTTTTTTTGCCACATTAACTGGCAAAAGGACAGCGTAGAATGCTTATTGGTGAAGGGAAAATTATGAAAGCCGAAGAGGACTTCCCTTCTCCAAAACACTGCTGATGTTACCAACTGACGAGAAAGATATTTCGGGAAACCGTACACACCTAACAGACGACCACGATTGATGGTGTGATGCCATCAGGAGTGTCATACAGTAAAGAGAGGTCGCCTAAGCTGAGGCGTGAATTACAAAACGTCTACCGAAGGCAAGAACTAGCGAGATGGCTAGAATATTAATATTTTAATTCATTCCACTTTTATTATCTCGATGTGTAAGTTACTTTATACACACTGTAATTACCTACACTCTAAGCTTCTGAGAGGATAGTTTGTGCAAAATCAATTACAATATGGAATAACAAAAATATCACACATATTTTTAGGGTTGTACCTATACTTGGGTAAATTATTTTAATTACAAGTATAAGTGCCTATAGGTATTTTAAATACTTTTCAGTCTTATTTCAAATATTAAACTAAAATGTATTGCGTCTTATTTGAAATACTTGTTTGGTATAGGTAGGTCTACTTATAGTATTTTAAATATGTATTAAATGCTCTACATTATAGGTGGCTACTGGCTACTATAAGTACTTCAAACAAAATAAGTAAAAATCAGCTCAGAAAAAATAATTTATTTTTTACCTGCCATGTCCTTAAACCAGTTGTTCCATCTGATATTAAATTAACGTTTTCTTTTAGGCTCACAATATTGCCACTTTTTTCAATATAATAATGTTTAAAACATTCAATACCGGTCGGTAGCGCCACCAATCGGCCATAAGCCGAATACAGCTCGTCATGGATTTCAGATCCCTGTTTTTCTAAGTTTTCAATCAAATATTTTAAAAAAACTTTTTGATAGCTGGTTTGAACCTTATATTTCAAAACTAATTCTGAATTTATGGTTTTATACAAGAGTATTTCTTGATTATCATATGTTAAGTCTTCTATAACGTTCTAAAAATTATTAACGTACGACAATTTTCAGGTTAGATTTCCTGGTTTACTTACGTTCCAGTCGAAGTTTTTTAATGGTACGTTGCACAGAAATTGTTTCCTAATATGATCAATTTTATCCAAAAATGTATTGTATTTCATTTTAGCCCGATCATAAATACCTGAATAAATTCAAAAGCTTGGGCAATAATTTAATTTCACATGCATGTGAATTGCAGTGTTGCCACTTGAGGTTGTAGCTCTGGTAACAATTTCAAGACTTAAATTGTAACATTCGATAACACCACACGTACCTAATTAGAGTTGTATTATTATGAGAAGATGCTTGGGGCGGAGCCAACGTGCGCGAATATTTTTACCAGTGACAGCATCATCTGGGGTAGAAGGATGTATAATAATTGTCATCAAATTTTCGAGGAGCTGTGTAATGCAGTAGATTAAAACCTCGTCACACTCTGGTGTTTACGATGAAGACATTTTTTACTGAAAATAAGGTTATTTCATTTAATTCAATCAGAAACGGCGAACACAAGTATTTACTGCAGCACAGACCCTGTGACTGCAGGTTAACGGTGCCACTGGATTCGAGGTCAAATATGACGCAAATCGCTCTCATTGGCTTAGATCAATGAATGCACACAAACTCGTTTCTGCGCATCATTTTTTGCAAGCATCTTCTTATAATAATACTACTCTAAACTAAACGATATAGTAGTGTAATAAAGGTAAATTTGATTCAAAAATGAGTACATGCATATGTAAGAGGAAGAAGTTAATAAAAATAAATGACTGTCAAAATAATAAAATAAATTTGATATTCTTTAAAGAAACGTTAAAATAAGTAACATAAAATGCCATAAATAAAATTCTTTGGTAAATACAAGAACAGGAGGTATTGTAATAATATAATATTTTGCCTTCGAATTGTAGCATATTGTTACAATCGTAACACAAACGGCAACACTGCAATAAATCCAAAACAACTGGGACCTCTATCGATAACCGCGTGCAATGTTAGCGAAGATGTGAATCTTATTCTATAGAGAACATAAGAAACGAGAGAGGGTGATGGATACCTCTTACCTGACAAGAAATGCAGTAACAGCTGCGACATCTACCCACATAGACATACAACATTAGCACAGATTATTTATTAAATAGAAGGAACGAGGTAAGGAGGCGGATTGCACTATTCGTAAATCATAAAATTAACGCAGTTTTCTCTATATATGCGTAGGTAGGATGACCTGCGGGTTTTATTGGAAATTTTTGCCAACTGCTGATAATTAAAATGTAACATATTTCTTCCTTTTCGGGCATTGTAGTAGGTAACCCATAATATTTTGCCTTCGAATTGTAATCAACGAGCAGGTGTGGTATTCCTCCCGAGCAATGTTTATCTCGCTAATAGAATTTCGGAAACCAAGGGTACTAAAATAAACCAATTTCATTTTTTAATTAAAATAATTTTCCACATTTTTTATTTATTCATTCCTAGTGTATAATCTATGAAATCTATGGGATCTGCTGTCGCTCTCTATACGGCGAAGATTCAAAATATTCCATCTTAAGCTTTAGTACCTGCTCAAAAGAGGGAGGTACGAGGCTATGAAGTTGAAGTAAGATATGCCAGAAGCCAGAATTCATAGATAAACTACACTACCTACACTATAGCATGGTAGAAACATATTTCTACCATGCACTATAGATAGGACACTCAATGTTAAAATTTTGAATCACAAAACATCAAGTAGCGACATCCCTTGCAGGGACACATTACTATGTGTAAATTAAAATTTACTGTTCTCCCATTTACCTACAACTACTAGGTATGATTTTTACAGTACACTGTAATAATGGTTCTAGCCCACACAAAGCGGCAAGTTTAAAAAATTTAATAAGGATTAAAAACACTTGATATTACAGTTTCACAACTATTATTCAGATTTCCTGGACATATGTTTCTGCCTTTCGACCATTATCAAAGAGTTATAACAACTAACCTAAAAGTGACCATTACAAGATATTTATAGGATTTGAGAGGTATAGATAACCTAATTAACATTTTATTACTTATTTCTAATATAGGTACTACTCGGAATTTAATTTAAATTTTAATTACTAGTTCTGGGTATAACTTTGCCATTGACAATATTATTAACAATGTTAACATAATAATAAACACACATATATTAAAAGTTATATCCACAAAAATGTTTTTTAATTTCCTGTGGCTTTCACAAAAAATTGCACTCATTTCGGTCAACAAGTCTTGATTCCTTGGAACACAAGGCCTGATTCGGGTAGTCATTCTGTCAGAAATTAAATAAAAGTACATAGAATTTGTACAACAAACACATATTAATAAAAAAAACACACCTTATACCTTTTAAAAACTTATATCTTCTATTCTGCTAACAAACTATACAAAACACCAAACAGCTCATCAGTATACGTTCCAAAATGTACACCAATTCCCAAAACTAAGGCGAGAAATTCAAATATGGCAGATCTGAGATCTGTCAGTTTGGAAACAACATTGCGTCATCTTTTGGACAAGAAAGGAATTGAAAAATATGGTGATGTGTCCCTACTACAGATGGCTCTGAAAAACGTGCTGTCATATATCGGATGGTTGTTCTGTGTATCGGATTCAAGTGCCCTCCCCCTGCCAGAATTATTGTAGAATTATAACATCTCGCAACCTCGCTCATTTGTAATGTAATTCGAGAGACTTAAAAGTTTTAAGGGACAAAATTCTTAAATGCGGGACATTTGAGGGACGCTTGTAGTTGTGGGACACACCATAAAAATGAGGGACAATCCCTTATAATGCGGGACGTATGGTCACCTTGTAGTTGTCATATAATCATATCCTTTATTTTTAGGTATAAAAAATACCTATGTTCCTTTACTTTGTTTTTACGTATATAGCAAAAAACAAATTTGTTTGAAAACCCACTGGGCAAAGTAATATTTCAGCAATGTTCTAGAAATCTTATCTTGGAAGTTGTAACATACGAGCAATGAATATTTAGGTTCCCGCAACTTTGGATGCAACAGCCCTAACGGCCATGCAGCAATATTGCAGTGCAATGTTACATATTGCAAAGTACCGGCAAGGTTTATGACTTTTGATTGTAAAGTTGTAGAAACTTTACAAAGCAGAAAATTAAAATATCAATATGATTACATCAATAATTTCCATGTACATTTCAATTATTTTTTTACTGAAATGTTCTAATGAAACTAACATTTGTCTTGAAAATGTAACTTTATATCAACGTTTTCTATGCTTATGCAGAGAATTGTGGAAACTGGACCTCAAAAGTGGAGAAAAACAACTATACCCTGCCTATATTTTTGTTTATTTTGCATAATCTTTTTCAGGGCTTAATAATCAAAAAGTGAATGTCATGGGACAAATTCTATTTATACAATTTATATTTTTAATTAGTTTTTTTGTAATACAAGACTACGTTGTGGAAAAATAACATACACTTTTTCGCTATTAAGCCCTGAAGATTATGCAAAATAAACAAAATACTTTACGCGTGGTAGTTGTTTTTATCTCCTTTTTAGGTCCAATTTCCACAATTTTCTACATATAAGCATAGGAGACGTTGATGTAGTTACATTTTCAAGACAAATGTTAGTTTTTGGCTATCCAACCCTGAAAAGTTTATATCAAATAAACAAAATATGGACAAGTTAAATGTTTTTCTTTTCTTAGTCATTTGCCTGCATAAGTGACTGACAAAGTACAATTTTCTTTTTCAAATAGTATGGCATGCACTCCCACTTTTGATCTACGAGATTGTTTTTTTTGCAGAATACATTAGTTGTACGGGAGGCCGTAACCAAAAAAGGCTGTTATTCCCTAATGGATATGACGAGGTTTAATGGGTAGTTTTTTACAAAACAAACAGAAAATCTCTCTTACAAAAAGCCCAAAAATGGGGCGATTAATTGGGAAACAATTTTCCGTCCGTAACAAATCATGTCATTTTTTTTTCATCGCCTAATGTCCGTTTTCAGTGGAATCTTGTAAAAAATATATAAAATAATAAGAATTCACACAGAACGGACATTTTGCATGGGGCGAAATCGGTAAAGTGAGAAAGGAGAATGTAAAGAAAATGCGTGTAAAAAAGTTACTCCCTAATGGCTAATTTTTGTTTTAAATTGAAGTATACACCGAATACACGAGAAAAAAAATGCTAAACGGACATTTCTCATGGGGCGTATTCACATGAAATGAAATGTACAGGGATCTGTGATACAGCGCGACGGCATCTGTATTTAGTGCTCTGCGCGTGCGCTCTGGCACATGCCACTTCACCCGGCGGTTGATGCTTGGAAAGACGCTACACAGCCAATATCTTGACAAGAGTCTAGAGAGACCGAAATGCGAAATCTTCGAGCATGCGCATTATCTTGTAAATGTGTAATAAATTCGTGCAAGTGGAGAAATGGAAATATTTCCTGTTATTTTGTGGACGCTAATACTGCCTGCGGCGCTAATAATTATTAACAATTAGATTTCAAAATAAAAACCTACTAACCTAACCTAAAGAAATCACACGAAAGAATAAAATTATTATATAAAAAGAAGGAAAACCTAAAGAAATCAGAAAAGAATTTGTAAAAAAATATATTAATCGTTACAGAATTTAAAAAAAAATTGTGCGGACATATAAATTTGAACCCGGGACCCTTCGCGCCATAAGCTAAGGCGTAACCTATACGCTAACCATCTCGCTGGAAGTAAATGCTAGGGCAAAGAAGAAATACCCTTCGATTCCTATTTGGGACTGGGTGAAAATTGAGATTTTTTTTTTCTAGCCCGACGGAAATCGATTTTTTTTAGCCCAGCCTCGTTGAAAATGTCCGTTGTAAATTTTTTGGCCTTTTTTAAACAAACAAAAATCGTTTCCGATAGAGAACGGACATTAGGGGGTAACAAAATTACACCGAGAAATTCTTCATATTCAAAATTTAATTACAGACAAACGTCCCACTTCAAACGTCCGTTTGTATTTTTTATTTACTTAAAATATTATCAATTAAATAATAATTTTCTTAACGGACATTAGGCGATTAGACCCCAAAAAAATTGTTATAAATTTTTTGTTCCGACCTCCAGTATTGTTTTGCCTCACTACAAATTTCCGTTACCATGTTCTGAGTATATTTTTCATGTAAATAAAGACACACAATACGCAAACGGACATTAGGGAATTACATTTTTGAGCTTGTATTTTTTACATTTTCAATAAATAATTAAATAGTTTTCGCCCCACTAAAAATTTCCGTCACCGGGGACTTTTTTGTTGGCTATGTCATAATCTATCAATCTATATGGTCGTGATTCATCAGGCGATCAGGCGAAAATCTTGGTTACGGCCTCCCGTACTATAATATTCCCAAGCACTTAAACTGGCCGAGGTAACAAATCTTATGCCGAATCTAAAGGAAAAAATTATTTCGTGCATCTGCAGATATCAAAATTAGTCTTAGTATAAACTCAAATTGTTTAGTAAATACAAAATAAAATGCAAAATGTTATACATATATTTATTTATTGTCACGTGATGAATAACTTACATTTCTAATTTTATTACAAATTAGTTTGTAGTTTTTGTATTATTTAACACGAATTTTATAGAAAAAAAATGTTACCAATAACAGAAGCCAAGAAAACATCTCTGTGTAGTCTATCTTTATCTATTGATGACTACTTCGTAGATACCTTGTTTTCGCATGTTGGAGCCACGCCATGGAAAACCTTTCAAACTGGTCGTCACTTAAATTCGGGAATGATATCCGTACCTACTGCAGCTGCAAAATATAACAATATTAACTACCTGGTTATTATGCTACCAACTACTGCAGTGAATATTTTAAAACTTTATAATCAAAGTACTATTACAGTACGAAACAATATATGACTTTTTAAAAAGTAATTGGACACCTTGAATATTACAGGTAATAGGTATACAATCCTTTACCCCCTTGAATGACATAGGTTTGCATATTTTGGAATGTGCCACATACATCCAATCTCAGAGCATACTGAAATTAATCACTTGCAGAAAAAAAATTCTAGTGGCCAAACATAGAAAATTACGATGAGAAGTAAGTCTCTAGACCAAGCACTCAGTTTTGAAAATTAGTAAGCACTTTTTTAATTAAGACAACGAATTAAGTATAGCTTAAAAGCAGGCCTTTAACTTACATTTAATGATATTCATTGATGCACATATTTAGTAGCATTAAACTATTAGAAAATGACGATTTCATTGAGACGTAATTTTATTAACCTCAAACTTACCGTTCTATCACTCACTTTTTTCTTCTCCATATTGAAAACTCCATTAAAAAAAATTATAAAATGAACGTAGGTACCGCTTTTATGTTTTTTTTAATTCCACCCAACTCAACGACGCTTTCACTTTCACAAAAATGCCGAGACAAGGCTCCAAAACTCCCAAAACTGAAGTGAACTGACATTCGACAGTTAGAAAATGGCGTGCGTTTGGAACTACTAAATTGTAAAAATGGAAACAAGTGGAAAAACAATAAGGACTGGATTTTGCACAGTCAATTTTCATGTTACTTGTAATCTTTAGTTTAACTCAATGTTCCACAAAGTTGTGCTTGCAATGTTACTCTTGTTAATTAAAATCAAATATATAGTGATTTACAGACCTAACTTACAATATATTTGCAAAATTAACATTGAGACAAAGTTTCATTTGTATTTTACATTTGAACTTGTAATGTATTTTGACATGAACTTACAAATTTTAACTTATTTCTTTTAAATTTGCTGAAGCTTTCCAGCAACTGAAGAATTAAAAAATACTAAAATTAACTAAATGCAACATTGCAGGAAACTTTTGCAACTTTCAACGCCCAGTGGGAAGCGTTTTCACATAATGATTATAATACTTATGTAATTTTTGTAATAATCGCTGACCACGTAACGAGTATCCACTAAACCTGAGGAGTACCTATAACGTACAAAACCGTATTGGTAATAATAATAATAATATATCCACGAGTTTTATCAATTTGAATAAATGAGAAAACATTTAGACCAAAATATGCAAAATAAGAATAATAAAAAATAATGCCATAGTATTAGCATAGATTGAGGGCATTCAATAGCAGCACGTCCGGTTTTTATGCCAAATATCTTACCATAATTTCATGATTTTATGGACACCCGGTATATGGAAAAGACGCGCTAGCACTGTAAGATAATATATCCATACATGATTCACACCATTGTTCCCAGCACAAAATGGCGAGTCGCAATTTCTAGATTCATCGTCTATTAATAAGTCTCCCCCTGAATGAACAGATATTTGCAAAAGAGAAAGCTTCAATTAAGGATATAGTTAATAAAAGTAATACTGGATATCTTGTAAGTTTAGTTGATACATTAATTAGGAAACGTAGGCGGAAATCCGCCGAAACCACTCAACCTTATGAACCAAATGGAACTAAAATTTGTACCGATTCTATATGAATCCCGGTTTATCTGTCGCCTAAGCATGATTTTTTAAAACTTAGATGTGACAGTTGTTCATACATAAATAAGTTAAACTCATGTGCAACCCAGAGGATAAAAGTGAATCAAACGGAAGCTGCGAAGGTCCGGACTTTAAGAAATTAGTTATATGGATTATAATTGGAAGTATATTGGGTGAACGAGACGTGCCATTATAACAAGATTTAAGGGACGCAAGGCTTATGTCACAAAGGGAAGAACAATAACCACAGAATTATCACGGTTTGTTGAACCATAACAATGTTTTGGGTAGGGATAACAGGAATGGTTGAATTCGTTTAACCATGGCAAACATTTAGGATAAAGATAGGCTCATTCTAAATAGTAATTTAACCTTTTGATCTATTTTTTACTTAACTAATCAATATCCCGACTGCCATTGTTCTGCAGTGTATATGTCTCACTTTTAATGACTCCCATATGACAGCGCCATTATTAACAATACGATTTTTTTTTAAATTTGTGTGGAAGGTACTATTTATACCCATCAAGAGATTGGGTCACGGTAAAATATTTTAAAATCCACCAATGGCGTTTATCCTTATGAAGGGGACCGAACCTATTATTCCAAAGAAATATATTATATAGGCAACGTTTTAACTGTAAAACAATCTCATAATCCTATTCGGAAATAAAAAAGTTCAATTTTAATAGTATATTATGTAACAAGTTTTATAAACGTCATTTTAGTCACGAGTTTTATTAATCGCGAGCGACGCGTAGCGGAGCGAGTGTTTATTAAAATGAGTGACTAACAAGTTTATAAAACGTGTTGCATACTATACTTTTTCTACGACAGCAAATATCTAAATAGAAAATTTGGAAGTTATTTTAATATTTCATTTATTAACGTATCAATAACATGGTAACAGTAAAAAATTACTAAACTATTTATTTTGACAGATTGATGACAAGAATTACGGAAAACTAACTTGATTTTTGCCATTAAAATATCTAGAATTAACCTCAACCGTGACTAATATCTCGTTGCTAAGTTCAGCCTGTGACTAAAATGCACGAAGTCACGGTTTGTCGAAAGCGTGTTTAAAGGATTATTTAGCGTCATGGAAACGTATACGATAAACGCCATTTTAAAGATGGAAGTAGAAAAACAAATTTAACATTCTTAATGTAATAATAAGCACCATATGTGCAACTTTATCCAATTTCTTGTTTTCTGAAAACATACTAGTAATAGTAAAGCAAATTTTCAGTAATATTACATATTTTTATAACATGAACATCTGTACATTTTAAATATGACAGTTATTGAACAAACTTTAGTAATCTATGTAAGTTTTATTATTTATTGCATTGTTCATATGAATTGAATTTGTTTACAACTGAACTCTTTTTCATTTCCAAATCAATAATTATTTGATTTAGACTGTTAAGTAACCTAACGTGATAAATTAAATATTTATTTATTTATTTATTTAATCATACATCATCCAACAGTACAAAACCATTTATAGGATGGAAATCTAAACTAACTTAACCTAACCTAACTAAAAAGTACAAATAGAAATTATGAAGGCGATTAGACTGCACGACAGTAGATGAAATTTCTGACTGCTAGGCAAATATGTCCAATTCACTGCAGTGAGTATCATAACTAGTACAAATATTAAACAGAGGAGAAAACTGTAATACGTTAGATCTAGGAGTAGATAAATAAAAAGTATGAGAATGACGAGAATTAATCCGTGGGACATAGAAGTTCAGTTGGCTTAATATTTCACTACAATCTATTTTATTATGCATAATTTTATCTAGAAAACGCAAAGCAAAGGACTCACGCCTTTCGGAAAGACTAGTAATATCAAATTTTCCAAGTAATTGATTTTGAGAAGCTCCAATTGGTGGATATGTACCTTCAGGAAGCGGCGCTGAATGTTTTCCAATTTATCATTATGAGTATTATACCCAGATTGCCAGACAAGTGAAGCATACTCCAGTTTAGACCGACAGAAAGCAAAATAAACCATCTTTAAGGTTTTCACATCATTAAAATCATGGCTGTTACGCAAAATGAAGCCTAACGTTCTGTATGCATGCGAAATTACAGCATCAATATGGTTAGTGAAGGTTAATTTTTTATCAAAAGTTACACCTAGATCCTTGAACGTAGATGGTCTGTTCAGGATGTCGCCATCAACATTACAATTATATATAATTGGGGATTCCTTGGTTGTATAACTCATAACATTGCACTTGCCAACGTTTAGGTGAAGATCATTTTCATCGCACCAAGCCGATAACTTAGTTAAGTTGTTTTGAAGTTTTTTGCAGTCATTAAAATCATTAATCCTATGCAACATCTTGACGTCATCGGCATATATTAAGAAATATACGTCTAAGTGATCACTGATGTCGTTAATAAAAATATTAAAGAAAAGGGGTCCAAGTATTGATCCCTGGGGTACTCCTGACGTGGCTCGGTATTCAACAGATTTATATTCATTATATGATACGAACTGAACTCTGTCAGTCAAGTAACTCAAGAAATTGAAGTAAACCGTCAGATAATCCGAATTTGTCAAGTTTACAGAGAAGTTTCCTATGGTTCAGTCTGTCAAACGCCTTAGAAAAGTCAGTATAGACTGAGTCTACCTGTATTTGAGAACCAATTGATTCAGCAATGTACTGAGTAGCGCAGATTAAGTTCGTTACGGTGGAGCGACCTTTCATAAAACCGTGTTGTTGCGTAGATATTTTCATTTGAACATGTGTATAAATGTTATCATGTAGTAGGATTTCGAAAGCTTCACCAAAGTTGCATATGATTGTTATCGGTCTATAATTGGTAACATGATTTCTTTCACCTTTTTTATACAGAGGGCACACTTTGGAGTATTTCCAAATATCAGGAAAATAGCATTTCCTAAGACAAATTAAAAATTATGCAGAGGAAATGGAAAGCCTGTCTTCCTCCATCTTAATTAACTCCATTATGCCGAAAACCAAAGTTATGATTGTAATAATTGGTACTTTACGAGGTACTTTAAGAACAGAAATTTCATTTTATAATATTTATTAATACCAAGTACACTAAGTATATATCTTATTGAAATTCGGTAGTACCTATTAGTGAGCTTTTGATAACAACGAATAAGATTATAAGATTGTTTCACAGTTAACACTTTGCTTAATATTTTTTCTTGGAAACCCTACGTTCATTTCTCTTCATAAGGACGAACGTCATCGGTAGATTTTTATATACAGGGCGTCCCGTAATAAGGTGTAAAAAATTTAACTACCAATTCCCAGGGCCTTCGAGGGAAAATCGGGCCCCGAGGGGTAGTAACATACGACTCCCACCAATCTTCAATATAAATTTTCGAAGAGCCCGGGGGGGGGGGGGCGGTGGCATTCATAATAATAAACCATTTATCTCCACAAAAATTTCAAAGAGCGGGGGGATGGTATTCCTTAGGATTGCATATTTATCACAAGATGGAAATTTGGAAATTTTAAAAAAGCGGAAGCGGGGATATTCCTTTACCTAGCAATTTCTTATTTATCTCATTATATACAATACAAGTTATTCGGAACTCGTTATTATTACTAATCATTTAAAAGTATACCTCTTTCATTTTACCTAATGCAAATGCTAATCTTCAACTTCAGGTGAAACCCGGACCCCCTTAAGACCACCAGGCCCCCTCAAAAACCATCGGGCCCGACTATTTCCTGTCCAGCTGTACCCCTTAAAGTGGTGTGCAAAAAAACGGTTTCATTTTTATCTGAAAATAATTTATAAGTATCAAATGATCACATCGGTACATAATACTACCAAATTATGACTTGACACCAGCCTACTTAGTGTATTGACTAATATAATAAGGCTCGCCGCTTTTGACTGATCACTTAGACAGATATAATTTAGCTCCCATTTCTCAATATTTTACAACATTCTTTTAAGAGGTAAAAAAAGATTCTAATAGTGAATCATAATGTTTAGTTCTTATTTTTAAATCAAAGACAAAATATCAAAGAGACAGATATTTACAAAATTATAGGAAGAGCAGCTAATATCATCCCTTTATATACACGCTAAATTAATGAAAAAATTTCGTTAGATGCCCTTTCATTAGTAACCGAGATGTGCCAAATTTCCTCTTTTTCCGTTTACGTTGTTTTCAGATAAAAATTGAAAACCGTTTATTCGTACACCCACTTAAGGGGGAGTAGCTGGACAAGAAAGGCTTATCTCGAAAAATTTTATATGGGGAACCCATCTTCATTTTCGATAAGGAATTAGTCATTAAACTTTTTGCACGTTATTACGGGACACCCTTTATTTGACCGTGAAACGATCTCCTGACGAGTAAATCTTCCATCCAAATTTTTTTAAATGCTGTGATATGGGAGTCGTGAAAAGTGAGACATACTGTATATGTATAATAGAAATAAAATGTGTATCAAAAACATAAAAATACACAGGTTGCTTCATTTCAGAAAATGTAGGTTTGGTTCCAATTTATTTATATATCAATTGTTTATTTATAATAACTTTCTGGCGATGCTTGGTCGTAGTTATTCCACCACGCAACCAGGAACGCACACGCAGCCAACAATCATTCCCTGCGATATTGTCTTCTATCGCAGCTAAAAATCGAACTCAGGCGAAACAATAGCGAACAACCGTGTTCTGCCACTCAACCTCGGTCTATCGCACTACTAGACGTTAGAAACCCCACCAAACATCCATACCCTAGCCAAGATTCGATACCAGCACTTTTTGATCTCAAGCCTAACGTCAAGTCAAGTTAAAACAGACTTATTTAATTGACATACAACAAATGCGTTTCCTCATCCCGACCCGGAGTCTGCCGCGCAGTGCTGTGGCAGTTGAGGGGCTGGACTGCCCGAACTAGGGCGGATCCGTTTCAGCTTAAGCTAAATATAAATAAAATAATGTTACGTGTTTCCGCCCCTAGGAAGCACCCTGTATGAATCCGTGGGTTTAAAAATAATTTCAACAAGAGATAAACATTAACACTGTATTTAATAATTTACTGATTACACAATGACAATACCTCTAACCTCACTTTCGTTACCAAACTTCACTTTAATAGAACTTCTCTTTCTTCCACCGGTAATCGCGCCAGTAATCGAGAATCTTCTCCCACCACACTCTAGAAGACTCTATCTCTTTCTGCAAGTTTCCAGTCACTATCAGGCATAGGCGTATCATAGGGGGGTGTAATGCATAACAATAAATTAAGAACTGAAACATCCTTCACCGAGTACGAGTTAAAAACAGTTACCTGTAAATTTCAAAATTACCTGTTTTTTATAATTATAAAAATAGACAAATTAAGTGAGGTATAGGTTATCCAAAGTCAGTTTGAAAATCATAAGAAAAGACCCACAAAGGATTAATTGATATAACGAACGATGTCATGTTTATTTATAAAATACGGGGTGTAATCAGTTTCATGTCATTAAAAAAAACTGGTGGTAGGGAACGACAAGACAAAAAAAAAACCTTATATAACATGGGGTCTAAAGCTCATAGTTTTGGAGAAAAAAAAAATAAACAAAAATTTCGCAAATTTTCAAGAAAATTTTTTGAGATCTGCTGGAATATTGAGGTAGGTTTAGATCGTCGCGCGTGTCTTTGCCTCTAATACTCAAGATTTGTGTAGATAGCTCTAAAATGTCGGCGGTCTTTAGCGATGCAGTAAAGATGAAGGACATTTTCTGAGTGTTTAATAGATCTGATCTGAAGAAAACTATACGACCCACAAAGGATTAATTGATATAACGAACGATGTCATGTTTATTTATAAAATACGGGGTGTAATCAGTTTCATGTCATTAAAAAAAAACTGGTGGTAGGGAACGACAAGACAAACAAAAAAACCTTATATAACATGGGGTCTAAAGCTCATAGTTTTGGAGAAAAAAAAAAATAAACAAAAATTTCGCAAAGTTTCAATAAAATTTTTTGAGAACTGCTGGAATATTGAGGTAGGTTTAGATCGTCGCGCGTGTCTTTGCCTCTGATACTCAAGATTTGTGTAGATAGCTCTAAAATGTCGGCGGTCTTTAGCGATGCGGTAAAGATGAAGGACATTTTCTCTGAGTGTTTAATATATATGATCTGAAGAAAACTATACTCTAACTCTCCCTTGTGCAATATTTTAGTTACTGTGGGTGTTTCGTTATGTACACACGTCCAACCCGCCGTTGGTTGTTTTTGTTATTTTTGAATTTCGCGTCATTGTGTATTTATAGTTAAGATTTATTTTATTGACTTACCGTTCAAGTTATCAAATTCTTGATTACGTATAGACACAACTTACTTGTTCGTTCTTTTTGTATTCCTTTTTGGCTTTTGTACCAAGTTTTTATTTTATTTTTCTTTATTGACAACGTTAGTTGATAGTTTAGTGTTTAGTGTTGAGCGAAGTGCGGATGTCCTTAATTCGAAGTACCGAACTGTGTATTGATGCAGATGCAGAGATTTTGAATCATTTAGGTAGGTAGTAAGCTTTTAACCCAGGACACTCATTTATATTACAAATGTTAATAAACCACATTTAAACTTTCTAAATTATAAACAATCCAACATTTTGTTCCAAATTAAAAAACACACATGTAAAGAAATGTTCTGTTTAAACCTCTATGGCCATTATTTGCTTGCAATTGTGCACGAAAAGAGAACGAATTATTTACCACTTTATAATTGCCTCAGTTCAGTTGAGACAGTCCATCAAAGGCGGTCGATGATCCAAGGCCTTTGCTTTGACACCGCAAACCACCGCGTGTGCCGGCGAGCACTTTTTTATGACAATTTAAAAGTTGTATAATTGGGAACTACAAGTCCATTGACCAAGAAAAGCAGTGGTTCTCAATTGTTGTCTACCATAATATTAAAAATGTTGACCTAGATCAGTTTTTTTCAAAGTGCCCCTAGAGGGCAAAGTCATAAAGGTTTTTTGTTTGTCTAGTCGGTCCCCATTAACAGTTTTTTTAATGACATGAAACTGATTACACCCTGTGTAATGTTAGTATAATGAACAATTCTATAAATGATTAAATAAAAGTAAATAAATATCATTTAACCTACAGATATCGTTTGTAATATTCAAGCACGGTCTCTGGTCTTATTCGATCACATCAGGCTTTGTAATGATTCATCCTGATAGCAACGCTTTAGACTGAATTTTCAAATTGGCAGTAGATATACTATAAGACTATTCGCATGACGATCCTGTATATACACAAGATAACGTTCATTACAAGAGTAATAGACATTTTCCTATCCACCAGTTGGCTATAAAGTAAAGCAATATAAATGAGGTACATTATGCACTAAACTGGCCATCTTGCAAACATTGTGGTAGCCAGTATGATGAAATTGTTACAAGTGAAGTTTCTAACGTATATGTTTGTCAAGTGAGTAAACATAGCACAAGAAACGAGGCGACTTTTACACCGGCACCAATTTAGGACACTTCCTCTTATTTACAACATTTTGACAAACATCTTTGTGACTCATTTAATTATCCTACATATACATATTCTGTTTAATATTTCATAGAAAATTTAGTAGAATATTTACAGGATATAAAGAAATACACCTATAAATTTCGGCTCATTACTTATATTTTTTTCAATATTGGTTGTTTGAAGAGCTCAAGAATATTATCTCGGTGACGTGCAAGACAGGGTTGGCTATGTTAGTGCGGAAAGATTTTTATGCAATTATGACACGATATGTCTTACCTTGCAGGAAATTTGTTTATTAACATTTGTTTCAGATGTCCAAGAAATTGTTTTGTTGCAACTACTACAATAAAGATCTTTTCCATCAAATGGCAGTTTTGGAAAATCGTTAATTCACAAGTATACAGCAGCCTGAAAGGCATTAGACATTTTTGTATGCCGCTGACTCTGTACTATATCATACTAGGTTTGTAGATACATATGTAATACACATTTCTAGATTTATACAACGGTGTGCAAAATTGCGTAACTGGGACTCGGATCGTCTACCCTTTATTAAATGTCGACGCATATGCCAAGAATTGCCATTTTGTTAGTAAAAAGCCACTTTGCCATGTTTTACAATTTCGGCGGTGTCGTCTAATTAAAGGAGATAATAAAACCGCATTAAGAAAAAATATGTAAATGTACCGCCGTACACTGGAATCTAATGTTGATACTCGGTCAAGGTCGAATGCAAATGTAAAAAATCAACTACGTTTTTAGGTAATTATTGTTAGTACGTTTCACAAATATAGTAGATTTCCGATAGAAATAGGTTATACGTATTAACATTTTAAAATAAGATAAAATTCACTTTATCACATTGTAATGCACACGGCACAAGGCAGTTTTATGCCATTAATCCTTAACTTTGCTATGCCTGATTTAACATGATATAAAAATGGTTTATTTTATTGGGAAAAATGTCTTGTGTTGCCAGCGGTTAACTGGGGTTTCATAGTTATTATGAATATAAACAAAATAAACAGGCCACACATTAAACAGAACACGAAAGTCACATGCTTTTGATTCAAAATTGTCTTTTTATTTGCTAGATATGTATTACATGATTTGTAAGAACTATACCGTTTTAAAGTTATTACCAAAAATACAATGTTGCTGGCAATAATTAATGTTTCACCGCCGTCGTTTTTCTGATTGTTTCAGTACGTTTTTGCAATATACTACTATTATGTCTATATAAGAGCCGCCTCTGGCGCCCAGATAAAATTCCCGGGCCTTGGTTATTTCTGACGTTGAGCTTAAATTAAAGCTGATACCCTGTCGAACACAGTCATGTAATCCACCCTACGTATTGGTCACATCAATCCAATGGAAGCTGACTATTAAGAACGCGCTTAATGGTTCAGGAAAGCTAGATGGTAAGCGGCGAAGAGAAAGCTCTCCAATACGTTGCGCTAATGTTACCAAAGAATTTATGGGAAGCTTGGTGAAGCCGAGCGCCTAACAATCATGGAATCCAACTAAAGTAATTCATGGTTAACGAAATGCTTGTGCAGACGTTATAACGAAAAGGGTGAAGAGGTGGGCGACAAAAAGACGGAGTAGATGATGACGCAAAAGACGAAAAAGGTGAAGAAGGTATCTCAGAAGTAAACGAGGAAAAAGGCAAAGAAGGCGAAGAGGAACTCATATGATCTTTCCATGTTAGTTGCCTATCTGTGTGAATACCCACTAGTTTAAAACTTATTATTTGTCCACGTGGCTCAATTAAAATACTATTCAAATAGTAGGGACGTTGTGGATGAAATTGAGAAGTGCATATTTTCTTTGAGTTTATTATAGGCAGATCTGAAATATTTGAAATTATGGCGAAGGTGCCGGAGCCACAATTGAACTAATAACACAGGCACGCAAAGTAAAAAAGGCCATGTACTTTTGAACAGAGTATGATACCCGTTGTATTTTGAGCCGCTGAATCTGATGCTGCCGTCAGAATTGCTCCACCACATCGGTATTTTTCCCTAACCTCAAAAAATTACTAAAAATCAGTGAAAATCTTAATTAGGAGAGGGTTCGGAAATATCCAGACGTGATGGAGTAATTCTGACGACGGCATCCGATTCAGCGACTCGAAATACAAGGGGGCAACATGCTCTACTTAAAAGTACATGACCAGTTTTTTGTGTGTTACTCTTCGCAAATACAAAACGAAGAGTATTGTAACAAAAGTCACGTTAAGTACGGCCCTGACGGGTAGGAGCGGCAGGTGTTTCCGCATTGCAAGTCTCTAGAATATTCCATGGCCACAATTCAGCTTATTGAAATAAAGACTAGTCGTTAAATAGCTATCTAAATAATTTTTTCTTAGTTTCGTTCAGATTGTTAGGGCCGGATATATGCCCATTTAACTAGAATAGTTTATTAGAGATCGACGGGTTTAAGAGCCACATGCAAGTCTTCTAAATTTTGGTATGTTCTAACAAATCATTTACTGGAAGTCGAGGAACCGAGGCTACACAAATACATGGATAAAGACGACGTACAGGCGCGTTGCGCGTTGGGGGGTCCAGGCAGATTTCAAAAGTGTATGAATGGATTCAGAGAAGGTCCTAGAAAACACATGGAATATCGAGAGTAGTAGTTTACGGGCGGACTCATAAATACGGTCATTGATACGAAAACATTCCCCTATCTTATTGTACAATAGACAGGGATCAGTCTGGTTTTTTTGACCTTTGTAAAATGATACGAGCAATGGATTTTTTCACCGGGCTGGAATAAATAGCTAGCTTTATATATAGAATGGTTTAAGTTGTTAAAAGGATGTTTTATATTTAGGGCACTATTTCGGTACTTCATTTTTTTGCCAGCAGAGAACGCCAACTCCCAGAAGGCGATTAAGTAATAGATAGGGGCGGGTCACATTCCATTGGTTAGGATAACCCCAAAGTACCGCCCTACCCAAAAAGAACCGACGAGGGTGAAGCGTCAATTTAGAAAAAACACTTTTGGTTCGGCTCTCGAGTAGGGTAAACGTGTCCTATTTTTTTTTCGTAGTGGTAACCTTTTTTGTGTCACTGGGTTTATTTATGTACTTTGAGTTTTTGCACTAAATCTTAACTTATCGTCATTAGAGTTCAAATTAAACATCACCTCTTTCGAAGTGTCACTGGCAATTGGCGTTTTCTGCACGAGTTTACAAAGTTTAGCCTTCAGAAATAATTAATTTCATGTCCTTTAATGACATTTTTTGTAATTTTGGCCCTTCTGGCAATCAGTTTAGGTTTTACGATAAACAGTTCTCCCATTAGCGAGGTCACTTTTCACTTAAGAACAGGACTACGGTCCAATTGGCCTATTTTCGTATTTGTTTAACTTTAAGTGTATTTCCTGTGGTTTAAGTGTTCATTATTGTTATGTTTTCAAACCGATTATTTTCGTGTTCCTTTTGTGTACAAATAGATTAAGTATGGTTAGATTTTCGTGTTTTATTTACTTACTAAAATAGTGGAAAGTGGAGTCATCGAAGTTAGATCATCGTGGTGAACCAGCAGGCGTGACAAAGAAAATTGGGGTAAGTTTGAACTATATCTTTTTAAGTGTACACACATATCTCGGTGAAAGGACCACGTATAAACGAGATTCATGCATTGAGATATCTACGTGGCCCCATAAGAAGAGAGACTGTGAGTATAACCTTAGAGAAAGACTAGCGGTGGATGGATGAGTATTCCTTGGTAGCCGCATATAATATAAAATTAATCTCACTTGAAAGGGTACATTAATTTTCACGCATATAATCAGTAAATATAATAATCCCCAAAGTAGTGTACACAGGGTAAGTGGGGCTATTACAGTATATTGCATTCGATCGGCACGTCTAAAGGCAGTAATATTGCGCGTAGAGAAAAAATTTTCATATCACTGTGCTGGTGATCGAATTCGGAACATCTTTCAAAATGTCCGTCTGTCTGTCCGTCCATCACATTTCTTGTAAGCACGATAACTTAAGAACGAAAAGTCCAATTGTATTGTAACTTGGACAGTACGTTAGTGTTAGATAGAGGAAGAACCCTATTGTTTTTGTACAAAATCGACCAATAAATAAAAAAGTTATTAATTTTTTTATTTTGAAAAAAACTTTTTTTTGTGTTTTGTAATTAAACAAAAAATGTCTAAAACTAATACTATTTACAAAAAAAAAACTGAGAAGAGTATCCTATAAAATGTGCAACAATTATATAAAAAGTGCAGTAATATGGCGAGGAGTATAATGTTACTCTAGTTAAATAACAAACTGTGCACAGAAAAGGACTCTGCACTAACCTTATGGAAAATGGCCCTCGGTGAAATTCGCTGGAATCGATATATGTTATTCATCTCGAGTAACTGATCAAAAGTTCTCATAGCCTCATGGACACGAGGTCGGAAAATTGACAGTTTTCCAGATATCGTGGGGTATTTAATGCACGTAAAGACGTCAAAGCTTTACTGCTTATGTATAGATGGGATAGCGGGAAATGGTCTATTTTTGTAGAAATTGTTGAACCATAAATATAATGCATTACTTACCTAATGCATAAAACAACACTGTTCTCATGTAAAGTATGTTCTGGCATGATTAAAATAAGACATTAACGGAAACACACCTGTTTAAATTTTAATTTAAAATTATTTTGATATACAGGGTGTCTCTAAAATGTGCGGAAAGAATGTTGCCACAAATTCCTGAGGCTAAAATATGACGATCTAATCCAACTTACCTCAATCCAAAAGTGGATGATTTCGGAGAAACAAGGTATCCAAAGTTCAATTTGGTCTTAGTTTTTCATAAATATTTTTTAAATTATTGTTGTATTGTCGCAATATTCGGCTAGGAGGGGTTTTGTGGGGTGACAAATTAAAATCTGCCTTCAATTTCATTGTACAATTTAGAGGGCGCCACCTGCGGTACTTAACATACATTTAAAACGAAATAACTTTTTTGAGCCACACTGTATTTAACTTTTGAATAAGCATTCTTATTCTCCAACGTCTTTTAACTAAAAGAGGTATACCTGGCAACAGTTGATTTGAGCAGTCGTTTTTGAGATATCTCGATTTAAAAAATTCATTTGAAGCGATGGCGTTGTAATAAGATAACTGTCATTAAAAACTGATGTTTTAAATTGCGAGTAGTACTGGAATGTGGTGAAAGTGAATTAGCAAGAGTCGGTGAATTGTCGAACAATTTGCAAATTTATTTCCGTCATGGCCGTACAGTGTACCAACGAAGAAATGGGCGATATGTTATTGATTTTTGGTTATTGCCGAGGAAATTGTTTAAAATCTTGCAGAGTACACAGGGAGCGATTTCCGAATCGCCGCTTACCAAACCGTAAAACCTTCGCGGCAGTTGAAAGACGTATTCGTGAAACGGGTGTGCTTGCGCCTGATTCTGCTAATTATGGTCGTGCATGTACCTACGGTAAGAACTTTAGAGGGTGAGGAAGTGAGTCTAAATCGAATTGAAGAAAATCCAAAACTCACCAGCAGACGATTGGACTTAGAGCTAGGGGTAAGCAAAGATACTCTTAATAGGGTGACCAGAGAACAACTCCTGCACCAATTTCATATTCAACGGGTACAACATCTTTTACCCCATGGTTCTGAATCACGCCTAGGTTTCTGCCGGTTTATCCAGAAACACAGAATTCGAGATAGGAGCTTTACACGAAGAATTTTATTCATAGATGAGGCCTCTTTCACGAGGAATGGTATAACTAATTTTCACATTGAACATGTCTATACTGCTGAAAATCCTCATGCGACTAAGTAACCCATTATCAGCATGAGTTAAGGATCAATGTGTGGGCAGGAATCATAGACACCATCATAATTCGTCATGTCATTTTACCACCTCGACTAAATGGAGAAAATTATTTGGCACAGCCGCAAAACAAATTACCAGACTTATTAGATCCTCTGCCATAGGAAGTTCGAAGAGGAATGTGGTTTATGCATGACGGTGGTACTCCACATTTTACGTTAAACGTACGTAATCATTTAAACGAACAGTATCCAAATATATGGTTTAGGTAGAGGCAATGATGCACCCGCACATTGGCCAGATCGATCACCTGACATGACCCCGATGGATTACTTTTTATGGGGAACTCTGAAATCCCTTGTGCATTCTAGGCCAGTAGATACAGAAGATGAATTAGGGAGACGTATTCAGACTGGAATTGATCCTTTGAGAAATTATGACGAAATGCTCCAGAGAGTTCATGTTTACTTCCCTCGCATACCGAAGGGAAGTATTGCATTCGAGAAAAAATCACGCTCCGAGATTTCTATTTGAGAAAAAAAAATTTGAAAATTTTTTTCGCCAACATTTTTGAAAAAACTGTTACCACTAAAATAGATGGACTTTTTTTTTCTTTGCTCAAATTTAAAATTTTCACGTTTCATGGCATTCTAAACCAATTTCAAAAAAAAAAATCACTATAGAATAGAAGGAAACTTTCCTTTTTGCTCAAATTTTAAATTTCCACGTGTCATGGCATTCTAAACCTATTTCAGAAGAAAAAAAATTTGAAAATTTGTTTCAAAACATTTTTGAAAAATTGAAAAAAAAATGAAATTTTTTAACCACCACTATACTTCCACTCCATTACGTGTATGTGGAATTGAAAATGTGACAGATGGAAATAATATTAGGCATATGCACCCATTATACTATTATTGAAAAATGTACAGGGTGGTCATCCCAAGAAATAATTCAGTCATGGTGGACATTTATAAAGGTATTTGCGCAAGTCTTCATATTTGGCACCTGTTATTTAGTATTGAACTTTTGCATTTGGATGAACACTGTATATTTTTTTGACCAAAAGTTATCAGCTTTTCTTAGTAATAATATATTTTAACTATATTCCTATTATTTTTCTCAATATCATTTCGTAATTAATAATTTTTTAGAGTGACCGCCATGCACAAATAACGAGGAAGTTCTGTGTAAATACCTTTACCGATTTTTTACTACGTATTAATATTTGTACACACGAAAATGGAGGGCATCTTGAACATTTGTTAAAAGCGTTTAATTTTAATTAACTTCTTGTTGTATATAAATTTCTTATTGACTGTTTTTACTCGAGAATAAAATTAATAGCACATCTACTTGTTTTTTTAATTTTTGACATCAAAAATTTAAATCCAGATATCTCAAAAACGGCTGCTCAAAACAGCTCTTACCAGGTATACATTTTATAGGTAAAATACGTTGGAGAATAAGAATGTTTATTTAAAAGCTAAATACAGCCTGGCTCAAAAAAGTTATTTTGTTTTAAATGCATGCAAGGTAGCGCAGGTGGCGCCCTCTAAATTGTATAATAAAAATGAGGGCAGATTTTAATTTGTCACCCCACAAAATCCCCCTAGCCGAATATTGTGACAATACAACAATTATTAAAAAAATTATTTAGGAAAAACTAAAACCAAATTGAACTTTGGACACCTTGTATCTCCGAGATCATCCACTTTTGGACTGAGGTAAGTTGGGTTAGATCATCATATTTTAGCTTCAGGAAGTTGTGGTAGCATTTTTTCCGCACCTTTTAGAGACACCCTGTATTTACCCGGCTCCCTCCTACCGAAAATATTTTTACATAACGGCTTACAGCAGTTATGTAAACCCTACCTACCACAGAGTCGAACTTAATATTTTCAGTGCATCATGGAATATCGAATTCGTCAATGCTCCACAAATATGTAATTTATTATTCTTATCTTGACACAAACAAAACAGAGTAAAATTTTTTGATCTATCACTGTACCAAGTTACTCTTTATTTAGCAAAAATAATGCTTCTAAATTTCTACTGTTATTGTGCACAGAAAATTTTAAGTATGGCTCTGCGGGATATCACTCATGCCAATGGTCGGTTTTCGTAGCTTTTTTATGTGCATTAAATATGTGTAGTCAACTATACCAGACTAGTCGTAATCCACTTATCTTAAATTCTGTAATTGAAAACAGGAATCGTTATAATTTTTCGATGGAATGAGACATCTTGCTTACAGTGATAAAACCTGAGATAAAGTTTTGTGGTAATATAAAACTTCTAGTAACAAGCTAAAAAACTACATTGTGATATGCTTTTTATCCCTGTTGGGATGAGTTAGTACATTTTCAGCAGAGGGTCGTAAGATGAGTAAATATAATAATAAGTATATTTTGGCATGTTTCATCTTTCTTTTTTTTGTTTTTGTTTTTACATTGACTAAAGTAGAGGCTAACTACATTTTGATCGGTCAAATATTTATAGTGATAGAATTTTCTCCGGCATGATGTTCATTTTTGTTTGTTTGGGCACGAATAGATAATCTCGCTATATCTAAAATAGTGTTACGGATTTCCAACTTTTTGGGAACACCCTGTATGAATCCGTGGGTTCTAAATAATTTCAACAAGAGATAAACACCACTAACACTTTATTTAACTATTTACTGACTACAATACTTCAAATTTACTTTATTTACTATTTATCTAACCTCACTCCTCACTTTTCTACTTGTTCACTTTTATCTTCCTAAAACTTCCCCTCCCGCGCTTGTAATCGCGCCTTATATATTCCGAAATTAGCTCTAGATCAATCCAGAATCTTCTCCAACCATAATCTAGAAAAGTCCTTGGCTCTTTCTAGAGCCTTTCCAGTCACCATCAAAGGCATAGGCGTACCATCTCCAATTCCAAGGGGGTGTAATTCATAACACTGCCCCCTCCTTAAGCCTAGATCGTCCCGATCAGGCAACTCAGAATCATCGATGTAGTTCGCCAGCCTGTCCAAATGCACGATCTTCATCTTGGACTTTTTGCTTCGTTGAATCCGATAGACGACATCATTAATTCGGGTAATAACAGTATACGGTCCATCCCAAGGCGGTTGAAGTTTCGGTGACCTTCCTTTCTTCCGCTGTGGGTTGTACAGCCAAACCAGGTCTCCTGCCTTGAATCCTTCTGAACTACCCTTCCGGTCGTATCGAGCCTTCATTCGGTCACTGGCTGATGATGGTTCCGCTATATCGTTAGCCAACCTCTTGAAAGGAGCTCCGGCGTTGAACTGCTTCTTTTCACCCTTACTTCCAGTCTGTGGTCCCTTACTGGCTGCACAAATCTTGCATTTGCGACACCAAGCCTCCACATCCTGACGACTTCTTATCCAATAAAATCGCTCTCGTATTTTCTTCAGGGTCTTGTTAACACCGAAGTGTCCATCGGATGTTCCATTGTGCACTTCCTGAAGCACCTTCGCTACTCGACACCTGGGAATCACTAAACGCATAACCACCTGCTTTCCATCCAGGCTTTCCCATGCTCTCCGCAACAGCCCGTTCACGACCTTCAGTGAGTCCCACTGCGCCCACAGTGCCTTCAGTCCCACTCTTTTGCCTGAAACATCCTTCCATTTTGGACGAGTTCCTCTTTCTTTGGCTTTCAATATAGGCCCAATTTCCACATCGTTTAGTTGCTCTTGTCTGAGCGCTTCATCTGTCCTGTCATCCGGCACCTCCACCTTGACAGTGTTGACTGCTCCCGTGACCTGCAGTTTGTCCTGGTGGTAGTACTTGCAATCTTTCTTGTACCTTCTTCCGGATGAAATATCAGCATCCTTCTTCTGGGGTTTCGATTTATTTTCACATTCTGGTAGCAGTGGACTTCTCGGAACGCTTCGAAGCTGGGAAATCTTTACTTCTCTCGGGGTACCACGTTCCCTATCTGTCACAGCCTCTCTGGTACCAGCTTCCTCTGATTTTCCCCTCAACTTCACAGCATCTCCGGCTTTCACTCTCTCTAATCTCCTTCGTGGACATTCAAGTTGGATATGTCCTAGTTCTCCGCACCTGTAACATTTCATACGCCGTCGTCCACTTGGCCATCCACTACTTTGTTTACTCTGTGTCTCTTCCATGTTTCCAGCCTTCACATTTCTCGAGATCCGATATCGACAGTTTCGTTTGATATGCCCTGCTATCCCACAGTTGTAACATTTAGTACTCCTGCTTGGCTTTCCTTGTCTTCCCGCAGTATCCCATTGAGCCAGTAACTGACTAATCATTTTATTTACCTCCTGTATCTGGATCAAGATAGGGTTCTCTTTCTTCTTTTCTGGTTGCGATTCTTCAAGCGTCATAGCCCGCACTCTTGACTTTGGAGTATCCCTATAGACTGCGTCTACCTCTAGTGCATGCACCAAGGCTTCACTACTACTTTTATGTCGGGATAGCCTGAGGACTCGCCTGAGCTCCTCGTCCCTTATCCCGTCTAGGAATGCCCCCACTGCCAATTGCTCTTTAAATTCTCCTGGCGCATTAGGATACGCTAAGTGTGCCAGTCTTTCCACCGCAGCTTCAAATTCTTGCAGACTCTCTCCAGCTTTCTGAACGCGCACTTTCAGCTGGGTCTGGTATACTTGAGTAAGGTGTTGATCTCCATATCGTAGATCTAAGGCAGCTTCTAAAACTCTAAAATTCCGTTGTTGGTCTGCCGGAATTGTCTGGAGCAACTCCAACGCTTGGCCTCTTAAAGCCACGATTAATGCCTTAGCCTTCTCTTCGTCATTCCAGTTGTTTGCACTCGCTGCTGCCTCAAACTGTGTCTTGTAAATGGTCCATGAACTTTGGCCGTCAAAGGAGGGAGGTTCGAACAGCTGATCTGATAATACCACTTGCTGGCTTCCTGTATCCCTCAACTGTTGCTTAAGCAGGTCCATTTCCTCTTCTACCTGGTGCATTTTGTCTTCAACCTTGTCTACTTTTTCTTTCACTTCGCTCACTTCTTCTTTAACTCGAATTAATTCCTCCTCGACTTTGTCCATTTTTACGATCTTATTTTTGAGTTCTCCAGCGATTGTAAACAAGGCATTCTGTTGTGTCTCTATAGCATTTTTTAAGTCGTCATTTTCCTTTTGACGGCGTTTCTCCTCTTCTTGTTTTTCCTCTTGACGTCTTCTCTCTTGATCCTCAAACATTTTTCTTAATTCTTCTTGACCTTTTTGGTCTTGTTCGTCTTTTTCCTGGCGCTTTCTTTCCTGATCCATCATCATCTTTTGCATTTGGGCCATAAAGTCCTGCATTTGTTGTTCGGATGCCATGCTTCTGGTCGTTACCGGCATACAATTACGTTGAAATCAAATAAATTTAACAAAGTTACGTCACTATCGGTAATGGGACTGTCCAGAAAAACCTCAAAACGGCACGAAACAGTCTTATCTAGAGTCTTCGTCACTTAACCTCTAATGTCCAAATAAACTGTTCCAAAAATGTCTCAAAAATGCACTTAACACTGTTTTTCTGTTCGAAAATAATCCTCGAACAATGTCCAGTAAATTAGTCCTTCCTGTGTTAGCACAAACTCCGAGAATACTGTCCCAAACCTTCTCGAACACTTCCGAAAAATCCTCTTGTCAAAATCCCACTTCTGACACCAAAATGTTACGGATTTCCACCTTTTTGGGAACACCCTGTATGAATCCGTGGGTTCTAAATAATTTCAACAAGAGATAAACACCACTAACACTTTATTTAACTATTTACTGACTACAATACTTCAAATTTACTTTATTTACTATTTATCTAACCTCACTCCTCACTTTTCTACTTGTTCACTTTTATCTTCCTAAAACTTCCCCTCCCGCGCTTGTAATCGCGCCTTATATACTCCGAAATTAGCTCTAGATCAATCCAGAATCTTCTCCAACCATAATCTAGAAAAGTCCTTGGCTCTTTCTAGAGCCTTTCCAGTCACCATCAAAGACATAGGCGTACCATCTCCAATTCCAAGGGGGTGTAATTCATAACACTAGATACTTTCGAGAAGGCACGATATCATAATCTGTTTAATAGTAATACATGTTTTGTTTCCCATTCGTATGTTTCTTTTACAATAGGTACAATGCAGGAATTGAAATTTATTTTTTCCTATTGTCTAAATGTTATTTGTGGCATTATGTTAATTTTTTTTTATTCTTTGGGACTTCCTTGTGTTATTTGTTTAAAAAAGCAACCTCTAACTGATCCTTTGACGTAAAAGTCACAGGCGTATAGGTTATTTACCAGTAACATACTGGTTAATTGTGATATTCTGTAGATTTCCCGAGCACCGGTTAAAAAGAAAAAAATGCATGTGGCAGGAAGTCCCAAAAATTAGAAAAAATTGTATTTTGACATGTTTTATTTTTCTATTTTTTTTCTTTTTGCGCTGACTAAAGTAAAGGCTAACTACATTTTGAAACACAGAAAGGGCATCGCTTTTATTTTCATTTAGTAGATGAAAGTCGGTCAAATATTTATAGTGATAGAATTTTCTCCGGTATGATCTTCATTTTTTTTGGTTTGGTCACCTTTAGATAATTTCGTGTATAACTAAAATAGACTTTTTCGAGAAGGCACGATATTAAAATCTGTTTCATAGTAAAACCTGTTTTTTTTTTGCATTCGTATGTTTCTTTTACAATGAGTACAATGCAGGAATTGACATTAATTCTTTCTCGATTAAACTTATTTAAAATATGAAAAGATACAAATTTATCATAATTGGTATTTCTACTTTATAAAGTTGGAATTATTTTAGCTGCAATAAATTGAAGTTTAGAGCCTACTACGCGCCACCCCAAAAATTTAACACCATTACTTAACCAAATAAAAATTAATGATGACATTTTAAATATAACATTACATTATTTTTTGCACCTATATCGCACGGAGAATTTATCAATTTGTAATATTTTTTTAAATAGTTATTCAATTTTCCCCCATATTTCATCGAAATTCGAAAACGGATTAGGGAGGCTGGGCATGACAGACAGACAGACCAACATACCGACTGACCGACGAACGGAATATTTTAAATCCGCCGTTTTTTTCAAGTTTCGATGGTCCACCAAAACTTATACTACATCTTTTTTTCAAAATGTAGTAACAAGTGAAGGATGGGGGATATAACATAATTAGTTGATGAGATCAAGGTATTGCTTAGAGTTGTCACCAAGTTATTTATTGGTCTTCTCACTGAGGGCATGTTCTCACTAATAGCTGAAATCTAATTGATGTACCGAGTGTTTCTGAGTGTGTGGCATAATGTATGGTAACTTCATTATTAAAAAATTATTAGTGAATGTGTAATTGCCAGCAACGAGTTACCTCAGAGATGTTATGAATAAACAAATAATTGGGATATTGGATAGTTTAGGGAAAACTAGATGAGGAAGGGAATGAGAACAACCTCAAGAACTATGAGCCAAATGTGACTAAAGCACCGGTGGGAGAGAACCTTGATGAAGTCATGTGCGTAACAGGCAACTACGACACATAGCGTGATGTCAGACTTGCTATACTATAAGTGGAGGCCAAATGTTGCCAAGAAGAAGAAGATATATGATAAATATCCTTATTACATCATTACATTATACTAAGCTTGAAATTTGTATCTTGAGGTCACGACCCACGGTAAATATTATATTTTACAAACTAAAATTCTGTTTAAATCTAAAACGTTCAGCAAATTTCATATTTATTTTCAATAATATTGTCATACGTAATGCTCAACTTATATCTGGTAATAAAAAACTATCTGTTTTTATGAAATAATTACCAATAAATAGTGATAGAAAATTAACGAGCATCGCCACGTTTTGTGTAAATACCTGTTTAATTGAACAGATAATTAGCTTTGTTAATGCAAGTGGCCAATTATTAAATAACGTTAAATTAATAGTGTTCTCATTTCGATATTTATATTTTTGTTGTAACATGCACAATGTTAAAATTAATCTCAGTTTTTATTAGTAAAATAATTGGTTTTAACCTGATTTTAATAATACTGATAAATCTTTTGGAACATTTTAAATTATATTCAACAAGATTTAGGTTACGTTATATTAATAATAATTGTGGTTAATTACCCAAGTGGTTAATTAGATGCTCGATCTCTATACTAATAAATATTATAATAAATTTTAAATCTACTAACATTGAATAATAAGGGAATGTGCAGCAGTAATCCAGTTTGGATCTTACAAAGGAAGATCATAACATTAAAAGAGTTTTCTCACATTCAAATGATTTGCAGTTGCGTAAGATAAAACCTAAATTTTTGAAGCATTTATTGGAAATATTTTCCACGTAGTCATCGTAGTTTCGAGTTGAATATTACACCCAGATCAGTTTTTGTATGAACTCTTTCCAAATTCTTGTTTCCGATTTCGTAGTTATAATCAAGTATATTTTTGCATAGCGTGAAAGTCATTACCTTGCATTTATTAATATTAAAAGGCAACTGATTTTGGATAGACCAATTAAATATTTCTTTTATGCCATCTTGTAGAAGCAAACAATCCTGATAATCTTCTATTTGTTTAAATTTTTTCATATCATTAGCGAAAAAGCTTCTGAATATTTAACTGAATCTACAATATCATTAATGAGAATTAAAAATAGAAGAGGGCCTAGGTTTCAGCCCTGTGGAACTCCTGAGTCTGATGTGTAGTAATTCGACTCAAAATTATGGATCATGACATAGTGCTGTCGACTTATAAGGTAGGTAGACATAAACGTTATTAGGTCACTAGAGATGAAATTTTTTTTAAGATTATTTAGCAATATATAATGGTCAACTTTGTCAAATGCCTTAGCAAAGTCCGTATAGATTACGTCCATTTGATTGTTATTTGCGAATGCATCCATCGTATAGGTCACAAAATCCACTAGATTTCCATTTACTGATCTTTTCTTTTGGAACACACATTGAAAATTAGACATTTGCTTTTTGACATATGCATACAGGTAATGGGCTTGTTCTGCATTTTTTTTATTTCATAAATCGAAAGTGCAAGTATAAATTAATGGATCTGCAAAAAATCAGAATCTTATTCGCACGTTTAGTATCTTAAAAACTACTACAAATTTCCATCTCGGGAAAATTGGGCGTGGCCAGGTGCTACGTCACTATACGCATAGACACGGCAATCTCAATAGACTCGATGCTCCTTATTGGTTATAATTATAAGTGTTTTCGAAGCATTGTTTGTTTTGCTTACTACTTGACAGTAGGGGAGTACAATTTGGTGTAATGTCAAAAAATTACAATTTTCTCTCGCTCCTGCCGGAACGAATTCTCGATTTCGACCCTGCAATTTACGATTACAATTCATCGCCGACCTTCTCCTTTCCGTAGACACATAGAACGAACTTCCACTCGACATGTTTATTTAGTTACCAGCGTTTAAAAATTCCATGTTTTTCGACTTTTCAGGTTAAATTTGAAAGGTCCCAGAAAGCCATGTTTCTTACGTCACTTGCGTATAATGACGTCACAAATGAGCGCTCGGTTTTTGCAACTATTACTAATTTCAACTCCTTATATCTCGAGAACGGAAAAAGTTAATAATACGAAATTTTAAGTGTATAATGAGAATATCGAGTACTATATGAAAAAGTATAAAAACCATTTAAAAAGAATATCATGGAACAAGCCCATTATGTATAATGGTCTCAAATATCTTAGATAAATTTGATAATTTGCAATTTCTCTTCGATCACTGCTTTTAAAAACAGGAGTAATTCGCGCTATTTTCAGTTTATTAGAAATTTTTTTATTTCTAAGAGCTATATTAAATATTATTACTAGTGGCTTGACAAATGCTTCCTTGCAACCCTTTATTACATAAGTAGGTATACTATCATGCCCCATCGTTCTCTTAGGTTTAAGCTTATCTATTGCCTTAATGACATCAGCATCAGTAATTTCCAAAATATTTAACAATTCTAAATCCCCATTATCAACCACATCATTGACATTTGTTGAATTTATTTTTTTAGGTTTTTGAATTACAGACATGAAATTATTGGCGAAGCCTTGAGCAATAGACTTCCCCCCTGATATAACCTCATCATTTAAAATCATTTCTCTGGGTATTCCAGATTTGCTGTTATTTTGCGTTTTAACAAAATTCCAAAATTGTTTTACGTCATGTAGGCTCCGCCCTTTGCACTAAGTAACCTGACGCCGACACTGTAGTTTTGACAATAATCAAATTACATTACAGCCTACTCGAACGGAAATGTTATATTTCCATGTAAACATTTTTGTGTCGCACGATATTTTATTAAAACTTCCCACTGAAATTAAATTTCGCACGAGTGTTCCTTCCTTCCCGTTTTGAGGGTCCTTAAATACCTTCATTGTTTGAATGGCAAAACCTCTTCTCCAAATAAGTATCCACTTACATACTATTCATGTTATTCAAAAGGAGAAGCGGAAAGAAAGCAGAATGAATATATTGATCTAATAGCGTACAATTTTGTGTGTGGGCGGCTGAAGGGTGACGTCATCGGCGTGGGCGTCTAATATGTCGTCACGAGTTGCTACGCTCTCCGGTTAACTAGTAAAATATTGTCGGTGTTCAGGAAGTGCTCATAATTTGTCCAAAGTGATTGCACCGCAAGCTTCTGTTACCGAAGATTTAATACCGTCGTTATATACGGTGAACGTTTTAAAAGTTTTACCGCTATTATTTTATCAGCCGCTGAGTGGGCGCATGATAAAAGGAACGCGAGCTAGGTAGTTAAAATTAATAATGATATAATGAATTGGTGGGATGACACCGGGATAAAATATAAATATTTTACGTGTTGTTTTCGAAACAATGTAGGTTTATTCTGAAACCTTTCAACTAGTAAAATGAGTTTGAAAGAGATATCCTATTTGCTAACTATTTTGACCGATGGTTGGTGGTTCTATTTTGGGCGTAATATATTATAATAGGTATTATAGCTAGAGGTTGCTGGAACTCTTGAGGATTTAATTTCTACATTAATTGTCTAAAAAAAGCTGTAACATGTTACTGATAGTTGATAATGTTACTGCAGAATCTTCCAATAACTGATGGTGGGGTTGACAGTAACGGCGAATGTATGCCAGTTCTTGCAATGATGTCTAAAGCTTTTTCTGATTATTGTTTCTATAGGTATAGTCTTTCATGGGTACCACCTTATTGGCAAGGAAAACTGAACACGGACGTTCAAAATCGTGCGCGCTCGCAAAATCATCATTATCTCGGCTTCCTGTGGATGTTATAGCCAATCGATTTTGGGTAGCTCGACGAGATAGAAAGAAATATCGCATTCTGTTTGCAAAAAAACATCTGAGTCCATAAATAATAATAATAATACATTTATTTTCCAATAAAAACACATATTATTTACAGAATTAGAACAAATCGATTTTTTCAAAAATACAATGTAAATTTGTATACTTAACAATTAATGGAAAAAGGGGCATACATTCGGTTTGACTATTAAATAGTCGTCTGTTCTTCCATATAGCCCTAATAGAATGGATATAATGTAATTAATTTGTATTTGATACGTTACCAAAAAAATTTCAGTATACAAGATATTTACCGGAAGATAATACAATAGTGTTATATTTTAAGTCAAAATGTTCTTAAAATTGCGAGTTAAATAGGATGCTTCTAAAAGTCTTCTTGAAACTTGGTATTGATAGCGTTTTTAGCTTTTCTGGAATTATGTATTATTGTACGCATATGATCGTTTAAAAAATGACGATTTATGGGAAGGGATTGTTAATAAATTTTTTGAGCGAATGTTAACTCTGTGGGCAGTTGTCCTAAAGCAAATTTTTTTAAATAGGTAAGGTGGAGTTTCTAGCTTTATAATTTTATGGTATAAAGCAGATGATTTACGTCTATCAGACATGTTAAGCCACCCAGCAGTTTGTAGAGTGTGTGATATAGGTTGTCTTCTACGTGTATCAAAAATAAATCTAAGACATGAATTTTGCACCTTCTCTATACGTGATTTAACAGATTCCGTTATGCAAGAGTCATATAAAGAGTCACAATAATTGAAACATGATAATACTAAAGAATCACACAGCAATATTTTTAAATCTCTACTAAGACAATACGTATTTGCATATAAAAAAATTTTTAACTGCAGTAATCTTTTTGTATGCATCGTGCTATATGTTCTTCGAAGCGTAAATTCCTATCCAATAAAACACCTAAATTTTTACATACATTGCATTGTAATAGAACCTCATCTCCAACTTTTACAGCGAATTCCTGAGTAATTGTGTCCCTTATAAACTTCTTCCTGAATAACATGAAATATGATTTTGAAGACTTAATTTTAAGTGCATGTTTTTTAGAGACTTCCACAAGGTTCGCTAAGTCTGAATTTATATTAGTCATAGCTTCATTTGAATGATCGTGTGAAAAATTAATATAAATTTAAGTATCGTCGGCATACATATGAAATTTACAATGATTTAAAGATGAATTATTATTGCAAGTGTATATCGAGAATAATAATGGACCTAATATAGACCCATGTGGAACTCCTTGCTTTACATCTATGGAATTAGAGGATCTTCTTTCATAAGTAACTATTTGTGATCTATTTAAAAAGTAATTCGCTATTAGTTTAATAGCTGGAATATCAAATGCAACAAATGAAAGAATTGAAAGCAAAATTTTGTGATTAATGGTATCGAAAGCTTTGGAAAAATCTAAAAGAATCAGTGCAGTTAAGTTACCATCATCTGTAGCTCTAAATATATCTTCTGTCATGTCGAGAAGTGTAGTATTGCAGGGGTATATCCGGGTCGAAAGCTAGATTGCGTTATGGGTAAAATATCATATTCTTTTAAAAAATCTTTAAATTGATTTTCCATAATTCTTTCTAAAATCTTGAACATAGTGCACAGTATACTTATGGGGCGAAGATCCTTTAGTTCTTTAGGATCTGTTACTTTAGGAAGTGGTGTCACCAATCCTTTCTTCCATATTTCAGGGAAAACGCTATTTTACGGACCTCTTTTAACTTTTCATTCTTCTGCGCGTGTTTTTGCCCAATTATTTTTATTTGTATTGCTATTGTTGATGCTGTATTGATGTTGCTGTTGGCAAAAGTACAATTATTTAGGAAGAAAATAAGCCCAAGCGTGTTACGCTACGACATCCCTAAACTGTAGAAATTAAGTTTAAAAAAAGTGCCTATTTTATAAACAAATGCCTTTTTGCAAAAATTAAACAAATATACATTTCCAGCAAAAGTTATAATCTATGAAAGTTTGTTACGTCTAAGTTCATTATTTTTAAAGTTAAAAATTAATTATGAAAACAGTTTTATTTTATTTTCAAAGGGAGTTGCCTCATCTTGCAGTTGCGTTCACTCAATGAACGCGTTTAAGCGGCATTGTTTACTCGGTTGTCCTTGAGTAACAAATTTTTGCAGGACGTTATTTCAAATTTCAAAATATATTTTATCCACCTTTACGTCTGGCAAGTAGGAGATTTATTTAAACATTATTTTTTGCAAAGTATAGGTTATTACCCATACTGCAGCATAGTTTTAGCCAGCCATATACTTTTGTATAACTGAAAATTCTCCTTCTTGTACTAAATGATGCCTCATCGAAAATGGCATGCAGGAATGTACAATGTACATAGTAGAACAGTTTCCAGGATCGTAAAGTAGCCACTACAAACCTATTTTCTTTTGTTTCCTGTTTCCTCGACAGGAATCACTGAAGTTCTTTGACACTAGATACACAAAAATGAACGTAACTCTAGTAGTTGCTACATTAGAAATACTTTGCTCTTTGAAAGTTGTTATCTAGCAAAGGTTTCAAATTTCAAATAAACTACGCGCCTCACTTAATAACAAAGGTATCGAGTATGAGGCAATTAAAACTTTAATAAAGTACGTTTGAAATTATCTTTATAACAAAAGCTTGCACGTTGAGTTTTTTATTTTCTTTTGATATCCCTTTAAGGGATCAATAAATTGTTAAGAGTTTAAAATGCTTATAGTTGCTACACTCTTTATTGAGATCTACATATACACTCTTTTCATGCAGGGAACCACGTAATACACTAAATTATACAATAAGCTAGTGGAGCAACAAAACATCTCTAGGTGTCGCGTGCGGTGCTTCATTTTGAAAAATTGTAAAAAACGATTTGATACTAGAGAGATTTGTCATCTTAACGCCACTTGTCAGCATATATTCCCAATCTTTTCTTTACTGTACTTGCACTTGTGTATATCACAACATACTCATACATATGCGTATGTAGTCTCAGTCTTATAAGTGGTTGCGTCACAATGCTTAAAGTAATTTGTTCCCCGTTATCCTCTCCTGAAATTCGTATATAGGCACCTCAGTAAATGCAGAAAACAGTATTAGCAGAGAGATTAAGCGCCGAATTATACTAGCAAAGAAATATTCCTTCAGTCTTTCCAAATACCTGAAAATCCGCAGTGTCTGAAGCAATACAAAAATTAGAATATACAAGGCATTCATAACTTCCGTTTTAATTTAAGGCTGTGGAACATAGACTATGACTATGAGCAATTTGTGAAAATGGAATATGAAGGAGGAGGTATAATTTTGAACTATACAACCTATACAAGTAGGTTGGTAAACGGAGATTAAAAGCAGGAGAAGAGGAAGACCTACGTTGCGTTGCCGTGGATGAGGATGGTAGAAAAATTGGTGCAACAACCTGAATGACACAAGCCAAAAATTGGAAAGAATTGCGAAAGATGCTCGAGAAAGTCGAGGCCTTGCACTAGGGCTGTATAGCTAATGATGACGATGATCCTCTCGTGCACACTTTACTAGTTGAAATGTCGGTTATTATTTCGTATTCTTATGTCATGGGAGTCACACGTGTATAAATTAACTTAATGTAATTTGTGTATTGTATGTGTACATGTATATGAATTACAATGCTGAAAATGAGTAAGCAGAATTTTTAACAATATTTTAATCTTAGAAAAAACTGCATTGCTTTGAGACAATTTTTACGTATATTTTATACTGCTTTACAAGAACATTAGGCGACGTGTGCCAAATGAGTATAATATGATATGCTTGCTATGCATGAGCCGACATGAATAATACCTGTTAATTAACAATAGGCCATACAATGTCGTAGGCAGTGAATTTTGGCATTTGTAGAGATGCTTGAATACTGTACACGAACACTTGCTCTCGACGTGCATTTCGACAACCGTGTTGGTGTCATTGGGAGATGATTAATACTGTGTCAATCAATACTATTTGTAAGTTTTTAGTATTACAAACATATTCACTTTTTATATGTAGTTACTATCCATCCAGCGCATTTTCCGTAATTTGTTCCTTTGTGTAGAACACGTCAAGAAGATTAATATAAAATACAATTAAAAACTATATTACTAAAATGCAACGGGGAATAGAGAGAACTATACTACTACTAAAATTTCCATTCTAACTTGGAATTAAGATATTTCCTAGGAATTCTATGATGATACTATGAGGTTATGTTTGCTGTAAAAAAGTGATCCTAAAAATACCTATTTTGGGAATGATTGCAGTATAACAAAATGGATTGAGGTTATTTGTTTTCTGGTTTTTGCGCTTGCGTTATTACCATATCTTTTAGTTATCCATTACTTCCAAGCTGTGGTTACTTTATTCAGTACTTTGGCCGCAACATTTCCCTTAACTGAACATTAAACAGATTAACCTCCAGTGATAAATGTGTCAGATAACTTAGCCCAGCATTAATAAACTGATTCTAAGAGATACATATTTCATGAAACACTTTATTTTTGGCATTTTACAACAAACAAAAATCAGTCTATGTTCATTTGGTTTTCATAATATCAGAAAACATAAATAAGGTAAGGCATTAATAAACCTATCCGATGGATATTTGTTAAAATAATTTTACAAAAGAAGCCAACCGTCCCTTTATGGAGATAAATATAACTAAATAAAACATCACTCGGTTTACAAATCATCGATCTATGTTTATGGATGGCAATTAATTAGTTCACATCAAAGGTAATGAGGTATTTGCTCATTAGAAAAGAATACATTATCGGGAGAATTATAAATGCAAGGTTTATTTATTTTTACATAACTTCGTCAACGTAGACTTTTTGTTTTATTTGATATTTGAATTAAACGATCATTGATTAAAAGTCAATATTTGACGTGGCCGAAATATTATATAAAAATTATTGTTAGGGTACCTGAAAGGAAAAATTAAGTAAACTCAACTAACTATAATCAAAAACTATATTCATCTAAGTACTAAGCTACAATACAAGTAACTAAAGTATACGAAAAAAACTTCGCAATATTGAAACTCACAGCTCAATGTGGTATTTAGGGACGTCTTGGAAGTATTTTCAGTGCCTTTACTCATACGTTTCCTGGGTTAACTGCCCGAGTTAACTGTAGCATTAGCATTTTCTAAATGCAAGCACGTTCTATGTTTATTGGCATTGGCCTCGTTATGTTGCTACATTTGAGTGGTGATGAATATAAATATTATTACATTCATCTCAAATATCAAAAATTTAATAAATATAACTAATTGCCTTTGCTTACCTTTTTATATTTACTCACTTAGAAATGGGTGCAATTCTGCTATCTTATATGAATTTAACCTCCTTTGCTTAGGCTAGCTCAGTCGAGCTCTTATCTCAGTGTTCGTTGTCGGTTCCTTCTAAAACTTTGTTTGTAATAATTTTTTTAATTGAATTTTTTTTTAATCTATCATGTGTTTTTTTTGCAAAATGAAACTGTTTTATTTGAGATTCTATGTCTTTAAAGTGTTTTGGTATTTTGCAATAAATGTCACTTCACAAATAGAAATCGACGTGTCTGGACATTTTTTGCACAAAGTGAATAAGCAACATTCCATCGAATTTATACACCTTCGTCGTAAATTCGCTGTCTACTTAATAATTTAGTACCAATACATTTTTGAAAAAAAAAAAAAATTAGCTACAGGCAAGGACCAGCCGGAAAATTTAAATTTAAGAGAAAAAAACAAAAATTAAACACGAGATAATGTGAAATTGTGGAATGGGGATGCCGTTTAGGGGTTGAAGTAGCTTCCCAAAAGTTGTAGCTAATAAATAATAAAAAAATATAAAACTATAATATAAGGTATTTTTCAACCTAACCTTAGATTTTCCGAGAAAATGGCGGAAAACCGATTTTTCGGTTTTTTATTTTTTTCTCGTAAAAATAATTCAATTTACATGAAATTTTGTGAAAGTATACTTTTTTTGCATTGAATAACCATAATTCTTTTTGGAATCTGGGAAACAAGTTGTTTCCGAGGCATTTACATTTTTCGAAAAAAGAAACAAAATCTTCCACGGAAAACTTTATTGGTGCTTTTTTTCGATTTAGATATTCTATCCGGGGTCATTTTAACTGTAGAAATTTCTACTTTAAAATGGTCTAATATTGATGGTTTATCTTTCATAAAACCGTTTAAAAATGAGAAAAACCAAAAAAAATGACTTTTCGGATCACGAATTTTTCAATATTATATATTATTTTCAGTTTTTTAATTATTTATGTAAATAATGGATTGAATTTCAATGACATAATTTACTTCAATATAGTGTTACTAAAGTTAAATGAATTTAATTGAACAAAATGGAGAAAACATTCTGAAACTTAAGTTTTTCGTGGCAATGTACTGATAGTTGTAAACTATAAACTAGAGTTAAGGTTCGTCGGCCTAGTGTACATTTTAATTAACATATATTTTACTATTTTTTCACTATATAAATAGTATAACGATGAGTAATTTGTTTTAGGTATATTTGAATGAAATAATTTGAATACATAATTATTATGCAAAACAATTGATTTATTGATATTTTTTTACAAATTTTTACTCGCTTCGACTTCAGAAAAATATTGTTTTGCCTTTTTTTTTAATAAAAAATTTATTAAAAATAGTAAAATTCTAATTCATGTTTGATCTTTTACATTGTGGCTGTGCTTCTTCTTCATCATCAATAAACCTTTCAAATTCCAGAAGGATCTTCGAGATTATCGACGTCTTCGAGCTCTTCAATTTGAGTATCAAGGCTATTTGCTGGCTTTTCTTCAATAATCTCTTCCAAATCACTTACGTCTTCAAATATTTCTTTATTTCAATTTGAGCAGTTTTCGTGACAATTACTCCATAAATTTCCGTGTTGTCGGCAGTCACTTCTTTGTGTATTACAATCACTTTCACTTTTCCATTATTTTCATAAATAATAATAAAAAAATTTAAATAACGTATAATACTGAAAGATTCGTGACCCGAAAGGTCATTTTTTTGGTTTTTGTCAATTTTAAGCGGTTTCAAGAAAAATAAACTATCAAAATTAGACAATTTTAAAGTAGATATTTCAACGGTTAAAGTAAGCCCTGATAGAATATTTGAATCGAAAAAAAACTCCAATAAAGTTTTGCGTGGGAGATATCGTTCTTTTCTCGAAAACTGTAAATATTTCGGAAACTACTTGTTTCCCAGATTCCAAAAAAAAAAATCATGTTTATTCAATGCAAAAAAGTTTACTTTCACAAAATTTCATGTAAATTGAATTACCTATTTTTGCGAAAGAAAAAAATAAAAAACTAAAAAATCGGTTTCCGCAATTTTCTCGGAAAATTTGAGGTTGGGTTGAAAAATACGTTACACGACAGTTTTTTTATTAGCTTACAACTTTTGTGAAGGACATTCTCCGCCAGGAGGTCACGTTTCGCCGAAAATCGCAACCACTTTCAACCCGTAAACAGCACTCCATTCTACAATTTCACATTATCTCATGTTTAAATTTTGTTCTTTCTATAGAAACAAATGAAAATATATTACCAGAAAATACTAGTAATTTTTCAAACTTTTACAAAATACTTATCACAGATAAGATTAAAACATATATCCTTCTTATAACAATTTAAGAAAGAAAATATACCCATTATGAACAGGACAACTGTTATCACAATGTTATTTTTAATTTAAATTATCCTGCTCAATGAAACCCAAAGATAATCAAAACAAAAGCACTTACCGATATAGCAGTAACATAAAACTTTAGAACATCCACAGACACGTGTTTCGACATCTATGTCTCTTCGGTGTGGCTTTTTCCAAAGTTCACAATCAACTGAAATATGTAAGCAATTACTCGTGTTATAACTATCAAAGGATTACCAGAACAGGATAGTTATAACATGAGTATTTGCTTACAAATCTCAGTTGATTGTGAACTTTAGAAAAAGCCCCACCGAAGAGACATAGATGTCGAAACACGTGTCTGTGGATGTTCTAAAGTTTTGTGTTACTGCTATATCGGTAAGTGCTTTTGTTTTGATTATCTTTGGGTTTCATTGAGCAGGATAATTTAAATTAAAAATAACATGATAACAGTTGTACTGTTTACAATGGGCATATTTTCTTTCTTATAATTGTTATAAGAAGGATGTATGTTTTAAACTTACCTGTGATAAGTATTTTGTAAAAGTTTGAATAATTACTAGTATTTTCTGGTAATATATTTTCATTTGTTTCTACTGTTATAGAGCTTTTACAGTTCCAGGAAGTTGCATTTGCATATAATTATTTTATTCTTTCTCTTCAATATAATCTTAACTAAATTTTCCGGCTGGTCCATGCCTGTTGCATTTTTTTTTTTAGCATTCAAAATCCGCTTTGGCACCAGCCTATAAAACAAAAAATATTTTCCTACAATTAATTAACCAAAGTTGTGTCTATTAGCCCCTATATCTCCAATAATCTGTATCGTATACATTATACAATTTTCCATACGTTATTGAGCTCAGAATTTCATACAGAGAATATTGCTACTGTAAGTAAATTATTCCAGTGTAATATCCATAATCTCACCGCGAGTCCCTAAATCTTCCTCGAGGACTATTTGATATGTATCCTGTTCTGCCTAGTATTAATAACACTGCGGCTACAACCGCAGAATTATTTGGGGACACATGCACTGTGGGGGTTAATCTAAAGCATAAATTGGCAAGCATTATTGTTTATTTTGAATTATCGAAGGTAAGTAAACCTGTGTCCCAATCGAACATATCCAGCAAACCGAGTTATTACAATGTTTATTATACAGTGTGAACCCAAAGAAACGCACAAAATTCATATCTTTGGTATGTGCCATTTGTCAAAAAAATCCTCGAACTTTAGTTTTGTAAATGCTACATTTTGTCACTATACCAAAATTTATGATTCATTCGTTTTTATGTTACTACGTCATACATATTTTTACTTCTCTCGCATACCGAAGGGAAGTATTGTATTCGAGAAAAAATCACCCTCCGAGATTTTTTCGAATTCTGACGTTTCAGATCACGGAGATTACGAAAATATAGGTTTTTCAATTCCGTCACTCTGTCGGTCTGTCTGTCTGTCTGCCTGTCTGTCTGTCTGTCTGTTGGTGCATTAACTAAAAAACTGCTTGATGGAGAGCAGTCAAATTTGGTGGGTAGTTGACCCTACTGTCAGCGAAGAAATGGTAGAACTTTCACTGGAAAATATACAGGGTGGATCGTCTAAAGGGAATAAATAATGAAAAAAATGTTTTTTTGCTCAAATTTAAAATTTCCACGTTTCATGACACGCTAAACCTATTTCAGAAAAAAAAATTTTGAAAATTTTTTCCACCATTTTTGAAAAAATTCTTACCACTAAAAAATTTTTTTGTCTTTGTTCAAATTTAAAATTTACACATTTCATGGACATTCCAAACCTATTTCGGAAAAGAAAATTTGCAACATTTTTTTTACCATTTTGGAAAAAATTTACCACTAGAATAGAAGGAAACTTTTTTTCCTCAAATTTAACATTTTCACGTTTGACATGACTGACATTCTAAACCTATTTGAGAAAAAAAATTTTTGAAAATTTTTTTCACCAACATTTTTGAAAGAAATTTTACCTCTAAAATAGATGAAATTTTTTTTTTCTTTGCTCAAATTTAAAATTTTCACGTTTCATGGCATTCTAAACCAATTTAAAAAAAATACCACTGTAGAATAGAAGGAAACTTTCCTCTTTGCTCAAATTTAAAATTTCTACGGGTCATGGCATTCTAAATCTATTTCAGAAGAAAAAATTTATTTTAAAAACATTTTTGAAAAATTGAAAAAAAAATCGGTAAAGGTATTTACACAGAACTTCCCTCGTTATTTGTGCATGGCGGTCACTCTAAAAATTTAATTCCGAAATGACATTGAAAATAATAATCGGAATATAGTTATTGCTATTATTACAAAGAAAACTTGATAAGTTTAGGTCAAAAAAATATACAGATTGCTCATCCAACAGCAAAAGTTCAATACTAAAAAATAGCAGTTGCCACATATGGCAGGCTTGCGCAAATACCTTTACAAATGTCCACCATGACTGAATTATTTCTTGGGATGACCACCCTGTACATTTTTCAATAAAAGTATAATGCATATGTCAGATATAGTGCATATGTCAGATATTATTGCCATCTGTCACATTTTCAATCCAACATTCACGTAATGGAGTGGAAGTATAGTGGTGGTTAAAATTTTTTATTTTTTTTTTAATATTTAAAAAATGTTGGTAAAAAAATTTTCAAAATTTTTCTTCTGAAATAGGTTTGAAATGTCAAACGTAGAAATTTTAAATTTGAGCAAGAAGGAAAGTTTCTTTCTATTCTATAGTAGTGGTAAAAAAAGTTTAATATGCCTGCCATATGTGGCAACTGCTATTTAGTATTGAACTTCTGCTGTTGGATGAGCAATCTGTATATTTCTTCGACCAAAACTTATCAAGTTTTCTTTGTAATAATAGCAATAACTATATTCCGATTATTATTCCCAATGTCATTTCGTAATTAAAAATTTTTTAGAGCGACCTCATGCGCAAATAACGAGGGAAGTTCTGTGTAAATGCCTTTACCGATTTTTTTTAATGGAAACAGACATTTTTGTTTGCTGTTTTTGGTGGTATATTCCTTTAGCTTTCTGGTGATATAAAAAATTTGATATTACCTAAGTAATTCTTTTGGAAAAAAAGATTTTTATTGATTGATACCTTACATAAGTAATTGTGGGAAAAAAATCATCTACATTGCTGAAATTACGACCGTCCAACCATTTGGCATTGACCAAGACGGGTGTAGACACTTTGCACGCTGTTCTGAATCATCTCATAGGCAATTGGTCTCACCTCCAAGCCAACTCTGTCTTTCAATTTTTCTATGGTATCCGGTCTGTTAAAATACACCCTTGACTTTAAGTAACCCCAAAGAAAAAAGTCTAAGGGGGTTAAATCCGGTAAACGGATATTTTGTTGACAGTTGTTCAGTATTCGATCACCAACACAGTGTTATGAGAATTTTTTTTCTACTAGCAATATTTACCGGTTTTAGAAATGTGCCGATCGAATGCAATATACTCTTCGTATTGTATTTGCGAAGAGTACAATAATGCAACTAATTTCAAACGGAGTAACTGGCATTTATATGTCTTTCCCAAACCATAATTTTTAAACGATAGGATAAATCATGCTCAAGGAGAATCCAATAAAGTGAGAAAACTTATGTAGAGAATATAATAATTGTATTAAATGAAAATAATTTGTTATAATTAAAGAACATATTTCATTTATCTTAGTCTTTATTACTATGACTTCTCAGGTAGTAATAATCATCGATGGCTAATTCCAACAGACGCTTAAGTTTAATAACTTACTGTTAAAATAAAAACAATATACCCTTCATTCCACATTTAAAGCATAACCAGCTTTTAATAATACGTGCGTAATTCGGAGCAGGATGCTTATTCTAACAGAAAATGGCGTACATAATAAATTTATTACAGAGCTATGCGAAACACGTTTTATTAAGAGAAGATAATGGAATACATGACCTGATTCGTTTTTACGGTTCAAAAATAAGTGAAATAATTTTTAATTAACAAAATTATTCCCTTTATGTCTGTTAGAAACGTAGGAAGTTCATACAATTTCGGATTAACACACAAATTATTAATTTTGGACGTATGTAGGTTGATTCAAATAAAGGTCAGGCAATTTTAACATTACATAACGGATATATTATTTTCGATATAATTAGCTGCTAAGAAATATTCTTGTTAACAATATAAAATAAAATGGTAAGGTCTTCTGGTACTAATTTATGAAATATATTATAAAATTGAAAATATATCAATATCCCCTAAGTTCCATACATTTAAAAATATTTTAAGTCTGATATAACTGCATGTTGTTTATCATAATATTCCGAGGAATATTTTGATAGTCACATGAAGATACAATTTTTCTATAATTAAGTGTTTTCATTATGAGCAAATATACATTAAATGAAGTATCTATCTATCTATCTATCTATCTATCTATCTATCTATCTATCTATCTATATATCTATCTTATACAATATATGGTCCTTTTCTACGTTTTCTGCGTAATTAAATATGAAATTTCTGAAAGCTACTTCCTTAAATTTACGCTGTGGACATGTGCTTATGTTGCCGAAATTATGAAGAAAGATATTTTTTTTCAACATAGCATAAGTGACAAAATATTAATGTTGTAATATAAGTACATTATTTTTATTCTATTTGTGTTGATCTACTATTAATTTAACGTAGCACAGTGATTCCTATATTATGAATATTGTATTACAATGTTGAATAGTACAAAATATAACCTATAAATGCTGCTCATAAACTTGTAATGTAAACAAGGATTAATGAAATATACTCTTTATAGGATTTTGCAAACGGCAAAACGTTTCAAAGGCTAAGCATTTCCAAGAAATAGAATGACAGCTTTCATGAAAATGTAATCCATTTGAAGACGAGGTAGGTATGTGAATAAATTCATTTTAGGCTTTAGTTCTCATTTTAACTGAATCTCCACAACCGTAGGGGGTTATGTGGATACTGGTTTACTCTGCATAGCCGTAGGGGACTGTGTGGAAACTAGCGTTTCAATGAGAATTATACAATAAGAAACACAAATTCATTTTAGGATTTTAATTGTTAACATAACCAGAATTCAGGTTATCGCAAGAATGCAAAGATTGTAAAATCAATAATTTAATAAATAGTTTTTCTTTTAGTTCTCATAGATAGTTTTTTCTGCTTTTTGCAAAATCCTATAAAAAAATATGTTTCATTACAAGTATAAGCAAACAAAAAATAATTCACTTTTAAACAAGGATTGTTCTGGAAAATATATTTTACATTTGATGATTTTTGCATCCTAGCATAGAATGCAATATGAAATATTAGAATAATACACAACGATATTTTTTGTTTGTTAACACTGGAATTGATGACGTCATCAGTTTACTTATGATGCGTAGCGTAGTGTTTCTGGCGGTAAGATTAAATACAAATTTGTAAAGGCTTATTTTAAGGTGTTAATCAATTGGCTTATAAAATTCATATATTTTTAAACATAATTAAGTAATATCTTCAGAGTTTAAGAGATATTAAAATTTGTGAAAACAGCGAATCTTTGACAACGTAGCTCACAAAGAATGTTAATTCCAAACGAATCCGTGGCAGATGGCCGTGTGCCTTGTGAATGCAGAAAATTTGGTCTAGATAGAATAACATATATGTGTGTGTGTGTTACAAAATGTCTGGTGTGATGTTTCGAATATATAAGATGAAGATGACGAATTAGGAAAATAAGAGAAAGAAGACAAAAAGACAAAAAATTATACTTTATTGTTAGTCCTGATTTAGTAAAACATCTGCTTAAAAAATGTGTCTAGTTATACTTACATGGTCTTAGACAATAAAATAGGAAAGACATTAGTTATGTTTAAGCTAACAAATGTAATGAAGTGACCTTTTCATAACCATAACGCAATGTAAATTCATATTTTCCTTCATTATGTGTCCCGCTTACGACCCGAAAAGTTGTTTTAAAATGAGTATGATACATTTCTTCAACACTAGTTAGTTTACACTGCGAAACTGTTTCCTATTTTATATCTGAAATTAAGTACAGCGAATTCAGCCGTGAGGAGGTAATCTGAAAAAATTAACATAATTATCGATATTTACCGCAAGTGGCGTTTGGGTAGATGTTTCACTAAAGCACATTTTTCTTCCCATTCCGATCTGATTTTTCAAAACACCAACACGCGTACCAAAGAGATTCCCGAAACCGAGCCCGCAGTAAGTACACGATTTTATCAGCTCCACGTTTTCTTGCCACCGTTTTTGCATTAACATAGATAAGATAATTCACTAAAATGAGTGTATTATAACACCGATTTAAAATAATTTCCGAGCAAATATATCAAAATATACCTACTGTGTTTTTCGGTTTTGATCAGTTAAATTTCAATGTTCAAATATAGTTATTAACAAAGTGATGTGCTCGAATTAGGGCCTATTAAATTCTCGCGATTTTATCCAAATAACTATGGCCCAAAGAATTTCCAGAAGGAAATTTCAATAGATGATATTTTGAGGGGAAATTGGGGACAGTATATACTGTTTACCAGACTTGAACTTAGATTGTCTAGTCATTTTACTGAGTTAAAATAATTCCTGCGTAAACCTGGTATATCCCTGAAGGGGGTAAAGACTTAAAATATACCGTCCATTTTGTTATTAATATATCGTGCTGCCTCGAGTCAAAACTACATGCATCACTTTCATATATGTCTTTGATTTTATAAATTTATAATAATCCAGGAATTTAGAATAAAATCTAGGCGAAATAAAATGAATTAATTATGCGTGCATTTCGACATTTGGAAAAATTTCCGCATCAACTGCAACAAGATACCACGTGTCCGAACTAAATTTCACACAAATGCACTGACATTAAATTCTGCCAACTTTTCACACATATGTGCTGACCACTCCTATAAGCATGATTTTGCTGTAAATAATTGCTTATTATTGCTTGGTATTTGCACACCATTTTTTTTTGCTTATTACTTACTGCTGTGTTTACCGATTCATTGATATTTTTTGCTGCTTAATTTTGCCATAGATTCAAATGTTGAGGACAATGACACCGCTTGCCTGCCTACTGCCATTAACTTGCCAATAGTCTCAGAAAATAGTAAATAAATTAGCTACTCACGGCTGGTTCATTTTTTTTTGTGTGCACTAATTTATTTTTCTAAAAATAATTTTGAAATACCTTTACATTTAAGCTCTTGTTATTCAGTTATTTATTTATTTTATTGTCTTACATAGTATGAACGAATTTTATCTGCTAATAAATTTTGTTATTTACCAATACGTGTTTTTTACTGCTGAATGTGAGTGAAAGTCTAATGTATCGTCTGAACCCCTGGACATAACAGTTTCTCCACTGTAGCTATCCCAGCCCTACTGCAACAGGCTGCGTTTAGGAGGCTAATACGGGACCTTTGCCCCACGTAAAAATTGCAAAGGTGGCGCTCGAGATAACCGAATTTAACCGTAATATAGCTCAGCGCTAAAGTGACGCTTCCACTTGCCTATGCGCTAGGCAACTGGAAGAAAGCACATCACAAAGTACTAATAAGACTATACACATCCAACTCAAACATATTTTAATACAGCAAATACTGATACTGGTATATTGCAGCTACGATACAGGATTGGGTACATTACAGATTTCTACGGATGACATCGAACTTCTTAGAAGGAGGCGATGATAAACCTTAATCTTGCACCTACTGACACTGACAGCCAACAGGTTCTATTTCGTCTCTTTCATTTATACCATTACCTTTAAGTGTATGATTCATCATTATTCGGAAATAAATATTAATTAGACCATAAATGGAAGCTCTATCTACGAACCAGCAGCGTCATCGAAGAAGTACAGAAACGCCAATTTCAGTAAAATGCCAACACAGGAGAATAACCTTTCTAATTTAGGAACTTGCACAATAGTAACTGGAAGTCAGAAAAGACTAGTAAATTGAAATATTGCTGACCACGCGTTGGAATTATTACATATTTATCCCACGGTAGGATTAGTTCATTTTGTCTGGAAGTCTTCTAACTAATAGTTGGTTTTACTACCTAAGTCTATCTTCACCGTTTACATTGTATTCGAAATGATCAACCATATTGACAATTGATCAAAAAAATTACAACAATTTTCGGTACCATAGCTTAAAGATATGTTTTAAAGGACTTTATCTACTACTAAAGTTCTCAGATTTCCAAATATGTCAGAAAATTAAACATTGAGAGAATAAGTTTAATAAAACTTATATAATTTTTGGGGTCTTATGCTTTTATCATCCCATCATAACCACATTTATCAAAGAAGTGCCCTCCGTTTAACTCTTGAACTGATCGAACAAACGACCCCCTTGCGTATAAACATAACATAACATCCATAACACAGTATGCGGCATAAATAGTTGGTGCATATAATATTTATCACATTTGATTTGCACAAACATTATGAGTAAGCCATATTCCCAAGTATGCCAGAGTTCATTAAAAATGGGGAAATATTCATGTACGCGGATGACACATCTGTTGTAATCCACAGTGACAACACAAAAGAGTTAAAAACGAAGACAAACAGGGTCATTGAGCAATTTGAATTGGTATAATAGAAATTCTTTAATTATTAATAAGAATAAAACGGTTTTTTTATATTTCATAAATATGACATCTAATGACATCCCAAAAATAGAGTATGTCAATACCAGTCAAGAAACTACATTCTTAGGTTGCGTAATTGACTCTACTTTAAATTTTGCCTCTCAAATCAAACTCCGAGAGGGCTCGGTAACAGCCGTTCCCTCTCACGACAGACGAAAGACGCTCCCGGGAGCCTATACATGCCAGCGAAGAGAGAAAACCAAGACAGAAGAGCGTCAGAAGAGACGACCCAGCTGGCAGGCTCCAACAGCCAGGACCAGGGGAGGTTTGCTAACATCGCCAATACCGTCCGCATTTGCGGGGGGGATAGGCGAAAAAGCAGGCCCACCCCTTACGAGGGCGGTTCAGGTCTACAGCGATGATTGGGGCAAAGAGCTCAAGCTCGACCCCTAATCGTCCGAGACCGTCATCATTAGTCAAGAATATTGGCGCGCCTCTCTCAAATAGATAGCTTGTGTTCTAAGCTAGCAAAAACAACATTTGCAATTTTAAATTTAAAGAGAGACGTAAACACTGGAGGTTTCAAAACGTGACTCTCTAGTATATTCCGTAATAAGCTATAACATCAGTATATGGGGACAGTCAGTTGAGGCAAACAGAGTCTTTGTCGTGCAGAAGAGAATCATTAGGATACTGTTCAATCTGAACTACAGGGAATCATGTAGAGATCCATTCAGAACAAAAAAAATTATGACGGTTATATGCATTTATATATTTAAAATCTTCTGTTTTGTTCGCAAAAATTTGCATAAATTTAAAACTAATAGTGCCGTACATAACTACCACACAAGAAGGGCGCCAGAAATTCATATAAAAAGTTTCAACCTCAGCAAGCATAAGGAATCATGCCGGTAGTTATACAGGGTGATTCAGAAAAGGAAGCACTTTAAAAAAATTAAAAATTTCATTTCTACGCTACTGTTATTCTGGTCCACTGCAACAAAAATTGGAAAACAGCTGATATTGAATGAATAGTTGTGAAATGCGAAAACTTCACATAAAAGAAATCGATAACGACAAGAATCTGACCTAACGTAATTTATCTTGAAGTTAGAAGTTTACTTTCAATTTCTTATTTACTTTAAAAGATTACAAATTTTGTACATATGTTACAATAACTGTTCGAAATTTTGTCCGCCGACTTATATGCACTTTTGACAACGTCGTATCCAATTTTGCCTCATGTCCATATACTCTGCGTTACTATGCACATATTGCATTTTGAAAGAAACTCACTTACAGCACTAAAATAAAAAAACACCCACTATCAACGTGATCAAATCTCAATCTGACGACCTGAACTAGTTACTACTTGCTTGATACGTATAAGTCTAGGATTTAGTCTGCGCGTTCAGGGGTAGGTCAGTATTTCATCCAGTTGTCCAGTTAAGTAGCGTTTAATAATACCATAACTTCAATATTTTTTTACGGCAGTTCTGTTAGGATTTCATTATATTTTTTTTCGTGGTATCGACTCTAATTTTAAGGGTGCATATCTCCTGTGGCTAAGAAAAGAAGGTTTTACTCGATGTTAATATATTGCCCAAGTGTTCAAGTGTGGGCCACCCTACGAGCGACGTGGTTAGCATCACTGGTGTAACCTGGCTAGCACAGTAAAGATACGAAGAGCAAAAGGGCGTGGAGTTCAAGGCTTGGGCGCCATTGATTACTTAGGGTAATCAAAGAAAATCAAAGATAAAGATAAACGAAACACAAAAGTTACATATATATAATTACAAAAACATATTACAAAAAGTTAACGAGCTATCACAGCATCAGCGATACTGTATGGCAAAATATCACACAGAAATATATACAAAATACTATATTACAATAACCGAAGCTCAAGATAAGCTTGAGACTTTTACGAGAGCCAAATTAAATATATTACAAAAGAAGATGGCTCGTAAATTGTCTCAATTATGAAACAAAAGTATATATTACAAGGTAATAAAATACTATATTACAAGTTACACTATATTACAAATTTGCTCAACAGCAAAATAAATTTGAGGCGTATACGAGAACCAAAAATATATTACAAAAGATACGTCTCGCAACCTTTACCTCAATACTAAAATCATATATTACACAAAGTAGATTTAGTTGAGATCCTTTACGAGAGACAAAATAACTATATTACAGAAGATAAGTCTCGTAAATTTATCTCAAAATTAAAAATCATATATTACAACAAAATTAGGAACTTGAGATCCTTTACGAGAAACAAAATACTATATTACAACAAATATGTCTCGTAACATTATCTCAAAGTTCATAAACCTTAAACACTCTCGTTATCATCAAAATGAACCACGAACAGAAATGCATTACAATACTACGATAAAATATTTACAGTAAGGAATCACGATAAAATTAACCACGAAATTAATACTACGATGAAATATGTGCGACAATGAATTTAAGATATAAGTAACTATGAATTAATGTACGACAACGGATTAACTATAACAGCGTATTTAAAATATAATCTAACAAAAATTATAATAGATTGAATTTAAATTTCTTATTTTAAATTTAGACACTTGGCTTTTATGACCCAAAACTAAAATCATGTGAAAATAATCTCTTTTATATGTAGCAATCAAAAGTACTTATCTTTTATTTTGTTATCCTGATTAAGGAAAGTCCTACATACGATCCTGTTCTCCGATGACTATGGATTTAAATTCACCTGTGGCTGCCTTAATCCCATTTTGAGGTTATGAAATCGTAGAAACGTTCGTACAAGATTTGTCACCCAGACAAAATGAAGAAAATCTCATCGCTCAGAATGTTTTCGTATACCCCAATTCAAAATGTAGTATAGAAAGGTCGACTTCATACGAATATTTCTTGCTTAGTGGAAAACATAGTAGGCATCGCAAATCGAATGTAGATAATCTCAAATCTTGCTTAAAGCAAATAATGTAACGTTGAAATACGTCTACGTTAAAATCATTAGACGTGAATAAGTTTTGTTATTAAGAAATTAATTCTTAATTTATAAGAATATAAGAAAAACCTAAAACAATATTCCAAATGTTATATGGCATTTACCGGTATAATAATTAAAACCTTACCTCATGTGATCATCACGAGGTTTTTCAAATTCTAACATCCCCATTACAGGTCAAACAAAATTATAAATACGTCTAATTAGTGCAATGGTTCAACGAGAAAGAGTTTCACCCGGCGTTATTTAGTTGAAATATCATTCCTGGAGCGCCATCTAGTATTCGCGAGCGTTAACTCTGACAGATGACGTACGTTCATCATAGTATAAGGAGTAAGGGCACTCTATTAGTACTAAAGTTTGTGGGAATAATATTTCCGATAACTTATAATTTTTCTAATAATTATTAATAGTGTAACAAAAGATGCTATTGAGCATTCCGCATGTTACACTCCTTAAATTCATCCGGATAAGTTCTGAATCACCCTCTATATACAATAAACTTCCTACAGAAATAAAGTCACAAGATTCTTTTAGCCTATTCGGAAATAAGAATATTTCTAATTCAAAATTGCTTCTATAGCATGGCGGAGTTTCTTCAGCAGTATGGGACGATAATTTTTGTTTCTTGCTTTTTCTTCCCGTTATTTCATAGTATTACTACATAACATATAAATTATGCATATGTACCCTATATACAGTATTTTGTTTTAAAGTTGCCTTCATATTTCTAAGTCACATAAAAAATTCCCGTCGAACGAGTCCGCGCGGCGGTATCATTGAATAGGTAAAGATGCCGCCTGCCCGCTTTGTACTTACCGCATTTTTTACATGCCTTAGAATTATGAAGACGACTTTACACATTTTGTTTTATAAGTATACAGTATATGTTTGTTAGTCTATCTGTAACCCTGTTTTCGTTTTATATATTTTATGTATTTTACTCTGACAGAACCAATTTGTTCATGTAACAAAATTTTACGGTTAATACATTTATTATTATTATTATTTCTACTTTTGTGGTTCGGTTTATAGAAATTGACGTACCATATTCTGTGCAGTTAATGGTACCTATAATATTAGTACTTGAGTTGGAAATGGGGTGAATTTCAACGAAAAGCCAACTTTAATTTTATTTAGTAAGTTAAGTGTTATTTCGTTCCATGGCCGTCAAGACCACCTCAAGAAATGAAATATCAAAATTTAACATCCAGCTTACAGGGTTACTGAGTGTAATCAAAATTGCGGTTATCGACTTATTCCTAATTAACTTATTATTCGTCTTTCCATGATGCCGAACTTTCAATTATTTTAGTATTTTACCACAAGAGATAACTTTGGTGGCAGTTCATAGAATAGTTCAACAAAATCACATTATTTGAAGACATTAATAACATCTATACAATTTGTAATATAACCCGAAATCTCCCTGTATAGTTCCTTTTGCGCTATCAATATTACTGTAGCAACTTGTTGATTTATTAAAAAAGTTAATCTGCGTTTAATTCTAGTGCACCACTCTAATAGAATAAAAACACGTAGTGTTAGATAAGGCATTGCAATAAAAGTAAGATGGTAAATTTGTGCACGATGGACCCGTTTTTACTTGTAGTCGCATATCTTGCTTGTTTTGATCTCAATTCTATAAGTTATTTCAGCGAATTTACATATAAAATATACTAAAAAGAAAAAGAATACGATGGGCTGGAGACAGAGACCTTGTTATGGGAGCATTGACTGTTTCATAAGTGGGGGAATTGCACTTCCTATTTTTCTTGAAGTATGCAGCTTGTTCTATAACAATACCATTTTCTTGAAAGGAACCCGTATTTATGTTACAAAGATGGATGAAAATTTGTCATAAACTAGATAAGTTTTGGATTAGATAGTTCAGTCATTTTAGAAAAGAAATTGTGCACATCGTACAATAAGTAATTTAAAACACAATTGGTGTACCGTGTACAGATAGTAGTCATATAACGTCGTTTTTCTTTCTTAGCTTACGTGGTTCTCTTCTATCTTACATTAGATATTAATAAAGTCAATAATAATAGGTAGGAGCGATGCGGTAATCAGAAGTTGTCCTGGAATATTTTGGTGGAATTACATAGAAGTCGACTATCTTGAACTCACTTCGAGCACATGACTCGGGTGTCTATAATCACTAACTATGCAAGTTGGGGGAAGTGGTTGTAATTAATTCGTCAGCATGGCTTATTATAAAGGCAATTAGACAAGTTACTAAGTTACTAAAGCAATACGATTTTATTAAAATATTTTGCTGTTTAGGTGGTTGCACTGATAGGTTGTCGAAAAATGTTGCATAATATATAGAGATTTTTAGAAGCTACGTCGGAGTATGACTTAGAAATTTAAGAGATAAAATGCTACTCGTGGAGCAAAATGTAAATACGCCTGTTTGAGAGTTGGAATTTATATAAGGCCATGATGAATGGGCTTGTTCGGCATTTTTTTTTTATTTCATAAATCGAAAGTGCAAGTATAAAATAATGGATCTGCAAAAAATCAAAATCTTATTCGCACGTTTAGTATCTTAAAAACTATTACAAATCTGCACCTCGCGAAAAAGGGGCGTGGCCAGGCGCTACGTCACTATACGCATAGACTCGACGATCTCAACAGATTTGATGCTCCTTAGTTGTTATAGTTATAAGTGTTTTCGAAGTATTGTTTGTTTTGCTTACTTCTTGACAGTAGGGGAGTACAATTTGGAGAAATGTCAAAAAATTACAATTTTATCTCGCTCCTGTCGGGACGAATTTTCGATTTTGACCCTGCAATTTACGATTAGGATTCATCGCCGACCTTCTCCTTTCCGCAGAGACATAGATGGAACTTCCACTCGAGGTATTTATTTAGTTACCGGCGTTTGAAAAATCCATGTTTTTCGACTTTTCAGGTTAAATTTGAAAGGTCCTAGAAAGCCCTTTCTTACGTCACTTTCGTATAGTGACGTCACAAATGAGCGCTCGGTTTTTGCAACTATTACTATTTTCAACTCCTTATATCTCGAGAACGGAAAAAGTTAATAGTACGAAATTTTAAGTGCATAATGAGAATATCGAGTACTACATGAAAAAGTATAAAAACCGTTTAAAAAGAATATCATGGAACAAGCCCATTGAACATTCTTCAATTGCTGAAAAATATATTTTTCCTAGCCGACCACATCAAAGTTATATCCCAAAAATTCTACCAATTCAAACTTAATAATAGTCTGCTCACAAAAAACATAGTTGACGTTTTCACATAAAATATAACCTTCTTCTTTTCTTTCCCTCCTTCGTTTCTGCTACTACTTTTAGTTGATTTTTCAAAATTTTTCCCTTCCTAACCATAATTTGCACTAAATATAGATCAGCCACATATATTCTAAACATTTTATTTATATAAGACTTTTTTGCACTGCTCATTAACGCAACATAGCCCGGAGAATGTTTTTATTAATTAGGAATAAAACCATTAAAAGGCGGAAAACACAAATTTTCGTACAGATGTTATTTTAAGGCCTTATTGACAGACCACAAGGAGTTTAAAAGTGAATTATTATTTTTTTTGTTTGCTTATAATTATAATGAAATTTTTTTTTTATATTATTTTGCAAACAGCAAAATAGGTTTTTCTGCTGTTTGCAAAATCCTATAAAGAATGTTTCATTACCACAAGGAGCTCTATGTAAAGTCACTGCGGTATGATTGGACGGGGAATAAATATTTTTGGGCTCGATAATATACGTTATCCTTTTAACGTCTCATGTAAGTCGACACCTGCTGTTGTTTACGTGTTACAATATAATCTACAAAATGGTGGATGCTCATTTTAGAAATTGCATGTTTCCTTCTCACGAGTTCACAGGTTAATTTATTAAATTATATCAGACAGTGCTTCTTTTATGTTTTTCCGTACCTTTACTCTTCTCTAGACGATTATTATTATTTGGTTCGAATATGAACTCTGCTTCCTTAGTATGAGGAATAATTTATAACGACTGTGCTTGTAAAATTTCCCGATCTCCGGAGAGCTTGTATAATTTATCTACATTGATTAACTAATTTTGTTTCCTGTTTAACATACAGGATGTCCCGTAATAACGTGCAAAAAATGTAACCACCACTTCCTTATCGGAAATGAAGGTGGATTCTTCATACAAGTTTTTTCAAAATAAGCTTTTCCTGTCCAGCTACACTCGGGGTGTGGACAAATGGTTCTTAATTTCTATCTGAGAATATTACTAATACTGTCAAGTTATAATTTGACACCAGCCTACTTAGTGTATTGACTAATATATAATCGTGCTTGTTGCTTTTGATTGATCACTTAGGCAGATTAACTTAGTTTTTTTTCCCAACAACGGTTCATTTTACGAAATTTTGTCAAAAGATAAAAAGATTCTAAACGAATCATAATGTTTAGATATTATTTTGAAATGACTGAAAAAATCGCGGGCAAAAAATTATTTAAAAAATTCTAATATAAGGATAATATCGCCCCTTTTTATACACGCTAGCTGGATAAAATAATCTCGTTAGATGCATTTTCATTAGTAACCGGGATGTGCCAATTTCGTCTTTTTCCGAGTACGTTACTTTAGGATAGATATTATAAACCGTCTCTTGCTCACCCCTTTAATGGGGTGTAGCTGGACAAGAAGGGCTTATTTTGAAAAAAAAATATATGAAGAACCCACCTTCATTTTCGATAAGGAATTGGTAGTTGAATTAAACTTAAAACAAGAATACAATGCATATAGAAATAAACTAACACAGCTAATAAAAAAAACGAAGTATAATTTCTACAAAACTCAAATACAAAGAAGTAAAGATAACATGAGAACATTGTGGGACACAGTAAATTATAAAATAAAAAATTCCAACAAACAAGATAAAAATATAACACAAATTAAAGATAAACAAAATAAAATTATAACAAATAAATTTGAAATGTGTAACACATTTAATAATAATTTCATAAATGTAGGAAAATTGCTCGCCAATAAAATAAACAAAAAGGAAAATTATATAGAAAAAAAGAAAATAAATTTGCATTCCATATTACTATATCCCTGTACCTGTCCCGAAATAAGAGATTATACAGGGTGATTCACGTAGGCCATTCATTAGAAGTTTTTCAACTTGCAGTTGGATCAGAAACTTGAAATTTGGTGTGCAGCCATAATCGATCATGCCCGTTCTATCTAAAATATTTTCAGTCCTCCAACTATACAGGGTGTGCCAAAAATTGGTACCAACTTTCTTATTTTAAATGGAAACCTATATTTTTCTCTACATGGATCGATTGGTCTTCTAATTCTGAGTTTAGAGAACCTAAGTTATGTTAACTTATCTATTACAATTTTTGACATATGTCCAATTTTTTGAAAAAAATTGCCGCTGTAGCAGTTTACGAACAAATTTGTATCTCGCAAACCTTTCAAAATTATGAAACCAAATTTGTGAAGCAGTTAGCTGGCAGTCCAGGCTAACTTTGTGTGTCCCATCGGTGGTCCCATTTTGTACCATATGGGCGCAGTCGATTTTCAAATGTCGCAATCAAAAATTGTCAAAAAGTCAATTTTTTTCAAATGGCACCTACTATTTTTTTTCACACCATTCGAAAGAAAATTGAATTTTAGGGTGAGTTACTTAAGCATTCCCTATACCTAACTTCACCCCATATCGAGTTATTCAATAAAAATCAAGAAATACCTTATCTTGCCGAGAGATTCCTTACTTCATCAAGTATGCCATGGAAAGAAAAGACAGTTGTAATAATTTTTAAAGAAAAATATGGATTCTTATTTAATTACACACAACACCAACAAATTATTATTAACGAACAAGTACAATGTTAACGAAATTCTGTCAGTGAAAACGGTGCACACATTGAGCATTTGTATTGAAATAGTTATTTTGTTAATCTGTTTATTTGTTGTTATTATTTATTATTGCAATACGATTTTTGGATAAAAATTGAAATGAAATGATTGTTTCCAAAGCCTACTACCGTTGAGAAAAAAAAACAATATTTTTTTCAAAAAATGCCAATAACTCAAAAACGACTGTAGATAGACATACACAATGTTAATAAAAGTGGCCCTAAAATTCAATTTTGCATTGATTTCTGGCATCAGAAATGGTAGACGCAAAGATGTGCTACGCAATCTGTTGAAAGTAGAATAATAGAATATTTGAACAAAAATATGGTGGTCACATTGAACATTTACGTCAGAATTTCGTCAACATTGTTCTTGTTCGTTAATAATAATTTGTTGGTGTTGTGTGTAATTAAATAAGAATCCATATTTTTCTTAAAAAATTATTACAACTGTCTTTTGTTTCCATGACATACTTGATGAAGTAAGGAATCTCTCGGCAAGATAAGGTATTTCTTGATTTTTATTGAATAACTCGATATGGGGTGAAGTTAGGTATAGGGAATGCTTAAGTAACTCACCCTAAAATTCAATTTTCTTTCGAATAGTGTGAAAAAATATAGTAGGTGCCATTTGAAAAAATTGACTTTTTGACGATTTTTGATTGCGACATTTAAAAATCGACTGCGCCCATATGGTACAAAATGGGACCACCGATGGGACATCAAAAGTTAGCATGGACTTCCAGCTAACTGCTTCACAAATTTGGTTTCATAATTTTGAAAGGTTTGCGAGATACAAATTTGTTCGTAAACTACTACAGCGGCAATTTTTTTCAAAAAATTGGACATATGTCAAAAATTGTAATAGATAAGTTAACATAACTTAGGTTCTCTAAACTCAGAATTAGAAGACCAATCGAACCATGTAAAGAAAAATATAGGTTTCCATTTAAAATAAGAAAGTTGGTACCAATTTTTGGCACACCCTGTATAGTTGGAGGACTGAAAATATTTTAGATAGAACAGGCATGATCGATTATGGCTGCATACCAAATTTCAAGTTACTAATCCAACTGCAAGTTGAAAAACTTCTAATGAATGGCCTACGTGAATCACCCTGTATATCTAAACTGAAAAATAAAAAGGCGCCAGGATTTGACAAAATTAAATCTGAAACTCTTAAAGAAATATCAGAATATATTGCTAAGCCACTAACATATCTAATAAATAAATCGATTAGTTTGGGTACTTGTCCGGAAATTTTTAAAGTGTCTGTTGTAAAACCTATTTATAAGGCAGGAAATAAGTTGATGCCTTTAAATTACAGACCTATATCGCTAATAACAGCTATAGCAAAAATATTTGAAATGACATTGAAAACAAGAATTATAAAATTTTTAAATAAACACAATATTTTCTCAGCACAACAGTTTGGTTTTAGAGAAGGTAAGTCGACAGAGCATGCAATCACCCTACTTACAAAAAAAATTTATGAAGCTATTGATAACTCTAAACCTTGGCTATGTTTATTCTTAGACTTAGCGAAGGCATTCGATACAATTAGCCACACGCTATTACTGCAAAAATTAGATGACATCGCTATTAGAGGTACAGCACTCAAATTAATGCATAGTTACCTATCAAATAGGAAACAATATGTAGAAATCGGTAACTATAGAAGTAATTTCACAACAATTGAATTTGGTGTACCACAAGGAACCATATTGGGCCCCATTTTGTTCATCATTTACCTTAACAATTTGTTTGAAATTAACTCGGAGGGTACCATCATCAGCTTTGCTGATGATACAGCAATTTTCTATGAAAGTGATACCTGGAACAACTTGCGGGAAAAGGCGCAGAATGACTTTGAAGATATAAAAGCATGGTTCGATAATAAGCTTCTCTCGCTGAATTTTGAAAAAACAGTGTTTGTACCTTTTACCTCGTATAGTTGCTTCCTACCACACTTCAAATCCCTAGAAATAAAAGATGATCAACAGAATAGGTTTTTAATATCTTCTCAAACATATCATAAATACCTGGGATTAATTATCGACTGTCATCTAAAATGGGACAAACAAGTAAACTATGTTACAGAGAAACTAAGAATACATATTCATCTTTTTAAATTTCTAAAACAAGTACTAGATATTAAACACTTAAAAATAATTTACACGGCCCTTGTAGAGCCACACATTAAATATGGCATAATAGGATGGGGAGGCGCAATGAATGTACATTTAAATAAGTTAGAAATGACACAAAAAAGAATTCTTAAAATTATGTACAACATAGATCACACCTATTCCACTGATAATTTATATAGAGAAATGTCAATTATGGATCCACGTCAGCTATTCTTCTTCAGTCTGACCGTTGTTCAGTACTCTGAAAGTAAAAATATTCTACAACATGAATATAACATCAGACACAGAGGCAACCTAATACCTGTTAAACAAATATACAAAACAATTGGACAACGATCCCATGTATTCTTAGCACCTAAGGCGTTTAATTTTATACCTGAAACATTAAAAAAATTAATAAATAAAAAATTATGTAAGAAATATGTACAAAAATTTATAACAGAAACTCCCAGAATTGAAATACGCAAATTACTAGACTTAAAAAACACTTAAAAAAAAGCTAAATAAATGTGATACTTACCAAATTTCATAAAACTATATGCCCTATCAACCGACCATATACTTCGAACATAAAACTGTAAATGAAAAAAAAAAAAAGATGCTACAAAATTGTTAGAAATTGAAAAATTAAACAGTACCTAAAATATGAAACAGAGTATGATTGTCTATACTCTGCATTCTTATTATTTTATTTCCCAAATAGGATATCTTAAATGTATATTAATCCTTTTTTAATTATTGCATTAATTTGTAAATTTTTTTCTATGCCCCTTGTTACAGTCACATTCAAGGTTAAATTGAACCTTCTGTGATTTCTTTTCATGTTTATTTGTATTTAGATGTAAGTGTTATCTTATAGTTATATTCTTATCTCAAATAAACATTATTATTATTATTATTATTATTATTATTAATTATTGCACGTTATTACGCGACACCCTGTATAGATATATATTTTAATGTCATATGTGTATTGCAGCAGGAAATAGAACTACATCAATGAATGCATTGTTTAAGTAAAAACATCTGTCTAAGAACTTAAACTGATTACTCTCCTCTGTTTCTGTGGACTCTTAGGATGTGGTATACCACTCTGCAGAAAAGGGAACTAAATCAGGAGCTTAAAAATAATAATAATAACAAACTGAGTTACAACGTATTTGTTAAAAGTGTAGAATGTACCATTTTAGAGATATGGGGTTCGACTCTGGGTGTAACATTACTGGTCCGTGTATTAGAACTCTACAAAGTTGGCATTTGTAACTAAGTGCGGCTATTGAGGTCCACACGGTCAGATTCCCAGTATGGTATGAATATCAATAATAATAATAGCACAGAAAAGGTGACTACGCCAAAAGTCCATAAAATCCATATTATTCGATTCATCCTCTTATTCAGTATTAATGTCCATTATTTATTTATTACTTTTTTACTATTATAAAAGAATATGAGATGATAATTGATAAAAACTGTGTAAAAATTGGTGATATTTGAAAGTATTGATTGCTGCCTGAACAAATTAGATCCGCTAAATATTTTCAAGAAATCCTGAAATCCACTTCTTTGTTTTCTTCTTGTTTCAACAACAAAACGGCTGGATCGAATACATACGTCTCGATTGGCACCACAGCGAAGTCGATATTATTTATTTCGTGCAGGAAATAAATTGTCCACGCACATACGTATGCACATTCCCGTACACGCACATTTCTTTTCAAAACCAGTTAAAAAATACTGTAGTGACTGCATACAAATATGTTGAAAATGTTGATATATATTTTCAGCCCCATTACGCTCCCTATATGCTGGGAAGTTAATAATGCTAATGGTAACTGTAATGGTCGTAATATATAGTACATATAATATAAAAGAAAGTCTTGTTTACTTATCCATATTTTCATCTCGAATGATGCTTATGGAAACTGAGAAGCTGAGCAAGAACAAAGATTTTCAAATAGTACTTAGCAGAACATCGGATGCAATCCAATGATTGTAAATTTCCTTGGAACTGTTAAGAAGAGTCATAGCTGGGGTCTATAGGAACTGCCTGATCAACTTAGCAAGCAAGAAGTGCAGAAAATGGCATTATTGGAAACGGCCCACATTATGAGAAAAATTTTGGAGTAGAAATCTCTGTGATCCCTTGTTCAGATCTAAAATGTTTCAAGTTTGAGGAAAAGGAGACACAGGCAAGAGGTTAACCAAAATGCCTCAACCTCAAATGAGTCATGACAAGCTCGATAAAATGCACAGTGGAAGTAGAGTCAAGGCAGTTTGGAAGAAGTGTATATTTTGTCAGGATTATTCGAAAAGGCAAGTACTGCAAAGTAAATCGTTGTGTCTGATGTATTTCTGTGGCTTCTTCATCACGATAAAATACCTGCAAAAGAAGTTTGATTAAAAAGAGGGTCTTTGTATCTGTTCATGATGTACATAGCAAATGGAACGAGGGAGAGTATACTTGCCATTCACGCAATCACGGGAAGTGATGTCACATCACGTCTGTCATCCATTACCAAACGAGCAGCTTTTAAAGTGTGTCGAAAGCACTATTATCTGCTGTCCTCGCTTGGCACCGTACCTCTTAGCGAAGCAGCTGTATCTTCTGCAGAAATGTTTGACAAAATTATACAAGAATTGTATTATCAGTAAAGGCAACTTACCTCGTTATAGACGTCATTTGGCTCACATATTTCAATTCAGTTCCTTTTCTTCTCCAGGTAGCTGACTCAATAGTTTGAACCGACGTTGCGCGTCATGCCTTGATTGGTAAAGTAAAAAACCCAGAATCTCTTCCAGCGCAGCGCTTTTAGAACATATTAAACGAAGCCACTACCAAATTTCAGTTTGGGAGAATGCTCACTTCTCTGGCCCCTTCCTGTCACCGATCACTGACTGCGGATCAAAGAAAGATGCAAAGGGCTGTATCCCAATTCTCAACACGCTTGACTCAATTTAAAAGGCTACTACCGATATTGTGCTTGCTCTACAAAGCTTTGTAAATGCTATAAGACTAAGTTAATTTGCACATCAATCTGTTTCTTTGTGGACTTTGTACAAATTCTAAAAAAGACGATTAAATCCAGTGTAATTACGAAAAGTTTTGAATAATTACTATAAATTTGTCATTACCTTCGGCGAACGTGGTTTACCTACTCTTGTGACACATTTATTTTCTTTTCTTCAACCGTGAGTAGTGAGTAGCTTTAGCAACTGCGTATCTTACTTTCACTCATAGATCTAACGCCGAATCAAAAACCAAAACAAAAATGTCGGCAAGTTATATTATAGATAGATAAATAATGTCTATACAGTATCAAAACATGACGTACCAACTTCAGAGAAAAATCCAATCAAGATGGTGACTTTTTTATAGTATTTCTCATACCAAAATCGGTTAAATAATTGCTTGAACAATATGACATTCTACGACAAAATAATCCCATAAACTGTCTTTAGATGAAAGAAATCGACCCCGGGGGTGAAAATATCGTAATATTGAGGAAACGCCCGCCATCTTCGACGTCATTTTGAATTCTGAGCTTTCGGTCAAGCTTTGGGCGTGTCAACATCAAAATTTGTGTTCATTTGGTTAGATTTAGTAAAAAAGTTCATTTGGCAAAACGTTATCCAATGCTGCTGAAATTGAAAACTGTCGAAAACTGAACCAGTCTGTATCGGTATATTGCAGAAAATAAATAAATAAATAACAAACAAAACAAATTAAGGAATTTTGTGAAACCCGTAGAACTTCACACCGTTACTTTGGATCGATGCTATTGAAAGTATGTTATTATGGAAGTAATGTTGTAAGTAAGTTAGATAATTGAATAGTTCCAGTGGTGATAATGGTGGTATTGAGAATGTCGAATGTCGATATACACTTTTGTTTCACTTGTTTCTCGTAACTATACTTTCTCTTAATCCCTATTTTGCGCTAATCTTGTTTTGTCGTGCTATATGGAACTATTAGTTGATCATCTGGCCAGATCGAAGAACATAAGATCCAACTGCAGCATACAAGAACAAAAGAAAATATAATACTGCTTAGTATATAACGCACAAGTAGCATAATGTTAGAAGTAACTTCAAGCATTTAAAATAATGCCCGAGGAAAATGGTATTAAAGTTTCCGCTAATCCTGCAAGGGTTATAATATTTTTTGCAAGGAGTGGAGCAATCGCATAAAGAGTTTGGGGAATTCCACATTAGGCGCCTGGGATGGGCCGGTTTATTAGCTTTTATTTTAGATGTACAATGTACATTGAGCGTGTAAACGTAACAACAGTTTTAACGCTTTTTTCTTGATACAAAACATTAACCGTAGGATACTAGGGAAAAGTGTTTTACATCTGTTAAGATTCATACAGGCTAAACTTATTTATGTACATCGTTGTATATGTTATATATGTTTTATGAAGTAAATTAAATTAAACATCTTATAAAAACTACAGAAAGTAATTATTGTCTAAATGTTATTTGTGGCATTATCTTAATTTTTTCTTTTCAATTCTTGGGGACTTCCTGCAACATGTTCTTATTTTTTTTAAACGGTGCTCGAGGAATTTGCAAAATATCACAATTAACCAGTATGTCACTAGTAAAGAACCTCTTCGCCTGTGACTTTTACGCCAAAGGATCAGTTAGAGGTTGCTTCTTTTAATTAAATAACACAGATAAGTATAAAAACTTGAAATTAAATATTTCGCCGACGTTCCGGAAATCTAATCTGTTCCCTTTCCAAGGCTTTTTTGAAAAATCTTTTTTGCTGAGTGTGATAAATACACAACTCTAAAAATGTTTGTTACATTCAGTATCCAGAGATACTTACTATCCACATAGAACTGTTGATGTAGTTAACAGTTATTTAAATTTGTATACGTCGGGTTTGTGAACTTCTTCTTTTAACATTGGCAACCAAGAGTTACAGACACTACGTAACAATTCGACACGCATCTATCCTCATTCAGTAGTATTATATCGCTGATTCATTAATTTTTCTTTTTTTACTTCCCTCGCATACCGAAGGGAAGTATTGTATTCGAGAAAAAATCACCCTCCGAGATTTTTTCGGATTCTGACGTTTCAGAACACGTAGATTCCGAAAATATAGGTTTTTCAATTCCGTCAGTCTGTCTGTCTGTCTGTATGTCTGTCTGTCTGTCTGTTGGTGCATTAACTAAAAAACTACTTGACGGAGAGCAGTCAAATTTGGTAGGTAGTTAACCCTGCTGTCGGCGAAGAACTGGTAGAATTTTCACTGCAAAATATACAGGGTGGACCATCTAAACGGAATAAATAGTGAAAAAAAATTATTTTTTTCTCAAATTTAAAATTTCCACGTTTCATGACGCGCTCAACCTATTTCAGAAAAAAAAAATTTTTGAATTTTTTTTTTAATCATTTTTGAAAAAATTTTTACCACTAAAATATGGGAAGAAAAATTTTTTTTTCTTCAAATTTAAAATTTTTACGTTTCGTGGCATTCTAAACGTATTTAAAAAAAAAAAATTTTTTTTGAAAATTTTTTTACCAACATTTTTAAAAAAAAATTTACCACTAAAATAGGTGGATTTTTTTTTGAAAATTTAAAATTTCCACGTTTCCATGGCATTCTAAACGTATAAAACAAATTTAGAAATTTTTCTGAAAAATTTTTTAAAAAATTATTGAAAAAAATTTTTTGAAAATTTTTTTCAATCATTATTGAAAAAAAATTTACCACTAAAATATAGGAAGAAACATTTTTTTTTTCTTCAAATTTAAAATTTTCACGTTTCGTGGCATTCTAAACGTATTTCAAAAAAAAATATTTTTTTTGAAAGACTGAAAATTTTTAACCAACAGTTTTGAAAAATTTCAAAAAAAAATTGAAATTTTTAACCACCACTATACCACTTCACTGAGTGAAAGTAGAACTGAAAATGTGTCTAATGGCAATAATATTTGGCATATGCTATTATACTTATTGGAAAATATACGGGGTGGTCATCCCAAGAAATTATTCATGGTAGACCTGTTATTTAGTATTGAACTTTTGCTGTTGAATGTGCACTATTTTTTTGACCAAAAGTTATCAGGACTTCTTTGTAATAATTACAATAACTATATTTCCATTATTATTCTTCTTCTTTCAATCTTACACTAAACGGTCTGGATCACTGACCCACGTAATGTTTGTTGCACTCACATGGAATACTATAAATGCAGTTTTTTGGATTTTGCTTGTGGTTCTTCGGTTTCGTCTTTGTCAGAATAGATCTTAAAGTGTTATTTGTTTGAAATACCGTCCGAATATCAAATCAATCACCGATACGGCGCAACGTTACACAGCGTTAATTCCTTATGTATGCGGATTATCCGAAAAGCTGCGCCGTATAGGTGATAGATTTGTTACTGGGACGGTATTTCAAACAAGCAACACTTTAAGATCCATTCTGACAAAGACGAAAGCGAAGAACCATGAGCAAAATTCAAAAAACTGCATTTATAGTATTCCGTGCGGGTGCAACAAACATTACGTGGGTGAGTCATCCAGACTGTTTAGTGTAAGATTGGGCAAACATCAAAATTATATCAGGAAAAAAGAAATTCAGAGGTCCAAGGTCTGCGAACACGCTCGGGAGAACGAACATAGAATAAACTGGACAAAAAAGCAAAAAAAGAAAAATTAAAGAATCAGCGATAATAGTATTGAATGAGGATAGATGCGTGTCGAATTGTTCCGTAGATGTCTGTACAACTTGGTTGCCAATGTTAGAAGAATGATTTCACAAACTCAACATTGTATAAATATTAAAAAAACTGTTAACTCTATCAACAGTTCTAGGTAAATAGTAAGTATCTATGGATATTGAATATAACAAACATTCTTAGAGCTGTGTATTTATCATACACAGCAAAAAAGATTTTTCAGAAAAGCCTTGAAAAAGGAAACAGATTAGATTTCCGAAACGTAGGCGAAATATTTAATTTCAAGTTTTTATACTTATTTGTGTTATTTAATTAAAAAAGCAAACTTTAATTGATCCTTTGACGTAAGAGTCACAGGTGTAGAGGTTATTTGCCAGTAACATAATGATTAATTGTGATATTTTGTAGAAAAAAATACATGTGGCAGGAAGAATTGAAAAGAAAAAATACAGAAAGTAATATTAGAGGATTCGTTTTTTTTAAGTGCAACTTCTCTTGTCAATTTTCTTAATTATTGAAATATACCATCGTAAATATTAGTTTAACTACATAAACCTGGGATTTGTAACTGCTAAAGAACTAACATTTAGAGGTACTGGTTTTATTTCGGAAAAAAATGATAAACATTTTTTTAGGACTACTAGGTGATTAACCTGCTAGTGCCCTTTATCAACCGTTTACGTATTGCTGTTCTGTGCTTTGGTATCTGTATGAAGTTTGAAAGCTTGAAAAAGAGAATTATGAGAAAAAAACTAAAATGTTGTAGATCTTCAAGCATTCAGAATATGTTGAACTTGCTAAACTGCATTAAAATGTTATAGATCTTCAAGCATTCAGATTATGTTGAACTTGCTAAACTGCATTACTGCATAACACACATGGTTAAGTTTTGGACCCCAATATAGTTTAATCTCAACCACGTGTAGAGTTACGGCGATGATAACAATCGACTTGCACAGAAAGTTTCAAATTGGTTGAACGTATGTTTGGAAAGATTGATTTGAGCGTGAAAACATTGATGGTTGTAATAGTAATAATGCCAATTTGGGTTCTCTTGCACTTGAATTACAAGTCCTTATGGATGATTATATGATTAGTCATAGCTAATCGCTTTGATTATAATAAAATAAAAATTGTTCTTACTCATATATCCTAGGTCTCAGTTCCTAATCCGTTGTTACATCTCTACTTGGCTTTCGGAAAACTTGAAATTGGCAGCGAGTGCGAACGACTAGCTGATCTCGTGAGTGAACGGGGATTTTTTGGGTTCAATTTTTTTAGATGAGTAAGAGGTTGAATTAATATTTTACAGTACCCTACCAATTAAGTTTGTGTTACCACCCAGAGGCACCTTAAAATGATATATGTGATATAGGTACGGGCGTCATCCCCAGTAAAATTGAAGCTAGATATTACTAACCTCTGTGATGGTGAAATTGAGCGCCGTGGATAGGTTAGATCGTATTTAAGACAGAAAAAAAAATAAATGAAAAATTGAATTTTATGACAAAATTACAAAATGATCAGCAGATAAAAAAATCGGTAAAGGTATTTACACAGAACTTCCCTCGTTATTTGTGCATGGCGGCCACTAAAAAATTATTAAATATGAAATGACATTGAAGAAGAAGAATAATAATGGAAATATAGTTATTGTAATTATTACAAAGAAGTCCTGATAACTTTTGGTCAAAAAAATAGTGCACATTCAACAGCAAAAGTTCAATACTAAATAACAGGTCTACCATGAATAATTTCTTGGGATGACCACCCCGTATATTTTCCAATAAGTATAATAGCATATGCCAAATATTATTGCCATTAGACACATTTTCAGTTCTACTTTCACTCAGTGAAGTGGTATAGTGGTGGTTAAAAATTTCAATTTTTTTTTGAAATTTTTCAAAACTGTTGGTTAAAAATTTTCAGTCTTTCAAAAAAAATATATTTTTTTGAAATACGTTTAGAATGCCACGAAACGTGAAAATTTTAAATTTGAAGAAAAAAAAATGTTTCTTCCTATATTTTAGTGGTAATTTTTTTTTCAATAATGATTGAAAAAAATTTTCAAAAAATTTTTTTCAATAATTTTTTAAAAAATTTTTCAGAAAAATTTCTAAATTTGTTTTATACGTTTAGAATGCCATGGAAACGTGGAAATTTTAAATTTTCAAAAAAAAATCCACCTATTTTAGTGGTAAAAATGTTGGAAAAAAAATTTTCAAAAAAAATTACCGTTTTAAATTCTGAATCAAAATACGTAAAACTATTAGGTATATACATTGACCCAAAATTAAATTGGCACCAACATATTGACCATCTAGCAAGCAATCTAAATAAGGTAGTATATCAGATAAGGAAATTAATAAATCTAACCATTCTCGACACAGCTTTAACTTTTTACTACAGTAATTTCTATACTCTTAAAACTTATGGTTTTATTATTTGGGGAAATTGATCTGACAGTGAAAGAATATTTAAAATACAGAAAACGGCTGTGAGGTTTTAGCTTCTGCGAAAGTTAATGAACATTATAAGCCAATTTTTAAAAATATGAAAATACTAACACTCTCAGGTCTTTTTATATACAAGTGCATTATGCACGCAAAAGAAAATTTATCGTTGCCTAGAAATCTACTTATTACGAATATAATATTAGAAATAAAAATAATTTAAGTATTCCATATTACAGACTGTCAAGAACTCAGGAACCAGTAAATTATACATCTGTGATACTATATAACAAACTTCCAAGTCAGCTAAAGCTACAAACAACTAACTAATTAAACATATTCCTGAAGGAACTTTTAAGGGAAAACATATTTTAGAGTATACAAGAGTTTCTTGATTTCGATTTAAATATATTTCATAATATTGTATAAAAAACTAGTCTTTAATATAAATTTTGGTACTGAATGTAATCGAGTGTGAATTGTAATGTGTGAATTTAGAATTTGGTTAATTTAAATATAAAATGTAAATATCTGTATAGTCTGTATAGTCTAAGATACAATTTTAATTATTTTAAATCGAATATTTTCATATTTTATTGGAAATTTATACATATACACATTTCTTGTTTTCTTTACTATTGACAACCTTAAACATTTGTACAATGTATCTTGGGTAATAAATTTATATTCTCTAAAATATTTTACTTTTACTAGATAGATCACTAAAGACAAAGAGTTGGTGACACCGAAAGTGACACCTCGTGTGTCTAATTAATTATCAATACTTGGAGTGACTGCAGAATTGGAAATGAGAGTCAGTTCGCTTTACGCCAGCTAGTAAAATGATATTCCTCCTCCAATCAACATTTTATTACCATATTTCATAAATGAAAAATTGCTGAGTATTTGAATCCGAGTTCTCCGCAACTTTGGTTCGATACTCTGGTACGAGTACCGTTTCTTCACTAGCAATACAAGTCTGCAATAATTTAATTTTACAACAGAGTAACTTCTTCAATCCCGTACAGTACTGCAATCTTCGATTTTCTATTCAAGAGGAGTGGAATGAGATATTACAAGCCAACATTGACCATCTTATTGAAAGTATGTCTAATAGGGTAAATGAGTATATTTACACAATTAGCCCTGGCTAATATATTAATAAAACTGTTGAACGAAATCATGATGTTACACTTTTTATTCAAATCAGTGTATATGCCGCCGGTTTACTTTAAAGTCAACATTCCGTTGACCTACTTCTCTTCCATATAAAAGTTTTCTTAAAGCAATAATTTCTGATATCACTGATTTTATCCACTTTTCCGTATTTTTACGAATAAGAATCCACTGTCTTTATTTGTAATTCCACTATGTGTGCTTATCTAGCATTTATTATAATATATTACTGGATTTGTGTATTTTCTAAAAATCACTGAAAAGAGGATGTCCTAGTTCAAACATTTTGGAAATTATATTTTAGTAAATTGAAGATGTTAGAGCACTATCGATAATTACTGAGGATGAGATTTTCGGGTATTACATCTTATGTTAAAGAACGAATCGAGAAAGTGAACCAATTATAGGGTGTTTAAATATACTTGGGGCTTAAATTTTAGCTTTTGTATGCCTTTAGTAAATATCTTTGTAAATGATAATATTTCAAGAAATGACATTGCGGTTTTGTGTAATAAAATTGTCTTTAATTTTTTTGTCTATTTAAATATGGACCGAAATTACAATTATTTGAAAAGATGCTTGATGCTTTTAACTTCATGGTTGTAGAAAAATGTATTTAAGTACTTGAAAATAACTCAGATATTTATAAATAATAATATTTGTTTGTGTACATTAAATATTTCAATTTTGAATAATCGTTTCTTGATTACTCACAGAAGTATTTAACAAATATTTGTTTGTACAATCTTATTAATAACTGCAATAACTTGGTAATAGTGTTTCTTATTACATACATACGTATATTCCTAATGCACATTCATGCCTACTCATATTACAGAAAATATTACAATGGTAGTTGCCAGTTGTATATGCAACACATGATATTATTTATTTAACATATTATGGAGAGTTTCCCTATCATACCTTAATAGCCATTGTTGTAACTTTCTTTTGCGTATTTGTAATTTGCCAATATTTTTGATTTCGGTCGATACAGTATCATATAATGATGGACCCAGGTAGTATAGCATCTCTGCCCTATTTTTCCATATTTAATTTCAAATTAATCAAACCAGTTTTTTATTCTTCCGAAATCTATTCAGGTCTTTGTTTTTAGTTCCTTCCATGTATCGGCGGAATAAGAAATGACTGTATCGTCTGCGAAACTTAAAATATCTCCAGTACTCTCTAATGTCAATAAATTGTTAAGATATAAAATGAAGAGGATGGGACCCAAAACTGTACCTTGTGGAACGTCATAATATATTTTTCTTGGGTGACTAGAGTTTTCAGCTATGCTAATGTATTGGATTCTGTTTGATAAGTAACTTTTTAATATGTTAAATACTACTAAACTACAACATATATCCGCTAGAAAGATAGTCTTATTGTGATATCTCGTAATATCTCGTAGAAAATGCTGCTTGTAATGACGTCACTTCCGGAAATTTTCATTACGGTTTAATTACATCATATAAAACAATAAAAATAAGAATATCAATATGTAGTGGTTGATGAGTTCTCAAGTAGACAATTCCATCAAACATTTTTTTACTGTTGGCCAAAGGGTAATTTATAAGATTCAACAAGGACCTATTGGTGGTGCAGCTGTAAGATGTTAGTTAAGAACAATGTCTGAGAGTGAAGACAAATTATTATTAATAAAAAATACAGGATTGGCTTCTGAAAGTACTGTACATTTTTATGTCAACAACCTTGTAAGCATACGAACTATTTTAATCTATCTGAATAAAACAGATGTCAATTTATCGACGACATATCAGTTTTAACTGGATAACATGTAAATGTTTTTCAAATGGTACCTTGTGTGCCGCTGACTTTTCCTATACCGTTATACATTGGTTTCTTGGAATTAATAAATTATTATTATTACTATTATTATTATTACGGAACCACGTCTCTTTGAGAAGCAATTATAGTCAAACCACCACCGTTACCAGATTTCAACTCCACTGATCAGTACTTCTATCCTTTGAGTTAGAAGTTGAGTACTCAAGAACTATCAAATAACCACGACGACTTTCATAACCAGAATCGTACGGGGAATTTTTGGAATTTTGATTTGATGAAACTAAAATTTTATTTTCCAAATTCTATTCAAAATCATGCAAAATAAATTCAAAAAATATTTGTAGTATGCAACGTTTCATTTTTTGCGGTTAGTTTAATCAAAATTGAATGTTATTGAACGTTACTGCAATGTTTGAATTAAAAAGATGTTATAATAAATACTTAATGGTAATTATATTTTCCTCTACCTAGACGAATTTCAGCAGTATGGCTCAAACGATTTTTTATAAAGTTAATTTGTCACTAATTTTATTTTGTTGATTTCTGTATTTTTTTAGTTGATACTAAAAATTTCAAGACTGTATTTGATCTATTTTTTCTTTACACTTACGTTTTATATAAATAGTTTCGAATTTATCAACAGACAAATAGAACTTCTTTTTATTTTGCTGAGGAAGAATCTGAGCCAGTTTCAAAATATAACATTGAATAGAGAAGGGGGCATTTGTTTGTTTTTATTATACGTACCTGTAGTGGGATCTTACCTGGTTTTGTTATAACAACTTAATATTTTTAGTGTATGTAGTACAATATGTGTCTACTAGATTTTGATGTTATTTCCGTTCTTATACTAATACTTCATTAGTGTTCTCAGCGGTAAATGTTTAGTAGGATTAATATCGTGGCGATTCGTCGGTCAATCTATACTTTACTAGTGAATGAATGGAATGACGTTGAGGTCTCAATAATATACCGTATGGTGGCTGTTAAGTCATCCTGTATCAGCACTAGCTTGGGCTAAATAAAATTCTTATTACAGCATGACAGAAGACTGCTTAATCACTCAGTTGTTAATAAATATTACTGTTCTAATTTTGTACATACAAGAACTCGATCATGTTTCTAACTCCTAGAATAATTTCGTGAACTCTGCTTTATGAAAACTGTTGTTTCAGAATATGAGGCCCTGAGATTTTCTGCTATCAACAATACATTTAAAAGAAGTGATGGCATTTAGCCATAAATATTCTGCTTGCAATGTAAATTTCTTGTTTCAATATATTTTCAATGGATTGCATACAAATTAAGTTTATCTATTCAATCCTTGTGTGGACTACGAGTTCTCATAGTCCCCAGAGAGTACTTAGTCGGTCCCGCATAATTTGCTTTGACATTTGCCGCTATTTTCTTAATATCCAGGCTGAAAATGTGCACAAATGAAGTAAGAAATAAAGTACGTGTTTAAAATTATAAAGTGCATTATTCACTTGTCCTTTGGAGAATGCAGATCTTGTTATAAAGAAAATAGCGACATTTAATAGTAACAAAGTCAACACTTTAATTAAACTTTCCTTAAAAGGTGATATAGATTTAAATACATGTTAATCTAAGATGGATGGATATACAGCGTGTCCAGAGAGTACGAGAGGAACTATTTTATTCCTTGCGTCTGTAGTAACAAGAGCTTTAAGTTTGAAAATGTTTTATTCGAATGTATTTTTAATAAATATATATGACTTTTTTAAATTCAAATGAAATATAACACCACCCTGCTCTACAACTCTGCCATTATCCCTAAAGGTGTCAAGTGTCTTTGTGCGGTAGGAGCTACATATTTTGCGATAAATGACACATACCTAATAAGCGAGTATTAATTTATTTTTTCTAAAAATTCCAGTGCCGCTGCAGGGGATCGAATCGAATACATCAGGGTAAGAGTCAAGTCCCCGACTTTCGACCACACAATTACATATACTTCAGTTAAGCAACTAACAAACTTCTAACAAGAAATGTCAACGTGTATTTGACTAATGTAGTCAGTGGAGTTATTATGCAATATTGCATCAATTGTTGTTCCTGATTTCGTTATTGCTTCATTAGATTTATTATTTATTTCTAATCTTATTTTTTCTCTGAGAAAATTGATTAACGGTTGTGCTTCTTGCTTAGCAGGGTTAAAATTTAATTCACCACCTAATGGAAGTTTTGTTTAAATTCTCACCCAAGAAAATAGAACCATCAACCGTATATGCTAGTGGTATTCTATATAAAAATTGTACAATTTATTGTCTAGTATTATTAGAAGATATGTAAATTACTACCATTATTTCTGAAAGTATACCTGCCGTTTTCTCTTCATGATGCCTTCTCAATCGAAATGCATTGAGTGTTAAAATATGACTCGTCTCATTAAACGATTGATTTCTGTCTTCAGATACTTTTCTCTTGTTATTTAATTAGGATGTAATGAAATACTTGATTCGAAATACTTGACCGGAAACACAAAAAGTATCCACAGATATTTCAAATTATACAATTTGTATTCAAACACAAAAACTCGACCGCTTCTTGTATAATGTTTACGCGCACCCACGAATATTACTCTACGTCTGTGCAAGCTAAACTAACTAACTAACAAAGTAGGCTACCACTACCCTAATTACATTTACAATAACCTCCACTCCAGGCATTTCAGATTTTGTGATGGCTGAACTTTCACTTAAAGAAGGAAATATTATTTCATTGCAAATGCCCAACAGGGGGAGGCCAGAATGGGAGCATATAGGCTGCAAAACTCAAATACCACGAATCTCCACGGAGCTAGATCGGGAGGACATTTGAGGATAATAAACACTGTAGAAGACCCTCTATTGAATATGAGGTCAGACTACATGATACCAAAAATCACCTTCAACAAGCCTTTCAATATCACCACTGGAGATAGTAAGGACTGATTAAAAGAAGCTCCTGGCATACTACGTAAGGGCCCAACCTGGTATACTGATGGGTCTAGGACAAACACAGGAGCTGGCGCTGGAATACTTGGTGAAAAGCCCAGAGCAAGTATAAGTCTTTCCCTTGGGCAACACGCCACTGTATTTCAGTCAGAAATTCTGGCTATACTTGAATGTGAACGCGAGAATGCAAATCGACAAACTGTTAACCAGCAGATTTCCATTGCATTAGACAGTCAGGCGTCACTTAGAGCACCAGACTCTAACAAAGTGTCTTCACTGGAGGAACATTCCAGGAAAGTACTCATTAAAGATCCATGTGCAAAACAAACTGGAGAACTGCTCACAATGAACAGGACCCAGTTCAGACTAATAACAGGACTTCTGACTGGACATTTTCCTGTAAAGAATTACCTGAATACCATCGGCAAATTTGACGGCAAACTAGACTGCAGACTATGCAGCAAGGAGCCGGAAACGGTAAATCACATCATATTCAACTGCGAGTTACTGGATCGCAGAAGATGGTATCTACGGTATCTACGAGCAAGCACGAACAGATCCGGAATTCATCAGCACCCGCCCGACCATAGACCTGTATCACCTGATTAGGGGTACAGGGGTACTAACTGAAGTGGGCGGAGTGAAGCATAACAGGGAGAGCAAAATAAGCCCAGGAGGCTGCAGTGCCAATTTTCATTATCAGGCGAGCCCTGAGAGTAAAAAAAGTGTCCAATACGTCCACCAATTACTTCGTTATAGGTGAGCGGTATACCCTCAAAAAGACGCTCGGAAAAGCAAAATAAGTGACCTCGAAGCAGAGATGGGCGCGTGACGTGAATTTCACGGTGTCACGCCGTGTCACGGCGTGAGCGTGTAACATTAAGGTACCAAATCACGGAAGATTTCGTGAGTGTGCGTGAGTTAAAAGATTCCGTGCGTGAACGTGCGTAAGATAATATTTATTGTGTCATGCTCATGCCGTGTCACGCCGTGACACGACGCCCATCTCTGCTTTAAAACTTCAACCTGTTATGTCGTGACAAGAATAAGAAGCGAAGCGACAGACGGAAGACGGAACACGAGAACGAGAAGGAAGGGGAAAGGACAGGAGACAGGATGGATGATGCAACATTCAAATCAAACTACATAATTGCAATCTCTCTTTGCCGCATTCGCCAGTCGCCTAGTCCTCCTGGTCTAGTCTTGTCATGTATACTCTATTATTATTATTAAATGCAACTATTTTTTTGAACTAAATTTTATTTATTATGTGGTGCGGTGGTGGTGTGACTGTGGCCAGGGCACAGGGCAGCAGAGCACCACGTGCCGTGCGACTGCGGCAAGCCGGGGGCATATGAATGAATCATGGGGTAAAGTTAACTAGCTTCGTGCGTGAGCGAGCGTGCGTGAGTAAACTTTCAGAAAGCGTGAGCGTGCGTGAGTTTGCCTTAACATATAGCAATCGTGCGTGAGTGTGCGTGAGCTAAAGCTTTAAAGCCGTGAACATGCGTGAGCGTGAGTCAAAATCGACTCACGTGCCCATCTCTGCCTCGAAGTTTCGACAGGTTGATACCTTTTGAAATCGATTTGTTATTTTATTGTCAATAAAGAACCTTATTAAACTTGTTGATTCCGATGGCAGGTAGTTTGTTATTAAGAAAAAGTTGCAAAATAAAGAAAAGAATAAATTGTTTTACAAATACATTCCTTGAGTTAATTGGGCCAATGCAAACACTTTTTGCCTCTTGACATTTTTTTACAATGCGCACCATTTTTGAACAACAAGCGACTAAAAGTCGAAAAATGGTCAAAAGTGGCTATTTTCAAAAATTTACTTCTCAGCTTCTACCAAAGCCATTTAAACGTTCCTTTATCCAAAGTGATCGTCAAGACTTATGTTTTAAGACAGCATTTTTTTCATATAGGTCATCTTTTTTGGTACTCGTGGTATTTGAAATTAAAGATGTATGAAATACTTCATTTTTGCATGACGGAATGAAATGTGAAGGTGACTGGAAATCGTTCCGCAAATCTTTTTTAATTACTTGAATGCACTCTTCAATACTTTTTTATTCTCGTTACTTTTTTGGAAATGCACATTCAAAAAATGAAAAATAATTTGTTCCTTTAACGTTATAAATCCGAATATTTAGTATTTAATATTAACGGGGATATTTTCTTAACATGTGTATTATGTATTTTACATAATGCATATTTAAACAAATTTTGAATTTGGCGCGTGTTCCTTCTTGCTCTGCAGACGCTATTTGTTCGTTATGACTTGTTAAAACAGGTGAAGTAACTAAGAATGCATTAGGTTTCCACATGTTTTTCATACGTTTGCTACGAAGCAGCAGTATAAAAATTCGGTTTATTGTGTTCATGGATTATACGTTGAAGGTATAATATAATTTTAGTGCAAATATTCCGTCATTGACATTTATTATAGTAATTCAAATAAAAAAACTAGCTGTATATGTTTCATTGCTGTACTATTTAAAAAACCGCTGCCCAAGGAATCACTACTTCCACATCCAGATTCTTCATCCAAGTTACTTTAAAGGAAACATCTTGACTTTATTTGCACTAGTATGTTTAAATTATTGGTCATAGAATTTTAATAATATTTGGGGCAGATGTCATAGAAAAGTTTGAGGCGTTGGTTTCTACCATATACGTTAAAAATGAAGTTTCTAGTTTACCCTACTTATTTTCCACTATTCACAATCTACCACCTCCCACCCCTTCAATGGAGTTATCTCAGTCGGATGTCACTACAATACATACGTGTACTAACTTTCAAGTGAATATCTCAATTTGATGTTATCAATCCCATTAATAATGAAGGGGAGGTGGTGAAGTTTGAAAAATATTAGAAAGAAATCTGAGGCCTTGGTTTCTAGTATATACACCGAATCCCAAATTTCTGTACTCTTACCAGCTTGATTTACTTATTTTCCCCTAGTTACTCCTATTAACCCCAACTCTTCTACGGAATCATCCCAAAATATAATCTAGTTCCAGATGTCGTTATAATACATACGTCTACCAAATTACAAGTGAATATTTCAATTTTATTTTATCAACCCCTTTAATAATGTAGTAATGGTAGTGGAAGGGTTGAAATATATTATCAAAAAATCTGAGGCCTTGGCTTCTAGGACATACACCTAATTTCAAGTTGCAGTACTCTTACCAGCTTGCTTTACTTATTTTTCCCTATTTACCTCTACTTACCCCCACTTCTTCAACGCAATCATGTCAAAATATAATCTAGTTTGAGATATAGTTATAATACATAAATGTACCAAATTTCAAGTGAAAATTTAAATTTAATTTTATCAACTGTTTTAATAAGAGAGTAGATGGTGGGTAGATGGAAAATACTAATTAAAAAACCTGACACCTTCGCTTCTAGTATATACACCAAATTTCTGTACTTTTACCAGCTTGCTTTACTTATTTTCTCTTATATATCCCTATTTAACCCAAAACCCTTCAACGGAATCATCTCAAAATATAATCTAGTTCCAGATGTCGTTATAAGTCATATGTGTCCAAATTTCAAATGAATATCTCAATTTTATTTTATTAACCCTTTTAATAATGAAGTAGGGGTGGTGGGGGTTGAAAAATATTATAAATAATCTGAGACCTTGGCTTCTAGTACATACACCGAATTTCAAGTTTCTGTAGTCTTACCAGCGTGCTTTACTTATTTTCCCCTATTTACCCCTATTTAACCCCCAACGCTTCAACGGAATCATCTCAAAATATAATTTAGTTCCAGATGTCGTTATAATACATATGCGTACTAAATTTCATGTGAACATCTCAATTTTATTTTATCAACCCCTTGAATAATGGAGTAGGGGTTATGGGGGGCTAAAATATATTATTAAAAAATCTGAGGCCTTGGCTTCTAGTATATACACTGGATTTCAAGTTTCTGTTCTCATACCAGCTTGTTTTACTTATGTCCCCCTATTTACCCTTAAATAACCCCCAACCGTTCAACGGAATCATCTCAAAGTACAATCTAGTTCCAGATGTCGTTATAATACATACGTGTACCAAATTTCAAATGAATGTATGTCAATTTTATTTTATCAACCCTTTTCATATTGGAGTAGGGGTGGTGGGGGTTGAATAATATTATATGAAAATCTGACGATTTGGCTTCTAGTACATACACCGAATTTCAAGTTTCTGTAATCTTACCAGCTTGCTTTACCTTTTTTCCCCTACTTACCCCTATTTAACCCTCAACCCTTCAACGGAATCATCTCAAATTATAAGTAATTTATTTTTTATCGTTATATTACATACGTGTACCAAATTTCAAATGAATATCTCAATTTTATTTTATCAACCCTTTTCATATTGGAGTAGGGGTGGTGGGGGTTGAAAAATACTATAAAAAAATCTGACGCTTTGGCTTCTAGTACATACATCGAGTTTCAAGTTTCTGTACTCTTACCAACTTGTTTTACTTATATTCCCCTATTTACCCCAAATTAACCCCCAACCCTTCAACGAAATCATCTCAAAATATAATCTAATTCCAGACGTCGCTATAATACATACGTGTATGAAATTTCAAATGAATATCTCAACTTTATTTAGTCAACCCCATTAATGGGGTAGAGGTGGTGGGGGGTTGAAAAATATTATAAAAAATCTGAGGCCTTAACTTCTAGTACATACACCGAATTTCAAGTTTCTGTACTCTTACAAGCTTGCTTTACTTATTTTCCCATATTTACCCCTATTTAACCCCCAACCCTTCAGCGGATATCCTCAAAAAACAATCCAGTTCCAGATCTCGTTATGATATATACGTGTACAAAATTTCAAGTCAATATCTTAAACCGTTCCGGAGAAAACGTGCGGACAAAAAAAAGTTACAGACAGACCGACAGACCGACAGACAGACCGACAGACAGACAGAAAAATTTTTTTTCGCTCAAAATTAAAATCTCGACGTTTCATGACATTCTAAACCTATTTCACGAATAAAAATATTTGAAAATTTTTTTGCGATTACTATACTTCCAATCCACTACGTGGATGTGGAAGTAAAAATAATAAATGTTACTAATTGCTCAGTACAGATTTTCCTACCCGTACTCACACCTTGTTTTTTAATTTAATATCTTCAAGCATTTTCAAGTGTTAAAGTTCTTTAAGTAAGATCGTTGGTAAAGTAAAAGTGTCAAAGTTAATTTTCATCTAATTAATTTCAAAAATTATTACTTATACTTCCAATCTTTTATATATAATTGAAACATGTTAATTTTATTGTGGATTTGACATGCACAAGTATGACCATATGAATTGCTATAATAAAAAAACGTGTTACAAATCATAAATTTTGACAATCGTTTTATAAGAACCGTTTGAAAAATTTCGGTAAAGCTTAAAACCTAGGTTATTTCATTAAAATTTTATATTTTTCAGTGGCAAAATACCCAATAAAAAATAAGAAAATCTGAATATGCCACAAATAAACAAGTATAGACAGTATTCGAAACTCATGTGCTTATACCGTCTGCTCTATTATATCTGAAGCAATTCTAACTCATCTTCGATTTTCTATGCTCTGGTTAATCCCCAAGCAATGTCGGGTAACTTCATCTAGTTTTTAAGTAAACATTCCTACTCCCTAATTGGAATACAAATTCAGTTTGACTTATAAAACAAAAATAAAACAAAATAAAAAAAGAAACAGTATCTACATTTAATTTCCTTCATTGTTAAACATGTTCAAATTTTAACGAGACCCTCAATGCAGAATATGGAAAGCGTTTGCTGGTCTTTTCCACGTCGATCGTATTATATAATAGCGACGCAACACGATACTGAGGTGACGATGGCGCCTGGGAACAGACAGTAAAATAGACAATCGACAAACGATTGAGTTTGTTGTTTTACGAGAGATGTGCCAATATGAACATGTCTCGTAGTTAGTTTCAGTTTCGGGATTCAGTGCGGGATGGTGGTATTATATCGATCTAGTTGGCGACGGCGCGATTGTGCTTTACTACCGATCCTCAGGACGCAGCGTAGAGCCGTAGAAAGCACCGACTATTTGACAAGCTTATAGAGTGCGGTGCGTACAGGACCATGTCATCAGGACACCGTCTTTCACGGTAGTGAAGTGCTTTTTTAATTTGTTTTGATTACGTGACACGACCCGAAGAAATCACTTCACTTGGTACTTGGACCTAGCGCCGCTCGAATCTGCTTCTCGTCAAAAAAAGTAAGTTGGTTGTGTTCTATTACATCAATTACCTATCAATTGTCCCAAAGTCAAACTTTTAACATCCAAACTGAACGGTTCTAAATAACCACAAGTTTCTCTTGATTAACTTTGTTATTTGTCAAATTAAAGTAGTTATTAATATAGTTATTAACTATGGGATTATATAAATTATATCCGTATAGTCAAGCATAAATAATAACAGTGTTTAACATTGATGATTTTAGAAAGTGAGTGAATTGTTAATACTTTCAGTTCTTGCACTTTGAAGGAGAAATTCCATCTTTTACTAGTTGAATTATTTTGGCGCGAAAATAGGATGTTCTCGCTCACAGCGCTGCGGTATATGAAATGAGGTGCGGATGTCGAAACTTCTTCTACTGTCTAAAGTTGCACTTTGTAAATAATCTTTACACAGTCAAGAAATGAATACTTAGCTTGGTAAAGGATCTTATATAAACATTTCTATATACTGACTTATATTGACAACTAAAAAACTTACATGTAATTGTAATAAATGGTATGTTATTAGTAGATGATGAATTGTTTCTACACACCATCCTTACTTAATTAATTTATTACACAAATCCGGTGCAAAACAACAATTTAATACCTAATCAGTTACTACGAACTAGTTTCATTGACCATAAGATAATATGTCAGCGTTATTTACAAATAATTTATTAAATTAAAAGAACATTCGCATTAAACATTAAGCTACTTGTGATGACCAGTTATTCTCACTAATCAAATTACACTACTAAAGTTTATTCCTTGTTGTAAACTAACACTATTTAAAGAACTTAACAATACTTTGTTAGGATCAGAGCTCTTAGTTGGGTAAATATATGTATTTTTTGTGACAGTGGATTTTCACTTCTCTCGTCCAGGGACTTATCTGGGTCCTCTTTGTTAAGAATTACATAAGTAGACGATGGATAGGAGATATGTACCATAATAAGAAAGGCCAATTGGAATATGAAGCTAACATAATTAAAACCAATATTCGTGACAATTAAATAACAGTTTAACAATGTTCAGAAGTAGTGTTGTAGATTTGCATATTTTTAAGGAACGATGTAAAATAGCATTGGTTGGAATAAGAATAGGACTAATGTCAAGGAAGTCTTAGAATTACATTAGTAGCTCTCTGCTGATTTTGGCCATTCGAAATAATATATGATTCTCTAGTGTTACATGTACTACAAATATTTGCGTCAAGCACTCCAGTTGTGTCTAGTTGCTTTGAGAAGCCAGCTAACCTCACTTTACAAACTGTAATGCTAAATTTCTAAGGACATTAATGCACTTAAGATTTGAGAAATAACATACAGTCTGATTAACATAAGATTTGAATTTACGTTAGATAAAGCACTTTATTTAGCAAGATCTATGAGATATTCCTACATAGGTCTGATCCCAGATAAGGTTATTCTGATTTAGTTCGTATAAAAGAAGAATTACATAGCAAATATATGAATTTGTGTGGATATTTATTTATTATGACAAGTCTGCAGCTTTCTCAAGCCAATTACAGACTGTACTTATATACTGAACCTAACTTAAACTAAATTGTAATATCTAAAAATAATACACATATCATGTATTAGAACGAGAGAATAAATTATAGTCATGATAGGTAAAATGCTTACATAATTTCTATTTTATTTTGAATAATAAGTAATTTATTTTTTAATTGGTTTGTGAACATTCCATATCTTTCTTTGGATATATTTAGATGTCGCTGTAATTAATTGTAGCTCTTTGCCATTCTTACAGGAGGTGACTTTAATTCATGTTTTCTAGTTAGTGTATGTATAAAAACGTTTTTTGAAATCGCGCTCTTCGATCTGGCACATTAATTATTATTTTATTTAAGGCAGTTGTCTTATACGAAAATTTATATAGAAGTATACAGATGAACAATGTCAAAGTAAGTTCTGGTGCTATATGTCATTATGTCATTGAATTATACATAGAACTATGATATAAATAAGAATAGTTACTAATATACCTCATCTCTGAAATAAAATTAATATATTTTATAAATTTTTCCTCTAAATTTTCTAACATTTGTATATACCTGGTATAGAAAGGACTCCAAACCGTGAAGCAATATTCCAGTTTTTATCTCACAAAGGAGAAATATAACATTAAAACAGTTTTTCAGCACTTAAATTATTTACAGTCGCATAAAATAAAATCTAAATTTTATGGCAGTTATATTAGTAGGGGAGCCCAATAGGGTATTTTGGGATTTACTCAAGCGCGGCAGATTAACATATAGGGAATACCTTGCACCCTGTTGAGTACCTCCACCATGTCTAAGCCCTCTATATAGGGCCGCGCGTGTAGGGCAGCCGATCAGAATAGTAAAAAAAAAATCCATAGTTGGAAATACTCGAGCGCGTCAGATTAAGGTGTGATGAGTTAATTACATGGTGAAAAGTGTGCGTTTCAATAATCTGACGATTTCAGCATGACGCAAGGGAGTGGGAGGGTCACAAACTTGCAAAAAAAAAAACGTCACCTCGACATTCTCGAGCGCGGTCGAATTTTGTTTTGTTTTGAAGGAAATAATTCAAGGATAATGGGAAAAATACAATCTGCCGATTTCCACAAGCCGAAGTAACAAAAATCGTCAACAAAGTTTAGCACGTGCACCGCAGTGAAGCACGTATTTCCCACTCCGCGCATCCCTCTCCCTTTCACTCTTTCTCTGTCTCTCACTCTCTCGCACCGTTCCCACATGCCAGACATCACGCCATTGGTGATCAATTACCAGAAGTATATGAAGATGTAGTCATAACACCAGATATTCTAAGGGATACTCCAGATTCAGGTACATTTACTTTTCAATACTTTAATAACACGCTTTTCATTGAATAAAAAATATATTGTCAAGTATTATAACGATTTCTTGATACAGATATGCAAGCTGTGGGTGAAATTGATGATCAAATCGAACTAGACTTGCAGTTTGATGATAATTCCACGGATGAAGTTCAAAAAAAATTTTTTTTAACATGTTTAGTTTGTTTTATTAATTTTTTGTGAATTCTGTAAAGTTATTACCCATCAATAAAATTATCAAAAAGTTTAAAAATATCGTTATTTATTAACCTCGGCCATATTTTTTTTACCTGTTATTTATTTATCATTTGTAATTTTATCAGAGAAAGAAATTACCGAAAGTATATATACATATAATATATGTGTTTATATATATTATAATTAAAATAAATAGATTTACGTGTGCAGAAAACAAAATAAAAAACTTTCTTTACAAATTTCAACAAAATTTGTCACATTCAGTGGTTTAAAAAAAATCATAAAAATATTTTTTTTTCAAATCGTCAGATTAAGAAAATCCCTCCAAACAATCGTCAGATTATTGATCAGCACGACCAGGACATCAAGCTAAACCATCTGTATGAAAATTTGACGCGCTCGAGTATTTCAAAATGGCGATTTTTCTTTGAATTTTCAAAAAGCCGCCACGAGCTTGCGCCACATCTGAATGGTCAGTCTTTTGAATTGGAGCTTCGTTCGGGTTCACTTAACATCCCCTCTGAATATCTGTCGCGTTCGAGTAAATTTTTATTTTTCTCATTTTTAACACTTCCATACGGCCGCCCCCACCATGCAAACCGGCAGATTAACATACCTCTGTCATCGGGGACACGTGGGGCATATACACTATCAATATCTGACGCGCTCGAGTATTTCCATGTAACTGTTTTTTTTTACATTTTTGAAAACCTGTAGACGCTTCCCCCACCGGTGAAAGGATACACATCATATAACCTTTTTTTCTTTCTACCATCTAATCTTCAAAATCCAGTAGGTCTCCACGACGCTCGAGTAAATCCCCATTTAGCATCGTGGGCTCACCTACTATATGGAATATTTGTCACATTGGCATTAAATGTCAGTTTCGAGTCCAATATTACAACATATCAGTTTTTTCCTCTTTCCAAATTTTCATTCCCGATTTTGTACTTATAATCAAGCATATTTCTGCCCAGCGTGAAAGTTATTACCTTGCATATATTAATATTAAAGGGTACCCGATTTTGGAATACCAGTTAAATATTTATTTCCCTTATGTCATCTTGTAGAAGCAAATAATCCTGATTATCCCCTTTTTGTTTAAATATTTTCATATCATCAGTGAAAAGGCTAACTGACGAATATTTAACGTTATCTACAATATCTTCAATAAAAATTAAAAATAGAAGAGGGCATACATTTGAGCCCTGTGGAACGCCAGAGTCTGATGTGTAGTAATTTGACTCAAAATTATTGATCATGACATATTAATGTCGATGTAATTAAATACTCCGTTCTCCATGTTGCTTGAGTTGAATGCACTTCATTTTTTCTAAAGTTTTAATAGCCGCTATGGCTTCACCAATAAATACATATATTTTCTTTCAACTTTAATTTCAGTTCGAATTTGTTCGATGGAATAAGACAGCATAGCATATCTTACGTTTACCAAAATTTTACCATATTAATGTGGAGATAACTCGGCAACTTTGATTTAAGATATTTTACAGTTAGGTTGATACTGGGAAAGTCCGAAAACTCGAAACTTAATCTAGAATTTTGTAATATAAATCAAGATATTCTAAATTCTAATATGAAAGGTTTAATATTAAGATAAAGTTATTATTACTTTCATTAATTTCACGAGACTCAGATCATTAAGGCGACAGGTGTATTCTTCATCCAAACCTATTAGCAAAATCATAAATACGCAGTTGAACGGTTTTAGAAATTATAGATAATTGCCTATATTCCGCTTGGAGGACGTATTTTTCGCTAAGAAATTGCCTGTGATACTCTCAATTATGGTATGTAGAAAATATATGTGGTTTTGTAATATGGCTCTCTACTTGCGTATTTTATTTGTGGTGTGAAATAATGTAGTATTAGAGGCACCGGCTGCAAAAAATGTTGCAATTTCCAGCCCTTCTCTGCATAAATGTTCAAAATCATATGACTTGGATTACGCAGGTTTACAAAAAGAAAATGTCCGACCAATGGGGAAGGAAAAATCAAAATTTTAGAAATTTGTGATTTTTTTACTCAAAAAAGAAGAAGTTTGGACAAAAACTGCAAGAGGCAAAAAGAGTTTGGAATCATCCGGGGGATATTGCCTATTTTTTTTTTGCAGAAAAGAGCGTTGTGCAGTTTTCAAGTATATCAAAAAAAGCATTGGGCAATTCCGAAAAAATTTTAGAATATTCCCCGAACGATTCCAAACTCTTTTTGCCTCTTGAAAATTTTGTCTAAACTACTTCTTTCTCGAGTAAAAAAATAGCAAAAGTTCTAAAATGTTGTATTTTTTAGCAATTTTAGGTTAAGTTTTCTCGAAATCCTGACTTTATGGGGCAAAACGGACTACGGCATCATGTTCAGCACGTGGAGTACGATAATGGAATCTCATTGGTCGGACATTTTTGTTTGTTGGTAAACCAGTGATATTTTATATGTGTCACCTAACACAGACCTGCAAGAAAACACTTTTTTGTTTCTTTCTGAACCAAAATAGGTGACTCCTAAGAATTTTGACGTGCTGAACACGATGCCGTTGGTCGTTTTGCGCCATCACATCACACATTTTGAGAAAACCTAACCTGAAAGTGCTAAAAAGGCCATATCTACTTATTTTCGTACCTTAATAGCTGGACAATGAATGATATGAGATTGAGTAAAACGGGCCAGACCATCTTATTCATCTCTACAAAATCTTAAAAACCCAATAGTAACAATAAAATAAAACAACTCTAGATGACGCAAACATTATTTTATTTTTGAGTTTAGTAAGAATAGAATAGAATAGAGTAGAAAAATATTTATTGTGTTATATATAAGTGTACACATAGATACAATATTCTACACAAAATGTGACGTTCGTATCAACGTTCTTCCACGCTACCAAACAAAGAAACAAAAAGAAAAAAATACTTCTAACCATCACATATAACTCAAGTAGCCCTAAAATTACATTATTTAATCAATCATATTTTGTACCTGCAATAAGTATTCTTTATAATTTTTTTTAAATGTACCAATAGATACACCCTCAATCATTTTATAATATACATCATTATTTAATAACTCAACAGATAAATACGCAAAGCAACACTGAAATCTTGCTGATTTATGTTTGTATATATTAAATTTGTTTAATTCCCTAAGATTGATATCATTCATCTCTTGTCTTAATTTCAGGTACTCTTTTAGATATTCTGGTTTTCCACTGGTATAAATTTTCATTAACAAACTGCCAAAAAATAATTTGTAACGATAATCTATTTTTAAATATAAATGTTCTTTATATATCGGAGTGACATGATCATATTTCCTTATTGAATGAACAAAACGTAGACATGTGTTTTGAGCTAACTGTAGCTTGTTTTTAAATTCTATTGTCAGAAAACTATAGTATACACTTAAACAATAATCAATCTGGGGATACAAAATTGATTCGACAATTCTGTGTTTTACTTTTTCATGCAGCATATATTTAAATTTAATTTAATTTCATGTATAATATACACAACTTACTCATGACATGCCTTTGAAAATTTAGACTATCGTCAAATATTACTCCTAGGTTTTTCGCATACTCTTTTTGTGGAATCTCTATATTGTTAATATGCACTGTAGTGAAGTTAAACTTCATAACTTTATTTGTAACATTTGCAGAACCTATTAGTAAGAAGCAACTTTTACTAGCATTAATTTTAAGACCATTCTCAAAAGACCAATTGTTTATCCTATCAGAATTTACATCATTCATGGCAATGTTTACCTGTGATGGTTCAAACGTTTTTAATAATTTAGTATCATCTGCATACATATAAGTGTTACAGTTATGTATTATTGATGGTAAATCTGAAGTGAAAATATTAAACAAAATTGGCCCTAATATGCTGCCCTGTGGAACACCTTGTCTTACTATAATAGGATCTGACTTAATTCCATCTATTTCAACACACTGCGAGTAGTAGATCGTGGTTTATCAAGTCAAAAGCTTTGCTGTAGTCCAATAGCACCAAGCAGAAATACTAGAATTCTTTGGTGAGTATATGTACAGGTTTAAAAGTGAATTATTTATTATTTATTTACTTATAGTAATGAAACATATTCGTTATGGGATTTTGCAAACAGCGGAAAAAAAACTATCTATGAGAACTAAAAGAGAAACTGTATGTAAAAATATTATTGAAATCTTCGCATTTTTTCGATAACCTGACTTATCGTTATGCTAACAAGTTAGAATCCTAAAATAAATTTGTCCAATTTCTTACTTCACATTCTCATTATAACACTAGCATCCAACATAGTAACCTACGGCTATGCATATTAAACTAGTATCTACATGACCCCCTAAGGTATGAAGATTCAGTTAAAAATGAGAACAAAGGCCTTTGTTCTCATTTCTAACTGAATCTTCATGCCGTAAATGGTCATGTAGATACTACTTTAATCTGCATACGGGACTATGTTGGATACTAGTGCTATAATGATAATGTCAAATGAGAAATTGGGTAAATTTATTTTTGAATTTTGACTTGCTAGCCTAACCAGAAGTCAAGTTATCGAAAGAATGCAAAGATTCCATTAATATTTTTACATATAGCTTTTCTTTTAGTTCTCGTAGATAGCTTTTTTCCGCTGTGTGACGTGCTTTCTTCCAGTTACCTAGCGCATAGGCAAGTGGAAGCGTCACTTTGGCGCTGAGCTGCATTTCGGTTAAATTCGGTAATCTCGAGCGCCACCTTTGCAATTTTTACGTGGGGCAAAGGTCCCACATTAGCCTCCTAAACGCAGCCTGTTGCAGTAGGGCTGGGATAGCTACAGTGGAGACACGGTATGTCCAGGGGTCTGGACGGCAGATTAGACTTTCACTCACATTCAACAGTAAAAGGCAGATGTCGGTAAATAACAAAGTTTATTAACACACAATGAAATTTTTTACAAAACAATAAAAAACGGTTATGTACCAAAATACGGAGTTTCTGATAAATACAATAACAAAAACTTAAGATATGTCATTTTAACTTAATTTGAATTAGGTAGGGCGCCATTTTGTGACGTACGGGTAACCAGGCGGTGAGAAACTAGTTAGCTACTCATTAATGCGGAAGCAAGCGGTGGTAAGCAAGCAAACGGTGAAAGCGGTAAAAAAAAAACAGTAGTAAAGCGGTATATAAAAAAACAGTAAACGGAAAAAAAAAACTACACAAGTAAGTAATTTAAAAAACGGACAGCGTGCAAATACCAGGCAAAAGCAAGCGGTTATCTACAGCAATAATCATGCCTACATGTTGTATTAGAGTGTGGGTGTGAAGAACTTGGCAAAATGAAATAAAACTGATACCAAATAAATAAAACGGTTTTCGGATTCGGTGCGGTGTGTAACCTAAGTCACACTCGGTTCGGAAAATAAAACGGTTATCGGATTTGGTATCAGCTTACGGCGGAGATTATTCTGCCTAGACGGACAGACAGTAATAATCAGAACGGTGGTATTTCGGTTCGGTTCGGATATGTTGAAATTACATCAACACTTGATGCGGTGTTTGCCAAGCGCCTCAAACCCCACAGCTGGGTGCCTTCATTAAATGCATTTCGGTTCGGCCACGTGGTATCTTGTCGGATTTGATGCGGAGAATTTATATGTATCAGAATATAATGTTAGTTAATTTATTGACAGTAGCCTAGATTTTATTCTCAGTTCCCGGACTATAATAAATTTCTATAAATTATTTCAAAGTAAGGAATTTGGTTCCATTTCGTCTCAGTACAAAATATTGGAAACAAAATGAACGGTAAATTAACACTTAAAAAATTTCACAAAAATAATTTTTGCAAATACAGATTTTATTTTGCTACGACCTAGCTAAAATAAAATTACGGTAATTAAAACTTCTACCCATTTGGTAGAACAACATATTATTTTATCGCAGTACCATCACAAATGGTCTGGATCAAAATAATATAAACGGTAAACGGTACACATTTTCTCTCGAAATATCATCCATGTTCTTTTTCCCATTTGGAAATTCTTGCGAACATGGCTATTTGGATAAAATCGGAGAAGTTGACATGTCCTAACTCGGACTCTCTTACTATATTGTAATAATTTAATAAATTTATTTAATTTCGGCAAAGTCGGGAAATAATAATTATATTCTGATACATTCAAACGGAATCGGTTTGAAATTATTGCTTTAAAACACACATTTTAGTGAATTATTCTTATCGGTGTTAATATAAAAAGGTCGACAAGAAACCAGCGGCGGTGATAAAACGGTGTACTTACATGTTGTGAATATACGGAATAATACCCAACTGGGCTGTTTGACGGATCGGACAGAAGTGATTTCAAAATGTGCTCTAATGAAACTGATTTACGCAGCTGACTTATCAACGCCCTCAGTATCAAATCTTGTAATTAATATTAATATTATAGACAGCCCTCACTGCCAGGTTTATCAAAATTTCTATTTAAAGTAGAAATCTGTTTCGCGGTTTCAGCTAGCTAAATTTGGGAGAAATCTATAATAATAATTTACAATACAATAGTTCGAATGTAAGCTGAGCAAATAACGAGGTATATTAGTAATTTAAACTGCATTTTTGGCAACGGAAAATTTACCTCGTTACACCCCCCTCTTACTTCGAATAAAAAAATAATAAACGCAGTTATTATTTTTTTCCTATTCCTACTCCTAGCGGTACGGATCCCTATAACGTACAAACAATATAAAAATATATATATAAAAAATAAGAAAACGGTAAGTAACGGCGGTTCTTCTCCCCAAACATAAGAGAGATATATTACATGGATAGCTTCCGGGGCGACTCTGTCACCGGAGTATCATCAACAGCAAAAAACAAAAGAGAACGGCCTCCATCCGAACATCTGAAACATAATTTGTTAATGACCCTAATAAAAATCTTACTCTTCCAGTGTATGCCGGTACTGGGGTTCGCTCCATCGTCAACCTATCAGGTTATACTGAGTCATTCTGGAAGTAGTGTCTACTCGTTGACGGGCAGATGAATGGGCACTTCGGGTGGCGGAGTGATCCCTGGGTCGGTCGTGTCGGTGAGGACGGACGGTACGGACGGACGGTGGGCAGACTTTCCCTGTCTGTCGAAACGGTGGGTAACGGTGCGGGCAGACTGGACGGACGGTCGGTGGGCAGACTTTAATTGTCTGTCGGAACGGTGGAGAAGAATACGGATAATGAAAGAGAAAAACGGAGAAAAGAAAAATAGAAAATTGTTAACGGTCGGTAGCATAGCGAGATGCCTTGTAGCAGGGCATCGCTAGACGGAGGATCGGTCGGTGTGGTGAATGTCAGTCGTGCTGACTTAGACGGACGGTCGGGACAAACGTAGTCTCGGGCTTCGGCGGTATTGCACAACGGGGCTCGCTACTGGATGAATGTTCGGTGGATTCCTGAAAGTTGTTGGCGGAGCAGTACGTCGTTGCGAGTCCTGTGGATCGGTAGAACGGCGGCTTTCCTGGGCGGTATCCCTGGTTTGGCGGTTGCGGTCGGTAGTTCTCGGAGACGGCCTCCAAACGGGGAAATTTGGTGACCAGAAATTCGGTTAGCTCAGCTATGATAATTACTTCCAGTAGGAGACGGTGCTGAGATCGGACGGTGATTTAAATCGACGGTACCAGTGATCAGATTTATAGCAAAATCTAGACGTGGTTGACGGTTACAAGATTCCCATCAGCTAGTTAAGTAGACGGAGCGGATATACTGAGAGTATCCTTTGTTCGGATGAGAAACCTCATACTTGGTTTCTGAGGTAAAAACGGACGGAGTCGGTGCCAATCAGGGCGGAAAACGGTAATTGTTCCTACATGTATATGTAGACGGTTGTCCCTAGGGACATTGTGACGGATGATTCTGATGTGCCTGCGGACGGTCATGATATCGGAACGGTTTGGTTGGTAGCTGGTATATTCAACTTAGACGGATATCGCTAGATTCAGTAACTTCTTGTTGTTACTGGTCATGAGTGTTGTCCACTTGCTTCAGGTCTTCCTGTTCGTTGTCCAGCATTGTCGGAGTTAACCTTAAAATGTGTTAAGGTGTACGGTATATCAGTTGAGAAGATGCTGGCGGACGGTAAAAAATGTTGTTTGCAAAACGGTGTTTATTCGGTGACGGTTAGTAATGTAACGGTATACGGTAGCGGTCGGAAATGTAACGGTATACGGCAGATCTGTTGAAAATGTACTGTCAGACGGTAAGCAAAATATTTGCAAAATGGTGTTAAACCTTGACAGTTGGTAAATGTAACTGTATTAAATAATGTTGATTCTGGATAATCGGTACAAGTGCGGATCGGTATTCGGTAATTATTAAAAATAATATATGTATATATATGTAGCGGTGTATCGGTTAAAAGATACTGGTAGATAATAAACAAAATATTTGCAAAACTAAACGTTGACAGTTGATAAATGAAACGGTATTAGTATAACTTAAAATATTAATATAAATATATAAATATAAATTAAATAAATACAACGGTTTCTAATGTACGTGTGTATTGGATGGGAATCCAAAGAACACACAAGTTCGGTGCGGGTTTCTTTTTGTATAAAAAAGAAATTAAATAAAAACGGTAAACGATGAGAAAGAAAAAGAAAAAAAAACGAATTCGTATCAGATAAATTCTTTAGCTTCTCAACTGTAGTAGTTAAAATCCAAATATTCTTATTTCGGATCAACTGTGAAATGTAATGATACTAATAGAATTGATATCTATTAGTAAGTATTCAATAACGGTTTGAAATATAAACGGTATACTGCAATGATGGCTATTGATCGGTATTGTTAGTATTCGGAGAGTTCTTTACAGCTTGCGGTCTCAAGCTCTAGTCGTTTCCTCAGGTTCGGATCGGTTTTGTATATACGGAGCAGCTAGGAACAGCTGCGTTTGCGCACAGTGGGACTCCTGTCACGCCTGCTCTAATCGGTAAATATTCAATCAACAAAACAACAATAAAAAAAATGTTGTAAACGGTGAAATCGGTAAATGCAACCTATCAGGTTGCTACGGTACACGTGCTCGCTGTATGGATGTTCGGATCGGACTCCAACATACGGCATTCGCTTCCAAGTTACTATTAAACGAGTGGTCACACTCCTAGTAACTTCATACTCCGGAGTCGTCGGTCAGTAAAACTGAAATGTGAACGGTCCTTATTGATGCTATCAACCAAATATTCTGGGAACGGACTCCTAATTTGATTACATCGTAGTTCTATTCCTCGAGAAAAATGACAGTCTCTTAATCCCAAACTATCTAAAATTATTCGACGCGGTCTCGCCGAAAAATTTCCAAGTTTATTTTTAATCAAGAAAATGCTAAAGTATCAACATCTCTCGGAACAGCCGGTCGGATCGCGTTCGCAGCAATACTACTCGTTACCTCAGGTTTGGTTACCCTGAAAACGATACCCCACACACCTATTTGTGACGTCGGGTCTCTTTGTACGACTTCGGAAGTATTCGGATGGAAATCGGTAGCTCACCAGAGCAGCTTCTCGCTACGCTGGCAGCACAGGAACTTATTAAAATTGGCAAGCGGTCAGGAAACGGTTAATAACGTACTCGGAAGTACTCGGATCGGTTCGGTAGTAATTGGAAACGGCTCGGTCGGGTGACAGATGGCGGTGAATGGTCTGAGCGGTATCTCAGAGTAGCCCATTCTCAAGATGTACTGTCATAGCTGGTTAGGAATGATGTTGAACGGTACTGAGCGGTATCTCAGTGATCGGTAATCGGTAAAACTCGGTCTGGGCGGCGTCCAGTGATGCGGACTACGGATTCCCATCAGATTTTAACGGATTTGAACCTGCCCCCTCGCCAGGGTACAATTTTTTTCGGAACGGATGGTCGGATCGTGATGAAACCTACGACAATCGATTCAGGGTCCTTGAGTTACTATTAAACGAGGGGTCACTTGCCTAGTAACTCTGGACACCGGAGTCGGTAAGTATTCCGGGCAAAATCCGGGCGGTCGGTAAAAGGCGGTGCAGACGGTGTATCGGGATGCTATTGATCACCTAGTATGGGTCTTACTCAATTCGGACCAGTAACTTGGCTGTAGCACGCTTTTTGCCGGAACGGTTGGTCGGGTCGGTTTTCTATTGCTACCAAACGCTTCCTTGGGTTCGATTACCCTGAAAATGACTCCCCACTTGGTATTTTGTGTATTCGGATAACTTCGGGAGACTTCGGAAGTGTTCGGTCGGAATTCGGATTTTCGGTAAAAAGTGCAGCCTCCTCAGATGGCAACACCACGGAAACGGCCATTCGGTTGGAAAATTTCTTAAGGGGTTATTAAATGGTTAATAACGCCTTCGGATGCGGTCGGAGCGGATCGGCAGTAGTCGGAATCGGTTCCCCGTGCTCGGTTTAGTCAAAAATGACACCCCACATGACTCTGTGAGTCTATTGGTACTTTTCTGGTTGTACTCGGTGCCTGCCGAATGTGAAGAAAATCTAATCTTTGTTTATTAAGTCTAATTTAATTTAATTAAGTCCACTTCGGTAAATCAGGTCTACTTTCATTTAATTAGGTCCCTGTTCGGGCGCCATTTTGTGACGTGCTTTCTTCCAGTTACCTAGCGCATAGGCAAGTGGAAGCGTCACTTTGGCGCTGAGCTGCATTTCGGTTAAATTCGGTAATCTCGAGCGCCACCTTTGCAATTTTTACGTGGGGCAAAGGTCCCACATTAGCCTCCTAAACGCAGCCTGTTGCAGTAGGGCTGGGATAGCTACAGTGGAGACACGGTATGTCCAGGGGTCTGGACGGCAGATTAGACTTTCACTCACATTCAACAGTAAAAGGCAGATGTCGGTAAATAACAAAGTTTATTAACACACAATGAAATTTTTTACAAAACAATAAAAAACGGTTATGTACCAAAATACGGAGTTTCTGATAAATACAATAACAAAAACTTAAGATATGTCATTTTAACTTAATTTGAATTAGGTAGGGCGCCATTTTGTGACGTACGGGTAACCAGGCGGTGAGAAACTAGTTAGCTACTCATTAATGCGGAAGCAAGCGGTGGTAAGCAAGCAAACGGTGAAAGCGGTAAAAAAAAAACAGTAGTAAAGCGGTATATAAAAAAACAGTAAACGGAAAAAAAAAACTACACAAGTAAGTAATTTAAAAAACGGACAGCGTGCAAATACCAGGCAAAAGCAAGCGGTTATCTACAGCAATAATCATGCCTACATGTTGTATTAGAGTGTGGGTGTGAAGAACTTGGCAAAATGAAATAAAACTGATACCAAATAAATAAAACGGTTTTCGGATTCGGTGCGGTGTGTAACCTAAGTCACACTCGGTTCGGAAAATAAAACGGTTATCGGATTTGGTATCAGCTTACGGCGGAGATTATTCTGCCTAGACGGACAGACAGTAATAATCAGAACGGTGGTATTTCGGTTCGGTTCGGATATGTTGAAATTACATCAACACTTGATGCGGTGTTTGCCAAGCGCCTCAAACCCCACAGCTGGGTGCCTTCATTAAATGCATTTCGGTTCGGCCACGTGGTATCTTGTCGGATTTGATGCGGAGAATTTATATGTATCAGAATATAATGTTAGTTAATTTATTGACAGTAGCCTAGATTTTATTCTCAGTTCCCGGACTATAATAAATTTCTATAAATTATTTCAAAGTAAGGAATTTGGTTCCATTTCGTCTCAGTACAAAATATTGGAAACAAAATGAACGGTAAATTAACACCAACACTACAAAAAATTTCACAAAAATAATTTTTGCAAATACAGATTTTATTTTGCTACGACCTAGCTAAAATAAAATTACGGTAATTAAAACTTCTACCCATTTGGTAGAACAACATATTATTTTATCGCAGTACCATCACAAATGGTCTGGATCAAAATAATATAAACGGTAAACGGTACACATTTTCTCTCGAAATATCATCCATGTTCTTTTTCCCATTTGGAAATTCTTGCGAACATGGCTATTTGGATAAAATCGGAGAAGTTGACATGTCCTAACTCGGACTCTCTTACTATATTGTAATAATTTAATAAATTTATTTAATTTCGGCAAAGTCGGGAAATAATAATTATATTCTGATACATTTAAACGGAATCGGTTTGAAATTATTGCTTTAAAACACACATTTTAGTGAATTATTCTTATCGGTGTTAATATAAAAAGGTCGACAAGAAACCAGCGGCGGTGATAAAACGGTGTACTTACATGTTGTGAATATACGGAATAATACCCAACTGGGCTGTTTGACGGATCGGACAGAAGTGATTTCAAAATGTGCTCTAATGAAACTGATTTACGCAGCTGACTTATCAACGCCCTCAGTATCAAATCTTGTAATTAATATTAATATTATAGACAGCCCTCACTGCCAGGTTTATCAAAATTTCTATTTAAAGTAGAAATCTGTTTCGCGGTTTCAGCTAGCTAAATTTGGGAGAAATCTATAATAATAATTTACAATACAATAGTTCGAATGTAAGCTGAGCAAATAACGAGGTATATTAGTAATTTAAACTGCATTTTTGGCAACGGAAAATTTACCTCGTTACAGCTGTTTGCAAAATCCAATAAAGAATATGTTTCATATATATACAAGTAAATCGGACCAAAATAGCCAATTCCATAGGATTTTGACGCGCTTAACTTAATGCCGTTACCTGTTTTGCTCTATCAGGTCAGAATTTTGAGAAAACATAACTTTAAACTAGATAAAACAATATCTTTATATTATTTATCCATTTTTGCTGCAGAAAATTACTGACCTCATAAAGCAAAAAACAGCATTGTGCTAAGCGCTACTATCAAATTAGCTATAGGTCCGATTTACTTGTATATATACAGACACCACAAGAATTCTAGTATTTTTACTAAACTCGGAAATAAAATAATGTTTGCGGCATCTATAGTTATGTATTTTTTAATTGTTACTATTGGTTTTTGAAGATTATGGAGACCTGAATAAGATGGTCTGATCCGTTTTACTCAATCTCGTATCGTTGTACAGTTATTAGGGCATGAATATATTCAGAAATGGCCTTTATAGCACTTCTAGGCTAGGTTTTACCAAAATTGTGATGTGATCGCGCAATACGGCCAACGAAAACGTGTTCAGCACGTCAAAGACCTTCGAAATCACTTATTTGAATTTGAAAAAAGACCTTGCGGATCAGTGTAATTATCGACTATAGTTAAAACAAATACTGTTGATAGAGTCACAAATATTTTCAAGACTAGTTATCAGTTAGTATTTATCTTCATACTGGGCGTATTGAAAACTGTTTCTCCCAAAAGCAAAGAAGCAGTCTAATATTTTAAGATAGAGTACACAGATAGAATATCTAATGTAGAAATCCACACGTGGTAATAATACCTAATATACGATTCAAATGTATTGACCCTTCACTATAACCGCGAATATCTCAGAAAAGGAGTAGCAGAAAAAAATATGTGTTCATCATGAGTCTATTCTAAGTCAATCACTGAAATTTGGATAATGTACATTGAACACTTTTGAAGTTCTGCTAAGTTACATTGAAAAAGTCCTACTTTTTAAGGAAATTTTGACCATACCAGTTTTAAATCCATTAATCTTGAAAAATATGCCTACTACGTAAATAATATTTTAGACACCGATAAAGCACGGCATTTTTTGTCAGAGAATTTTTTTTTATAATTTTTTATTCTGAAATTTTGCAGTTATTCTCAAGAACGTGACGTCATGTTTATTCGGTTATTTATCAATATATTTAAAAAACGTTTGTTAAAATAGTTCATTATGTAAAATATAAGCAATTTGAGAAAAAATAATTGGTATATATCAAACATTAATTTAATTATCAAACGTAATGGATAATATTAGTGCAAACTTGGAATGATATTATCCTTTATGCTTGATAACTAAATAAATATTTGATATGTACTAATCTTTTTTTCTGAAAATGCGTACATTTTGTATAATTAACTATTTTAACAAAAATTTTTTAAGTACATTGATAAATAATCGAACAAACATGACGTCACGTTTTTGAGAATAAATGCAAAATTTTAGAATAAAAAATTCTGAAAGAATTTCCCCCTACAAAAAAATGCCGAGCTTTATCGATGTCTAAAATATTATTTACATAGTATGCACATTTTCCAAGATATGGATTAAAAACTGGTATGGTCAGGATTTCATTAAAAAGTAAAATGTTTTTCAATATAACTTAGCAGAACTTCAAAAGCGTCCAATGTACATTATTTAAATTTCAGCGATTGATTTATAATAGACTGGTAATAAATACATAATTTTTTTAATTTTTTCTGCTCTTCCGTTTCTGAGATATTCGCGGTTTAAGTGAGGGGTCAATACATTTGAATCGTATATTAGTTTGCTTAATTATGACTGACGTAAATTGAGTACAATTAATCTTGCCTCATATATTAAATTAGAAATTTCGGAGATAATTATATAACACCGTTATATCTATCCGATAAAACCATCGCCAAAAATTCTCCATAGTTTTTGGTCCTATACAGTGTATATAAAGATTATATTTCACTGAAGAAGTTAGTTTTGGGGTAAACAAATTCTGTTGTTGCTGCAACAAATATTGATATCATAATTCTTCAAAATCAAAATGTAATGTTGACCAATGAGACCATCTGCTAGAAGAAGTACCTGTATTAAAGAGTAACTATAGCATTATAGCTACTGATATTCAGGACGCAGCGCAGAGCCGAAGAAAGCACCGTCTATCTGACAAGCTTATAGAGTGCAGTGAGTACAGGACCATGTCATCAGGACATCGTCTATTTCGGTAGTGAATTGCATTTTTTATTTGTGTTGGTTACGTGATACGATCCGAAGAAATCACTTTATTTGGTACTTGAGTTGGTTTGGTTTTATTACGTCAATTGTCCCAAAGTCAAGTCAAGTCTTTCAGCATCCAAACTGAATAATCCTAAACAACCACAAGTTTCTCTCTATTAATTTTATTATTAAAAAAATTATGGCTGTAATTGATACATATAGTTATGTTAACTATGTAATTATACCAATTATCTCAAGCGTAAATAATAACACTGTTTAACGTTGCTCCACTTAGAAAGAAGTCAGTTAATTGTCAAAACTTTTATTTTCTGCACTGTAAAAGGAGAATTCGGTATGTGGAAGGTAGTGTGGATGTAGAAATTTGTTCGACTATCTAAAGGTGTGTTTGATAAATAATTATTTACACTGTTAAGACATAAATTCTTAGCCGTGTAACGAATTTTATATAAATATTTTTGTACGCTGACGTATATAGACAACTAAAGAACTTACACAGAATTGTAATAAATAAGGGATGTTACTAGTAGATGATAAATTGTTTCTACGTACTATCCTTATTTAATTAATTAATGTATTACACATGTAAGTTGTAGATAGAAAACAACAATATATTACCTAATCAATTGCTATAAACTGATCCATTTCTACCTAGTTTCATTAATTCTACAAGATAACATGTCAACGTTATTTACAGTTCTATTAAATTAAAAGCACGTTTACACAAACATTAAGCTATTTGTTCCATGGACAGTTAGGTACTTTTAGTAATCAATAATTTGTACAGAGAAATTACACTACCCAGGTTTATTCTTTGTTGTAAAGTTATAAAATGTAAAGGATTCAACATTAGGCAGGATTAGAGCTATTTGTTCGGTAAATATGATTTTTTTTGGGGCATTGGATTTTATCTCTTCTCGTTCAGAGTACTGCCTGGACCTTTTTTGTTACATTGCATAAGTAGACCATGGAAAGAGGGGTACGTACCATAATATAAAAGACAATTATTATAGAATATGAAGCTGACCTTACTGAAAGTAATATGGTGACAATTAGTGACAAGTAGCAGTAATTAGTATAGTTGTGCTGACTATGGTAATATATCAATTATACAAGACGGCACGGAGAGAAAAAATTTTGCAGCATCGAGCCGGCAATGTTGGACCGAGAATTAACGATTCGTTACAGACATAGTGATTTCAACGATGTCAAATTAATTTTGTGTTATTTTGTGGAAAAAAAGCGGAGGGATACCCCCCGCATCCACTTCTAATACTGCCTGCGGCTCTGACAATTATTAACAATTAGATAGCAAAATAAAAATCAACCTAACTAACCTAACCACGTAACCATCACATGAAAGAATGAAATCATTATAGGAAAAAGAAGGAAAACATTATTTCTGCCGTCAAATGAAATCTGAATTTGTGAAAAAATAGTTACTAAATAAAAAATCGGCGTGAACAGGAGTTGAACCGGGGACCTCTCGCATACTAAGCGAGAATATTACCCATTCCATATCCATTTTAACATTTTATTTTGTTTACCTATATAACATTTCAGCAACTAAATCTATAAATATGTGAATAATATTTCATTTAATTGACGTATTTAAATTGTGCAAAACAAACAAAATATGCCAACCGCCGTTGGTATGCCTGGAAATTTTAGTATATGCTGATTAAAATTGATCTATTACCGGGATAAGGCATTTATATAAGATCGATGCCTATTTTTGTGATTGAATTTTAGCGCGAAATTAAAATAATGAATAATTTTACTTTTAAACTAGAGTGATGTTCCGATTACACAGGGAAAATCAGAAAAACCCTGCTTAAAACAATGGGGACTTGTTGATCGAGGCATGTAACTGCCATTTTAGGGGGTGAAAATATTACCCAATTACCCATATGCCAACCACCCAACTGACAAACAGCGCCATAGCACAGAAGAAATAGTTGAAGAGGCGGTACAATAAGCAACCGTTATTCTTCCGCCGCACAGTGTGGCAGAATCTACAAAATTCACTCTGAGGCTTGATTTTTGAGATATCGACTTGAATTTTTGTTTGAATACTCAGAAAGAAGTCTGAAATAGGCAGTCACTGCGGCTGTTTTGAAGTGTTTTGTTTGCGTGGAAGGGTTAAGGTCATTCAAGGTCAGATTCGTATTTTTAAAACGGAGCCCCTATTTTTTATTGTATATACGAATTATCTGACTGAAAATAGACTACTCTTGTTAGAATTTTTTTTAAAATCGTCATTTTTTCAGAAATTTGCGATTTTTTTACTCGAAAGAGAAGTTTGGACAAAAATTTCAAGAGGCAAAAAGAGTTTAGAATTATCCCGGGAATATTCTTAAATTTTATCGGAATTTTTCAATGCCCTTTTTGATGCACTTGAAAACTCCACTGCTCTTTTCTGCAAAGGACAATTCCGAAAAAAATTGAGAATATTCCCGTAATGATTCCAAACTCTTTTTTCCCCTTGCAATTCTTTTCCAAAATTCTTCTTTTTCGAGTAAAAATAATGCAAAGTTCTAAAATTTTGATTTTTCCTCACCGGATAACTGAAAAAATGACAATTTCAGAATAAAATTTTCGAGCAAAAGTAGGTAGTCTATTTTTAGTCATACAATTCGAATTTGAAATAAAAAAATAGGGGTTTCTTTTTATAAATTCGAATCTGACCTTGAATGACCTAAACCCTTTCATGCAAACAAAAAATTAAAAAAAGGCTGCAGTGACTCCCTATTCCAGATTCCTTGAGTATTTTAGAAAAAATTCAAGTCGATAACTCTAAAATTGAGCCTCAGAGCGAATTTTGTCCATTCTGCCACACTAATGCGTCCCGGCTCGGTGCCACAAAGTTTGTTTTCTCCGTACTATATGCAGTGAAGCATAAATAATAACACTGTTTAACATTGCTGATTTCAAAAACTGAGTTTATTGTTAATTCTTTTAGATCTTACATTTTTAAAGAGGAATGCGATATTTTAATAACTAAATTATGGTCTAGGTGACGGCGTACAAAAAATGAATTTATACACCTCGTCTTATAATTTCTGGTGTGGCCTAAAATTGCGCCCAATCTACAATATTTTTTTAAATTTTTATTAAAATTAGGAATTAATAACTTTTACAAATCTATTGCTAACCAGCTGATTTCTTCAAGATTGCTTGATAGTAACATGTGAAATCCAATTTTCGAATTGTCCGACAAAACAGATTTCCCGAGTTTCCAATACGACGCGTGGAAATCTTTCGGAACAAGCGAAGGGGGATCGCCGCGTTTAGAGGTGTTTCAGAATCTCATGAGCCGCGAAATGCGCAAAAGGCAAAGTTTACTCTGAGTTATAAGTATGTTTTTGAAGACACTGGAGGCTGCCTTGCTGTATACATAAACAAGAACTCGGGATAAATTGTAAACAATAAATATAATATTTTTAAGAAGTGTAACGTAACTGAGTCAACAGGACGGATTATGTCTCTGCGCATATGAAGGTCACGGCTCATGAGGTTTTAAAACACCTCTACAAAAATTTTCGCAGAGGTAAAAAGTTATAGATTAGGCGCAATTAAGTCATACAAGAAGTTACAAGAAGATATGTATAAACTCATTTTTTGTACGCGGGCACCTTTAGTTGGGCGCTAAAATAGCATTGTCTCACTCACAGCGCTACAGTATATAGAAGGGAATGTTGATATCGAAATATCATCGGCTGCGGCTGTTTAAAGGTGTATTTTGTAAATAATCCTTTACACGGTTAAGAATTGGGTTCTTAGCTCTGCAGTGGATTTTATATAAATATTTTTATACACTATAAACCACGCCGCTACGAACATGAGTAAAACAAGTGCAATCTGCGAGTGGCCGTCTGGCAGCATATGAGTCCGAACGAAACTTAGCGATTGCATGTTCGGGTCAGGGCGCTTACAGAGAAACAAAGCAGTTCTGTGATTTCAAATATTTCTTTCAATCAGTATCGTTACAACATTTAGATTTTAGAGTAGACTGTTGCTCATTGACCTAAAGAAAACTTTGCATATTAACGTATTTAGGTACTAAAAATTATCTGAATGTTTCACAATTTCAATGTTTCTTCCGAGACAACATCGGTAGTAAAACATTAAAATTGTGAAAATATCAGAACAGCACACAATCAAGTATTAATTTTTTTTGCGAAACAAAAAGTACTTCTAAAAACATAAATGAATATTCTCATAAAAATGATAAAGAAAAATAATACCAACTCTGAAAAATAAAATAATACGCAAATAAATAAATAAATAATTCAAATCAGATGCTCAAAAAGGCCTCCTTCTTGAGCAAGGCAATAGCCTAATGTGAAAGATCTGGCGATCTTGCTGGCCATAAGATGGTTCCCCTGCCTATAATAAGTTGGTTTGAAAAAGTGTTATTTAAGTATTATTGGACCAAACCAGTATTATGAGCGGGACAACCAAATATCGCCAAATCTTCCCCCGCAAGCCGACGAATTTCCAGGACAATTTGTTTCTGCAGTAAAGTCAAGTACTTATCGCCATTTAGATTTCCTTCTATGAAGAAAAGACCCAACATGTGTGTTGTAAAACCTGTGTAAATTTTCCCTTGACCGATGCCGAACTCTGGATGGATTGTGTCGGTCTAGCAATGGAAAACTTGACTCTTCAGTGAAAACGATATTTCAAGTAAAATTTGCGTCCCTATTTATTTTTTCCATTACTGTCTCACAATGTGGGTAAAATTTGATGGGTTTTCTTCACTTTATAGGAACTATATCCATTTTTCTTTAAAATTCGTCTAACTGTCGTGGCACTCGAATTTACTGCATCTGCAATTTACCGGCTGGAAAGTGTTGGTTCCTCAAGGACTCTAGCGCAAACCTTTATTTCCAACATTTCCCTGTCAACGTTGGGTACAGGAGGCTTTTTGTGATATGTTGGACTTAGACAACCATGCTGCTCAAGATTCCGAATAATTCTGTGTATCGTTGATAAAGAAGGGGTCGGCTTCAAACGTTATTGCAAATAAATCTCGTATTCGCCTCACCGTATTATTTTGGTGATGCCATTTAATAATTTGTTTTTTTCATCAAGTTGGTATACCTCCATTATTAATTTTATAAGAATATTAATTTATGTTTTAGATCTCACCAGTTGTTTCTGTCGCCAGCCTAGTCGGGAGCGAAATGTCTTATTAGCAATCGTGCTGCGATAGCCCCACTCCGTCACCGTATTAGAACAGCCGGGCGATAGTAAACTATACATATTGCTTGTCGTGTTCCTAGCAGTGTGGTTTTATCTGTATACCGACTTGTGCTGGCAACTGCAAAACATTATACATAATTGTATTAAACATTATGTTGGATGATTGTACAAAAAATCGTAAAAAATGTCCTTATATGATCTAAATGGATTTTGAATAATGTATTCAATTAAATTCTGTTATGGAAAGCTTGTATTGTTTATTTTCAGGTCCCTATTTCCATCCTGTTCCATATTGTAAATTACATTACAATGTAAATATAAATAATTAAAATGTCATTGCCCCGGCCTATCTCTATCCTGTTTCCAAATATATTGATTATTAAATTGTAATGTAAGTAAAATATTCTAAATGTATTAATAGAATAATTAATTGAACATGTTAGAAATTGCTTTATATTTAATGAAAAATAAATCGAATTTGTTATTTTATATTTCATTGTCCATTGTACGAATTAACGTTTCCATATTTGTGATTCACATTCCTATATTCTAAATGCCAAAGATTAAAAGAGAAAATAGATATTTAATTTTCTTACTTAACCTCAATATTTCCTTATTTCATTTAATTATTTAAAAAATGGAAAAATTTAATTATGTTCTTTATGTGGAACTATTTTCTGCTGTTTGCAAAATCCTATAAAGAATATGTTTCAATATAATTATAAGCAAACAAATAATAATTCATTTTTAAATATTTAAATACCCAAAGTATAAAATACCAGATCAGCTTCAATTTCCGAATATTGAGCAATCAGTTTAGTATTGCTACATTCTTACAAAAATAGATAAAGAAAAATTGGAAGAAATTAACCACATTCAAAGGAATGTTCATAAACAATTATAAAATAAAATCTCATTGTCGTTAGGTTAACTGGTTATTATTACCTAATATGCTATAAAATAATAAAATATATAATAATAATAATATCGTATAAAAATATGTTTGACTTTGATATTTGTTCGTTTTTATGTTGACCCTAAGATCGATGTTAGTATTAAGGTCCAGTTAACCTGGCGATGGTGATATCTTTCCTCATAAATTTTATTGGCTGTTTGCTCGAGTACGCTTCAATTCTCCCAAATGTCTTTTTCTTCTTCATTAGTGGCCTCTTATGCAGCATTCAGATGAAGAAACAATATCCTTCTTTTTGAATTTTTAAACTTTACCATAAGATTGGCTATCAGAAAATGCTGATATGTATCCCCCTCTATAAAATTTAAAGTAGTACAAAACTTTTGCAATTATGGCAGCTATATTGGATTCGACAATTTGAATTCTTAACTTATGTCATCAAATTCAGTATCAGCCATTACGAATACACTTAAAAACAAATTTTAATGCATTTGCTACGAAATATGTATTTTGTCCCATTACTAATAATACACTGGATTGATTATAATTTCACAAACCATAATTTAAAAAAAATATTAATCGAAATGTTTTCATACACTGTTTCTTGTTCTTTAAGGACCACCTGCATATTTATTCAATATTAATAGAAGTCTTTCATAGAATTTATTAACCCGAACGTTTCCTTTTATAACTAAGGATAAGTTTTTTTATTTGCTACAAGCTTTTATGATTTGTAACATGCCATTAATCGTTTTAACAGATTTAAATTATATTTCAATCTGCATGATTTTCTATATGTATATAGTACAAATAAATAAATATATCCAATTTGTATTCACAATAGAACCGTTGTCATGTGAACTGGGTCAATTTTAACACATACACCAAATTATGGTGTTCATCATATATCTAAAAATGTATATATATTTTTAATGTTACAAAAAAATATTCACGTAAAGAAATTTATCAAACATAAATATAGTTCTCAAAATGAAATTATGATTGAAGTAATGCGCCTTCCCTTGTTTCTAATTTAATCTTTTGTTTCAGAAAATAAAATTATTTAATAAATACAGTAAATTCGAAATAATATGAATTAAAACCAAGTACCCTGCATACCGTAAATAGTCACTGGTTTTTTGAGGATTTTGTTCAAATTCTAGTATGTTGTAGTTTTGACCTTTCTAAACAAAAGTCTCCATGGGCACAACATTTTTAATGATAGGATTTCGAGATGTCGTCCGAAGGAAGTTGTAATTTTGTCGGTATTAAGACCTTCTTCGGACAATATATCGAAATCCTGTCATTAAAATTTTTTGTAATTATAGAGACTTTTAAATACTATTTGAATTTCACTTCCGGGAGCTGAAATTTTGCGCAGAGGTAGTTCATGACATACTGGTCAAAAGTCTCCACGGTCACATAAAATGTTAATGCCAGGATTTCGAGATACTGATCGAGGAAAGTCTGAATATCGACGAAATTACGGCTTTCTTGGGCCAATATCTCGAAAACATGTCATTAAAATTTTTTGTGCCCATGGAGATTTTTGTTCAGAAAGGTCAAAACTACAACATACTAAACAAACATGCATTTGAACAAAATCCGCAGAAAGCTACTGACCATTTACTTTCGGGTTCATTTAAAATAAGAGATCTAATGATCCTGCTGCCTGCGCCATATGTTGTGCTACTCGCTAATGATAGTAAAAGGAGATCAAATATTTTCATTTTTATTTGTTTATCGCAGTCTTTCTAGTTCCTTATACCCAAAAGCTTCGGAATAATAAAAATTCTTAGCCATTCTACGATTACTAGCATCTCATTTATCGCAATTTAGGACAGGAAGAACACATAATACCTAAAATCTCTGATCTTTAATTTCATTCCATAAATATTTTTATCAACAACCTCTACCCAATTTTATCAAAAAAAACGTAATATTTAATTCATTATCGTATGTAACGTCAGCAGTGCTTGGAATTATATCGTTAATATTGTGGTTGTCTAATAAAACATGACACTGTAGCGCAAGAGATATAGTTTTAGACAACTTACACTCCTTTTACTACTTTGGGCACCTTAGTTCAAAAATAAATTGTAGATACAATTTAAAGGCATTGGTGGTATTTTTCTTAAAAAAATGTTTTCTTAACCGCTTCTCAAGTCACCGAGGTAACTCCTTGAAAATCCAGAATGATTTTGTGTTAGGTAAAGGGAAGCGAGGCCCTACAGTTTATAGTGGAGTCCGAACCACATCTTGGGGATAATTTTATAATTAAAATTATTTTGCGGTGAGCAGGGATTGAACCTGCTTCGCTAGGTAGCCAGTATGCAAGCTAGACGCAAATCAAATCAAATCAAAACAAATTTATTTTAAATTAATAATACATAATTGTCCTACCTAAGCACTCGTCCGGAGCCAGCCAAACATCCACAGCACTAATCGCCATGGTAATTGAAGGGATGGACAGAGCGAGGCTAGGTTGGATTAAAAGTAAACTTAAATAATAATCACTATCTCCTTTCGCGGGATCGGCGAATTAAAAAGTGTATAAGATAGAACATGTAAAAAAAAAATTTTAAACTTAAAACAATTGATATATGCAATGCAAAAGACGCTGGTGTAGATAAAATATCACAGACATATATGATAGTTCGGCACGGGAAAATTACTATCCAAAAAACCCGTTCCAAGCAATGCAGCAAGAGCGAGCGGCTATATCAGACCGCATAATTTATAATTTAAAATGTTTGCTTTCTAAAGAATTTAATAATAATAATAATAAAGGAATAAATATTGTTTGGAAGAAATAATTTAGAGCGACAAAACAAACAAAAATACAAAAAGGAAACGAAGAGAAAAGGTAAATATCGGAAATTGTGTTTGAGAATTTTTATAATTGAATAGAGAAAGTGGGTGTGGCTAGATATGTTGCCGAAAGATGGGCAACGCCTGGTATGGTAATTTGTGTTTGATGCGAAAAGGTGCATTATGCTCTCTGATTCGCGTGATGTTGTTTGTTAGTGGGCTATTACCAAGTTTAAATTGATAGAATTTTTCCGATGTAACTTTGATGTAGTCCACTAGTGGCGTTATGTCGTGGCAACGTGCATAAAGGTCTCTTAAGGAGATGTATCGTGAAGAATTTGAAATGAGGCGCATAAATTTATGTTCCAGAACTCTTAGTTTATTCATTGTCGTGTCCGGTATACTGCACCATACCGGAGCCGCATATGTTAGGGCCGGTCTCACAATAACAGTGTAAATTAATTTTTTATTCTGTCTGCTGAGTCTACTAGCAAGCTAGACGCGCTAAACCACTGAGCTACCGCCCCCGTATTTGGGGATCATATTTCAGGAATAAATAAATTAAGTACATAAAACATAAATTTTAATAGAGCAGTAGCAGCTGACGTCACAACATGGCCGCCACAGCTGTTTGGTGGAAAATAACCCAGTTTTGCATTTGTGACCATATAAGATAATTTGAGTTTTTAAAGAGTTTTTTGTGCTTTTTTAAACGTTTTTCTTGTGTAAAATTAATTGTTAATGTTCTTTATCTATTATACATTTCGTGATTTGCTGAACTGACTTTTATCTAATGCTTTATTTATATATTCGAATAGGCATGTCATCTTGTTCACATGTCAAAAGTTATTTCTTTTCCATATTGTAAGTGAATTTTAGTGAATTTATTATAATTTTATTTATATTCTACATTTTAGAAGTCCCCTCGTAACATTTCTAAGTTGAAATATGTTAATGGAGTTAACCTATAGGATTTAAAAGTGGAAGATTCATACTGCTTCCAACTTAGTGTTGAATTAATGAACCATTGTGACCGTTCCTGAAAATAAAAATGCTATCTAAACTATAAGACTGTTATTATTCATACTTACCTTTATTATTATCTATAATGTGTACGATCTTAAACATTCTATTATGGTTGTTATGTTTATAAGCATCGTTTTGAATAACTTTATTTTACTCCCGCTAAAAGTGTGTTATTTTTTAAGTTCTGTCGCGTTCTAGGTCACTTACCTTCATTGATATTTTATTTGTAAGCATTATCAATATTTTAAACATGTGATTATAATTGTAAGAATGAAAACAAATACCAAACTAGGTAAGTATGCTTATACATGTAAAGTATTTCGAGCATATTACGTTGCATACCTATTTGTTTATAATTTTAATTAAATGGAAACTGAAACGGTCTCACAGTCCTATCTTTATATTAGATTTACTATTACTCCTGCATTTCACAATGCAAACCTCTGATTATCGTTATTAATGTGTTAAACTATTAAACTTATTAGAAACTGTTGAGCCAAATGAAAGTAAGATATAATCAATAAAAAGTTGATGGGAAATGGTTTGAATTGTCTAAAAACGTTAATTTCACAAAAGATTTATAAAATCATTAATATATGATTGATATATTGGCATGAATCAACGAATGTTGTGACAACTTTTAACCTATGCTTAGCTGTAACTGAGCCTGTGTTAATTAAACATTTATTGAAATATGTGGTGATATTATATATGTACAAAAAAGTTCAAAAATCCAATATAGTCTTTATTTTCACTATATTATGGGTTCAAAAAGATGTCAACGTATTTGGCATCAAATTTTACAGTTGGAAAAACAACACTAATAAAGTATATATAAAATTCTTTCTCACACTAGGCTTTTAAAAAAACATTAACAAACATCACTACACATAGCTGATATTCAGAAATCCTCCACTTTAATTTTTATCAAGCGAAAACTGACACCTACTCTTATGTCAAATTTCGAAGTATATCCACCAATCACGTGACAGCTGGCATAACTGTGACGTCACTGTAGTGCTCTATTGCCCCCAAGTGCTTTCCTTGCATTATTTGGTGTTTACTGACCTATTTCTTTCAATTTCATCATTCGTATCATATAAACATGTATCCAAAACAACTCGTCTAGTAAAAAACGACATAGTTATGAATATTTAACATACGCAGTTAGAGAATCTTAGAACTGCGCGGAGATCAGCATATTTTAAATGTAAAATGATAGGTAACCACTTCCAATCGACAACTGCAGACTGCAAAATTTAGCTCAATTTTTAAATCGTAATATACTATTTTACTGGAGAATTTAAGAATATGTTTCAATTAATGAGAAATAGCGGTTGCACACGTATTTATAGTCTCTTCATTTTAAATTAGTTTTAGTAAAGATATAAAGTATGTGTTGTTAAAGTTAAACCACTCGCCTAAAGCCATTTATAAAAGAGTGTGGTCTCATAAATAGATTCTACACTAGAATCTAGAATTAAACAACTGTATGTGTGTATGTTTTAACGCTGCTTAAATTCGTATGTATGCAACCACAACTTCTCAGCGGGGTGCTGAAGAAGCTATGAAAAAGTATCAACCGGTTAGCTCAGGGTTGGTTGAAGGTCACGTCTGTGGCGAGAAGAGTTATTTAATAATTTGAATGTTACAACACAAAATAAACAGAGAAAGAGGGCGCCAGCGTATTCATACAACTGATATTCCTGCAACTGTTTAAGGAGGAAACAATCAAAAGCAAAATTTAAACAAAATAACAATGTATTAAAAAAAATTACAAAAAAATTTACAAAATCTTTACAATTAAATGTGAGAATTAATGAAAAATTCAAACTACAATAAAAATATAATGCTTAGTGGCAATGAAAATCTGTTAAGAAAAAAAAAATTGATTTGAAACGGAAACTTGTAAAATTGAAAATATCAACTGGTTTACAAATATATCTAGTAGTTATCTTCTGACCAAGAAAAGCTATGATGATAGTTAATTGCTTACGTAACTTTGGGCGGAGGGTGCGAAGTTCCAAGTTGTCAATTCCTGAAGATGGCCACAGGTACCTAGGATTGAGGACTTATATTGTTTGTCCGGGTCAACGAGGAGGTTCCAGGATGACACGCAGTTGGAAATGTTCAGCCAATTATTATTCTCGTCCAGCCACTAGCAAAACTACCATGTGCTTGATCCAGGGTTGGTCGATCCAGATTATTACATGAAAACAGTGGTAAATCAGGAACCAGTTGATACAAATTAAGTTACACAAAGAAACAAACTAATGATTTAAATTTAAGATGACTCTAAATAAATGATTTAAAACTTTAAAACTTATTAAAAGAATTAAAAAAAATTGGCCAAGGTTACGACTTTTTATAAAAACTACAAAAAAAAAAATAGATATTAGAATTTGTAAAATTTAAGCATTAATTTAAGAAAATGGTTGAGGACCGAAAAAAAACTCTACTACAAACTTATCAACAAAATTAGGCCACAAAATTACTGTAAATGACAAAAGTTAAGTTATTATGAAGCAAAATGGTCCAAAGAAAAAATTGTTAATAATACCAAAATGTTCAAAGTAGAACAAAGGAGATAGATATTAAAATTGAAAACTAGAAAAAATTAAAGAAAATATAAATTTTTGTAGATGCTATCCGGTTCTGTGACAAAATTAATTTAGATAAATTGACTTTACGTCTTGCTTTTCGACAAATTCAATAATTTAGTATATCAGTCGTGAAATGAGATTAACTAATAAAATAAATTTTAGAGCGACCCTAAATACAAAAAAATATATACCTATATATGTAAGTATATAATATAAACTACTGGCAAAAATTATTAATATAATATCTAAACATAAAATAATCCGCAGCAACTGTCCCAAAATGACAAATAAATAAACTACGGCTGGGGCAATCCACTAACAAGTGGTTTTTTTATTAACCACGTGGTTAACTTCAAATGTATTATAATTCAATTAAATGCCAGCTTAAAATTCAATAACAAATCAAAACAACTAGGTTACTATTCTAATGCAATGATAAATCAATAATAAAAGTAAACTTTTAACAAAGTATTATAGGATGGCTCTAAACTTCAAATTTTTTAAGGAAAAAAAATTAGAATGATCTCACCTCAGCGACGTCAAGACGGAAAGTGCCGGTTTTCAATTCCTGTTAGCTCCATCTCTTCCTAATACTCATGCTCAGTTGCTTCTAACTTGGATTTTATTTCAGTTATTGTAGCACGGTCGCTAAACATGAGTTTTCGGCAACAAATTGACTTTATTCGAATTTATTCCTAGTACGGGTGGTGAATGGAAAATATTTGGCAACTAATTAAGTAATTGACAAGTTACTGAAGAAACTTGTTACAATACAAATTAAGAACATAAATAAAATTGTTTAGCCAATTTTCATGCCAAAAATGTCTCGAAAACCAGTGAACCTACGAAGCTGAAACTTTTCAGTACCATGACGACTGGATACTTCTCCCGGAGGCTGAATTACCCCTCGATTTGATGGGCTCATAGCAATTTTTTAAATGTGATATTTTAACTTATACGAAGTGGAATTCACTTTATCTGTAGCCTGTCATAGCTGCTTCGTCATCGATGTGGCTGAGAGGCATGAGTGGAAGGAGGAATTAGACTTTCGATTGGAAAAGTTGGGGGATTGCGTGCTTATTTTCCGAAACGTATTTTGGTTCTTGCATGTACAAATTCTGAGAAATAAAAAAAGCATAATAATTTGATGATGCTTTCTATGTGGCGATTTCCCAATTACTTTGTTATTGTTGTGACTTATATATGTATAATTGTATATTAGGGTGCCCCTAAAAAGTTTACATTTGATATAGAATAACACACCCAATATTTTAGCCCCCTAGATCAACCTCCATTATTTTTACAAATAGAAACCACAACCTGTAATATTTTCAAATATACCCTTAAATTATTCTCCATAACCCCAAATGATTGTTATTAGGTATAAAAATAAAGTAAAAGCAATATCAACCCTATGATACTTACCTACCCTTATCATCATAGGTTTAAAAGTAAAAGATAATTTTTAAATAGTGTTTATTGTTCTAAATGATTAAAATATATCAATTGTTCTCGCTGAAGAGTAAGAATAACATAGGCCCACAAAAAGAAAATGATCTGTAGCCTGGACCCGACATAGCAATCCCTATGTATTTCTACGTGCTGAACACGAATCCGATGTCCGTCTAGCTCCATCATCCACCAATTTCTTGGAAATGACGAAAATACTCTAAGAAATCAGATTTCTTCAGATTTTTGGGTGTGTTATTCTTATTAGTACAGACAATGAAGGCAAATTTTTGTAAAAACCTCGCAAAAATTAATAAAAAGATTATGTCCGGGATTTAAGTAGGTAATAACCTGTAGAATGGAATGATGCATTCTTTGCACTTCCAAGTTTGGGGAAAATTCAAAAAAATTTGGAAACACTTTTTGATTTTCGTTTTTTTTTTGCTCTAGCGGCTAAAATAATAAAAATTCAGAAAAAAGTTTTCAACGAAATTTGTAGACCTTTTTCTCTACAAAAAAGGTCTATATACATTTTTATCTTACTTAAGCCGTTTAGGAGATAAATTCTGTTTTCCGCTTATAGTTTTGAGCCGCTCCGAAATACGCGGAAAATGAGAATTCTCTGGGAGTTTCGTACGACCGGACACATCGATCGATAATTCTTACAATTCAGAGCCGCTAAAAAAATGAAAACAACACAGAATGTAGAGAAAAGTCTCAGCTTTAATGTGGAACTAATCACAAAATTCATACAAATTTTTATCATAGAGAAAATAGTGTTAGAAGATGGCTTAGTAAACTTTATACAGTTGATTTATTCATATCTTTGAGTTTTATGCATCCTGCCTATTTCTCTCGCAACAATGGGTGCTTTTTCACTACATGGATTCGATTCCACGCACTTTATTCTATATTTCGTGAAAATTTCATTGAAGAATGTTAAGAAACAAATAAGTTGTATGTTTTACTGTGCATTTTCTGAACGTGTATGAATAATGTAGACAAATTCTAAAAGTACTGCACGCATTTAAAAAATTCTAAAGTCATTCAAAAGAACATGTTTTATTGTACTTATAATCCTAAAATTAAGAGTGTGCTATTATTATTAATTAATATATAGCGAATTGAACTCCAAAATTTGGAGGTGATTGATCGATGAGAAATATACCCTCTACTTTGATCGCAAGGCATATTTGTCCATCAAAAGTAATTGCAATAATATGTGAATTGGATTAAAATATCATTTTATAAGAATATACAAGCAAAATGAATTATCATTATAGCGACTCCCGGCAAAGATATGAATAAATCTGTGGATCAACTGTACAAAGTTTACTAAGCCATCTTCTGACACTTTTTCTCTATGATGCATGTTTTTATGAATTTTGTGATTAGTTCCACATTAAAGCTGAGACTTTTCTCTACATTTTGTGTTATTTTCATTTTTTAGGGGCTCTGAATAGTAAGAATTATCGATCGATGAGCCCGGTCGTACGAAGCTCCCGGAGAATCCTCATTCTTCGCGCATTTCGAAGCAGCTTAAAACTATAAGTGGAAAACTCGATTTATCTTCTAAACGGCTTAAGTAAGACAAAAATTTGCAAAAACCTTTTTTGTAGAGAAAGAGACGAGCTACAACTTTTGTTGGGAACTTCTTTCTCTATTTTCATTATTTTGGCCGTTAGAGTAAAAAAACCGAAATTCAAAAAGTTTTTCCTATTTTTTTTTAATTTTCCCGGAAATTGGAAGTGCAAAGAATGCATCATCTCATTCTCCAGGTTATTACCTACTTAAGAGATGATCCTTTTATTAATTTTTTTACTATATCAAATGTAAACTTTTCATGGAATGAGACAAAAAAAATGAAAGTCATAAGGGACACCCTATTCTATATATGTGAATAAATGTCGATTAAAGTAGACAAATTGGAGCTGTCGGGCCGGTTTATGCTCCACTGCTTTCTGTAGTGTTGGTATGTTTACATACAGATAGATGTAATTAACTTATTTCACTTATATCTTAAATAGGTAGATTTAAATTTTAGCTGGAGGAGCTGGCGATCTGCTTTGCATACTGCGACCAGTAAAGGTCTATTGTAGTACTCCTCCTTTGTGTACCTTCGGACTCCTTATCCAGACATGGTCCTTACAAGACTTGGAGTCTGTTGATAATGAGCTCCTTGGTGAAGTTATCAGCCCTTTGATTCTATTTCCTCGCCAAGCCTTTTCAGTCCAGTCAAGGCTATTACATTCAGTTGATTGGCATGATGTTAACACCATAAAGCGCACCTGGAGATATTTGCTACGAATCCCCTGGAAACTCACCACTAACAGTTTGTTCTTCCAAAGCGACTCTCCAGTATCGTATATAATCCGAAATCCTCTTATCCTCTGTCTATATCAACTGAGGATGGGTCTTCATAGGACGGTTGATGGTCAAAAAAAAAAAAGCAGATGTCACCAAGGAATAATAACAAACATCTTTGTTTAAGTTGTGCGGCTAACAAGCGGTCGTAAGAGATGGCGTGCCGCTGTCGGACGCGGAATACATTAAAAGATTTTAGGGTGTGTAAAAAACTCAGGTGAAGTGTTCCAATTACCAAGCACTAAGTAGTGAGTTAGAGTTCTTTAAATTGACAAGTATGAGCAGAATTATTCTGCTTACAAAAGTGCTTTTTAGTTACCAAGTATATAGTATTTGAAAAAACACTAAGTACCAAGTTCTCAGTAATATGCATATCAAGTAAAAATTAATAATTATATGTACAGGTTTTAAGACTATACAGAGCTCAAAATATATTGAAGTGCTTCAGTATGCTTCAAGCACTTTCAAAATTACAAGCATTTACATAGCAACTTCAACCCGTTTATTATTCCATTCATCAAAATTTTTATTGAAATCAGGGAATGTGGTAAGTACTGGTAAATCATAAAGATAATGATATTAAAAAAAATTACAGTATTGTCACACCTTTATGATATCATGGTCATGAAAAATTCTCGGAAAGAAACTCGTCGAAAGATATTATTTATGTATTTATTAGTAAATAAATACCTATGAAAATTAAAATAAAGAATATTTAATTAAAAAAAGAACATCTAAAGAAATAATTGTTAATTATAAATTAAACACTGCTTTTAGATGAATCAATCTATATGTTATAAATACGCTACATATGTTTCGTCTTATTAGGCCTTTATCAAGAGTATTACATAGTGAATACTAAAGTTTCCGACGTAATTTATACCTAAAAGTATTTATATCTTAATCTATTTATGACTTAACCTATTTAAGACTTAATTTAAAATCCTTAATTATGGCAAAGTTTGGAGTGGACCTAAACTGATTATATAAATCATGGATACTTCTTATCAATTTGTTTATTATAGGGGTATTCAAGAAATTTTGCTGGTCGTTCGTGGTACAACGGTTGTACTTGAAAGATTTTTTGATTTCTAGTTATTCTAGCAGATCTAAACGTTTACCTTTTCTTTCTGAATGAAGTATGTATGAAACGGTTATTTTCAATACAGTGTGTTGACATTCCTGTATTTTTATTATTATTTAAGATAGATTTTTTATGTTCTTTTATCCTGTTTACAACGCTTCTACCACTCTGACCGATATAGACAGCATTACAATCTTTACAATTAATTTTATATACACCAGATTTATCCATTTTATTTAGCTTTTCTTTGTTATTAACCAAAATGTTTTCTATATTTGTTTTGTTCACACTTATTGTAGAGATACCTAAATTGTTTAATTTTCTAGAAATTTTGTTACTATATTTCGGAACATAATTAATAAAACTATATTTTGTAGGTTTGTTAGGCACAGCGAAAAATTCTTTTTGAAGCATTTTGCGTTGTTTATTTTGACCATGTTATCTATTAGTGACTCGTTGTATCCGTTATTTCTTGCAATTTGTTTGATTATATTTAATTCTCTATCAAAATCACTTTGATCTAAAGGGAAATTCGTGAGTCTATGTATTAGATTATGAAAGGGTGAAATCTTAATTTGCCATGATTGCTGCGAATTATAATGTATTACTGTATCTGTAGTAGTAGGTTTGCGGTAAATGCTAAATTTCAACTGGTTGTTATGTTTTTTGATACTAATATCTAGAAAGTTTAATTGACTATTTTGCTCTGATTCCATTGTGAACTGAATTTTACTATTAAAAGAATTTAAGAAATTAAGGTAATTACTTAGGTTCCTTTCTGTACCGGTCCATATACAAAAAGTGTCGTCTACATATCGAGTCCAATAAAACACATGTGTATTTAAACTGTTATTGTTACTAAAAATTAAAAGTTTGAGATAAATATTTCAGCTAACAAAGGAGAAATTGGTGAACCCATTGGTAGCCCGTCTTTTTGCCTAAAGAATTCACCATTAAACTGAAAACAGTTTTGTTCAATATCTAGAGAAAGTAAAAGTAAATCCTGGTATACTTATTTTCTTTCAGAATTACTAATTCTTCAAAATTAGTACGTGATAAAGTATCTTTCTGGTGTTCAATGAGAATGATAATCACACACTTGCGTCATCAACTATGGATAAACTAAATACTTTTGAAAAATCGGTTATGTTATTTCATTCATTTCTAAAATTGCTCGTTCAGATTTGTCCAAAAGAGCTCCGATCAAATTTAAAATGAACTTGTAAGTACTACAACTGTTTCACGTACTTCTAAAGGATTTGAATGGGGTTTTAGAAAGTAACTGAGGTATTAAAGAAGTTAAATTAATGTAAAAGAATTGAAGCACTTCTAAAGTAAGATATGAAGTACTTATGAAAATCAATTCAAATGTTAAACACCAAATGCCCTCACTTAAAAGTAATTGAAGTACAATGCCTGAAACCCTAAAACTGTATATTTCACTACCTGGAAACACTTTATTTGATTGCTTTACCCAACTCAGCAAAGGATGTCAATTAGAATGATTTTGTAAAGTTTTCACAATGTCTTTTTTATTATTTTTGTTTATTCTTATTATCGGTGCTTCATAATTATAGCCAAAACTATTCCAAATTTTACAATGATAGGAGCACGTTGATGTTACAATCGTTTTTTCACACCATGCTCGGCTCCCAGAAGGTATTCTTAGCTAAAAACCTCAACGAAAATATGTTTTATCATTTACAAAAAAATTGTATGAAAATTAATTAACGCGCATAGACAAATATACTCGTTGAATCATAACATCTGTCTAGTGTCGGGGGTTAAAAGATAATTAATGTAATTGTGCTTTAAAATTAACTTTGCATAATATGTTCTTAATCAAGCTCTTTTGCTGTTAATTTACTTAAGAGTAAGGGGAAACTATCCAATTTCAAACAGTATAAGCCGAACAAATATTTGAAAATGTTTGTTTACAAATTCAAGCGGATACTAAGTTATAATA